>CP073646.1:12400000-13600000 GCA_018223645.1 Jasminum sambac
GGACCTTAGCCGAGTAATTCCTATAACATTGTAGAGTAACAATAAACATCGTTACCTAGAATTCGTACAGTAGTTTGTTGATTTCTAAGTATTCTCCATAGGCTTTTATTCTTTTTAATTATACAAAAGTTATTATGACTTTGTGATGCTCACCAGAGGCCATAATGCGAGAACATCTTTTGAGTTTTTTCAAATCCCAAAGCATGATAAATTTACTCTTCATTTGAAATGCCATGTTTCTTCATTTCAAGCTTAAAACTGCCTATAACGTGCTGGCAAGTATTTGTTATATTTGACGATAGGGAAGAAATGGTCGGGCATTTTGGTCCTCTGATGCAACGAACATTTTTGTTTGGCCTAAAGAAGATAGAAAGCTTATGATTGTTGGCCTAAAGAAGATAGACATCTTATGACTTGTCTCCATACATTAGTCTCCATACAGTTGCTAATGTATATTGCTCTGATTATTGTCAGGGATTAGGTTGGACTCTATAAGTCTTATGTTAGTGCCGTGAAGAAACATTATATTCAATTTAAAATTTTGATTCATTGTCTGGCCGGTTTATATGTGCCTACTTTGGTGTCTTTTAATTAGTGAGAAATTGGCAAGCGTTTTTATCTCCTTTATAGATGGTTTTCGTTAGTTTTTTCCCTTTTCCCCCCCCTTTTCTCCTCTCGTTTTTTTTGCACTGTCTCCTCATGTTGCTTTACTTAAGTGTTACCTTATCGGAAGGGAGCCTTGAGTTATATCGTTGTTCTTATCGCACTTGTCATTCAGTAGAATTCTAAAGTATGAATTCAATTTGTTTAATGTGAGTTGTAGTGACCTCGTCCAGGAAGACAAGTTGCAATCAGCATTTCGCTTACCTTTTATTATTGCTTCTATTAACTTTTGTGCTAATTCATTCGGGTTGTTTGTTTTCAGCACCAATCTAAGGGAAAATATGATTTGGTTCAATTGATAAAGTTTGTGTAGAAAGCAGGGTTCTACCATATGTTTGTGCAAGTTGGAACTGTGGCAGGTCAGTGGTATTGTTCATCAAATCATGGCCTTTGATTTGCCTCATTCTTAGCTTCTAATTTGTTATTTAGAAATGTTTGATTTATTAGGTTTTTGTTAGTTTCCATTCGAGACATTACCTTTAAAACCAATAATGATCTTTCAAGGTCTATACGTCTTAGGCAATCGTAAATTTTCTTCAAAATGAAAAAATTTGAAACTTCTCAGTTAATAATTTAGGAACCTCTTTACTTTTCAATTAACTTTGGGACTGCTTAATTGCATACAATTTATCCCAAAGATCATCTAGGTGATGGAGAAAAAAATTATATGGGTTCCAAAGTAAGCCTATCATTCTATCATAGATATCTTTTGTTTGCCTTATTTTAATCGACAATTAATTAATAGTTCTTAATCAATACAATATTTGGAATTCTGTATTTTTTTGGGGGGGTTATGTTCCCTTTTGCTTTGTAGAGAATTCAGCTGTCGAAACGTTGTTAAAATGTTGTGTCTTCACTCTTCAATAAAGTCGTTCCTCTCTTCACTTCCTTATTTTCTCTTGTATTTTCACATCATTGTGTAGCCTGAATGGCCATGAAGATACGTTTGCTCTGTATTTCATTCTGAAATTGTATTTTGTGCTAAATTTGTTTTTCCCTTTTCACAATATTTTGGTGTTCTCTACTTAGATCTGACTACTTTCCTCTTCCATTTTAAAGCAGTTATCGTGGAACATTTGAATAAACACTGCTCAAAATCAATGCTGTCAAAAGATTGTGGTAATTCTTTACTTCTCTCGCAAAGCGTTATCGTGTTGCTTGATTTATTGCCTTCTTTTGAAAATTATACTTTTAATGTTTTACTTCCCTTACAAAACGTTGTCGTGTTGCCTGATTTATTGCCTTCTTTTTAAATTTATACTTTCTTTTTCGAATGCATGGTCCTCCACTTCATGAGCAAAACGCCTTTTTGTTTTATTTGATGATTTTTGCTTTTGGCGTGTGCATGGGCCTTGGAGACATTAAAGAAAACTTTTGAGGGTTCAATTCACCTTCCAAACACTGGTTTCTGCGTTATTTGATGCTCAATACTTAACCAGCATTTCTGGAAAGTTGCCTGTCCGAAAGAGATGAAGCTTGACATCTTGTCTTCTCTTTTGCCTGATATCGAGCATGGAGCAACATGGCTATCGAATTAAACTCCTTTGTTGTATTTAGTTTCGACACCCTTTATATATATACCTATATATATATATATTTGAGTCATGTTGTCCAATAATATTTGCTTCTGAGTACATATTCTGTATTCAATAAAAATGTTATTTTCTTTCCTACTTTAAACTCGATTTCATGTACTCTACTCCTTTGTATATTGACTTTCATCCAATTTGCTTGGCCTTCTACTTCAACAAAAATGTCATTTAATTTCTTGTACTGTTAGGTGCTTCAAGGTTGGATATTCTCTTCTCAGAAATACCGCACACTTTTTTTTGGTCAGGTACCACACAGGAGAAAGTTGGTCGAGTTGAAAGCCTGCTTGCATGTGATTGAGTGGGGAGAGGGGGACGAAGAGATCAGCAACCCGTATGATGGCCAAGTCAGAAAGCACTAAAGTAAGAAGGCATATCCTCAAGTCCCACACATGCTTGCTATATAAGAGCGAAAATGCCGATATCTACTATTCCATCTGGTGCTTGTGGATATTTTATTTGATCCTGCAAGCAAGGCAAGGGCAAATTTTGACAGTCAAATTTTATTTTACGCTATCCTATACAAAATGTCTTTATTTAATAATTTTTGTGCAGCCACTTTCTTTGTATTAAGATTCGAATTTGCTTGATGTGTAAATTTCCGCTTTGGTCTAGGCTTCGTTATTTCACTATGATCAAATTTTACCTATGCTAGCTCATACACATTTGACCCAACGTGCATTGCACGTTAGAGCGGCCCTAGTAATAATATATATAGATATAGATTGTTGCATTAATTATTTGGTTCTAAAAATTGCTTACGTAATATTTTTCTTACTCACCTTGTGTTCTCGAAATATTTTTGAGGTCTGATTCATGTACAAAAGTTAAAAGATTCGACAATATTTCTGTCCAAATCGTGTTATTTGTGAAGGTAGAATCGTGATTATTTGTATTAATCCCACAAGGCAACATCTGTGAGGCTTCCGGTTGAATATATTGCTTTCACTCTTACATTAACATCTTATATGGGTCATGCCACGTGACAAAAATATTAGACGTCTCACTTTTTCAATTTTTGATTCACATGAGCCTAAGGGTATTTAATCTGCATACAAATTTTAATGTATTTTTATGAATATAAAGAAAAAAAATGAGTGGAATTGAATGGTAAAAATTTAACAGTATAAGTGAATCCTACGAGATATATTGGTATGATTTATTTAACTAAATTTAAATTTTTAAAAAAATAGAAAAAAATAATTTAAATATGCAAACATGCTCTTACAGATGAACATGCATGCAAATCATATTATTATTTTTGAAAAGTTGGTCCTACATGAATAGATGATAATTCATTTCAATTACTAGATTGTTCACTTGCAAAAGTCAATACCAAACAACCACATGACAATTAGTAATAATGCAAAGACGCATCTACCATCTACGAGTGATCATTTTTTCTAGGAACTTCATAGATTTCTGCTTGTCTGAAATGGTATTCTTAAATGACTTTTGTAAAAAAAGTGTACAGTTAAAATCAGTTAAAAAGTAAAAGCTGTCACAATAAAACATCCCACTCAACACAAAAGTGATTTTCTGGCCAAAAAAGAGAACTAAAATGAACTTCAAAACTTTGCAACGGTGGTCTTAAGCCAACCTTTTGTTTACTTTGGGTCTTTATATCCTCAACTTTTGTCATTTGTACTTATCCTCAATATCTATTAAGCAGCAAACGATGATCGCCAAAACATTAATTAAAACATCATATATTTTGTTAGCCTCACTACATTTTCCATCCATAAAATAAAATAATTACAATCAGTTTATAATTACTTGTCAAATGCCATTGTTTTCTCGGATAACAAAAACAACAAAGATTTTATTGGACCGATGATAAAAGATAGTACGATGCAGCTACAATGAAGCCCCTCTGCTGAAACTAGGCTCAAACATTCATTCATCACTTTCACCAAAATAAGTAACAAATATCCCTTTCTCTTACTTACTCATGAGCTGCCCCAATTAACGATGGATCTTCCTCTTCAGCATCCATTTCCTGCTCGACCCCTTTCACTTCAGGCACATAATGCATGAGCATGTTCTCTATCCCAGATTTCAGAGTAACACTTGAGCTAGGGCAGCCACTGCATGCACCTTGCATCCTTAGTTTGACTATTCCCGTATCTGAGTCAAACCCTCGATACTCTATGTCCCCACCATCGTCTTGTACTGCTGGACGAATACGAGTCTCCAGCAGTTCTTTAATCATTGCTACAGTCTCTGAGTCATCTTCTTGGATGGCTGTGTCCATGGAAGCTGCAGTGTTTGAATCAAGGAATAATGGCTGGTCTGAGGAGTAGAAATCCATAATTGCTGCAAAGATTTCGGGTTTCAGAAAATCCCATGAACTGTCTTCGGATTTTGTCACGGTTACAAAATCTGACCCGAAAAATACCCTAGTAATTCCTGCATTGACAGAGAATTGTCTCATTTCTAGTATGATAAGAATTAGGGCATTCCAGAGTCAATACTTATGAGTCTTGAAATGCAGTAAGTTCAATTATTAATTTGAATCTCCAATATCATGCTCTAATCTCTATGTGCAGCCAAGGGAACTGCCACTTGCTGTTGGTAAAAATAAAGTTGAAGCTTGGCATTCAGGAATCTGCTTGTTAGTCGGGCAAATTAAAAACCCAATGATGTCACGTAAATGCAGAAATCCCCCAGAAGCTAGCATTATATCACTCAGATCGAATCAGAAATAAGAATAGTCATGGATTGGAGGCAAATGATTTATTTGCCAAAATATAAGTTTTTGAAAAGAAAGAAAGAAAAAGGCCGTCAAAATGTATTAGTTATAACCACCGGATTTAACATTGCACTAGAACTCAATGTTTAACAGCTTTGTTCTCGTATAACTCAAGTTCAATATTCCCTCCACCTTTTCGCATCAGCATAACAACATGATATTAAGAACAGAGTAATGCTAGCTCTTGCTCTTACTAGGATGTGTACTTTTTATAAGCAAAGGATTGATGACCACTCACTTTATCCCACTTTGCCATGTTGATCAATAACATTAATAATGGAGAAAAAATGGGTGGTCGATCTAGAAGGGGGCTATTTAGTGGGAAGCAGGATGTAACTTCATCTGCAGCGACTTTGATATAGCCTGGCCTATTCTTTTGGGGGTTTCTCATCACAGCCTGAAAGTTAGGGGATCTGTTCAGGGCCCAAGATCCATTACACGATCAAGCAGAGCACTAGAGCAGGTTAAACCACCCACTTCCCCTCTATCAAGATTGAGTTAACTAACCATGGTTTCCCTGGAACAAGGTGGTTGTTGGTTAATTAACTGCCGGTTATTTCTCATATAAACTCAATAGCTTATCAAAGAGAGGTAAGAATACTAATTTCATATTATTCCCCTTCCTACTATTCTGAATTGAGCATCATACGCCTGCATCAGGCCAATCTGAGACATCTGATGCTTGGACACATATATGGATGGAGGAAACTGATTGAAAGAAAATGACATAGCAGGATAGATTGGATGCAAATACAACCAAAGACGTTTGAATCGTCCAACTATACTTTTGATTGGCAGTGCAATTATACTTTTGTTTCGTTCAACTACCAAAAATGTTCATAGAGAATCAGGATACTTTCACAACCAGTACAATTGGTGTGAAATTCTGTGAAACGTGAGCAGAGAAAACTCTTCCAGAAAAATGAAAAATAAATTCAAGGAATAAATATTCAATTCAGCATCGAATAGTAAGAGTTAAAGAGTTTTTCTCTTGCCAACAAGTTCCCACGAACAAGATCAAACATAAAGAGTGCAGCATCAGAGAATTCCGAATAACAATCACATAAATGAGAAATTCATTAAATTGGCAGCAAGGAAAGCTTACCATCTATGCCGAAGAGAGCTTTTGCCAGTGGAGAACTCATAGCAGAACGTGCATTCGGAAAGTCTGCACTTCCTGTCTCCATAACAGGCTTCCCAGGATAGAACATAAGAGACGAGGGATTCGGAGTGGATTGCGTCTGTATAAACATGGTCCTCCTCTGCCCTGTCCAACCAGCAAATATTAATGTGAAGACTGAAATATAAAACTACTACAGCAGAAACAATTCTGTTCCCCTTCCATACCTAGTGAACATTAAACAGCTAGAATCCCATTGAAGTAGTATTATAATATTCCTCACAAACCCACAGCCCGAAAGATTTTTACAACAAAATGTAAATGTTACCATAAATAAAAGGGATCTGAAATTGCAAAAACTAACCTTGGAAATGATTCCATTGGGAGGGGTGTAGAGAAGATTTCAATGAGGCTAAATCGGACTGAGTTCTTGAGGAAGAAGATAAAGGCAGTCGGTAGGATGCAAGATATACACACAATCCTCGTGCAGACCCATTGGATTTGTAGGGTTTTGATAACAGTATACTTGTATTATTGCTAGAGCGGATTGCTCGATACACCAGTCCTCCTATGCTTTTCATGTTTACAGTTGCCTAAGCTATTGTACAAATTGACCTTCAGTCCCTGTTTCCGTGTCGTATTTGGGAATTTTATAGTAAAATTGCAAACTGCGGACACGAAAATGTATACAAATAAATGACTATTATAAAAAAATAATAATAATAATTAAAAAAAAAAAAGGAAGCAAAGAAAGAAAAGGAAAAGAATCTACTAAATATCTAATTTTATCTATGAAAAGAAAATTTATACATCTCATGCTACCAACTTTTTCATGCTACCAACTTTTGGAACTGTTAATCTATATATTTTTAGTTAAAAACGTGTTTAAACACTTTCCAATCAAGCCGAGTAGGAGTTCATAAAAAATTGCACTTGGCCAGTTGTTTAGGATAAAATTCATTGCACAAGTTTTAAAAAGTAATATAAAGGTTTCAATCTTTTGAGACTGTATGGTTTTATCCAGCTTCCAAAAGAGAGAAATTAAAAAAATAAATAAATAAATAAAAAATGAAGGAAATATATACATCAATATGGAACCATGATATACACGAAGACCAGTAATCACATATTAAGAATCTAAGACTATGAGCAATTGAGATAAAAGCTCAAACATGTCATAAAACAAGAAGAAATTTGATAGGATATATGTGAAACATACAAAAGAACACCAATAGACTTTGCAGATTAGATAAATAAAAGATTAGAAAACAATTTATCAATAAAAAATTTGGCATAAAAGCAATCGACCTGCTTCTGTTTGAGGTCCAAAAGGTAGGAATGAATCAAGAACTATGTTAAATTATGAATAGAAACTGACAAGAAGAAGAAGAGCGCCATGCGTGCTCATCACCTCGTCTACTTAGCAATCGTGCAGCTCAAAACAGTATTAGCTTAGCCACAGATGGGCTGTCACTTTAAATTACTGCTATGATTAAAAAACTTCACCACTAGCATCAGATGAATCATATGTGAATTAACAACAGCTAAGAGAAATAAATATTCGGAAACGGCCCAGTACTCAAATTTCTAAGAATTGAATCCAATGGCTTAAAAGTTAAAACTAAACCTAAATTTGCTTCATATTTATCACAATTAACCCTTCCACCACGTTCGAGCGATTACCTGTGGCATATTTTAACAATAATCAGAAAATATTCATCACCCCCTACTCGCTCCACAAATAGTTAACCAAAAAACCTAAAATCTAGAAAATTAGGTTTTCAAATTTAATTTAGATACCTTGGTGGAATTGAAAAAAATCCCTGGTGGCTTGCCTTCGCTGTTCTTCGCAGCTTCGAGGTTTCTAATTTCAGATATATGATTGTAATTTTATGAATCTGATTCGATTGTCATATGCTGCCAGCGAACAGTTTCATTTCTGGGATTGCTCTTGGTGTATTTGGGCAGTTGGGCTAATACTTTTCTTTCTTTTGGGTTCAACTGGTCCAATTTTACTTGTACATCAAACCGACCCACAATGCGTATTTTATAATTTCAAAAAAAAAAAAACAAAAAAAAAAACAAAAACGAGAGATACAAGAAAAACAAAGTCTACTAAAAACTCACACTATACTCCTATTTTTAAATTATTATTTCTTACACGGATAAAAGATTATAGATTGAAGTGTAAATGGTATGAAAGATCAACAGCTTATATTGTATAAAACTCGTAAATTATTTATTTTTAAATTTTTTAAAGAAAATCTTGAGTTGTCTTAGACTCATAAAAATTTAGAATAGACTTCGATTTGGGTAATGGTTGGCCTAACTACTTGAGAGCTTGCTGAGGCCGCAAGCCAATGTGGAGAAATGGCATTCGGAGAAACTGAGTTGTGTTAAGGCATCATTGATAACAATATTTAATGATGTAGGTAAAGAGATCGAATTAAACAATTTCCTTCATAGCAATTTGTAAGCTATAGCCAATACAACTATATAAATTCAAATCCAAATCAAACCCACTTTCCAACTCTTTCAAACTCTTTACGATTGCGCTCATCAGAGACGAAACCAAAAATAGCATATTTTGTCATTTTCATCTCACATTCATAGGAATAACCTTATATTGAAGGCATCTACGATAGTGATTGTAATCTATATTTTTCTTCAATAATCCATGGGTTTAAAGTTTTTGTTGGTAATTTACAAGAATTTTAAATTTTGATTTTGGGAAAAATTTGTAATTCTTGTTTGACATTATTGTAGGGTTTTTGTGTTCCTATTGATTCTGTATTGGAATTGATCAATTGCGGTTACCAAGATTTGTTCTATAGCTACATGGAAGAAGATGATGCAAGTTAATTATTGTAATTTATTGGCATCTCTATGGTCCTTTTTTCATCTTTTTAGAGCATTGAGGATCGATTGTTTATTTGTTTTACACTAGTAGGACTTATACCACTACTTTGTAATTATTGGTGAATGGGTGTGAGGACAATTTTGCTCTTAGATATATCACGCGAGGTGCACAAGATTGATTTAATGGTGGAATTTAACTTCAGGCTAACGGAAGTCCTTATTACGCCAAGAAATTTTGAGATTGGGGATTGAAATGCAGGAAAAAAAATCCTTAGTGAGCAGCGAGTTAAAAGGTTGAATCCTTATTGTATCAATTAGTATAGTTATCGTGGATGTGTAATTTTCCACTAGTGTAGATCTAATTTCAAGATCAATGCCACTTCTAACATATACATGATAAATATTTTGATAAATAAATAATGTGAAAGTATATTATAATTATTTTAAAAATGATCTAATATGACAAAACATAAAATTGTGTCATGCACGAATTTTGTCAATCTATGTCAAAGTAACAAAAATCGTGTCCAATCTCACGAATTGGCTATCGACCACATAAGCATAATCTGACATGGACTACAACGGACCATTGGAAATCAACCAATATGCCCACAACCTGATAAGATATAGATAAGGCCTAGGCTCTTACCACCGTCAGATGGATTTACTCTCCCAAATCAACGGCCCAAGATAACCCATCAACCCTCCAAAATCTCTCTCCATCCCCCACTCCTTTCTCTATATCCCCTCAAAATAGAGAAAAAACATCATCACACAACAAACTCGATCATCACTCCCCATTTCTTCCACCATCCTCCACCATGGCAACCACCTCCGTCGCGGCCGCGACATCCTCCCTGATCGGAAAACGCCTCCCTGGGGCTCAACCCCGACTGGGCCCCGTCCAGGCCCGGTTCGGATTCGGGGGCAAGAAAGCTCCACCCAAGAAATCAAAGACCGCCACCTCAGACCGGCCACTGTGGTACCCGGGAGCTGAGGCGCCCGATTATCTCGACGGAAGCTTGGTCGGAGATTACGGGTTCGATCCGTTCGGGCTCGGAAAGCCCGCGGAGTACTTGCAGTACGAATTGGATTCTTTAGATCAGAATTTGGCGAAGAATTTGGCTGGTGACATTATTGGGACGAGGACTGAGACTTCTGATGTCAAATCGACGCCGTTCCAGCCTTACAGTGAAGTTTTTGGGCTGCAGAGGTTTAGGGAATGCGAGCTGATCCATGGTAGGTGGGCCATGTTGGCCACACTTGGTGCCTTGACTGTTGAGTGGCTCACTGGTATCACTTGGCAAGACGCCGGAAAAGTAAGTTCCTACATACTCTTTCAAAATAAAATAAATAAATAAACAGGGAAGCAGCTAGGATTGCAGAGCGGCAAAATTATTATTCATCACGATAAAATAAAACTTTTCGTATAAAAAAAAGGAAATTTAAACACAAAATATAATGGAAACATGCATTTCCAAAATTTTTTTGAAAAAAAATTTAAAACATAATGTGAAAAAGGAAAATTTACAAGGCCAATTTCAAAATTTTTTGGGTTGCTGACTTGCTGTAGGCTGTATGCAGTCATGAACTGCATCCGTCTCTAAAATAAACAAGATTATGAGTTTCTATTGGAGCTGGTTAGGGTTCTATATTAGTGCATGGTGGATGAATCCATGGTAAGATTTTGCTAAAAGTTGAATTTTTATATTAAAGAGTAGTTGAGAGTACGAGATCCAATGAGTTATAGACTTGTTCCACAACAACTTACATATCCAAAAAAAAAAGTGTGATTTTTTTAGAAAAGACATTGAAAAATATAAATTGTGCGTGAAAAATAATAGGTTTTCTAAAGCAAGCTTATGGTGAGAATGAAAGTCAGAAAACAAATCATGTTATATGCCGATAGTCACGTTCCGTTGCCAACTTGTTGGCAACGAAACGTGCCAACACCTTATTTTTGGGGGAAAAATGTGGGGCCACGAACCCTCCCATCATCAGGGGCAATTATGTATTATTCATTTCATTTGACGTAGATTTCAAAAAATTAAAAAAAAAAAAAATTGGCCCGGTGACGTGGCGCCCTCACAGGGCGCCACGTCACACATGTTGGCAATATAAGTTGCCAACATGTGGGCAACTGATCACTAACGTGTTGAATAACCCATTGCATAAATCTGTAAAGTTATTTGTAATTATCTAAATCTGTCAAATTAACAGATGTAAATCATTATGTCAATTATTATATACTTAAATTTAAGTTGCACCAAACCTTTGAGATCTTAAATAAAGAATGACTAATGACTAATGACTAATGAAAGTTCGTTTTTTTGTGTAGGTTGAGCTTATTGAGGGTTCCTCCTACCTTGGCCAACCACTTCCATTCTCCATCACCACATTGATATGGATTGAAGTCATAGTCATTGGCTACATTGAGTTCCAGAGGAACTCTGAGCTCGACCCCGAGAAGAGGCTCTACCCTGGCGGGAAATTCTTCGACCCACTAGGCTTGGCCGCCGACCCTGAGAAGAAAGAAACCCTCCAACTAGCGGAGATCAAGCATGCTCGCCTCGCCATGGTGGCATTCCTAGGCTTTGCGGCCCAAGCTGCAGCCACCGGCAAAGGTCCTCTTAACAACTGGGCTACTCACTTGAGTGACCCCCTTCACACAACCATTTTGGACACCTTTGGCTTCTTCTCGTAAGGATCCTGGAAATTGTTCATTTCGTGACGCCGCTTCTAGTTGAGAACATTTTACGAGTATATTAATTAATATTCTACTCATGTTCTCTCATCTTGTAAAAATTGTAACATTTTTAACAAGAATGTCATATCTATATATTATCTTTGCCTCCACTTTACACGCAATCTAAAATTAATAAGCGCTTTGCAAAACTGAAGATGATATTTCAAGAGACATGCATGCTATAACGTTTGTGATTGTCGATAGATTGAAATACGATCCAAATAAATGTTCGGGGACATATTTTTTTTAAAAATAATTATTGAAATTGTTGTCAAATTAAAAGAAGTTGTCAAATGAATGAAATGTAAATATATTGAAATCATTTTGAAAACAAAAAGTAATTTCAGAGAAATGTTGACATAGGTGTGGGGATTCACTAAGCTTAATTTGAAGTTGTTTACTTTGAAATCGAATCAAATATTCACTAAATTTCACTTAATATACATCGACCACTTTTCACTAGCATTGAAATTTATTAATGCATTTCACTCACTAGTCACTAACAATGTCTTACGTGAAATCAATTGAACCGAATATGAACACAAGAATTTGCACAGAAATTTAAAAAAAGAAAAAAAAATCAAAATCAAATACATAAATTTTTAAAAAAAAACACGATTTCTCAAACAAAAATTGGAAAGCATTGTTTTTGGAAAGTCGTGTTTATGATCATTTATGTAATTGTTTATAATAATCTAAGGTGCGTAAGTTTTTTTTTTTTTTTTTCCAACTAATGTGGTCCATTTGATTACACAAAGGGTGTCATCAACCATATGCGTGAAATTTGACAATAAATTTAAATATTGAGTTCACAAGTAATCAATAATTGATATTGAATAAGCTCCAGTGAATGATTATATAGCTACGCTTTGAAGTAGGACAAATAAATAATTACAACTTCAATTTAAGTAAGCGTCGTTACACTAAGAGAATATGGCAACTTTTGTAATGTCAGGACCGAGTGTGATTTTGTTCACCCTTACAAAATCAGGGCTATAGTGAAATAGTGTAACATGAAACGAAAAAATTCACATTTTTTCCGAATATTTAGACGCAAAATTCACCATTTAAAATAAAGGTTACCATAACTCTTATTTTATGAGGGAGGACAAATTCACACTCGTTGTTACCCTATAGTGAAGATCTATGAAATCTTTTCAAATTAACCTTAAATGAAGAAAAGTGGTGATTTAGGTTTAGTTAATTATTTTCAATTAGCTAGGTCTAGTTAATCTTTTTTAATTTTCTTAATATTATTCCTCTAGTGTTGTCCAAGTTTGTTACTTTAGTGGGTGCACCGTGCAAGCTAATCTTTCGCAATCATTTCTCCTCTTTTTTTTATTAATAGAAGAAATCATTTCTAATTATTACCATCTAAACAATAATATGTGTCAAGTTGTACAATCTTATTAATAATCTTCCACACGGAATAGGGCGACTTGAACATTCAAATATGGAATGGAGACTTCTAATGGATCAATCACAATACATTTATGGCGCGTTCAGGTAAATAGTAAAAGATAATTTTTAGATTTTAAAAAAAATGTTAAAATGAAGAAAGGTTTGTTTTTGAGGTTTTTTTTTTTTTTTCACGTCTACATATCTTGTGGGACCTATTTGTACTACACAAATCTTCACCATTCAACTTCACTCATTCTTTCTCCTATATCGCATAAAAACACATAAAAACTCATTTTTACGCATGTACTAACACCCGGAACATAGAATTTGGTTGATCAGTTGGATAATAAAATATACCATATTTTCTGTTTCCCTTTTCTTTCTCTCAGAAAGTATTAATCTCCATTAAACTACTATTTAGATTATTTATGTTGGATCTAACTGGTGGATAAAGAAGCGGCAGATTGTATGGGATCACCCGAAGACTTCCATGCAGCAGTGTTTTTTCTCTCTCTAAAAAAGTCAGACTATCATTCTCTCTCTGTCAAAGTCACCAATGGCAGCTACATTCTTCTCAAATTCAACAACGCGAATCTCACCAAAATCCATGTACGAAGAACAGTTCAAAGCTAGAGCTAATGAGATCGCCATGAGAGCTCTTCTATATCACCATCAGAGTTTCTTCAGAAACTGAGTGACACTGTAACAGCTCCTTTTTGGTGAGGAAAATATGTTCGATTCCCTGAGATACATCACAATCAAATACAACATATTTTCGATTTTAACTTTTGCGTTGATTATCCTTGTTATCATTTCTGCAAACAATTTGTTTTCCAATAATTTGTCAGTCCATTCGGTTGCTGATGAAAACAGAGGCAATCACAGGGAATTGGAGATTCACAAAATAACAGAACCGCTGAAATCAACTACATCGGATGATCAAGTAAGGATAATCAAACTCACTGAAACGATTACTAGAGAAAAAGTGAGAATCTCAGACTTGATTTTGCTTGAGTCGACGAAATTGATTCCAAAATTTAATTCTAGAATTAGGAAATTCTTCTGTAGATATCGTTGCAAGGTTAGGTTCTTCATGACATGGATTTCTCCGCTGGAAGCGTTTGGTAGCAGAGAATTTTCTGTAATCAAGAGCTTATTCAAAACGAATCCCAAGGGTTGTTTGATTATACTCTCGAATACTTTGGATTCTAGTTATGGATATAGGATTTTGAAACCTCTGATTCAACGTGGCTATGCTGTTGAGGCAATGACCCCCAATTTGTATTCTCTATTCAACAATACTCCATCTGAAATATGGTTAAATGATATCAGAAATGGAAAAAGGGAACCAGGAGAAATTCCCCTTGCACAAAACTTATCCAATCTGATTAGGCTGACAGCTTTGTACAAGTATGGAGGTGTTTATTTGGATGCCGATTTTATCACATTGAAGGATTTTTCAAAATTGAGAAACTCAATTGGAGCACAGAGTATTGATCTCAATGGAAATTGGACAAGGCTGAACAATGCAGTGCTTGTGTTTGACAAAAAGCATCCTCTTCTATACATGTTTATGGAGGAATTTGCGTTAACTTTTGATGGGAATAGATGGGGACACAATGGACCATATTTGGTATCTAGAGTAGTGGATAGAGTGGTTAAAACACAAGACTTAAATCTTACTGTTTTACCACCAATAGCTTTCTATCCGGTGGATTGGACTCGGGTGGCCTTGTTTTTTTCCCGGCCTAGAGGCCACAAGAACGGTGAGAAATGGGTCGAAGCTAAGCTTCAACACCTCAAGAAGGAAGCCTATGGTGTACATTTGTGGAATAGGGAAAGTAGTGGTTTCAAGATTGAAGAAGGAAGTATTGTTGATAGATTGATATCTGATCACTGCATTCTGTGTAGACGTACCTATAGTTCTTGAATAGATGGGATACTTATTATGTTAGGGATAACACAATGGCAATAATCTTGATTGGCATAGCATTTTTTGGTGTTTAGATTTCAATTCTCTTTAAAAAAAAAAAAACTGAGATCATTTCTATAGGACTGCTGATTAATTTTCTCATATACTATCATTGTTTTGTATACATTTGCCATATTTTTTGTTGTGTACAGAATAAATTCTTCTTTTTCTTCTTTTCTCTCAATTGTACGATCCGATTCCTTTTATACACTGAAATATAACTAATTTGGGAGAGTATGACAGAGTAATTTACTTATATTTACCGGCAAATTAATAAGTTGCAACTAAGCTATCAGCATGAACCACAAAGTGGCTAGCCTCCATGGAGGAGTGTAGATATGTTGTCTTGTTTCCTCACACCCTAATTGTTTCATCCAATCAGAATAACTCATATATACAAATAAGCATATTAGTTTAATGATGAGTTGTTCTCAATGAATGAGACAGCCTACAACCTCAGTTGCGTCAACTATTTGAAGAGCGGAGACAAACTTTTAAGTGTGTACGTAAGGTAATACTATCCAACTGTCAACGAACACAGACATACAAAAGTATCTCTATAGCTTGTAAGGCAACATTAATGCCACTTTTCTTCATAACATTATCAACAAATAAATTATCCACAATGTTAAAATATGTTACAAAACTATTGCGTCTTAGATTTTTTATTTGTCGATAAATTTACAATAATTTGAAATCAAGTAAGATAAGTATGGAAATATATTTTACTTGCAACTCAATCAAATTTCTATTTTTTTTTTCTTTCTTTTTGTCATAAAAGTCTTCTACCGTAAACAATTTTTTCTTTCTTTTTTTTTTTTTTTTTTTTTTTTGAACGGCACTACCGTAAACAATTTTGAGACAAAAATAAAGTAAAATAAAATACAATAAAAGAAATCCAACATGATAACTATCAGACTTAATTTAATACTTGAAATATAATGTGTATGCACCATTTTTGTTTTTTAAATACCTTTTATTTATTCTTCTCATGAAACGCAATATAATGCTTTATTGAAACGCAAGCTAGAAAAAGTAGTGATTGAACTCTACGTTTCTTCGTTCTTTTGTCTCCCAATTTTAATTCTTCTATTCATATCTTCATTTCTACCTTCACGGCAGAGGTGGGGAATACAAGAGTCATGAAGAAGTACCCTTTTCAGGAAAATGACAACTAAAAAGTTGCCACTCATCATTCATCTTCTTCTAATTCTATAATATCTTAGACTTCAAGGATCCAAAAACATCATAATTATGTGATAACAGTTTACTATTTTGGATTAAAAAATAAATAAATTGCTTAGATGAATGAACATAAAAAGAAAATGATTCTCAGATAGATGTGTGACAGGTCTGGTTAGTCCAGATGACATCCGACTTGAAGAAAATCGCCATCACATATGCAAGTAGGTAACCACGCTTTTAATCAGTTTCAAAATGGACTAGGAAAAAATGAACGCAGGCCCAATTTGTATCACTCAACATATGGGTTCACACTTCACTCGAGCCCAATAAATAGTCTGTTGATGACGAGTCTGGTCTTTATATCCCCCTTCACTCTCGCTGAATGGAGGAAGCCCAAGTACACTGTCACGTCCTCATCATAGCCTCATTGACACGTCAAACATGCCTCAAAAATTATTTTTGATACAGAAATATATTACTGAAAGAAGGATGGCGAAAAATAAGGTGACAAACAAATAACGTGGAAACATAACGACAATTTTAAAGAAAATGTAATGTGCGAAAAAATAGAATTGCAACATATATGTATTTTATCAATATGTATTTGTTACTTTGTTCAAGAAGCTTTTTCCTTATGTTAGAAAATACTTTCTTTTACATTCATTTACAAACATGTTTGACCATTTTTACTTTTTAACGACACATATCGATTCATATTTCCCTATTGTGCACTATTGAGCTGTCCCGACACCGAAGGGAGATCCCACCCAAGGTGTTGTTCTACCTTTTCTTCATGCTGGATTAGCTTTTGATGTTGCAGATCCAAGATGAAATTTGATATGGAGAGCTTCTTACATCTCACTTTGATGTTTGGAAGTCTTCATTCGCCTAGCCTCATAGCAGCCACTATCTCTACATTAAATTTATATTAATATCATTCACACTTATAAAATAGAATATATTTCTCAAAAATAAAATAGAATATTATTAACTGTATATTTCAAATCTCTTAAGCTTGGTGTGACCAATTTTTTTGAGCTTCATGCGAAGTCGGGACAAAACTTCGCATCAATACCAAATTTTACGTTGTGCTAAAAGATCTAATGTTCGGCGAATAAGTAGAGCGATCACATGTTTAAAGTAATTATTATGTTGTTCATGCAACATGTTTCAAAAAATTTAAGGTTGTTAATTGACTAGGGTTGGTTACACAGAATTGTTTGGTAATAATTAATTATTTTTCCAAAGGGCTAAAGAGGAAGCCGACGAAACAGTTGAGACCCTAAGGATATTCCATGTGCTCCCAACAACTCCATGCTCCAACATTATTAATGCTTCAAAATTAAATATTATATTATGCAACAAAATCTAGCCCTCCTCCAATCTATAACCAGATGATGCGCTTGGGGAAAAATATGATTTTTAAATATATGATTATTAAGAAATAAAAAAATATTTTAAAATACGATAAATGTTTAGAAAATAGAAAAGAAAATGACCATATTGATCAAGTATATGCACGAGATTAAATTCCGAAAACGATAATTTTTAGATAAGAATTACCAATTACGATATTAAAGCCGGTAAACCTATATGATACTCGATTTAGTTTGTTTTCATTAAATTTGAATTGAAATGACAACTATTTCAACAATTACTTTTCTTCTCCAAAATCTTTATCTAACCAAATCATTTAAAATTCGATGACTCAAATGTTCAAGGGAAAATGCTACTAATACAAAAAGAATACACAACAAGGTGTATGTGATGTGACTCATTTGGTTTATAGATTTAAAAGTGATGTGTTATGTGAAAAAATAAAATCCTGCCAAATGTATACCTGTAGTAAAGTACACATTCGAGTGGATGATTGAAGCAAGAAATACGAATTAATTTCTCTCTCTCCAATTTCATAGTCATACTTAATTATGTTGAATAAAAAATAATATGTAAGTCGTAAAATATAGTTATTTGAGAACAAATGTGGCCAAGAACAAAGGAAATCCATAGAGTTGGGTACCCATTTTCGGTGGATGATCCCACATCCATGACCCATCCATCCACCCCAAGTCTAGCCTGTTTTCTTTCCACGAATTTACACACAGTTTGCATGTTTGTGCGTGTATGTGAATTTAAATTAAAACTTATAAAACGAGGAAAAATTAACGTCAAATTTCAAATTTTTTCGAGCTTGCCAGTGAGCAAGGGTATCATAGAGTTAGGTACTCAACTTCTTTGGATGAATTTGACCTTTTTCTTAATGAATGATCTCCACCAACGCCCCACCTTATCCACATCCACCCTACCAACCTAGCATATATTATTTCGTTCTTAAGGCAAATGATGAGGCCTTAATGTCAAAATTTAAGCCTTTTTTTTTAACCTATTAAGCAAGCATGGACGAAGGACAGTGAACGTCAGAGTCGATCCTCTCTTTGAGGCACAAGAAGCGGGTATCTCAAGCACAAGAGAAATACCAACACAACTTTTTATATTAAATATGAAAAAGAATAAGTGAGACTGAATAGTGAAAATTTGCATAATAAATGTAAGTCTCACAAGATATAAATGTAATTGATTTGACCAAATTCAAATTTAAAAGAAAATAAATTAAAATAAGATAAAATGAGAAGAATAATATGCACAAGGGAAGAAGTGACCAAATAGTAGAAAAAATGGAGGAGAAATTGTTGGCTTTTCAAATATCCACTAGAGTTTCAAAACTTTGAAGATGAGCATTAGACATGAAGTCTAGACGTGAAAAATAGTAAAGCAAGTTACAAGACAAACTACATATACATACCGACAGAATTAGTTCCTAATCCCAACTACAAAAAGAATTCCACTTACCCAATTTCAAGGGTTTAATTGCTTTCAAGTTAATTGTTACTTCACCAACAAGAAGAAAATAATGTAAATCTTTGACTAATGGTTGTTAGCGTGGAGTTACATCTACTTCCTAGAAACTTATGTCACTGGAAAAGTAAAAGCCATTAAATAGTTAGCTAGCCAGCTTCTATACGGCTTAAACGGCTGATGATTGGCTAACATCAAAATGAGCTGATCAATGATCATGTGGATTCATTTAAAGAAGGGACCCATGTGGAAATTGGAAACTAAGATTATTTATAGCTTCCTTGTGTTGAGGTTTACAATTTTAGCCATATATGGTGTATTTGTGTGAAGAACAACCAGTGATGAGATGTCAGAACAATGACATTCTTCTGGCCTCTTAATTCTTTGCAGAAGTAGACTGAAGGTTGCCCTTAGTACTAAGGGACCTTTTCCCCTCCTTTTACTACTTTTACAGACTTACAATGACAAGTATCGGTTTTTCCACATCTCATGAGTCAAAAAATCATTATGCAAATAGACTTATTAATACTATAGGTGATAAGAATCTATTTTTCCACACACACATCAAATCAGATAGAAAATCGCCAACCATAGAATGATGACAATAATATTTGTAAAAATAGAACAACATATTATGTCTCGGGTTTATCCAGAAACATCATTTTCACTTAATTAAGACGGATAATTCTACATCTCGTTTGATCCATGTAAATTTTGCTCTTAATATAAACATACTTACATGTTAGTTAGAACAGCGAATAAAATCTATCACTGCACATTTCGTGCCAATCATGGATCAATTTAACTACTAGGTGGGGAAGCATAAAGTCTCGTTGAACCAAATACAGTTAAGTCTACATCATGTGGTGTGAGACGCTAACCTGTCGAATACTCAAGTTTTTTAATATAACAATGACATTATATTAAGCGTCTAATTTGTTATCATATAGAGACATATGATGGTGATTCTCATTTAAAATGGATATTAGTAAGTGAAATTTTCATTAACTAAATATGTCACCACTGCCAAGAAGGGCCAGGTTGTACAAATTCCTTTTTAGCAAATTATCAGCCTGATATGGTAAAAACAGATATTATACCAATCTAGCCATGCTTTACATAGAAGAGCATAGAATCTGTTGGGAGAGAGAGAGAGAACAATTTCTATGGTACTTATGTACTAATAATGAGTAATAATTAACTAAATAATGTGACCTCTTATATGTAAATGGTCTGTACTGATTGACCTAAAATCTTAGAGAGAGAGAGCTGGCTTAGTTGAAGCCATTGAGGAGACAAAGTAACTAGCTGGCTGGCTCGGGCAGGGGCAGCATCTCAAAACTAAAAAGTAGGCTAATTGAATGTTAATGTAGGCATTCAACTACTTTAACCCCCATCTTCACAACTTCTTTAATTTTAAGCTTAAAAACATCCAATCTTATTACACATACATTAATAAGCAACACTCTCTCTTTCTCTCTCTCAACCACACAAATATTTCCATTCAATATTATATATATTCACACAGATTTTATTGCATTACCACCCTATCATGTCCATGTTGCCCATTTCTTTTTAAACCCCCTCCTCCCCCCCTTCTAACATAACTAGGTCACACATATTGTAACACACATACAACACTAAACTTCTCTATATTTTCCTCTCTCTCAAGTAAAATGGGCTCTCATCGGAAATTTGGGCCGATAATCGATTGCAGTGTAGAAGGGCGATCAAATCAGACAGTAGCAAGTGACCTAGATGGCACCCTTTTGATATCTACAAGTGCTTTTCCATACTACATGCTAGTGGCTCTAGAGGCTGGTAGTCTATTCCGAGCCCTTTTGCTTCTAGCCTCAGTTCCATTCGTGTATTTCACATACATATTTCTATCTGAGTCACTAGCAATCCAAACACTTATTTTCATCGCCTTTGCGGGCCTCAAAGTCCGTGATATTGAGCTTGTTTCCAGGTCGGTTTTGCCTAAATTCTATGCCGAAGATGTGCACCCTCAAACTTGGAAGGTGTTCAATTCTTTTGGCAAAAGATATATAGTCACTGCAAGTCCTAGAATTATGGTGGAACATTTTGCTAAGAATTATTTGGGGGTTGATAAGGTTTTAGGGACTGAGTTAGAGGTGACAAAATCTGGACGTGCAACAGGGTTTGTTAAAAAACCAGGTGTTCTTGTTGGAGAACACAAAAAAATGGCTGTCTTGAAAGAATTTGGGACAAATGTACCAGAATTAGGCCTTGGAGATAGAGAGACTGACCACGATTTCATGTCCATATGCAAGGTAATTCTTTTTGATCTCACATGCTGACATGCATGCACCTACATACAAACATAACATGCTAACACTATCGATCTTGTGAAATATGAACTTTACATGATTAAGCAACAAACAGTTGAGGAAGAGTTAAAAATACCGAAAATCACACAAAAAGATAATTTAACTACACCCCAAGTTACTATACTTTTAACCCAAAGATTGATACTTCAAGTGTATTAATGTCACGTGCAGAACAAGTAGGTGGGAAACTTTCTTTTCTGAATTTAATTTGCATGACTGCTTCTTGTCTATATTTAATTGACTGTACTTTGCACATCATATTATAGTTGTCAATGGGTTGGCATGTACTTTACATACAACACAGCCCCCTTTAACTTCCAATAGTTTTTCCATTTTCCAAACAACATATCTATCTCATGAAAGGTCCCACTTTACTTACCTTTCTACTGTCTTTCCCAGCAGGAAAAATATGTTCATTTGCTTCACTGTCTGCCTCATTTAGATCAACACAAGAACATTTTTGATGCCTCTTCATTTATTATATGCCTCAATGTGTGTGTGCCTAAGAGTTGAAATACTTGTCCTCAATCTGTTATGGCAATGTCATTTAGGTCATCTACATTAAAAAATGAGCAATTCAGTCCCTCAAAGTCAAACCTTTTCACCGTGAGATCCCTATGAGCACAAGTCTTGCTCCAAACTCTTGAACAACATCAGTATAGGTTGAGAAGCAAAATCTATCTTCTAGAGTCAAACATGGAAGATCACCATTAAAAGTTAAAAATGAACACTTCTAGTTGTTTGGAACTAGTTCTAGAATTTAAAAAGTTTGAGGCCTAACTTCCTACAGAATGATAGTTTGGTAGCCATTAATTATTGGTCACCTATATTACATGGGAAATCACAATTAACTTAATAATATGATGGTAAGTGTAGTTTACACAGGACTTCCACGAAATCAGAAATTTACCTTAAAAAGGGAATTTTATTTAAATCTAGTATATGTTAGTAATAAATAATTAATTTCTCCATGATAACTGCAGGAAGGATACAAGGTTCCTCGAACAAGGATTGAGGCACTACCAAGAAACAAGCTTCTATCCCCTGTCATATTTCACGAGGGTCGTTTAGTACAAAAACCTACACCTCTAGTTGCTCTAGTGACCTTCTTATGGATGCCAATTGGCATTATTCTATCTCTCATTAGGGTCTATTTGAACATACCCTTGCCAGAGAGAATTGTTAGATACAACTACATGATGCTTGGAATTAAGCTCATAGTCAAAGGCACACCTCCTCCGCCACCAACGGCTGGCAAAGGTGGCGTTCTCTTCGTCTGCAACCACCGCACCGTCCTCGACCCAGTTGTCACAGCGGTCGCACTAGGGCGGAAAATAAGTTGTGTAACTTATAGCATAAGTAAATTCTCTGAACTCATTTCACCAATCAAAGCAGTTGCATTATCGAGAGAGAGAGAAAAAGATGCAGAAAATATCAAGCGTTTGCTTGAAGAAGGTGACCTAGTGATATGCCCTGAGGGGACGACTTGTAGAGAGCCATTTTTGCTAAGGTTTAGTGCACTATTTGCTGAACTTACAGATAGGATTGTGCCGGTGGCAATCAACACCAAACAAAGTGTATTTTACGGGACGACGGCCCGAGGGCACAAAGTGTTGGACCCGTATTTCGTTTTCATGAACCCGAGGCCCGTTTATGAGATCACTTTCTTGAATCAACTGCCACCAGAGCTCACTTGCAAGGGTGGAAAATCTGCCATAGAAGTTGCAAATTATATACAAAGGGTGCTAGGTGGGACACTGGGGTTTGAGTGCACAAATTTAACTAGAAAAGATAAGTATGCTATGATTGCTGGAACTGATGGGACGGTTCAATCCAAGAAGGATAAACATGATGAAAAAAAGTGAGTGTTGTCAGAGAAACTTTCTGTTGTTATATTGCTAAAGGTTTCAAAATGGTATCCGCAAGGAAATTGGGAAGAAACAAAGGAATAGTGACAAAAGAATATTTATCAAATTTGTGGATTGTTGTAATGATGGTTGCTGAATAATGATGTTGACATGTACATTGTTCTTTGATATATGAAAATTGCAGAATTTATATTATTTTATTTTACAGGTTAGTTTCACGACAAAAACGAAACTTCAGAAGGCCATTGAAGTTTAAGGCTTGTTCTACATGCCTTGCTAATGCCACATGCATGCAAAAGTGGCTAATTGTGCTTCTTTACGGGAAATTTATTTTTCATTTTCAAGAAAAACTAAATTTATGAAAAAATACAACACTTCTATGCGTTACTCTTACCAAGGGCTCGAAGCTTAAAACCAACCTTCTAGCACACTTTATGAGTTCTAAAACACTTTCCTGTAGATATGCAGGCTGGCATAGACTTTTATCAGTTGTGAAAGTCCAAAATTCTAGTTAGGTTCAACTAACAACATTTAGTTATCTATCCAAATAACTAAATTGAAAAAAGAAAAGACAAGGAAATAAAATTAAAGTTGAGGGATCCATATCTATATGTATCTATATTTGTACCATATACGAATGTCATATAGAATAATAGACTATGCATAAAAGTCCATATGCCGATGAAACATTTTAGGACAAAAATGCTCAGACTTATATTTAAGAATTCAAAATTAACCATTGAATTAATACTTTTTTTTTTGTTATCTATTTAATTTTAACAATGAATAATTAAATCTTTTCTTTTCAATTACCATTTTCTTAAAATAAATATATAAATAAAGAAAGAATGAATTCCTCCCTACTCATTTTCCTAAAATTCTTCATCTGAGGATGAAAAATAAATAAAATTACAGTATACATTTGTTTATCAATATCGAAGTCGCTCATATAAAAGATATTAGTGTGGAGCCAGATAAATTCTCATTTGCTCACATTCTACCAACACTATTTGCCGGTCTGTTATTTTTATTGCTTAAAAAATAAAAAAAATAAAAAAAATAAAAAAGAAAGAGAGAAAGAAAGAAAGAAAGAAAGGAGAAGAAGAAGGATCTTTCCCCCTTTCATCCTGTTTAGATATTTCCAATCATCAAGAAGATCTTCAACAACTGAAATGCACTATTTCAAGGGATAAATACTTCAATTAGCAACAAACAATCGCATCAAACCCACTTTGGGTTGTCAATTCCCAAATTCTACATTCAAGGCATGGGGTTCAATGGACATACCTCAAGAAAACAAAATCAAAAGATAAGAAAAGCACCTCGAGCCTTGACAAAATGAACAACGCCGAGTCACAGGTGAACATTCAGCAACATGCAATGTCATCATTTGATTAACTGCAAAGGATAATCGAATAAGGTTTGATATTAAAGGCAGATGTCAATGATGCTTATATGCAGGAAACATTCTAATGATGGTGAAATAAATCCATATCTGATGTTGCCAAGACTTGTTTACACTAGAGGTTCCTTGTGTTCTATTGGGAACTACGACGAACACAACTGGCAACAGAAGTTGCCTGATAGCCAAATCTTACATGATTTATTTACTTGTTTTACTTAATCCCCCTCTCTTCATGGCTACATATCTTTCCCGTTAAGGAATGAAGCATCCAGGAAGGAAATGGCTAGTCTCATCCTTCTCTTTCATTTCCTGTTATCCATAATACGGTAATTGGATTGATTGTAAGTGTCTATCATCTCAGGTGTACATAGAGAGAGTATGCAGTACAATAAGAGACCTTTCCAAAATGAGGCATAAAATAAGAAAACTTTATTACTATGGACATTTTATCCTTTAATAGCACAGAACTCAACACCACAGAGCATACAGATTAGTTACCATTCTGTAAAACTGGCCTTGTAAGCTTACATGCATGTTTGTAGCTTACTGAAATCATTTTCTTTTTTAATATGAAACTAAACTATTATTAAGAAATAAAAGCACAAAAAATATACAACAAAAGGGTGAGCAAGACATCCACCCAATAGGGACAAAGAACAACAAGGCTATACACAACCGACACAAAAAGGGGACTAAAGGCTGGTAGGTACTACAGTACACAATGAGCTAAAAGGATCGAGACGAAACAAGAAATCATTATACGACTAGTTCCCTATGCCACTCTATCAGCTCTAACTAAATGCACTACATCCTTTTCAAATGCTCATTCTTTGGCAACAATCTTATCTAATTACCTAAAAATCGTAGTTTGAGACAACATGACCTTTATATAGATTCCTCATTCATTCTTATTCCTGCTATAACTAAAATCGCATGGCATGCACTCTTTTCCCTACAAAGCTATAGGTTACTCCTTTCACGTAAACAAATACGATCTAAGCTCCCCTGATATCATATGGACGAGTAACATACAGGAAATTTTATCTTGGTTATGTTTTGAAAGCTTATCCATTGGCTATAATTGATGCATCCCTAAAGTGATAGATAGAAAGATAGTAGGCCACGATGTCTCTAACATGTAGGTTCTCAAAGAGTATGTAAACATCCTATGTCCAAATATTAGGAGTTCGTGTGGCAAAATGCTCATGACCAGGGATGTTTATAAATAGGGATAAGTGAGCAACAGCAGAGCAGTTCGGGGAAATGTTTAGATGAAAGGTGATTTCATAAATATGAACAACTGAAAGAAAAACCTCATCTGAACACATGAACACTCTTAATTTATGCCGAGCAAGCAGATCTTATTAGGATGAATGAGTGGTGGAAAAATGGTTTTGGTGAATGTGTGTGGGTAAAACATGGTTTGAGAAATGTGCCAAGTGTTCATAAATATGCTTCATCTTTGATGTCTGTGGATGGAATTTCCCAGAAGCAGCATACAACATTTCCCGTTTTCTCTCTCCAATTCAGGACTTTACTAAAGGATTCCTCCACTTCGTTTATTCCTTTATACAAGTTCAGAAATCCCTGAATTACTTCAAATTTATCGAAATGGATTAAATTTGGGAGCGACTTTCAACATTAACTCACAACAAATCCTACTCAAAAATTTCTTCAGATATAGAGAGTTGACAAATCGATGTTAATCGCAGCTCAAATAAAGTATCGATTTGACCAAAAATTTCAAAAGTAAACGGTTCTAAAACCTACATCTCGAGTATCAAAACACACCATAGTTCACCAACAGAAAATGGTTTCTCCAACCAATAAATTATGCATACTTCATAAGCATTTCAAAGGATCATAAAATAATTTAAATCATAAGCCGTTAAACGGATGCGTAATAACCTCATTAAGGGCCAGCCGGATTTGGTGTCGCCGAAGTAGACGGAGGTGGGGCTTCTCCTCGGAGCTCTTTAACTATCGCTGCTAATGACTCAGGATTAACACCCAATTCGCATAGTGCAATGAGGATCGAAAGCGTATGGCGATCGAGTCCCGTCTCGAGGGTGTTGGACATCTGAAACACCAACTCCAGTGAATCTCTCGCGGTTCGTGCGGCCTCCGAATCCATTACTTGAGGGATTCTGATGATAAATTGATGAAAGATTTGGTGCGTGCGCGTGTATTTGAATTCAAACAGTTCAGATTTAAAAGAGACGATTGACCGGATTTGGGATGGTGTTAGCGGATAAATTTTAATGTATTTTTATAGGAAGATAAAGAATGAGTGGAGTTAAATAGTGGATATTTAATGAGTTGGGAGACGGGAGACATATGGAACTAATTTATTTGATCAAATTTGAAATTTGAAAAATATATATTAAAACATATTTTTGAATTTATGCTAACATCCCCTAAATTCATCTGTTGACACACTGTTTATTTGTGAGGTTCGAGCCGAAATGACACGCATTTTCATTTGGTACTGAAACCCGGTAAAAATAACAACATATTTTCTAGTAATATATTTTTTTTTAGAAAATTGATGCAAATGGTCCAAGAATAGTATGCAAAGTACCAGATTGTTACAAAATGGAAAAATATATAACTTGATTGGTCCAAAAAAAGTTTGAGGTGCGAATTTGGTCCTATGAAATGGATTCCATCCAATTTTTCCATTAATTACCTAAAAATATGCTATTTTATTCTTTTTTATTTTGGTAATTTAACTTGGGATAAATTGTACAAAAGGTGCTAAACCTTTGGGAATCATTACAATCAAGTCCTAATGTTTGAAATATATATAAGTTAGTCTAAAATTTTAATTAAATCAAATAATTTTGCCTTTTATTTTTATGTATATTTATATGGTCTATAATTAATTTTATCAAATTAATTTGATACAAATTAAATAGTTTTTTTTCAAAATTTTTCAACATACTAACATTTATTCACATTAATATCGTAATTTTTCAAACAAAAAAATTTATAGACACCCAAATTTTGATTTTAATTGAAAGTTAATAATAAATATAATTATTATACCTATATAAATTCTTGGTATGAATATATCACAACAAAAAATATAAATAATGTAAAGAAAAAATAAAATATATCAAAAATCAAATACCCTAACCTCCCCTCCCCCACCCCCAAACCACTAGAAATTCTTGTGGTTTTCGAAAACCACCATGCTGGTGGTATTTCGAACACTACGTGTTTCGAACACCACCTGCTACCGATGTTGTTCTAAACACCACTAGCCGCAAAATAAATTTGATTTAAATTATGGATCAAATAAATATATATATAAAATAAAAGATAAAAATATTTAGTTTAACTAAAAGTTTGGACTAACGTATATATGTTTCAAATTTTGGAACCTGATTGTAATAACCACCTAAGGTTTAGAATCTTTTGTGCAATTTATCCGAAGTTAAATGGCCAAAATATCTCTCGAGAAAATGACAAAATAGTAAATTCTAAGGCAATTAACAAAAAAATTGGACGGAATCCATCCAAAATGAACAAATTGCACCTCAAACTTTTATTTGACCAATCAAGCTATATTTTTTAAAATTTTGTATCAATCTCGTAGTTTAAATTTTTTTTTAGATTATTTGCAGTAATTTCCCTTTTATTTTTTATATATTAATTGTAATGACATCTTAAAAAGTGCATACAACTTTACTAAAAAAAAAGTGGATACAAAAATATTTATAAATTTGTCTCGGAAAATTTTTTTAAAAAAAGTTCAAATCCGAGCTTGCTTGATAAAAGTTCTTAGAGAAGTAAACTTTCAAGAAAATTGTGGTTAACAAATTTTAAAAAGTCAAGAAAAAATGAAAGACTAATATTATAAAGTATGCCGTTGTAAATGATGATAACCAATAAATTATTGTTATTGAAATTTTTCCCAAAAAGGAGGAAAAAGAGTATTGGTTAAACCGTTAAGTCAACAAAAAGATTTTAAATATATGATTGGAAAGTGGAAAAGAGTTGAAGAAGAAATGAAAAATATATAAAAAAAAAATGTGAAATTAATGTACGTGTGATTAAAAATAATAAAAGAGAGAAATAATTTAAATTTAAATACACTTGGTATCATCTCGTTTTCTCACATATCACATTATTTTTAAATAATAATTATTAAATGGACCGCATATGTTGATATGTATGTTATATAAATTATTGTACCTTAGCATTTTTAAATAATAATGTCAATAAATAGAAGCACATGGGCCGAGTTTATCATGCCATAAGGCAGGAGAGGCTTGAGACCAGTCTTGGTCCAGTCCAAAAGCTCACCATTAATTTTGCGGGCGCGGGGTGGTGTGGGTGGGGAAGAAAACCCGCAAAGGCCACAAAAAATAAAAATAAAGTAAGGAGGAGGAATGATTATTAATTGGCCAAAAGCACTAGTTTATTAAGGATCAAAATTTAACATAATTCACTCCGGTATAAGGAGGAGAACGGTGTTTATATATCATTAGAATCGGTCTTGTCTTTAGATAGGAGAAACGTCCATCTCAAACGCTTGTTTGAAAGAGGTAACTTTTTGTCAAGTCAAGGTCTAAATGGTGATAGGGGTTGATTTTTAATGATTTTTAAAGATTTTTAATGTAAAGGAGGAGAAAGAATAAGTGGAGTTGAATGGTAGAGATTTGTAGATGTGATGTGATATGTGGATATGATTGATTTAGGATAAAGAAAAAATAGTAAAAAATGGTAAAAATTTTTAAAAAACAATGCCTAACACCCTTCTAAACAAACAGAAAAAATGATTGTTGGAGTTGTTTTTCTACATTATAATGTGGAATTAAAACAAACACAATAAAAAACAAGTCGAAAGTTAAAAGTATTTTACATGTCAATTAGCACATTTTTTGGAAAATTTAAAATGCTTGTGCAGAGGGTGAGTCACTATCCAGAGGTGCATAATTTTTATTTTTTATTTTTGTAAAGGGGGGAGGGGACGGGGGTAGCAATCGAACTCCCGCCATACGGCCAATACGTGAGTATCTTATCATTGCGCCACGCTTTCGTTCCTAGGGGCACTTAATTTTGATATTATCTCAAACTCTAAAAATTACAGGATCCGCACTGTATATCATCGATTCATCGTGGTCTTAAAAAAACTTTAGCAGCTCAAATGTTGAGGTGTACACCCACTCATGGTGAAACGGTTTACAATGATGGGCCAGTACTTCATGATGAGAAATCTCAGCACGATGCTTCCAATGATGCTAATATACCACGACTTTGACCAAATGCAAACAATAGGAGGTTGACACACAAGCTGTTTAAGCCTATCGCCTATATCACGAAAATCTTTATGGACTTTGCCACTCAATATTATATTATATTTTATAACTTATAATTAGGATTAAAATTAATTTCTTATAAATAAACTTTTAAAAGGATCATAAAAACATATCCTAGCGTAACTAATAGAAGTAACTAGATGTCTATCAAATGAGTTCCCATGGAGATTACTATCGTTTTAGCACTCTAATTAGTAAGAGGATATTTGGCCCAACTTTTTGTTTCGAAAAGAAAATGGTCCATAACTTTCATGGAATGTGCCTTTGTAGCATGAAAGTAAGAGAGACAACATCATTTTTGGTTAGAAAGTAAATAACAACATTAATTATTTCTGAATTTTGCATCCCATCTCTCTGGCCACTCTTTAAAACCCCTCTTTGTGGGAGAAAATTATATAGAGTATTATGCACTTATACATAGGGGGAATCACATTATTTATTAAATCGTGATGTTTTATGTACAAATTTTATATGGTGCTATCAGTGTCACATATGCTAGCTATAATATCATTCGAGATATTTATATTAGTTTACTAATGTAATCATATTGAACAACATTACATTCTTGGCGATGTTATCTCCAAGAGTCTCATATATGAGATCAAAAATGGAAAAATGTAAATATTTTGCGCCGTATAAGCATCTATTACAAAGCACAAGTCTAGTTACAATCTTGTTCGAAAAATGTTGCTGAAATATGAAAAACCTAGAACAAAAGAGAAAAAAACACAATATGACTTTGAATATGACACAACGGTTAATATATCTTGCTAAATATTTTGCTAGGAGAAAAAGAGAAAGATATTTAAAAGGAATTCAAAATTGTTGTTTTATTTTGTGTCATCTTGATTTTGTTTCATCATCAAGTTAAAACAAATAACCTACATAAATACAGTTAAATACATTAATTTGACAACATAAATTATTATTTTAATTAAATTAAACAGTGTCAAGGACAGGAAAATGAGATAATAGACCAAAATTGACTCACAAGTTGGACGGCATGCAATTGTAATCAAGTCAAAAACTGTTCTCTTAGAAAAGGCGTATGCACGGGCTATCCCTAGACTGAAAAGTGAGATCCAATTAAAAGCTGTCCTCCAAATAACATTAGCATTTCCATAATTACAAAACTTTTGGATACATATATTTATCAAATGTTAAATTAAATTCTATAAATTAAAGAACCCTTATGTTATATACACAGTTAAAACAGTATTACATAGTCAAAGTGCTCTTCAGCTGGACAATCAAGTAGGAAAAGTCACTTTTGAGATGGTAATAGTCTTGTTAAATAAATAATTAAATTAAAAAAAAACATTTGATGCATTGAATAAGTAGCATGAACTGTGACATTAATCAAAACACAGTACATTCTGCAATAATAATAGCAATGACTAATCAAGTACCAGTTGTGTTTAGGAGAAATTAAATTCGACGTGGCGGAAAAAAGAAGAAGCAGCAGCAGCTGATTTTTGAATGTGTGACATTTGATTGGCTCGTCTTTCCCAAATTTCTATGATGCCTCCCTAGTCATTTTGAATCTCATTTTTGACATTATTTCAATCCTCGTGGTTGACAAAAAGAAACAAATGAACCACGTTTTTTTTTGGATAAATACAAAATAATGTACTATTAAGACAAGAACTAACTAATGAATCTCTTATATAGGTCGATATTTAAAAAATTTGTACAAATTATTGTTTTTAATGAAATAAAATCATGGTCACGGCTATCAACATCAATAATACCACAGAATATCACTTGTTGGCACCATTAATACATTTTAGTGTTAACATTGCATCCATATGGTGGTCACGACTATCAACACCAATACTCAAAAGCTCCAATACCACAGAATATCACATGTTGGCACTATTAATACATTTTAGTGTTAACATTGCATCCATATGGTGGTCCAAAGAAATTACAAATGACCAAGTTTTGGGTTCTATATATCTGAGTACCTTCCTTTCTTGGGGAAATGGTAAGTAGAGACTTTTTCGCGAAAATATATACAAACACTTTAAGAGCTAAGAGACACTCTACTCACAAAACCTTTCTTTACAAAACTATGCACAAACCAAGAGGAAAAGGCCAAGAAAATGATTGATGTGGCCACGGAATCAAGATTTTATAAGATTGAGGAATTTTTATTCTCTCTATAATCTACAATATCTCTTACACTCGTTAACAATTTTATTCAATCAAAATAGTTTATGGCTTATATTCACAAATAAACGTATTAATTGAATAACATAAATTGTCTTTATTGGATAAGACAATTGGGGACACAAATTGAGACATCAGGATATGACTACTCATTTTCATCCACAAACACTACAAAAAAATACTCCATCCATCTATTATTACTGATCAAGATAAAATATCATCATTTATATGTAGGGATATATTGGAAAAGTGACAAGTAAATGCTACTTTTAAAACAAACTTAGGGTGTGTTTGATTGACAAAACTTTTGCGGGTAAATGTCAAATCATACAATCTGTTTTATACCTTTGCTTTTTTATTGCAAGTTATAAAGGGAATTGATTTTACAAGGTACAATCTTTTGAAGCATGATTTAGACCAATTGTAGGAAAATGTTTTCTTAAAGAATGTGTAGGAAAATATTTACCATGCAAATATTTTGCAAATAAATGATTTACAACTTGCAATCAAACACACCCTTAGTTACAATTTTTTAAGATGACCATCTTTGTGGGACAGAGAGCATTGTTTTTGAGGTTTCCCAATAATTTTTCTTTATTTTTCAACTACTTTCTTTCTTCGAAAATCACTTTTTCCTCAAAAAGAGCTATGCCAAACAAGCACTATATTAATTTGGCTCTGAAAGTTGATAGAAACACTCTCTCCCTCTCTCTTCTTTCTATGCAAACTTGGTTCTGAAAACAGGAAGAGAAAAGTTTCCAAGAAAACTTGTCACTTATTGCGCCAAATTTATACAAGGGCTACAAAACCAATGCATATTGACTCCTCCAGATTGACTTTGTCACTGCAAACTCCAAGGCAAAATTTTTTTAATCTCTTCCCCCTTTTCAACTCTAGTTTTCAACTCCATTTTCATAATACCTTCACAATTACCTCCTTTTCTAGACTTCAATGGCGATAGGGAGAGTGTTAATTTGCTGGTTTCTTCTTATTATTATGCTCTTATATGTTGAAGCTCCATATTATGGCGGTGGAAACAGGCAATTTAGCAGATTCAGAGGTGGTTCTTGTTCTGGTTCTGCTAGAAAAGCCCACAACAATGGCGTCAAAGGGAATGCTGATGAAGATTGTTCTGAGAATTATGGTGTGGAGAAGAGAAGAGTCTATACAGGCCCAAATCCTCTACACAACAGATAAGTTGCCCACAAAAGAAAGCTCTTAAGCTCTTTTCTTCTAGACCTTTGGATTCGTGGCGTCCGATGATCATATAAAAAGATCAATCTGACTGAGTAATGTTACTTGTAGGCACATGTTCCCATGCGGGATTACACTCATTTGAGGTGGCAAATCAGATGTCTCTATTACTGTTATCTCAGTTTACCTAATGGTTGGTCGAAGTTGTTAAGGATCTTGTTGGTCAAATCTTGGGTGATTCTAGCAATGAATGTTTCGTTTATAGCTCAATTCTTCTCCACATTATTGAACAAATTGTTTGAAAAAAATTGATGATGTTTTTTTTTTTGGGTTTTTGGGGTTGCTCTTTTTGTTGCTCTTAATAAAGGCCATTAATGTAGGTTGTTGGTGTGATGAATATTTGTCTGATAGTTTATGCAGTTGGCATTTGTAGTTCCTTTTATAGTACAAAGATGACATGGATTGTTAAAGGGTTCTTTTCAATTATTCTTTTCTAGTCATCTACTTTTGCAATTTTGTACAACATTACAAAATAAAGAAGATATACCACATTCCAGAGAAGATATTTACCCATAGCAAGAGCATCAACAATCCAACACCCTGCGTAAATGTGTGGATCCCACGGTAAGGGCCTACATCCATTGTGGAGTTGAAGGTGTGAAGATTAATTAGACTTGATGCATAAAACATCATCGTGTATAAACTTCATTAACCTTTTCAAGATTTTGTTGCAAGGAGAAAAAAGGTTGTCTAGTTGTCTCTAGGCAATTTTATTGATTAAAAAAGGGCCCTAAAACCTAACTAATCGATCGTTTGGTTCGAATTACCTTCTAATTCACTCACTCAATGCCAATAATTATCATTTACCTTTGTGAATAATTAAGCTAAATGACACTCTTAAACCACCACCTAATGATGTTTAATGGCTCCCACCATTAAGAATCTAAATCTTTTCTAAGATTTACCGCAACCTTAAATTTATCAACAATTTTAAAGCTACATTTCAAATTAACATTTTTGAGTGATTGCATAACCACTGCTTGTGAACAGCTCTCCTCAACTGAAGGCGCACCGACTATACTAGAAGTCTAGTCTTTATCAGAACAGCTCTCCTCAACTGAAGGAGCACCTACTATTACTAGAAGTCTAGTCTCTATCAGGTCCTGATAATGTTGAGTCGTATTTTTTCGTTAGGTGATAAAAAAATATCTGAAATAATATATTTATAAAACTGTATCACGTTGATATCTCACTTATAAATATCAACTAAAAACTTCTCATTGATGTCTAAATTACTCCATCATTGTTCACATACATATCAATGTTTTTGAGTTACAAAACAATGAGCTTATTTCTTCATTCGAATTTGATTTTTAATTTCCCCTAGCTATGAAATTTACTTTGCAATATAGGGCTAAAATGCAAAATTCACATAATTGTTTTTAGATGTTTAAGAATAATGAAATATGATGTTTGTTTATTATTATTTAGAATCTAAAAGTCAGTAATTGCAATAATTATCACAAAGAAAGATTTTCTCCAAACTAGATCATGCTGACGCCACAATTTACACGGTCATCGACAAATACCAAACATGATTGACAAATATAACCTGGTTTCAAGTCAAAAAGATATGATTTGTGATATAATAGCAAAATTCAGGGATAAGTTGACAACTGTTGTTCCTTGTTTGGTTTCACCAAAAGCATAAGCACACTGTAACATGCATAATAAGATCTGCTAGCTAAATACCGATCACTTGTTTATAAAATTCAATTAATTATAAATTATTATATAACTGAATAAAAATATGTGCAACGGAAATATTGTCTAAATAAAAATCTCATAGGAGATGCCGTTTATACCAATGATAATTTTTCCTTCTAGGAAAACCACTAATGATCTCCTCCCTATGTGGGGAAGAGTTATTCTCCACATTTGTCATGTGTCAGCGGATGAGGAGAACACATCAATAATGGGACCTGGGACCCAATTTCTGATGATGTGTTTTTCCATTTACTGACACATGGCACATGGAGAGAATAACTCCTCCCCACGTGGGGAGGAGATCATTAGCGCTAGGAAAACATGAGACCAACATAAAACCTTACCTCGAAACTTCCAAGTCAACAGTCTGTATACAAATACACGGGCTTGAATACAGTTCATGCAATTAATGAAATAAACAGGGGCATTCAAAAACAGACATCTCAGCATACCTAGTTGTCTCCTGATGTTTCAAACGGCATAATTTGACGCATTTCCGCAGTTTTCAGCAGAAAATTCAAAATTTTCAGTGCAGTAAAAGGAGGCAATAAATGGTCAGAATTGAGACACAGAGTTTGCAGAAAGGCCATAAAACCAAATGATAATCATTTTCTTGACAATTCTGTCTCTATCATACTTACATTATTTCAATAATATCCTTCACCTTGTCTACTCGCTAACCATGAAAATACAGGTATCTATCAAAGCTTGGAGGCAGTAGCCGTGGTTTTGCTCAACGCAATTGTGACCTTGGAACCCGAAGGACGGCCCAAATATTTGCAGATATACTCTCCGGCCCACATGAGCTTTCCGAGGTCCACATTTGTCTTCACTCCAAACCCATTTAGCATGTAGACAACATCCTCAGTGGCAACATTTCCAGAGGCACCCTTGGCGTATGGGCAACCACCTAAGCCTGATACCGACGAATCGACTGTCCTAATGCCCATCTGTAAAAATCATCACTGAAATCAGTACCTAGCATATACCTTTTTAACAAAATATTTGACAAAAACCATCCATTGGGGACCCCATGAGCTAGGAAAAAAGATTGAGGATGAAATTGCAAATGGATTCAAAGGTCGGGGTCGTTTTGCATAATTTAAACCTAAAAGGATAAGTTACTTGGAGGGATATAAGAATATTTGAAAGAGCTTGTCCATAAGTATCGTGAAAGTGAACGGCAAGCTTCTCTATGGGGACAACTTGAAGAACAGCATCAAGCATTGGAACAACGGTACCTGGCAAAACGTGGAAACCCGTTTTACGAAAATTTATAATTTCTCAAAGGAATAAAGAGAAAGCACATAATTGGGGCAGAAATTGTGTGTGAATTCATCATGTTCATACTCTAACTGAAATCTTTTTCGTTTTAATCTAATAAAAGTCTATCTTAGATTGGATTTTCGAGCCGAGATTATTTTATTTTTTTATTAAAAGAAGAAGAAGGAGGTATTACCAGGAGTGCCAACTCCGATTGTGTCACCAAGGGAAATTTCAGAGCAACCCATATCAAGAAGTTCTTGAGCAACATACACCACTTGTGATGGAGGTACTGCTCCTTCGACTGGACAACCCACAACACACGATATATATCTGACAAAAACATGGATATTTGCAAATAATATAATCATAAGTACTATTCATATCCTAGATAAACTACATGATGAACCTTTAAAAGCGAAAAGAAAAATGTGGAAATTACAAGACATACCCACGAATGGGAATTGAGAGTTTACTTGCTGCTTGGGCAACATCCCGGTAACGAGCAAGGCTATCCTTAATGCTGCAATTGATATTTGACCGGGAAAAGGACTCGGACGCTGCAGCAAAGACGGCTACTTCCTTTGCTCCGGCCGAAACAGCAGCCTCAAAACCCTGGACGAAGTCAAAACATTTATAAAATCTACTCAACAAGAACTGATACTCGATTAATAAAATTCTATCTCCGGCTTAGATTTTCGAATTGAGATAATTCCTTAAAAAAATAAAAAATGTGATACTTTATTAATATTGTAACAAGTGACTTACTTTGAGATTTGGAGTCAAAACGGGAAATCGAGAACCCCCAATACCTTGAATTGCAGACATTACATCCTTAGCGTCAGCTAACTGTAAGATAATGTTACATAACTAAGCTACTTAAGTTCTGAAAATAAAAGTAAGGAAACTCTAAGAGTAATAGAGAAAAAGGTTTAGAAAAAGAAAATATGGAATTAAAACGGTTATTTTGGTTGAATTTTGAAGAAAAGCAGCAATAATATATTTACCTGTGGGACCCATTTTTGTGAGACAAAACTAGTAGCTTCAACAACAGGCAACCCCGAAGAAACTAGCCTCTTTATTAGTTCAACCTTCACATCTGTTGGCACGATCTCCTTCTCGTTCTGTAGTCCGTCCCTTGGACCGACTTCCACTATTTTCACAGTTTCAGGAACAGATCCCAATAACTGCAGAGGCAGATTAAAGCCTATGGCACCTCAATCATTGAAAGAAAGAAAAGAATCTAATTTCTGAAACTGAAATATAACACGACATGTCAAGTCCCCCCAGTTCAGAAATATATCTGAGGTAATAGAAAAGCATATAGAACATCAAGAGAGGTCAACATTAAATACCTTATGGTTTGTAGTTATTTTATGATTGAGAGTGTGCCCTGAGTTATAACAACGACGTGGAGTGTAAAGAGCACGGCGTGTGTTTCCCTCAATTTCTGGAGCTCGACAAATGGAAAAATGCTGCAAGTCTTCCTTTGGTTGGCTTCCTGATAAACATGCGCCTCTACTGTTTTCAACTCTAACCCCAAAAAATGAATAAATAAAATATAAAACAAAAAGTAAAAAGCAAGATTTGCAAGAAGTCCTTGTTAAGAGGCAGGAACAAAAATCGTCAATAAGAATATAGTTGGTAAAAAAATAATGAATAAAAGATGAAAAATGAAGTTTTTATCCCAAGATACAAGAAGAGCTAGTAATACAACAATTTTAGCATCAAAACTAAAATACAAATCACAGAAAATTTCAAGATTTTCCATAGGGATTTTGAGAAAATAAACGGGTTTAAACATAATCAGAAAATCTAGGCAAACCATGCCCCCCAAACACCAAAAAATATATATATATGTATTATAAGTTCATATGTTGCAACTTCGAACAACTCACATCAAGCTAATACGACCAACATGCGTTTCTTGAGTTCAAGAAACTTCCAAGCTCAAGTTATCAGACTTCAATGCCATCTTAAGAGCTCTTCTCATCATACAAAGTGTCAAGAAATGAAATATCTCGTGATCATTACCAGAGGCTAAAACTTCTACAAACTACTTAGGAACTGTGGTGCATTTCTCACAAGTTATCCGACGGCATAAGAGCATAAAAAATTGATCAACGAAATCAACGTAAAACCTTACAAGTTTCGAACGAGATGTGATTGAAAACTAGAAACTTGACATTTCTACATGTATTCTTACCTCTTATGGTTAGAGAAATATCCATTACTCCTTTTGCTCAAAATTTCAGCCTCCATTTTACCAAAGAATGGCAATGGAACAAATTCTTTGCACCCCAGTGACCTCCAGCTTGAAAATTTAGTTACAACCTTTTGTATTAACATTGAATCAGCTAAGCTAAACTAAATGGTTTCAAGACACCATACAATATGAACCATCCCAACCCTCCTTCTTCAAGAATACCTATATAATTTTCCTGCAAACATTATACTTTAACACATTAAAGAGGGTATGCCAGTTATGCACAGAACTTTAGAGGAACGATGAAACCAGCTCAGAAATTACAGCAGAAAACACCCTCCAAAAAATGCTTTTCCATCAGATGGACACAGTAAATAGAGGAAAAAAAAATGAACAATATCTCAATCTGAGCTTCTTCATCATCAGCCTAATGAATAAATCCCCCAAATAGCGAAGCATTCTTTAATAAATTGTGAAACCCAGTTCAGAAATCATCCAATTCTAAAATCATAACATAGAAACACAACCCAAGAGATCGAATTGCAGCATTTTTAACGAACCTGAACTGAACGGATTGCTTTCACCCAAACTATTCGACAATTTGTGGGAGTTGAGAACCCAATCGAACTAACGATAGAGATTTGAGGAATCCCACATGGAAGAAAGAAAAGGGGAATAACTGAAGAGCGTTATAAAATGAGAGGCAGTAGCATCGGTTTGCATACTTACCTGGACGGGGTCAATGGGTGATCATCAAGGCCCATGGCCTAGGTTGGCAACCTCCATTGCACTTCGGAGGGGTGCCGGCCTAAGGTCGGCCCAAGTGGTCGAGCCTACGTCATAATTTGTGGTAGCGGGGGCCTGCGTTCGCGCGGCCCCTGCCCAATTCTGAGTTCGAAGCTTCAGTTTCATTGGGCCTCGTATTGGCCCAGGCACACAAAGCTAATTCGATTACGATGATGAGACGGTAGCCGAAATTTCTATTTCCATCGGATAAAATATTCAATCGATCGAATGTTTGTGCTCTAATAATTATTGGCTACAATTTCTTTAATATGTGTGTCGCTTTCATAATTTTTTGGGAAACATTGAAGCTAGGTGACGTATCTTCATATTGGGCTAAAGTTATGAGGATCATGTCATGGAGTGAACCGTAAATGGGCCAAGCCCATACATTGGTAGTGTCCTCTAGTCTTGGGTCGAAGTTTTGTTGGCTGCCCGGGTACATAAATGGATAATGGATGTTCTTTGTGCATTTCTATTGCAATGTGGGGTTTGAAGAATGATGTGGATGGGAGATAGAGAGAGCATAATTATTTTAATAGGAAAAAAAATACAAGAAAAAAGAGAGGGAAAACTGGAAAAGTGATAAAAAATGAGAGATATAGAAATAAATTATAAAATTAGAAAGAAATAAATAATAATAGAGGATATGAAATCTGACGTGGGAATTTAGAAAGAAAAAGTGAAAAAAAGTAATTAGAAAAAATAGAAAACTGAAATTATATAGGATCCTCGCTTATTTAGTTTTGATCCAGTGTCCAAATTGGACACCTTAACGTGCTTAAATTATGGCGTGACAGCATGTATCATCATGATTTAATTTACAAATAGCATATCAAAAATCATGATGACACATGGTGCCACGCCATGTTTAGACACGTCAAGATGCCCAATTTGAACACTGGATCAAAACTGCAGCAATTTTGTGTCTACCTCTCTCCAAACTACACATTCAACCTAGACATCCCCATTGGAGATTGTAACGCCCAATCTAAACCCCACGAAATTAGGGTTGCGGAACTAGACTCGACGCTACAATTATATTTCACAAAACAACAAGGGTGGTGATTCACATTTTTCAACCGGTTCATCATTTACAAAACACAATCAAAACATTGCCCGTGTTCGTATCAAAAGCATAAGTACAGGATCTTCAGCATCTTTCTTCTTCCCCACCCACAAGCTCTCACGCGTCAATCCCGTGAGGTTTCCCTTCCGTCACCCGAGTTGCGTGTCTGCCCTGACGTACCTATAGTGAAAACATAAAAGAAAACCTGATGAGTCCCAAAGACTCAGTGGGCATACCGTTAAATGCAATGCATGTCACACTCGTGTATTGGGCCCAGTTGCTTCTCAAGTGGGTACACCGGCGCCAACATAACATAACATAACATATATGGCCTAATTGTCTCAATCCTTATGCGGGCTTCGCCCGTGAGACGGCCAATAGTCTCAATCCTCTTGCGGGGCCTTTTCCCGTGAGACTAAACATAACTTTACATAGATGTACCCCTTGGTAAGCAACGATACATTCACACTTTACGACCATGTTTACCAACATAACAAATACAAGAAGCTAACCTTTCCGATACCTCTACTTCCGGTAATGCTACACAGGTGATAGCCACATATATAAACATACATCAAACATCAATATCATATATCACCTCAAGCATCATATAAACCCTAGGCTCTAGGACATGAGTAAGAAGGGTAACACTTCAATCATGCTATACATAGCTACTCAAGTCATAACTATACATCCCAAGAGGTATATGTGTACATCTAGGACTTCTAACTACATAGGGAACTTTCTACCTCTACTTACCATGAGTGTAATGAATATAGCAATACCCACCTTACTAGAATGGAAAAGAACCAAGGAGGTGATCACTACTTCACTTCAATCTCCACCAATCACCCAACTCAACAAGACCACAAGCTAGCCCTTGCTTATACCCAAGTTGAAGACCTTGGAAATGATAAAAATGACTTTTTGGGGGTTTAGGGTCGAGCTCATGAAGAAAATCCCCCAAAAATGGCTTCTGTTGACCTAAATACCATTCTGGCGACTTACCGATTCACTGGTCAGTAACTTTCTACCCACCTCAGTAAAATCCAAAATTACGGCCGTAACATACCTTTATACGGCCGTAACCCAGTCTCTGTAAATTTCACATTCTGGTTCTGTTTCTATTTACAGCCGTATCATATATCTCTTACGGCCGTAAACCCAAAAATACGGCCGTACTCGAACCACATACTACCGTAATTCACTCTCTGTAAATATATCGCATTTTCCACTTTTGACACTTACGGCCGTAAATACCATTCTTACGGCCGTATCTGTACTTCATACGGCCGTAATTAACTCTCTGCATCTTGAAGCACCTTATACTGTGCATACTTACGGCCGTAACATACGACCCTTACGGCCGTAACGACCATCTTACCCGTAAATACAAACCTTACGGCCGTAATTTTCCATTTTTCTGCATATTTGCACCCAATGTACCCTTAACGACCCGAAACCATACATACCTTCATATACACTTGGGAACACACCCACACACATATAACAATATATGACAACACTGCACATGCAAGCCACACCCAAAATGACGTCATCAACATCAGATATTCGTACGGAAAACGAACGGGGCGTCACAGAGATGCCCTCTAGTCTTGGGTAGAAATTTTGTGGGCCGCTGGTTACACAAATGGATGTTCTTTAAACGCCCAATAGATCTTTGGACTTATGGTCATTGATCTAAAAAGTTCGGGGATATCGGTGTTGCGACTAAATCCCACACCGCAAGTGTACGGGTCGCGAAAGTAATAAAGTGGACCTTTAAAGTCCGGATATCGTACCCACGAGGACTGATTTATTCCCACGCTCACTTTAACTAACCTTAACCGAAATAAATAAGTTGATATCAATTAATTCTAATTTTGCGAAAATTAAATTGCTAAATTAATTTGCTAAATCTAAAATTAAGAATTAAAAATTAAATGAGAGAAAATTAAAAGAATGAATTTTTATAATTTGAAATCGAATATGGAAAAACTAGCATTAGGGTTTCGAATCCACTTTTCAATTAGTCATCCCCCGGATTATTAATTTGGCAATGAAAGTTAGTTTTGACGATTCAATTCACAAAATTTGTTGAATTATCTTTCTCAAGTAGAATTCAACCTATTTATATGACGTGTTAACTATATCTCTATGATAACAACGCCATAAAAATGCATTATAACGCAAGAATTGCATAAAAACATCGCACAAAGCATAGGGGTATTCTCATCCCCTATCGGACTTTGTGGTTTTCAACAAAAGTCTAATCTATTCACGATTTCTCAATACAATAAATAGATCACAGATCAACTTTGGCCACAAGTTGTAAAAGAAAGTATAATTATATTGAAAACTCAAAACCGAACGTTCATCTTAGCATAAGAATTAACAAAACATCAAATTAACAATCCGGATTCAAACCAAAATCAAAGTTTCATCTCTACCCTAATGCTATGAAAAGTTTAGCCTATCATGCTGTAAAAATCAGAGGAAAAACAGAAAGAGAAAGCCATCACCGAATTAAAGTTGTGTTCTTGAGCTTGGATCTTCAATTATGGCTTTTTTCTCCAACTTTCTCCTAGATGATTGCTCCAACTTTCGTTCCCCTCTGTTCTCTGATGTTCTCCTCCCGAAATTAGGTCGAGTTTGTGTTTTAAAATAAGCCAAAAAGCCCAAAAATCAGAGTCCAACTCAGTTTTGGAAAGTTTTCTGCGAATCTGCTCGATATAACCATGCTGTCGCGCGTGCGACCGCATTGTTATAATTTTGCAAAGGCATGCGGTCGCGCGTGCGACCGCATGGTTATGTCTGATTTCAACTTTTGCCCGAGTTCACTTTGGTCCTCATAGTTTAATTGCGGGGCAAGTCCTGAACTTCCAACTTCTATCAATTGAATCCACATACTTTAATTTATCTTCACTTAGGCTTCCATTTGATTTTTCTTCACTTTCCCAACTTTGTTTGCTTCAAATTGAGTCTTTCAAAAGCCCACAATTGCAATCTTTCTTCAATTCCCGGTTTTTACTGAAATAGAAACAAATAATACTAAATTAAGCACGAACTTAATAAAAAAATAACAAAAACACATAGTTTAGAACACGCAAATAAGTGCATAAATTGCACTTATCAAACACCCCCAAACTAGAACAATTGTTCGTCCTCGAACAACAAAACTAAATGAAAGAAAGAAAGACTACAAATAGAGTAGCTAACCACCAACCACGAATATAACTCATGGTCAAATCATTGTACCATATGCCTCGTGCAAACAAAATAATAGTGAAAACTCAAGTTGGACAAACAAAACAATCACTAAAAAGAAATCCACTTACACAATGCTCGACTATCCTCCAGGTGTGTGTGCTAGTCATCGCCTAACTCAAGTGCTTGTTCAAGTATCACCACAGAATGTTCAACACAAAACCATGCCTTACTCCCAAGTGGTTGAATATCATCACCTCGCTCATGAATCACTCCCGATGCTTTTCTCTCAATTCCCGAGGTGTTTCTAGCTTGTGATTTCTACAAAATATATTATGCATTTTTTCCACACAAGACGTCAAGAAGAGTGACTAAATGTTGAAAAGTATTACAACTATCACCCATCCACTTCGACCTCAAGTTTCCAAATTCCCACCTTTTAGTCCTTTCACAGCACCTTTATAATTTTATTCTGGATTTTCCTTTTACTTGCTCCTTCGCGATAATGGCTCTCTTCACTCATTTTGTTTTTTTCTTTTTCTTTTTCTTTTTTTCTTTTTTTTTTGTGCAATTTTTCTTTTCAACTTTTACCCCACAGGTAGCTCTCGCTCTATTTCCCTAGAGGTAGCCTTCTTCACTGGTAGATCGTCCTCTAAACATTGGTTATGAAAAGCACCAGATTACTCAGTGACGACTCTCACTCTCTAGGGTAGGCAGCTTTTTCCTGCGGTCCCTCTCATCTACTAAACCATCATCTAAATCCAAAATTCGATACTTAACATATGATAGTGCCAGTATAAACTCGCCAGCCGAAAATCCTTCAACTTAAAGCGGAAGTATCAAAACTTCAGTAGCAATCCCCTCCAACATAGAGTCACTACATCTTACCACCCCCAAACTAGACCATTTGGGCTAGTTGGATACTAAAATAGTGGTTGGGAGAACTACCTGATCCTAAGTGTAACATTGGGGCTCAAAGGTAGTCCTAAAGGAACACAGCATCTAGGTGATAAGTCAACAAGAACGAGAGTTAAACAATGACTATGTGCTCTTTTTCAGTTAATCGGGCACAGATAAGTGAATAGAAAATTTGAAAATTTTCAAGTGTTGTTTCAAATCCAACTATGAGTTCATTAGAAAAATTTAGGCACCTTGTCATCATCGGCGGTACACAACTCGACCAAAACAAAGAAAAGACAAAACAAAGACAAAACAGATTTTTTTTTTTTAGCAACTGTATACGAACAAAAACCGGGTGAAAGAGTGTTAAAATGAAGAGCAAACGGGCATCCAATATATATAAAGATTTGAAGTACAACTTCAATCTTTCCCACATAAGCATACAATACAAAAGTGCCCACACCCAAGCAAAAGAGAGTACGTTGCCCCCAATGTACGCAATTAAGATCAAAGAGAAAAGTACAATAAGAAGCAATAAGAAAAGACAAAAGAGGCAGAAACTCCCCTACTGGGTCCCGTGAGGCGGAGAGAACATCTGATCATGCTGAATCCCGTGTGCTAACTCTAGACGGTCCAACCATCAATTTCCAAATATAATAAGAGAGCAAGTAGTACCTATAAAAGCACCCCCAAACTATATAGAAATGCATAAGACCAAAGAAGCTCAATTAATTGACTCAATGAAGATGGGGCCCGCAAAAAAAATTGTGCAATACTATGCAAAGGTGGAACAGACCCTCCACTACATAGAGTACGTGTCAAAAGCAACCACATATCAACTATTGATGCAATTCTATCAATTTGCAAGAAAAATGAGGGGGTGAACAGAACTGTAATGCATGCGATCGCATGGTTTACCAACAAGCTTTTTTTTTTTTTATATTCTTGGACTGGGGCTTGACGATAATGATTTGAGATGATATTTTGCAACTGGTTTGAACTTGAAAATCAATGAACCACGGGGTTTGACAGTTTTGTGGATTTTTTTTTTTTTTTTTTTTTTTTAGTTCTAAAGTATGAAACTACATGAAAAACAAATAAAGATGTGAAAATGCAAACTAAAATGCAGAGCTTGACTCTAAACTTAAAGTTAAACTTAAAAATAACAATGAAACTTAAAGAAAGGATACGGGGATGGGTTGCCTCCCACCAAGCGCTCCGTTTAGAGTCTAAAGCTCGACTTTAGGGAGCACTTCAGGGTATTCGAAAGAAAGCTTTGGAGCCTTGACTTTGCTGATGCTTATTGAACTTACACCAATCATTATATGTGCTCCAGAAATACAGGTGACTCCTCACATCAACAAATGGTTGAACTTCATCGTCTGCTTGAAATTTCAATACGTAGACTTCAATTGTTTCTTCTATCCTTATCACAAAATCAACTTTGATATCATCATTGATTTCGAAATCCCCCTTGCAAACCTCAATCTCAGTCTCTAAATGATCTTCTTCAATTGGAATTTCTTTGAGCTCAATATCCTCAGTGAGATTGTGTGGCATCTCAACAACGACTTTTCTTCAACAAAGATTTCTTCATGTTGGGATAACTCTTCAATTATATCTTCAGCGATTTTTCGTAGTTGAAATAACCCAACTGGTAGATCATCCATCCCAAATGTTGGTGCGAAGAACATTGCGGCGGGCAAGTTATCTAGGACGAACTCATTAATGTCACATTCTGCTCTTAAAACCCTTAGCCGCTCTCCTATCATAAAATCTCCCACCAACATATGGTCCTCATCAATTCCTTCATCTGCTAGCTGTTGTTGCCTTAGCTTGAAGTCAGTACAAGCATACTGATACAAAAGTCAACCCTTGCCATTGGATCTCACTATTTTTGGTATTTTCTGAAATAAATTAAGGAAAAATTGTATGAATCGAACGATAAAAAGATAAACATAAATTAAAGTTCGAATTAGTGCTAGCTAATCTAAACGGTAAAATAATTTCAGTCCCCGGCAACGGCGCCAAAAACTTGTTGCGACTAAATCCCACACCGCAAGTGTACGGGTCACGAAAGTAATAAAGTGGACCTTTAAAGTCCGGATATCGTACCCACGAGGACTGATTTATTCCCACGCTCACTTTAACTAACCTTAACCGAAATAAATAAGTTGATATCAATTAATTCTAATTTTGCGAAAATTAAATTGCTAAATTAATTTGCTAAATCTAAAATTAAGAATTAAAAATTAAATGAGAGAAAATTAAAAGAATGAATTTTTATAATTTGAAATCGAATATGGAAAAACTAGCATTAGGGTTTCGAATCCACTTTTCAATTAGTCATCCCCCGGATTATTAATTTGGCAATGAAAGTTAGTTTTGACGATTCAATTCACAAAATTTGTTGAATTATCTTTCTCAAGTAGAATTCAACCTATTTATATGACGTGTTAACTATATCTCTATGATAACAACGCCATAAAAATGCATTATAACGCAAGAATTGCATAAAAACATCGCACAAAGCATAGGGGTATTCTCATCCCCTATCGGACTTTGTGGTTTTCAACAAAAGTCTAATCTATTCACGATTTCTCAATACAATAAATAGATCACAGATCAACTTTGGCCACAAGTTGTAAAAGAAAGTATAATTATATTGAAAACTCAAAACCGAACGTTCATCTTAGCATAAGAATTAACAAAACATCAAATTAACAATCCGGATTCAAACCAAAATCAAAGTTTCATCTCTACCCTAATGCTATGAAAAGTTTAGCCTATCATGCTGTAAAAATCAGAGGAAAAACAGAAAGAGAAAGCCATCACCGAATTAAAGTTGTGTTCTTGAGCTTGGATCTTCAATTATGGCTTTTTTCTCCAACTTTCTCCTAGATGATTGCTCCAACTTTCGTTCCCCTCTGTTCTCTGATGTTCTCCTCCCGAAATTAGGTCGAGTTTGTGTTTTAAAATAAGCCAAAAAGCCCAAAAATCAGAGTCCAACTCAGTTTTGGAAAGTTTTTCATGACCGCTCGATATAACCATGTCAGCGCGGCGACCGCATTGTTATAATTTTAGCAAGGCATGCGAACAAGGCTGCGCGACCGCATGGTTATGTCTCGATTTCAACTTTTGCCCGAAGTTCACTTTGGTCCTCATAGTTTAATTGCGGGCAAGTCCCGAACTTCCAACTTCTATCAATTGAATCCACATACTTTAATTTATCTTCACTTAGGCTTCCATTTGATTTTTCTTCACTTTCCCAACTTTGTTTGCTTCAAATTGAGTCTTTCAAAAGCCCACAATTGCAATCTTTCTTCAATTCCCGGTTTTTACTGAAATAGAAACAAATAATACTAAATTAAGCACGAACTTAATAAAAAAAATAACAAAAACACATAGTTTAGAACACGCAAATAAGTGCATAAATTGCACTTATCAATCGGAATCACTTATAGGCTCGAAGGATAAGGGCGGATTTACATTAAACTAAAAGCCTGGGGACTGCTTCTAGAAAGTTACCATAGGGACCTATTTGCATTCTCTTTCGTAGCGAACCAATTTGAGCATCTCAAAAATTTTGGTGGCCTATTTGTCAGTACAAGGAAAACACATGTACACAAATGCAAATTAATGAGAACCCAATGTGCATCTAGATATGAGTTTTGTAATTCAAGACAAAGGAAAAAAGTTTATTTTATAAGGATATTGCCATTTTTGGCACGAAATATGACGTTTTTCTTTAATCAAACACCAGAATTTGTATTATTTGTTGAGGTAGGCTGGAACAAATAAACAAGCAATAGAGAAAGTTGATGATCAGTTCATCACCCATGCATTAATAAATTAAAAGATCTGCTATCTCATTACATATAATATTTGTTACTTCATCCGATCTGAATAGTTTAGCCCACATATATAATCAAATGTATTAATTCAATGATATAGTATGTTTTAAATTTGATGAGAGAGTCAATTTGGAAATGAAATGAGAGAATACTTGGTAGTACATGTGGGAGATGATCTCCTAACCACAGTGGGCATCTTATGGCGCTCACAGTGTTTAAAAAATTGGTGTGGGTCCCACCAGTTCTCCCACCATCAGGAGACAGTTATGTATTATTTATCTGACCTAACGTAAATAAAAAAAAATTTTAATTTTTTTATCGATGATATAGCGCCACGAAATAGCGCCACATGGGTGTGGGTACAGCTCTTATGTTGCCATCATTGGCAACGGAACACTAGCCCATGTAACAAAATGGTTGTACTCAACAAACCGTGCAACGAGGGACCCAACTCCATAATTTGAATAATTGAATGATAGAAACCCCCAATTGGGCGGTCCCTTTATTGATAGTCCAAGTGTAATTTTTCTTTTTCTTTGGTCAGAGCATTATCGAAGTGAAAAAATCGGCATAGTGGATCACCTAACTATATCATAATGACTGTTTTTTGTAATGATATGCACAGTTGACTTGCTAATATTATACATACATATAACAAAAAGTCTATGGGCAGGAATTTGTTGAGGAAAAGTTTTAGGGAAAGTGGGTGGGATTCCAAATTTACCCTTAATCAAGACTTTTTGCTTGGTAAGGTAATACACGGGTAAAACTTCTCCTATGTGGTCGCTCTTCTCCCAAATGAATCGAGCAAAAAAACCCTACCAATGCCCTCTCATTCTTCACCCAAAATCTGTTGATCTGAAGGTGATTCCCATGTGAAATTGATTCCCATTTTTTCGAAGATGGTACGCTACCCAGTATTCTAGATCTGAAAATCCTTCAAAATAGTTAGGGTTCGAAATTGCCAAGAATTTTTTTAGAACTTCCTCCTTCTGGTTATGTTTCGCAGTGTTTCGACTTTACGAAAATTTACTTGAGAAAGGTAAGCGATGTTAATTTTTTTATGTTAATTGATCGTAAGTTTATTTTTGATATCGTAACTCGTCCTCCTTCTGGCAGTGTTTGCAGTCAAAGCCTTTACAGAAATCTTTTCGAGAAAGGTAAGTGATGTTAATTTTTTGCTCTTAATTTATAGTAAATTGATTTTGAATGCACAAGCTTGTTATGGAATATATTGATAATTTTAACAAAGTTTCGCACAAGCTTGTTTGGTTGCTCCAAGTAATCTCGACACCTGATCTGGTTATCAATCTACTTAATATGGGTCAGTTCTGCCTTGTGGAGAATGAATGTTTACTTGAAGCCTTTCATGCTGAAATATATGTTGGTAATTTGAAGCTATATAGGTCTGAAAGCCTTAATAAATATGGGCCTAAAAGATATGTCTGTTTGTTTGTTTGTTTACTTGAAGCCTTAATTTGAAGATATATGCGTGTTTACTTGAAGCCTTAATATGGGTCTGAAAGATAAATGAAGCTTCGAATGTTAAGCGGTTAAGCCACATTGAAGTCTTAATATGTTTACTTGAATGTCCGGAAGAAAGCCTTAATATGTATATATTCAAGTAAGCATATGAAGCTATGACTTAATTTGAAGATTTTAAATGATTTTGATGATTAATTGATCTCATGTCGATTAAATTTTTTTTGAAAATTTCATTTTATTTATGTGCTGCTTGTAAGAGGTTGTGGATGTATCAAATCATATGAATGGAATATTTGCAATTTGCAAATACATGAAATAAATGCCTCTCATTTTCTTTCTCGATAACATTTTGCAGTAGTCTTTTTTCATTGTGTTTGAATTTGTTCATACTAATTTGGCCGCTAAACAACAAGTTGAATTAATTAGCTCATCTTCTACTGTGCATGACATCATCATCTACGTACTTTAATTTTCGCTTGGGATGTATTCTAGTCACTTTGGCTGAATTTTTCATCTTTGTTAATTTATTTGAGACATCTATGCTAAATATGCAAAAAATGCTTGTTCTTCCCTAACTTACTCTATCTTGAGAGATCTATGCTAAATATGCAACAAATACATGTAGTGCACGGGGACCTAAAACTTTGTCTGCTATTTGTTTTCTAATAACCTTCTCAACACTCATGTGTACTCTATATATGGTCAGCGGGACCTAGACGTTTAAGCCTAAGTGACATATTTCGTGCCTAATGTTAGATTAATGCAGTTTCATGTTTCTGTGTATGAATTGTGACCTGAAGTTTATTGCATCTTCATGTAAAACCATATTTGGTCTGTTTGAAGATTTTATCAAATTTTTGGAGGTCTAAAATGGGAGTTAAAAATAATGGTATGTGTCTACATTGTCTTCTCGTAGTCATGAATCAAAGAATTGCAATGACAACGTAAGCTGTCTGGAATGTCAAGCTGGTTGGAAGGGCAGCGTTTCATGGTTGAGAAGGACTCCCCATATAAAAAGAATCTATTCTACACCTGCACAAGGAAAAATTGGTAACGAATGTAGCTATTGGAAACTGGTTGGTCCTCCAAATAAGGGAGATTCCGGCTATGAAGAAGGAGAATCTAGCAACGCAAAGAAGCTTCTTGAGGACTTCAATAAGCAAACCCAGACGGACGATCTCTTAGTGATGATGGAAAATGCACAGATATTTCGAAACAAAGAACCTCGATGTCTCACTTAAAGTATATGAACAAGAATGAATGATCATATTTATGGCTTAATGTAATCTATTAAATATTTTCATGTATTTGAGCTTTGTAAGAATTAAATAGAAATGTGTTTAATGCTCTTATTTGACCTTTTATATGACATTTGTGATGTTAGAATAGTGATAAGTGCCAGATCCATTCTCATTTATCATATCATTGGGATATTCTTATTTATAACAATTTATGAGGACATTGCAAGACATGCAGCCATAGCCTTTAAGAAGTTCATTCATTACATGATACATAGCTGTAATCTCACATATGATGCTCATAAGTATCATTTTGCAAACCAGTCAATAAGCTAACAATAACTACTAGAACAGGATTAGGGAAATACTGATCAACAGCGTAATGGGAATGTCACAAACACCAACAGAAACTAGTCACAAACATCCAACTCTTACACGGATAATTGGCGATACATGATAATTGGTTCCCAAAACTCTTACACTACAAACTTCTACAGCATAATCAGAAAAACTAAAGAGGTCATACACAACACATTATCACTTGACAAAAAATCCACACTTCACAAACTAGCATCAACTGTCCTCAGATTTCTCCAAAGCTGCAAAGGAGAAAACACCACATGAGTTCCCATAACAAAGCAAATTCCATGAGATAAACACCACATGAGTTCCCATAACAAACCAAATTCCACGAGATAGAATAGAGTCATTTTTCAAATCATTTGAATTCTAATTGATTACATACCAATTAGTGTCAAACAAATCCACAATGGTTCCATCACTAACATCATGGCACACTAGAGTTCCTGAATATGATGCAAAGCGATGACACCCATTTAAAACAGCTTGCCATATGTGACATAACTCTGGTCCATTCGTATATTGAGAAAGGACAGAATAGGTATGTATTGGCTATAGTTCGACCACTTGAACTAAGTATAGTGATAATTACTTAATATTATTTTTGTTTATCAGGGGCATTTCTTTATCTTTCTCACAGTATAGATACCTGCATGTCCAGAGGAGCCCTTTGTACAGCTTGATCTTGCATAGCTCGAAATTCCAAGTGAGATAGTCCAGTATGCGATGACCATTGAAACGTGGGTGGAAGAAAAACTGAACCTTGTACCTGTTCAAAGTAGGTGAGTAACTACAGTTTGATGCAACAAAAATTAAATTTTGCTAAACAAAAAAGTGAAAAATGAGTACTACGATCTATCCATTACTTCTAAAAGTGGGTTACTCATCGCAGAGTCTTCCATTTCTTGTTGATTTCGAGCCCTAAAATTTCGAAAAACTTCAAAAAAAAATTCGGAAATTCTGAAAATTTCAAATTTTTTTGGGTACCCTGCCTTCTTCGAACGATTTTTTTGGGTGAAGTATAAATAAAAAACAAATCATTGAATTTCGAAGGATTTGCCCCAAAAAAATTTTCAAAACTTTCGTACAATTTACACAAAAGAATCAAATGCATGCGAAGAAGAAGAATCAAACACAGAAATCGTACCTTCTTTTGCGAGATTTTTTGCCCCAAATTTGTTAAGGATTTGGAAGCTTTCTTTTCTGGTTAGGGAGTTTGGATTTGTTCCGAAAATCCTTCGAATTTATAAGCATACACTTCTCTTGATCTCGCTCGAAATTGTTTGCCCCAAATTTGTTAGGGATTTGGAAGTTGCCGGTTCGAATTTGTTTGGATCTAGTTTTGTGAGAGCTGAATGGTGCGAAGAAAGACATCGAGAAGAATTCTGAACAAATTCAAACAAAAGAAAGGGTGAGTTCATTAAGGGTAAAATTGTAATCCCATATCTTTTCCCTGAACGATTTCCTCAACAAATTCCTGCCCATAGACTTTTTGTACATATAATGGCTTTTTAGCATTTTTTAAGGAAAAAAAACTGATATCGCAATACTACCAGGAAGAAAAGAAAAAAGAAATATCCACATATTTAATGTATAAACTCTATATAATATCTATAAATTAATCCACCAACGCGACATATGTCACATATTTTTTAAAAAAATAAAGATTTTAATAGATGGAAACCTTCTATATGTGATCTCAGTGTGAGTCACATTCATATCCCACTAGTTATGCAAGAACTTTCAATATTTGAAGTAACAGTTTCTATTACATTCGAGTGCTGAGATGTTCTAACCCTATTAACAGAGGTTGTATCATTCTATGTGTTGCAACTGTTTCGACTTAATCTCATCTCTTATGCATGAGATTTGCATCTAGATTAGTCTATAGTTTGCGTACACACACACAAAAATATTCAACTGATATTGGGAATGTCTACTATAGCGATTGGCGTTCCTACTGTCATTGGATTCTCACTAATCAAAGGTTGATAACATATCTTTGATCACAATGTTTATCATTTTCTTCCTAGCAAAACAACCTCTTATCAAATTCTTGGAAAAACATCTGTAATCCATGTTCATAGCACATCAGAAACTTCCATCTCTCTCTCTCTATAAAAGATTGTGTACAAACTTTCTTCTCTCTTTGTAGTGAACTTTATTCATTGGGGAAAGATGTTGTGGAGAAGAGGGTATCAAGGAATAAGAATTTTCTTTACTCCTGCCCAAAGTTCCACTAAGGGGCAAAATAGGGGGAAAAAGTTTTTTAAAAAAATAAAATAAAATAAAATAAAAAGTGACCAATTGATGAAGACATTGTCAGCTTTCCTATGTCTAGGGATTTATCAATATGATGCGATCTATGAATATTTTATTATATTCTCGTGATTAACAGGTGTATTTTATTCCCAAAAGGATGTGTATTTTATTTCATGAATTTATTAATTTGTCTCTTTAAGAATTACCTCGAGCTCCACCATCTCTATATTTACATAAGTAGTACAACCCATTCTTGAGAAACTTGATCAAAATAACACAACAAAAATAAATGACAACGACGACAAAGAAGTGCGCCGTAAGCAGTAAGCAAGTACGGAGATTATTTCTTTAGGAGCATAATAGAAAAAAATTCAATTAAAACCTCCTAAGAAGACAAGATATTGTAATGTTTTATATAGTTTAAACAAATCTGCAGATAAATAAAGTGTTTACAAATTTATATGTTTCTCTCAAAAATCTAATTATAACACAAACAAAAATCAAATTGATAACTTAAAAATTAAAATGTCAAAAATAATACAAAATATATAAGATGTCAAGTATGAATAAATAGGTGACTATTCATTAAGTACAAAACCTTAAACCATTACAAAAAATGTAACCGAAATTACACTTTATAAATGACCTAATCAACAGAGGAAAACTCTAACATGTGTAATTTGTCAGCCGTTTTTACCCAATCTATAATATCTTAATAAATTCAAAAGAATTTAGTCCATAGTGAAGGTATGCAATTTGTCACTTAAACCTGTTCTCTTCCCAGCAGCAAGAGAACAAGGCCCCAGCAAAAGAGAGAAAGAGAGACCCCCCTCACCCCCCACACATGGCCCCACAGCGCAAAGGTGCTGGGAGCCGCTGGAAGAGGAATTTGTTGGGAAGAGATCAAACTCGATTTGTCACTATATATTTTAACCCAATTTATACATCTTAATAAATACAAAAAAAAAAAAAATTAAGCTATGTTTCACTAGAATTAATTCATGAAATCTCATATTAAACAAAATCTTAACTTTCATTTTATCAAATCAGATCCTCACATATATTGAAACAAATACAAAACGAACCAAGAATTAATTCGTAACAAACTCGTAAAGATACCAAACGATAGTTTATCGCATACTTTTTAGATTAAAAAATCGATCACGCTACGGTGATATACTAAATGTCATAAAGAGTGCCATAATAGAATAAAATGATTTCAATATCTTTTAAAACAATATCAATTCAGCCATTCATTAATGGCAAGATAGGAATTTTACTATTATTATGTCACTAATTATGTTAATGACTATATCATTCTAGGATTATCCTTAAAAAAATAAGAGCCACACTCGACCATTTAGGATGATGGGTGGGGTGGGGTATTATTGTGGATGCATGAAGCCAAATTTTAGGTCCCATATTATCCTATTCTTCACACGCAAATGAAGCGCAATTTGGGCTGGCATGCTTGCCAATTAGATACAAAGAATAAAAAGATTTTACAACACATTTCTATGGTAATATGGCAATTATTATTGATGATTTAGACCTATTTAATTTGTCATTTTAAATTTTATTATACATAAAATAATTCAATGAGATGACATATGAGTAACAATTAATTAACTATTACATCACTGATCTATAACATATAATAAGCGATTGAATACTTAAGTTACTGATTGTTGCTCGTCTAAATGTACAATATTGTACGTTCTGCTCACGACAAAGTATGTTTGGCCAAACTTAAAATTTGTTTTTTGAAAAAAATAATATAATGACAAAAACAAAAGAAAAAAGAAAATATTATACAAGTGTTAATACCAACTGTTGTGACAGTTGAATATGGTTGGGATGTCTTTATGAAATATAAGGGGTGGTAGTGTAATATAATTATAATTATTGGCGCCAATTAATCCAAACAATTTACAGTACTCAACCACTTCATAAATAAACATGGTCATCTCTTAATGAAAAATGTGTGGATACCTATCTTAATTATAATTGCTAATAAAATAAGTTAAATTAATCATGAGTACTGCATATAGGTTACCAACTTTTTAAGTTATTTTTTTCATTTTTATTAGTATTATGAGAAAAAGTTAAATTAACAATATACTGAAGATAAGACACGTTATTGCTTTTGATTCAAACTCATTAATGCCTTAATTAGTGATCACAAGCATCTATTTAATCTCCTAATTATTATATTTGTTAAACAACCACCATTCATGTGCATTGCATGGCCATTAATCAATGTTTGACTTTGGTCAAACTATTAATTCAATTTGTTATTCGTATAGGTCACCATAAAAAAAATTATGTCATTTTAGGTCGACTAGATGACTCTTCTTTTGTCATTTAGCTCTGTGCACAATCATTAAAACTCTACATATATATAGAGATTTGCCTTATTTTATTTGGTGTTAATCAAATTCGCACGCAATTCCGTATATCTCATACTCATTTTCAACCACACACACATCTCCCAAAATAATATTAACCACACATTTTTATACGAAATACCGTGCGGAACAACTAAACCCCCAATCAAACAAGGCCTTAAAGAAGAACATATGTTTTAAGATTGCTGTAAAAAAATTGATTGAAATAATAGACAAAAAACATAAGAACATAAAAGTAGAAAGAAGATAAAGTTGGATATGTTGGAATGTAGAGGCACTAACATGATCGGTGGAGATCTGTCTCCCAAAATGCAACGTTTCTTATAAAATGAATAAAACACTGTATATATATCAATCGTGGCGGTCGAATTATCGAATGACTACACTCTTTCTTGAATATATGCATAATAATTTTGTTTCATGTAATTATTCTTTATTGGTTGTTAAAGAATTGTAATTAATTTTGGAAATCCCATAAAATTTACATGTTGAAAACCCCAAGAAGGCAGTCAAAGCTCACGCTACAGAGATGTTATAGTTTGAAGATGTTCACAATGCTATCTCTCTCTGTTTCTCTCTCTCACATACATATGGACAGGCTGGAAGGATCCAAACCAGAAACCCCACCACCATTATTAACAATTAATAATCGGACCTCTACCAAAATGATGATGAGTTTGGAGAATTTGCAACTTGTACACCAATCTATTGCCGGAATGACGTGTTAAATTTCAATCTTGAAAAATGGCCAAGATGATCCTCAATCTTTTGTTAACTGTCTTCATCCTGATTATAAATCATGCATTATACACGTGTTATATAAATGATTTCATGATCGTCACATGCATGCATGCCCTGTGTCCATTTTTTATTCATCAACCTAAGTTTGTTCACAAGAAGGAAAAATTATAGGATCGACTTGATAGTAATTGTAATTCGTATATACATGTTTGTAATTTGTAATGAAATCACAAAGTATAAATTAACTTAGGGTGTGTTTGATTCGCTTAAACTTTTCCTGGAAAACTCGTTTTCCAGCCGTTTTTTCCATACGAGGGTGTTTGATTCGTTTTTTTTTCCGGGAAAACATTTTCCAGATACAAGCGTTTAAAGCACAAAAAGCATAGTTTTCCTGGAAAATTCAATCCGGAAGAAAGCGTAGTGAATCCGCTTTTCCGCACTGCTTTTCCTGAAAGTTTAATCAAACACACCCTTAGTTGTTTATTTTGGATAAATATTTCCATCAAATTTATTATATTTTCGCAAATATTATTATATGATAAGACTTAGTCACTGTGCATTGATTAAAATTGGACTTTAAAGATTAACATTAGGATTTGATGACATTCGAGTTAGACTATCAAATTATCAATGTTATTAAGAGCTTGTTCGGTTGGTATGTAATTTGCCGGAAATATTCCGTTGCCCACAGTGGGCAACGTAAGGCAAAACCCACGCCGACGTGACGCCATTTCACGTCATCGACCAAAATTTTTTTTATTTTTTTATTTTTAAATTTTTTTTATATCTACATTAAGTTAGGTGAATAATACATAACTGCCCCCTGATGGTGGAGGCTCACCCAACCCCTATGATTTTTTTCCCCCCACTGTGGGCGACATAACCTGCCCACAATGGGTAGGTGATCATTGCTCGTAATTTGCTAGACACGATATTCCGTAGAAAAATGTGTGGTTATTATTGTATTGGAGAATGTGTGTGAAATTGAAAAAAGAGAAAATTTTTTTGTTGTATAATGTTGGAAAGAACAACCTCTAACTTCCCCATTCTAATTCCGGGGACCAATTTTTTCTGAGATGATTGATTGAGGACAAATAATGCATTTTTTTTTCCCGAGTAATAAACTTCCGAAGAAAAGAAAAATCAAAATAGATGAACAGAGGAAAACCACAAAGAAATATGAAGGGCAAAACTGCAAAAGAAAAATAATCAAAAAGAAGAGAAAAGGAAAAGCTTGAAAAAGCAGAGGAAGAAAGGGAGAGTTTAATTTCTTTCCTTTTTCTTCTTTCACTTCTCTTTTCTTGCAGTCTATGGTAAGCATCATTTTCCCCCCTTTTATGTTCTTTTCTCACTTGCCATTCTTTACCTTCTTCTTAATATTCATTTATTTCTTGAGTGATTCCAAAGCTTTAATTTTCTCCTCATTTCTTCAGCTCAAATCAATTACACATTCCTCTGATTCTCCTTGGATTTTTTTGATTTTATTTTCCACTTAAATCTTTCCTGCATTGATCATTGCAACTGAAAGTTCAATACCTTTTTCCCTTCTGGGCTTTTCTTCCTCCTCCCTGGATTTGCCTGGGAGTTGGATTTACACGGGAAATTTGCTGATTTCCCTCGTGGGTTTTTCTCATCAAGCTTAAAAATCTCATCTTTATTGGTTTTTTAATTGCAAGATTTGAGTGTTTCTTGAACTCCCAATTCAAATGGTTTAGTTTCCTCTGTACAAGGTTGTTCCTACTTTTGTTGTCTGATTTTAGTAACTTTCTTGAATTTACGAATAATTGGGGTTCTTATTTCTCAATCCATGGGACTTTGTCATGGAAAACCCATTGAGCACCCACAAAACCTGTCTGAAAATCCAACAATCCCAGGTGAAAATCAAGAATCTATCTTCCAATCTTCAACTGGGAAAACCCCAAAATTTCCATTTTACAGCCCAAGTCCACTGCCTAGTGGATTCAAGAACTCCCCTGGAAACTCTAGCAGTGTGCCTTCAACTCCTTTGCGGTTCCTTAAGCGCCCATTTCCGCCCCCATCTCCGGCGAAACATATTAAGGCTCTTCTTGCAAGAAGGCATGGCTCTGTGAAGCCTAATGAGGCCACTATACCTGAGGGGAGTGAGTGTGAGATCATTGGATTGGACAAGAATTTCTGTTTCTCCAAGAATTTTGGAAGCCATTATGAGATTGGGGATGAGGTTGGGAGAGGGCATTTTGGGTATACTTGCTCTGCTAGGGGAAAGAAGGGCAGCTTGAAGGGCCAAGATGTAGCTGTTAAAGTCATCCCCAAAGCAAAGGTACTTAGAACTATTAACTGTTGTTCATCTAGTAGTATATATATGAATATCTAGAAGCCTTAGGATTAGCTGGCTTAGTATAATTGTGGCTAGTAGTGAAAGTAGATAAGGCCTGATCAGATTCCTTTGGTAGCTTAAGAAAAGTTATCAATTGAATGAAGTTCTTGAATATCCTATTCTCCTCTCTTTGTTTGCTCGGTGATGATTGTTAGAGATCATGTTACTATAGTTGTCTTAATGTTGCCTTTAGTGTACTAAAATATAACACTCATGTTTTGATTAATGATGTTATCTTCCATCCATATATATTCTTAGTGTTTGCACGTTGGCTTTATGTTCTTGTACGAAGTGAGATTCGGCTACTGAGAAAACAATGAAAAGAAAACCTTTTCCTGCAGATGACCACGGCGATTGCCATTGAGGACGTGCGAAGGGAAGTGAAGATATTACGTGCACTGACAGGGCATAAAAATTTGGTACAATTCTATGATGCCTATGAGGATGAAGACAATGTCTACATAGTCATGGCGTAAGTTTTGATTGTTACATTTTAATTACTAGGCTCTATTTCTTGGTTTCATCTTTTATTTAAAGACCTTTTTTTTTCTTTTTCCCTTTTTGGGTATTTTGCAGGTTGTGTAAAGGAGGAGAATTACTGGATAGAATACTTGCTAGGTATGCTTAATGTTATTCAACTCATTCTTAAAAGCACCTTTTCTCGTGCTTTAGATCCTCCTAATATCAATCTCTTTGGTAAAGGGGCGGAAAATACTCAGAAGAAGATGCCAAAGCTGTCATGGTACAGATTTTAAGCGTGGTTGCATATTGCCACCTCCAAGGCGTGGTTCACCGTGACTTAAAACCAGAGGTATACTAATATAACCAAGGATTGCTCGTACACCTATTTACATTTTGTGGGACCCAGTACTATTATGACGGTGAAAGTTCTATTCCATTATTTCTACTCACACGACTTCAAACATTGTCATCAGAATTTTCTCTTCACTTCGAAAGACGAGCACTCTCCTCTCAAGGCCATCGACTTTGGACTTTCCGATTATGTAAAGCCAGGTCAAGTTTATTGCTAAATATACAATAAGTCAGTACAACCCTCTAACCAATACAAGGGGGGTAAAAATGATATCTTTCATGACCCTCTATTAAAGCGTGTACACCTAGCATTATTCATTTACAATATCTGCTAATTGCGACTATAGATTAGAGTTTGATGGGTGGTTATATTGGCAGACGAGAGGTTGAACGATATTGTTGGAAGTGCGTACTACGTGGCTCCTGAAGTTTTGCATAGGTCTTATGGCACTGAAGCCGACATGTGGAGTATTGGTGTCATTGCTTATATTCTTCTATGTGGAAGCAGACCTTTTTGGGCTCGGACAGAGTCCGGAATCTTCCGGGCTGTCCTTAAAGCTGACCCGAGCTTTGATGAAGCCCCGTGGCCCACTCTGTCTCCTGAAGCTGTCGACTTTGTAAAGAGATTGTTGAACAAGGATTATCGTAAAAGGCTAACTGCAGCTCAAGCTTTAAGTGCGTGCTAGTTTTTTTGTTAATACTCCTATTCAAACTGAAAAGTAACCTTTTTTTTTACCTTTCTAGTTAAAAAGTTTTTTACCCGAGCACACAATATATATGTTAATGACTTGGAAGTATGTTTCTTGATATTCTCATTTAGGTCATCCATGGTTGGCTGGTCATCATGATGTAAAGATACCTCTGGATATGATAACATATAAGCTTGTTAAAGCATATATATGTTCTTCGTCTCTCAGGAAAGCAGCTTTGGGGGTATGTATGGCTTTCTTATATCCATCTGTTGACTTCTGAAAAATCAGAAATTTTTTTAATAAACACTAATTTTAATTTTACAGTAGATAGTTACTGTTAAAATAAATAGCACTGTTACTAAAGTGGGAAAAATAAACATTTCTAAATATTTTTGGAAATAGAAGGTTAAAAAGTCTCTTGGTGAAGCCAAGAATGCTCTGATCAAATTTCCTTATGGCTGTGATTTTAATTGGCGTAAAAATTGATTGTTTTGAATTTTTTATCAGGCTCTTGCAAAAACATTGACAATACCACAGTTGGCCTATCTCCGAGAACAGTTCACATTATTGGTGCCCAACAGAAGTGGATTTATATCCATACAGAACTTCAAAATGGTCCTCTTTCTTTCTCATCGCGTGTGTTTTTGTGTGTGTATATGTCTACTAATTGTGTATCGATAACATTTTAATATGATAAGCAGGCATTGGGAAAGTACTCAACAGAGGCAATGAAGGATTCGCGGGTTATAGATTATGTTCATGTGGTAATGCATTCGGCTACATTTCTTTTAAGATGATCTGTTTTTCAAGTTTTCGGATTAACTTGTGGTTATTCAATTCTTAGCAGCTTAAGACTATCAATTGCTGAATGCGTTTTCGTGTGTGCTATAGGTGAGTTCTCTGCAATACAGAAAGTTAGACTTTGAGGAGTTCTGTTCAGCTGCTATAAGCGTACACCAGCTCGAAGGACTAGAAAGCTGGGAACAGCACGCACGCCATGCCTATGAGTTCTTTGAGAAGGATGGAAACCGCCCGATCATGATCGAGGAACTTGCCCCCGTAATCTCTCTCTCTCTCTCTCCAAAAATAATGATATTTATTCGCAGCCATCAGCACACTCCCGGTATGGTGGTGCAAGAAGTTGATGTGGCGCAATCTAGACATGTTATATGAACTGCTTTCTAACTTGTAGCATGGTCCAGATTGTGCCAGGTTAGCTGCTTGCACCATATTGCACCAGATCGGGAGTATTTATCAGTATTACTTGGCACATTAGTATCGGTTCTGTTCATTGACACCATCACATCAGTCAATTGTACTGACACACTTGATCCATCTATACTGTTGATAAATATTATAACCTTTTTAACAAAATATGTATTAGATTCTTGTTTTTGTCGCCTGGTGGAAAATTTCACGGGTTTTCCGGATCCTTTGCTTGTGTAAAACAGGAGCTTGGCCTTAGTCCGTCAGTTCCTGTGCACGTAGTACTCAAGGATTGGATAAGGCATTCGGACGGGAAGCTTAGCTTCTTAGGATTTGTAAGGCTTCTACACGGAGTTTCTTCTCGTGCATTTCAGAAGGCTTAAAATATGGTTGCGACTATAAGTTCATTCTCGATTGTGTATTATCGCCATTGGTGTAAGGTTGGCTGTCACGACTAATCCCGAGCAACCATGAGAAGCACATTGAAGAGAGAAGGTTCTTGCAAGTTGATATTCGCCTCGTTAATTTTATTTTTTATTTCTTTTTTCTTTATTTATAATTTGTGGCACTGGAATGACTGTACAGTTAAGAGTAGATTACAAAATGTATTTAGTGTTAGAAAACAGCTCAAGGCTGATCTGAGTTTTGTGTCTTTCGGTGTATTCTCTGTGCACTTAGCTTCTAAATAAGTTGTGATTTATAGTCTTTTTTTTCCTTTTTTTTTTCCCTTCTGTTTTTAAATTATTTTTATTATAAATGTAAGGAGAGAATATAGTTCTGCAATGTTCTTGGATATAATGCTTAGCATGTGGGAGAGTTTTGAGTTGTCCCAATGGAGCTCAGAACACATCATTTTGATTGGATTTAATTGATACATGCAGTTATAACTAAATAATGTTACAGCAGAAGTAACCCTTGACCAATTCTCAAGTCTTGTGTTTTTTCTTTTTTTTTTTTGAAGCGCTCTCAAGTCTTGTTTGATAGTATGATGATTCTAAAAGGGGAGCTGGACGTACTAGTATGCATTCGCACGACGGTTTACCAAGATATCTTCACATTTAAATGTGAAATCAGAAAAATAAACTAAATTTATATATATATATATATATATATATAAAATTTTGATCATAGTTACAAATACATCCCATACTGACACATTCTTTATGCGCGTGTACATTTTAGTAGAGAAATAAATGGAATAATTAATTACAATGAGAAAATGGAAACCTACAACTAACAATAAACTATAACTTACACCCACTCAATTTGTGGTTACAGATTGTGATTACCAACTCAAATGGAGAGTGCAAAGACTTCTGGGTTATAGGGATAATGGTTCCATGTGCCCATGCTGTTGGGACTCTATTCTCAAAACATGTTTAGGCATAAGTTTAGACGAGCTTAAACTTGAAACTTTGAAACTTATACTCTACGCTTCGTCACACCTTGAGCTTTATCACGCATTGACTGTGCTTTTGCCATGCCCCGTCGCGCTAAAGCAAGCTTAGGCTCAAGGTGCAGTTTCAACGCTCTTCCACTCCTCGCGCTTTTTAGAACTTCGCTATTGGAGTGCCCCACAACCTTCTTAAGATACCAGTCTTGAGGATAAAAGAACATCCAATCATCCTACATAGAAATAAAGCATTTGATTAACCAAAAATGGCAGAATAAATGAGAAATGCTATTGTATAAAGGTCTTCCCTACCACCTCAAGGCACAAATTATGTTCTTGTCTGGAAAAATCTCTCTCTGAAATTCCATTCTTCCATTCGCCCACACACGCACACACAAAAGAAAAAGAAAAGCTTTCTCTGTTCAAAAGCAGGCAGCTTACCTCTACTTTGTCACTTGTTTCTACTATGTTAAGCCTTGGTGCAGTTATCTGTCTGGAACAAGAATTTTCCATCAATGGGCACTCTGAAATGTAGACATTAACTAGTGAAGGGAAGACAAGTTGATAGTCCTCAGAGGAAAACATTCTGAATCGATCGAGAGAAACAAGTTTTAGACTCCGCAATTTTGGGAACACAATTTCAATTTCATCCTCGGACGTGCCTTCAGTTCCTTCTCTTCCAATAATCTCTTCAATTGCTTTACAATGAGAAACCTCGACCGTTTCCAGAGCCACGAGTGAAACAGCCAACGAAACTGAGAATAAGTACCTTAAGCTGTCACATTTTGAAACTAGAAGTGACGTCAAATTTTGGAATGGACCAATTCCTCTGGGAACCATCCTTGTAATGTGCACTAGTTTCGGTAGGTTTTCCAGGTCCAGTGAATTTAATCGTCCGAGTACACTTAATTCCGAATCATCTTCTATATCATCAACACCCTCAAAGTCGAACACAGTTGACACATCATCCAGACAAGACACATACAATTCTTTTAGTTCATGAGATCTCATTTTTCTTAGTTCATATGATATATTTAGTCCACACGTCAATCTCACAATGTTCAACATCTCCAAGCTAGGGAATGTAACCTGTACAAATTTACTTAACGGTGTCAGCCCAATTGTCAAATAATAGAACATCGTCGAAGGAAAATATATACCTGATTGAACACCGGTCGGAGTGCACCAACGGCCTCGTTTGGTTCAGATCTAAAGCTCTTAAAGTTACTCAGACCATGAAGCTCAATTTCCCTTAGTTTGGGGAACTCAAGCATCTGGCTAACTTGACTATGCTCGGTGTCCACGGAAACAACTTCCTCTAACAACTCACAATCACAAATACATAAACTTTGGAGATTCACCATGCTTGATGCAACTGACACTGAAAACAGGCTTTTAACTGAGGGGCAATCTTCCATACTAAGAATCGTTAGATTGTAGAGTGATGGAGGCTTAATGACACCCCTCCACAAATGTTTCATACTTGGTAAGCCACGTAGGTATATCTCTTGCAATCTGGCAAAGGATCCTGTCCGATAGTTTCCACTGCCCATCTCTATCAGATACTCAAAGTCACAATACTTTAGCTTCAGCGTCTTCAAGTTAACGAAACCATCCTCATCTAACAAATTCTTCCTCTCCACTACTTGTATAGAAAGATCATCCAGATTATAGTAGTCTGTTTTTATAGAAAGATGGATAGCTCTACTCATTAATGAGTTAAGAACAGGTTGCGAAAGCATGCTCGCATCAGTATGACAAACATGCAATCTCCTGCTGAAATCATAATGTTTTGAGTTGGACCTAAGAGCATAGGATAAGCTAGTTAATCTGATATGAAATCTTTCCAACTTTTCAATGCACAACACATGTAATATTTGCAGCAAAAACCGAGGATTATTTGTGGAAATTTGGAAAGTATTAAGATAAGTCAATGAACTTATCTCTTCGATTATGTACCCTCGTCGTTCCAGTTCATCATATCTTATTCCAATGAAACCCAAGTACAGTTCTTCCAGTTTCTTTAAGTGCGATAAGATACCAGGTGGAAGTTGACGGTAGCTAGAGCTGTTCAACCTCAAATCCAATGACCTTAGGTTGCTAAGTTCTGCTATATCATTAGGGAAGTGATCAAGATCAGAGCGATGGAAACTGAGAACTTCCAACTTCTTTAGACTCCCAATAGCTGATATGTCATTGTTTAACTTACAGTTGTCCAAGCACAGAGTTCGAAGACTGGTCAACAATTGGATTGATGAGGGAATTTGAGTCCTGATCAAACAGAAATCAAGAACTCTCAGTTCTCTCATATCTTCGAAAAAATCTTTAGATATTCTCAGTGCCTGTCTCTGTCCTTGGCCTCCCACCAGTAGAAACTTCAGAGTTGGATATGCTAACCCACTGGGAAGCTGATTCAGCTCATTCGACGTCAGAGAAATTGCACTGTATGATTTATTGCTGCCATTGTTTGGCCACTCCCTTAAACCAGTGTGTTGTGACATAAATGCATTGTCGCCTCTAGAAGCAATTTGTAAGCAAACATCTCTTATGACATCATGCAATTTGACATGCCCATCATCCCGGGCTGATAGCAGCAAATAGCAACTTTTCAGATAATCGACAATCGATTTTACCCTGTCTCTGGTTTTCATCAATGTCTTGATATCTTTAAACAACTCCAGCCCCCATACATATCTAACCAAATCTTCAATGGAAATACTATCATCTCCGGGATGCAAAGAGAATAGCAGAAGCAAGGACTTGGCTTCATCACTTTCAAGATAGTTGTAGCTAAACTCTATCCTTGAGTACACTAACTTGTGCACTCCTTTGATATTGGTTACTCTAGAAGTCCTTAGTTCTTCTAGTGCATTCTTCCATGCATGTTCTCCCCTTTTTCTGAGTGCTTTGCCGACTGTCACAAGTGCCAGAGGTAAGCCTCCGCATTCCCTTGCAACTTCTGCTGCTATACCCTTTATAACATCAGTCGCATCATCAGAAATCCCTGCACTGTCCTTAAAAAGTTCCCACGATTCTTCTTTAGATAAAACATTGACTTCAAATTTCCTTTGAGCTCCCAAATTACCACAGACATCTTCAAAGCGTGAAGTCACCAGAATTTTCAACCCTTTAACATCACGTTTCCAAGGAATTCCTATGGTTCCCAATTCAATATCTTCCCAAACATCATCCAGTATTACCAGAATGTTTTTGCCTCGGTCACCAACAAGTCTTTCACGAAGTCGTCCTGCTCTCACAATTTTATTAGTCTTCTCTTCAATTGTCAAACCAAGCATATCAGCAAGTTGATCCTGAATTTTGACTACATCTGGATCGTGAGATACAACTGCTATTGCAACCTCATCGCATAACTTGTTAACTTTGACTTCATTAGCGATTTCAGTCGCCATTGTTGTCTTACCTACACCAGGCATGCCACAGATCCCAATGATATTGATATCTTTGTCCTTTAGAGCTTCCATGATTTTCTCTTTAATTGACATCCTTGTTTTGAAAGCCCAAAAGTCACTTGGGTTATTATAAGGCGCCATCTGCACCAGTGCTTTCGGTTCACCCACCTTTTGAAATGTGCCTTCTCGTTGGAGCTTGACAACATCAGCAGTCTTCTTTCTGGCTTTCCTTCCAATTGAGTAACGGGCTTTTAAGCTCATAGAACGAAACACTAGGCACTGCATTTCAGAATTTGTTGCACGTTTCAAAACTTCATCCGCCTGTTTCTTTAAGTTATCAACCTTTTGCAGCCAATCCAAAACACCAGGCTTAATAGCTTCAGCATTTCTTTCTGCCACATCAACCAACTGCCGCACTTCAGATTCTTTAGTTTCAAGATCCCTAACCTGATCCCTCAAATTCTGAAGGTTACTGTTGTAGCAGATAAAATACTTGCATTGGCATAAAATAGGATCGATTGTGTATTCTACAACTTTGCCAACAATGGCAGAGACAATGGCCTCCGCCATTATCAAATTTCACAGCTGAAACAGCAGATATTCCAGCACTATCAATGAAGCCAGTCAGCAACAAATTTGGTAGCTGATCAAGTTAAAATTAAAATCATTCAGGAACGGTGCTCAAAAACTGTGGCATTTTATGAAGTTACTGAATTAGTAATTTAGCAAGAGACGAGTTGAAATAGCCATTCCTAAAGCAGCCAATCATTTGCCTTATCAAACCACATTGTGCGGCAAACATTTAGGAAAATCAGAATTTCATTTTTCAAAAATCTGAAGAAGGCAACAGTTTCAACAGCAGAACGAAAACTGATTCATTCATTTCCCAATATGTCTGCATTAAATTGTTTCAAACTGTGATGGTAGTCAAATCGATTCGCAGTTTTTTCTACTTGATGATGAAGTCATTGTAAATCTACACGCAATAGCCAAGGAAAAGAACATAACAGAAATCATTACCGCCATACCTCTCTTGTGTTTATTAGCAGCTCTGCTCTTATTCAGTGAGAAGACAGAGAAATTAGCAATAGTATATGTTTGTGCGCGCAAGGACACCCGTGGTTGATATGCAAAAACGGAGCTTGGAGTCAACGTCCATTTATCGGGTCAATTAATTGTATGATTAGGTGGAACCCCCGCCTCGAGCTTTTGGTGGAGGAGGTAAGTCGCAGATATACTAAGGGTATGTTTGTTTCACCAGAGTAACTTTTTTTTATTCGATTTGCATGTAAATTGGGTGATTGAAAATTGGAGACAGTGTATTAAAAAATATAGAATAATTTGAAAAGGATGAGAGACAAATTATTTTAAAAATTTATTGTGAAGGGAACATACCCTAATTAATTGTATAATTGTTAACTTACAAGGACTTAGACTCTCTTAAATAATAGTAGAACTATTCTTTCTAAAAATATATCATAGATATTAAATAGTAAGTGTAAGTATATCCACCTTAGTGTGGGGCAGCGCTTTGAACTATTTATAAATTATTATTAATCAATGTATAAGTATTTTAACATATCTACACGTGGGTAGGAGATTAATATTATAAATAATGTTATCAAACATGATCATTGACTCAACTAAGCGGATGATTTGCTATCCACTTGGCTGTCACTTTAGTTGTTACGTATCTATACCTTACTATGTATGCATTGCATTCTAATTGAATAAAATAGCCAATAGAATGGTTAACGGGGACAAGAAATCTAAACTTATCAAAGGATGAGAAGATCAACTCGGAGTAGACTCGAGACCAATCCAATAAGAAAAGAGTTATTTAAAAAATTAAAATAAAAGATGTTATAGAAAGTAGAAAAAGAATAATAAAAGAACAGGCAGAATCCAAAACCAAACTTTTTGTGTGTCAACCAACCCTACAAACCAGGTGGGCGAGTTTCAAAAGTATTGTTCCCGTTCGGATTTTGAGACAAGTACGACAAGGTGTGCAATGAAGTGTGTAACATATATATATTGGAGCATTTCTAAGTATTATCATCTAAATATAAATACCTTCTAAAAGGGCAAAAATGGCTCAAATAATCCCAGTTTCTCAACCTCAAAAAAGAGTACTAAACTTGAATATGACTGATTTTTCTGCACTCTCTTCACTAGATAATTGTGACCAATGAGAAAGAACAAGCTGACGAAACGAAACCCCCGATGAAAAAATACAGATGGCGTTGACATAAATTCCGATTGGAGCCATAATTGATGACTGATTGCCGACTATATCAAACCTGTTGGCAAGTTCAGGTTTCGAGTTCAACTCTGAGTTGTTCGTCCACAGAAAATTTACTAAAGCATCCCTCAGTGTGATTGAGACTCAAGCAAGATGATGTAGCAGCATTGATGTCATTTATGGCGGGAATGAGGGGCTTGTCTTGCTGAGTTCCTCTTGAACCGCATAGAGACCAGTGTGGCAGTGGAGCCATCGGGTGGATTGATCGCGGAGGACAATCCATGGAGCCGAAGGTGGAAGATAATTTATTATGAATGCAAATTAAAAAGTCATAAAGCCATAGAAATGAAGAAGTGACAAATTTAACACTACCTTGAGCATATGCACATCTGAAGAACAGAGATGGCAGCTTGCACTGCTGGAAAGGAATATTTGGCGTACATTTTTCGGAGGTGAGAATTGATATGATGCAAATAAATGCGGTATTATAAACAGAGTGCAGAAATCTATGAATATCATAAATGTCCATCATCAATTATCCGAAGTAGTTTTGATCCAGCGCCCAATTTGGGTATCTTTACGTGTCCAAATCATGGCGTGACAATATATCACATCATGATTTAATCCACAAGCAGCATGCCACATCATATTATTTATACTGTTACATCATAATTTGAGCACGTTAAAATGCTCAAATGCCAAATTTGGGCACTTTAAAATGCTCAAATTGGGCACTGGATCAATAGTATTATTCGAAGAATATATATAGAAGCTAAAATTTGTTAGATCCCTTCCTTTCATCCTTATGAAGAATAAAATAAAATAAGAAAATATGAATCCGACTGAAGTTGAATTTGGGGATGCAGGAGTGAAGGATCCTGGAAACAAAGGGAAGCAGCTCAAGGCAATTCTGAGTTTGTGTCTTTCGGTGTATCCTCTGTGCACTTAGGGTGTGTTTGATAGGATTAGGAAGGGAATTCAGGAAAGCGTTTTTCACGGAAGCGGATTCTATCTTTTCTTGGATTGAGTTTTTAGAAAGCTATGATTTTGTCTTTAAACGCCAGATCTTGAAAACGTTTTCGGAAAAAAAAACCAATCAAACACTCAAAGTTGGAAAAAATGGTTGGAAAACTCGTTTTCTAGGAAAAATTTTATGCCATCAAACACACCTTTAGCTTCTAAATAAGTTTTCAATTGTGATTTATAGCCCTTTTTCATCTCTCTTTTTTTCTTTTCTTTTTTTTCCCTTTTTTAAAAAATTTAAGGAGAATATGAATCTATAATTTTGCAATATTCTTGGATTTAATTCTAGCATGAAGGACAGTTATGAATTGTCACCAAGAGCAATGGAGTTAAGAAGTCAGAACAAATCATTTTGACTGGATTTAATTATTACATTCAATTGATTTAAACCATTAATAATCTGTTATTTACTTGTGGTAATATACACAAAGTGACAGCAGAAGTATGCGTACGATGGTTTACCAAAATACCTTCACATTTAGTGAAAATCTCAAAAATAGACAAAGTACATACAAAAAGTTATCACAGTTACAAATATAGACATCCAATATTGACATCCATTATTAATGTGCGTGTACCGTATAGTGGAGACATGACGGGAATAATTAATTACAATAAGAAAATGGAAACCCACAACTAACAATAAACTGTAACTTACACCCACTCAATTTGTGGTTACAGATTGTGATTATCCACTCAAATGGATAATGGTTCCATGTGCCCATAATGTTGGAACGCCCCTGTAACCTTCCCAAGATGCCAATAGTCTTGAAGTATAGTGAACATCCAATCCTAAAGAGAAATAAGGCATATGATTAACATAATGAGAACGTTAAATAAAAGATTCACTCTATCAGAATTCAGAAACAACTCACATCAACATAATCCAAACACACATATGCATTTAATATGATTCGTCAAGTACTGTGAATAATGATATGACACCTAATTGGCATGTATCCAATAGAGGGTTGGACCCTATACCCATGCGCTCTATTAGGTACATATATGCAATTGGGCACCATATCATTTTTGGCACTGTAATTGTTAATACAAAAGTGTAAAGACACTGCTAGGCAATCGCACGATGACGTTGCATGGGATGCTCACAGGGATACTAATGCCAACTTCTTTGGTAACAGCTACAGCTAAAATAACAAGGGGAGATCACACTGCATCGCCACGTTCACAAATTCCACCCACCAAACACAGCAATCAAACATCCTGACAAACTGGCACAACAATCATCATTCTCAACAAAACTACACCACACTACGAGAACGAGACTACTGAATGAAGAAGTATGGGTCACAATGCATGCAAATAAAAAAAACAAGGTCATGCTACCGCATCTATACCAAAAAAAAACAAAAAATGTTTTCATACTTCCATTTCGATTAAGTGGACAAAGTAATTACCACAAACTGAAGATAGGCTTCTTCGACGTACTTGAATTGGGTTTCTTCTTTGCGTTACTACAAAAACTGTTCACAATTTTAGCAAAAGATGGAAGGGGGGAAAAGCATAACAGTGGCGGAATCAAGAACCTTTACCAAAACAATGGACTCGACAACCCATGAAAAACAAGAGGCTCAGAAAAATATGGAGAAAACTCAACTTGAACACATAGGTTTACGGGCAGGCAGCCACAAGCATTGTATACCAGGGGGGAAAATGAGTAAATCCCACCTTAAATTGTAAGGATCCAACGGAGAGACATCACTCAGGATTCTGGCATTTCCCATCAAATGAGTAAATCCCATCTTAAATTGTAACGTATTCCAATGCAACAAGAGACAGACATCACAGAATGAACGACATTTCCTCATTGAGAGACACCATAATTCGAAGTGGTCCCTTTTCATAGAAGGGTTCTACCATCCGAACGATGACTCTTCAGTACATTTACTGCTGTAAAAGCCAAGAAACTAAACAAAATGCTAAAATTTGAGGGAAATAGAAGAGTAGTGAGAAATACTAATGTATAAAGGTCTTCCCCACCCTCTCAAGGCACAAAAATTATGTTCTTGTCTGGAAAAAAATCTCTCTAAAATTTCATTCTCCTAACCACACACACACACACACACACACACACACAAAGCTTTATCTGTTCAAAAGCAGGCAGTGGCTTACCTCTACTTGTCATTTGTTTGTAGTTTGTTAAGCCTTGGGGCAGTTATCTGTCCAGAATAAAAATTTTCCATCAATGGGCACTCTGAAATGTAGACATAAACCAGTGAAGGGAAGACAACGTGATAGTTCTCAGAGGAAAACATTCTGAAACTATCAAGAGAATCAAGTACTAGACTCCGCAATTCAGGAAACACAATTTCATTCTCGGTCGTGCCTTCAGTTCCTTCTCTTCCAATAATCTCTTCAATCGCTTCGCACTGAGAAACCTCGACTCTTTCTAGAGTCACGAGTGAAACAGCAATGGAAGCTGAGAATAAGTACCTTAAGCTGCCACATTCTGAGATTATAAGTGATGTCAAATTTCGGAATAAACCAATTCCTTTAGGAAGCATCCTTGTAATGTGCACTAGTTTAGGTAGATTTTCTAGGTCCAATGAAGTTAATCGGCTGAGTATGCTTATTCGCGAATCATCCTCTATAACCTTAACACCCTCAAAGTCGAACAGAGTGGATACATCATCCAGACAAGACACATACAATGCTTTTAGTTCATGAGACCTGCTTTTCCATAGTTCATACAGTACATTTAGTTCATGCTTCAATCTCCCAATGCTTAACATCTCCAAACTAGGGAACGAAACCTGTAACAAATTTACTTCATGTTGTCAACCAAATTGTCAAATCATAGAACTTCGTCAAAGAGAAATATTTACCTGATTGAGAGAAATATTTACCTGATTGAACAGTGGTTGCAGTGTGCCAATGGCATCGTTTGGTTCAGATCTAAAGCTCTTAAAGTTACTCAATCCACGAAGCTCAATTTCCCTCAGCTTTGAGAACTCAAGCATCTCTCTAACTTTATTTTGCTCTGTGTCCACTGAAATAATCTCCTCTAGCAGCTCACAATCAGATATACGTAAAGTTTGGAGATTCACCATGCTTAATGCAACTGACACTTGAAACAGGCTTTTAACCGAGGGGCAATTTTCCATATTAATAATCGTAAGATTGTGGAGTGATGGGGGTTTGATGACACCAATCCACAAATGTTTCATTCTTAGTAAGCCACATAGATGTATCTCTTGCAATCTGGCAAAGGCCCCTTTTTGATAATTTCCTCTGTGTGTCTCTATCGGATGCTCAAAGTCACAGTACTTTAGCTTCAGCGTCTTCAAGTTTACGAAACCATCCGTATCTAACATATTCTTCCTCTCCACTACTTGTACAGAAAGATTGTCAAGATTATAGTATATTTTTATTGAAAGATGGTCAGCTCTACTCATTAATGAGTTGACAGCAGGTTGTGAAAGTACACTCGCATCACTATGACATACTCGTACATGCAATCTCCTGCTGAAATCATAATATTTCATGCTGAAATCATAATATTTCAAGTTGGACCTAAGAGCATAGGATAAGCTAGTTAATCTGATATGAAATCTTTCCAGCTTCTCAATGCACAACACATGTAATATCTGCAACAAAAACCGAGGATTATCTGTGGAAATTTGGAAAGTATTAAGATAACTCAATGAACTTATCTCTTCGATTATGTACGCTCGTTGTTCCAGTTCATTATCTCTTATTCCAATATCACCCAAGTACAGTTCTTCCAGCTTCTTCAAGTGTGATAAGATACCAGGTGGAAGTATGCACTCCAACCTCAAATCTAATAACCTTAGGTTCCTAAGTTCTGCTATATCATTAGGCAAATGATTGAGATCAGAGTTGCGGAAGCTGAGAACTTCCAACTTCTTTAGACTTCCAATAGCAGATATTTCATTATTTAACTTACAGGTATCCAAGCACAGAGTTCGAAGGCTGGTTAACAATTCGATTGATGAAGGAATTTGAATTGTCATCCCTGTGAAATCAACGACTCTAAGTTCTTTCATATGATCAAAAAAATCTTTAGATATTCTCAGAGCCCGTGTCTGTCCTCGGGACCCCACCAGTAGAAACTTCAGATTTGGATATTCTAACCCACTGGGAAGTTGATTGAGCTCATTGGACGTCAGAGAAATTGCACTGTATGACTCATTGGTGTCATTGTTTGGCCACTCCTTCAGTCCACTGTGTTCTGACATGTATGGACGCCTGTCTTTAGATGCAATTTGTAAACAAACATCTCTTACAACATCATGCAATTTGACATGCCCATCACGTCGACCTGCTAGCAGTAAATAGCAATTTTTCAGATCATCGACAATCGAGTTTACCCTATCTCTGGTTTTCATCAATGTCTTGGTATCTTTAAACAACTCTAGCCCCCATACATATCTAACCAAATCTTCAATAGCAATACTATCATCAGCGGGATGCAAAGAGAATAGCAGAAGCAAGGACTTGGCTTCACCACTTTCAAGATAGTTGTAGCTAAACTCTATCCTCGAGTACACTAACTTGTGCACTCCTTTGATATTGGTGACTCTAGAAGTCCTTAGTTCTTCAAGTGCATTCTTCCATGCATATTCTTCCCTTTTTCTAAGTGCTTTGCCGACTGTCACAAGCACCAGGGGTAAGCCACCACATTCCCTTGTAACTTCTTCTGCTATACCCTTTATAACATCTGTTGCATCATCAGAAATCCCTGCATTGTCCTTGAAAAGTTCCCAGGATTCTTCTTTAGATAGAACATCGACTTCAAATTTCCTTTGAGCTCGCAAATTACCACACACATCTTCAAAGCGTGAAGTCAATAGAATTTTCAACACTTTAACATCACATTCCCAAGGAATTCCTATGGTTCCCAATTCAATATCTTCCCAAACATCATCCAGTATTACCAGAATGCTCTTGCCTCGGTCACCAACAAGTCTTTCACGAAGTCGTCCAGCTCTCACAATTTTATTAGTCTTCTCTCCAATTGTCAAACCAAGCATATCAGCAAGTTGATCCTGAATTTTGGCTACATCTGGATCGTGAGATACAACTGCTATTGCAACCTCATCAAATAACTTGTTAACTTTGACTTCATTAGCGATTTCAGTTGCCATTGTCGTCTTACCTACACCAGGCATGCCACAGATCCCAATTATGTTGATATCTTTGTCCTTTAGAGCTTCCATTATTTTCTCTTTAATTGACATCCTTGTTTTGCAAGCCAAACAGCCACTTGGGTTTTGATAAAGCATCATATTCACCACGGCTTTAGGCTTGCCCACCTTTTGAAAAGTGCCTTCCCGTTGGAGCTTGATGACATCAGCAATCTTCTTTTTGGCTTTCCTTCCAACTGAATAACGGGTTTTTAAGCTCAGAGAACGAAAGAATAGGCACTGCATTTCAGAATTTGTTGCACATTTCAAAACTTCATCTGCCTGTTTCTTTAAGTTATCAACCTTTTGCAGCCAATCCAAAACACCAGGTTTAATAGCTTCAGCATTTCTTTCTGCCACATCAACCAACTGCCGCACTTCGGATTCCTTAGTTTCAAGATCTTTCACCCGACCCCTCAAATTTCGAATGTTACTGTTGTAGAAGATTAAGTACTTGAATTGGCATAAAATGGGATCGATTGTGTATTCCACAACCTTGCCAACAATGGCAGAAACAACGACATCTGCCATTATCAATTTCACAGCCGAAACAGCCGATATTCCAGCAGCATCAATGAAGCCTATCCGCCTAAAATTGTGTGTGTGTTAAATATTTTTCCTCAAGCATCGAACAAATTTTGTATCAGAGCAAGTTAAAATTAAAATCGCTCAATAGCAACGCTCAATCGCTGCGGCATTTTCTGAAGGTACTGAATTATTAATTTAGCAAGAGAAAAGATCAAATGCCCAATTTTAAAGAAGGCAATTCATTTGCATTGTCAAATCTGATAGTGAGGCGAACATAAATCAGAATTTCAATTACAACGGAAGTAAAACTGGAACAATTTCACTTTCACAGCAAAAATTTAAGTAAATTTGCCAATATGTCCACATCAAATTGTTTCTAACTGTGATGGAATTTAATTCATTTGCAATGCCTTTCTACTTGATCACGAATTCATTGTAAATCTACACGCAATGGCCAAGACAGAAAATAACAGAAATCATTACCGCCATTAACATAACCCTCTCGTGTTTATTATCAGCTCTGCTCCTATCCAGTGAGAAGATAGAGAAATTAGCAATGGTATGTGTTTGTGAACGCACAGAAATCTGGTTGATATGCTTGAAAAAACCTTACATATTCAGTGCATCGCATTATTAGTGACAACGCCCATTTCTCGGGTCAATTGATTGTATAATTGTGTAAGCCGCCAATCACTACTCGCTTGCCAGTTGACACACCGACTGTTAAATAGACTGTACAGATGTTGAAAAATGAAAGAAATTCATGAATGATAATACGAGGAATTTGGTAGGCTAAAATATGTGGAAGACGGATGTATATTTCACACAGATTTTCCAATTGTGATTAGTAATACGCTAATAATTATACAAACAGTGTTATCAAACCGGACCATTGACTAGGCTAAGCGGACTGAATCAGGCTATCTACTTAACCGTCACTGTGGTTGTCACGTCCAATTTATGGCCGAAGTTTTATGTGAGAGAGGAGGTGGTGGGCCCCCCTTGGGGGGGGGCGCTTGTGACTGTCTGGAAGATATGGCCAAACTTTGGGTGGCCGCACCAAAAGGAAATAGTACACTTTATTATGTATATGTTATATTCTAATTGGATAAAACAGTCAATTGGATAATTAATGGAATAGTAAATTTGAACTCATTGAGAATGGGAACAAAAACTCATAATCGATTCAAGATCGATTAGGTAACAAAAGAATTATTTAAAAATTAAAATACGAAGATATCATAAAATGTAAAAAAAGAACAGTAATAGAAAATACAAAAGCCCCAAGTCAAACAGACCACACATTAGCTCGATCCATTGTGGTTTCTTTGTGAACCACTTCTTACAAAACAGGTCGGGTGACGTTTGGTGCTTCGAAAGTCTCTCATTGTTGAGTTCATAATAATGTATAGCATTGTTCCTCTTCCGACCTTGCTACAAATATAACAAAGTATATAATGAGGTTTACATTTTATATGCCCTTCTAAAATCTTGTCACATCATTTCTAAATCAATGGTTATCAAATGAGTCACATGTCTATTTTATACCCTATACATCTTTGTTGTTGCTTTTGTTATTCCTTACCAAATTTGAGGTATAACTTTCGTTTAACTTCCAAAACTAGAACAGTAAACAATTCACAGCTTGAAATTCCAAGATCGACAGTCGGAGCATTTGCTAGTTCATCAACATTTAAATACCTCGAAGAGGGGAAACATGGTTCAAATAATCCCAGTTTCTACAATTCAAAAAGAGTACTAAACTTGAACATCACAGACTTTTTTACCTTCTCTTCATTACATAATTGTGATCAATGAGAACGAAACGCTGATGAAAAAATACAGAGAGCATTGACGTAAATTCCGATTGGAGCCACAACTGATGACTGATTGCCGACTATCTCAACCTCTTGGTAAGTTCAGATTTCGAGTTCAGCTCTGAGTTGTTCGTCAGAAAGAAATTTACTAAAACACCCTCAGTGTGACTGAGACGCAAGCACTATCTATTGATATCATTTCTGGCACGAATGAGACGGCTTGTCTTGCTGAGTTCTTCTCGAACCCCATCGAGACCAGTGTGGCAATGGAGTCCTCAGGTGGATTGATTGTTGATGACAATCCCTGGAGCCAAAGGTGGCACAAAAATTATGAACACAAATGGAAAAAGTCATAAATGGCCATAGAAATAAATGACAAATTTAACACTACCTCGAGGATATATGCATGTTTAATGATCAGAGATAGCAGTTTGAACTGATGGATAGGAATGTTTGAACTTTGACGTACAACTTTCAGAGGTGAGAATTGATATGGATGCAAATAACGTGCTATCATAAAGGAGTAATGCAGATTGCATCTGGCGCTAAATACTGGTCTACGAGTCAATTAAGAGCTCATTTGACAAAAGCTTCATTGGTGACATCATTTTTACCCAAATTCATTCAACCACATACTCCATGAGACCCACAAGCTTTTTCTACTTTTGAATGACTTTAATCACACCTCTAAAATTCATTTTTCATTGTAAAAAAATTCCACCAAACAAGCTCCAAGTGTCATTAATTGATTAGAATTCTGTGTTTCCTATTTCATCATTAAAAGAGTTCTATCAATTAATGACACTAAAGACATGCTTAACACTGGTGTTCTACATAGGATTATTTATCATCAAGCTATTTTTGAAACTATATATGCATGATAGAACACTGGATATAAAAGAAAGAATACAGGAACTGAGGGCACAAAAGAGAAGCTGTTCATAGCAAAGTTTAAAAACCCAGACTGAGCATCAAAAAGAGAATGGTTCCAGGGTCAAATACTACAACGGGGGGAGAACCTGCGACGAAAAGTTAAATAAATATGTATATCATAAAACGATACAAAACAAAATCAACGTTCGATATACAGTCATCCATGTCTGCTAAACTTTTAGTTAGTAAACATTTTAATCTGTAATTTAATATAATAACTAAGTAAAAAGGTTCAATCCTAACCAGTCAAATTAGTAGGAAAATAGTAAATCACAACACTAGAAATGGCAGAGAGAGAGAGGCAGAGAACACAAAAAGCTACTGGTATCCCCATCTATTTCTAACCCTTCCTCATTGCTATGCAAAGAAAAATGAACAAAAATGAGGATCTTTGAAGTTCCAAGTGAGTGAGATTTAGATCACTTCACTGTGGGACCCCCCTCCCCCAACCCCTCCAAAACCCACCCACCCAGGCCACCGCCTTTGTGTCAACTATCATGATTCATACCCCCTTCTTTTTCCATTTCGAAGGTAATTCTCACTAAAGATTTCACATTCATATACAAATGGTAAGAGGTATTTTTCACCGTACATTGTAGTCCATTCGAAAAAAATGCTTCTAAACAAAACTTGCCTCAAAACTTGCCTCCACTTGTCGACCTTCATAGGATGGAGCATTTCCCACAACATTCCTACCCTGTCCTGTTGGTGATGCACTCCCCGTGGAAGGTCAACAAAGTCTTAAGAAGAATGAAGCAAAAAACTCGGGAAACTGAAAATAGGAAGATGCAAAGTCATGGATAGCTCTAAGAAATATCATACAGCCTTAATCAACCACCGAAATCTTAAGACACTGGCTTATGCACAACTAAATGAAAGAAGAAGGAAAAAAGAAAATGGAAGAAAGAAAAAATGAATGCAAATGCAACAAGTAAATTTCCAAACTTGCAGCATTATGTATTAATGAAGACTCAAAATCATCTACATCAGTTAGCAGCCAGAATTTCAAGATCCTGTGTGGTTCCATCGGTACAAAATACTAGAAATGCATCAAGGTGTATGGTATTGATTAGCTTGCAAATATCCTTTCCAATGTTATGCAGAAGAAACAGAAAGCAGAAGATAAAGTATTTGCATTTATCTACATAAAGTCATGCTAACAATAATTTCTTTTTTCTTTTTGATTCCACCGATAACAATATTTTAAGAACAGCAATGAAAAGAATTTTCTCATCCAACTTACTGCATCGTACCACTTTGATAAACAAAGCTTATTTATCCCAAGTTACTACTAAGCATCCATTTTTATTTCAGTTTAAACACTCCATCTACTGAACAATGAAAATACTACTCTGGCGACGTTGGCATCAACAGGAAGTTGGATGGTCAAAGAGTACACTCCTAGATTTTTCATCATTTCTTGTCATTAGCAAATCACTGTTCTCTGTTACTTTATCGTATAAAATGCACTGACTCAGAGAAAGATGAATGACGTTCATGAACTACGTGAAAGACAAAATGTTAAGTTTACAATATTAGGTGTAAGTCGAGCAATTCACTCTCACAAGCTAGAAGTTAGGAAGGATCATCAATAACATAACTCTGGAACTAACAGTGGCAATATCTATCAAGCAATTTGTCAGAGCAAGTTTACATATAAAGAAGTTGAATAATGAATATCTCATTTAAAGTTCAATTATCAGAACCAAATAACTTGCCCAACCATTTACAGAGAAATAAAGATCAAAGGATTCTGGACTGCGGATATGAAACACATTTACATGGTACATGAAACCTGCAAGCAAACCTCAGATCCCTGGTAACAGGGATAGTTTCCACGAAAAAAACATAAGCTGCAAGATATAGAGACAACGTTTATCTGTTCAAAAGCAGGCTGTGGCCTACCTCTACTTGTCACTTGTTTGTACTTTGTTGAGCCTTGGTGCAGTAATCGGTCCAGAACAAAAATTTTCCATCAATGGGCACTCTGAAATGTAGACATAAACCAGTGAAGGGAAGACAACTTGATAGTTCTCAGAGGAAAACATTCTGAAACTATCAAGAGAATCAAGAATTAGACTCCGCAATTCAGGAAACACAATTTCATTATCGGTCGTGCCTTCAGTTCCTTCTCTTCCAATAATCTCTTCAATCGCTTCACACTGAGAAACCTCAACTCTTTCTAGAGTCACGAGTGAAACAGCAATTGAAACTGAGAATAAGTACCTTAAGCTGCCACATTCTGAGATTATAAGTGATGTCAAATTTTGGAATAAACCAATTCCTTTAGGAAGCATCCTCGTAATGTGCACTAGTTTAGGTAGATTTTCAAGGTCCAATGACTTTATTCGGCTGAGTACGCTAATTTGCGAATCATCTTCTATAACGTTAACGCCCTCAAAATCGAACAGAGTGGACACATCATCTAGACAGGACACATACAATTGTTTTAGTTCATGAGATCTCATTTGTCTTAGCTCATACAATATATTTAGTTCACACGTCAATCTCCCAATGTCCAACATCTCCAAGGTAGGGAATGTAACCTGTACAGATTTACTTAATAGAGTCAGCCAAATTGTCAAATCATAGAACTTCGTCGAAGGAAAATATATACCTGATTGAACAGAGATCGAAGGGCACCAACGGCCTTGTTTAGTTCAGATCTAAAGCTCTTAAAGTTACTCAATCTAAGAAGTTCAATTTCCCTCAGTTTGGGGAACTCAAGCATCTGGCTGACTTGATGCTGCTCTGTGTCCACTGAAATAACTTCCTCTAACAGCTCACAATCAGATATACGTAAACGTTGGAGATTCACCATGCTTAGTGCAACTGACTCTGAAAACAGGCTTTTAACCGAGGGGCAATTTTCCATATTAAGAATCGTAAGATTGTGGAGTGATGGAGGTTTGATGACACCCTTCCACAAATGTTTCATTCTTGGTAAGCCACATAGATATATCTCTTGCAATCTGGCAAAGGCCCCTTTCTGATAATTTCCTCTGTATGTCTCTATCAGATGCTCAAAGTCACAGTAGTTTAGCTTCAGCGTCTTCAAGTTCACGAAACCATCCGCATCTAACATATTCTTCCTCTCCGCTATTTGTACAGAAAGATCGTCGAGGTTATAGTATATTTTTATTGAAAGATGGTCAGCTCTACTCATTAATGAGTTGACAGCAGGTTGTGAAAGTACACTCGCATCACTATGACATACTCGTACATGCAATCTCCTGCTGAAATCATAATATTTCAAGTTGAACCTAAGAGCATAGGATAAGTTAGTTAATCTAATATGAAATCTTTCCAGCTTCTCAATGCACAACACGCCTGATATTTGCAGCAAAAACCGAGGATTATCTGTGGAAATTTGGAAAGTATTAAGATGAGTCAATGAACTTATCTCTTCGATTAAGTACTGTTGTTGTTCCAGTTCATCATCTCTTACTATAATGGCACCCAAGTACAGTTCTTCCAGTTTCTTCAAGTGCGATAAGATACCAGGTGGAAGTAGACGATAGCTAGAGATGCATTCCAACCTCAAATCTAATAACCTTAGGTTGCTAAGTTCTTCTATATCATTAGGTAAGTGATCGAGATCAGAGCAAAGAAAAGTGAGAACTTCCAACTTCTTTAGACTCCCAATAGCTGATATGTCATTGTTTAACCTACATTGGTCCAAGCACAGAGTTCGAAGACTGGTCAACAATCGGATTGATGAGGGAATTTGAGTCCTCATCCCACTGAAATCAAGAACTCTAAGTTCTCTCATTTCTTCAAAAAAATCTTTAGATATTCTCAGTGGCTGTGTCTGTCCTGGGGTTACCACCAATAGAAACCTCAGATTTGGATATTCTAACCCACTGGGAAGCTGATTCAACTCATTTGACGTCAGCGAAATGGCACTATATGACTCATTGCTGTCATTGTTTGGCCACTCCTTCAACCCAGTGTGTTCTGACATATATGCATTATTGGCTTTAGAAGCAATGTGTAAGCAAACATCTCTTACGACATCATGCAATTTGACATGCCCATCACGCCCACCTGATAGCAGTAAATAGCAACTTTTCAGATCATCGACAATCGACTTTACCCTGTCTCTTGTTTTCATCAATCTCGTGGTATCTTTAAACAACTCTAGCCCCCAAACATATTTAACCACATCTTCAATAGCAATACTATGGTCTTCGGGATTCAAAGAGAATAGCAGAAGCAAGGACTTGGCTTCATCACTTTCAAGATAGTTGTAGCTTAACTCTATCCTTGAGTACACTAACTTGTGCACTCCTTTGATATTGGTTACTCGAGAAACCCTTAGTTCTTGAAGTGCATTCTTCCATGTGTATTCCTCCCTTTCTCTGAGTGCTTTGCTGACTGTCACAAGTGCGAGAGGTAAGCCTCCACATTCCCTTGTAACTTCTTCTGCTATACCCTTTATAACATATGTTGTATCATCAGAAATCCCTGCATTCTCCTTAAAAAGTTCCCAGGATTCTTCTTCAGATAAAACATCAACTTCAAATTTCCTTTGAGCTCCCAAATTACCACACACATCGTCAAAGCGCGATGTCAATAGAATTTTCAACCCTTTAACATCATCTCCCAAAGGAATTCCTACAGCTCCTAATTCAATATCTTCCCAAACATCATCCAATATTACCAGAATGCTCTTACCTCGGTCACCAACAAGTCTCTCATGAAGTCGTCCAGCCCTTACAATTTTATTAGTTTTCTCTTCAATCGTCAAACCGAGCATCTCAGCAAGTTGATCCTGAATTTTGGTTACATTTGGATCATGAGATACTACTGCTATTGCAACCTCATCAAATAACTTGTTAACTGTGACTTCATTAGCAATTTCAGTCACCATTGTCGTCTTACCTACACCAGGCATGCCACAGATCCCAATTATTTTGATATCTTTGTCCTTCAGAGCTCCCATGATTTTCTCTTTAGTTGACATCCTTGTTTTGAAAGCCAAACAGTCACTTGGGTTTTGATAAGGCATCATATTCACCATGGCTTTAGGTTCGCCCACCTTTTGAAAAGTGCCTTCCCGTTGGAGCTTGACGACGTCAGCAGTCTTCTTTTTGGCTTTCCTTCCAAGTGAGTAACGGCTTTTTAAGCTCAGAGAACCATAGAATAGGCACTGCATTTCAGAATTTGTTGCACGTTTCAAAACTTCATCTGCTTGTTTCTTTAAGTTATCAACCTTTTGCAGCCAATCCAGAACACCAGGTTTAATGGCTTCAGCATTTCTTTCTGCCACATCAACCAACTGCCGCACTTCAGATTCTTTAGTTTCAAGATCTTTCACCTGACCCCTCAAATTTCGAATGTTACTGTTGGAGAAGATAAAGTACTTGAATTGGCGTAAAATGGGATCAATTGCATGTTCCACAACCTTGCCAACAATGGCAGAAACAACGACATCCGCCATTATCAATTTTCACAGCTGAAACAGAAGATATTGCAGCACTATCAACTAAGCCTGTCAGCATAAAATGTAAATATACATTATTGACATTCCACCACAAATTTTGTAAGTGTGTTAAATAATTTTCCCTCCCATCCAACAAATTTGGTATGAGAGCAAGTTAAAAATAAAGTCATTCAGTAGCAACGCTAAAAAAACGGTGGCCTTTTCTGAAGTTACTGAATTATTAATATTTTTGAAGCGCACTGAATTATTTATTTAGCAAGAAAAAATTTTAAATCGCCATTCTTAAAGCAGTCAATCATTGCATTGTTAAATTTGATTGTGAGGCAAACACCTCTGAAAACTGCTAGCAAATCTGGAGCAAGCAACGATTTCAATATCACAACGAATACTGATTAATTTAGGTGAATTCCCCAATATGTCTGCGTCACATTGTTTCTAGCTCTGATTGAAGTTTAATTCAGTCGCATGTTTTCTATTTGATCGTGAAGTCATTGTGAATCGACAAGTGACAGCCAAGAAAAATACGAAAACAGAAATCATCACGGCCATACCTCTGTCGTGTTTGTTATCAGCTCTGGCTCTTATTCAGTCAGAAAATAGACAGTTGGCTAATTTTTGTGTATGAATGCAGAGAAATCTGGCTGATACGCTTAAATGAATCCGGTGGGTGACACAGTGAACGCCTATTTCTCGGGTCAATTAAAATTAATTAGTTGTATTATTGTGTCAACGTCAATCACTTGACACTGTAATTAGAGCGTGGAAGTATCCTTTCTAGAATTAGTTAGGTTTTATCACCGAACGGTGGCAGACTTTCTCCAATCTTCTCTTTCTCCTCAGCAATGTCTTACACCTGCTCTTCAAAATTTACATCAACCCTACGATCGAAAATATCGCTACAAAAGCGGTATACTAGTTTATTTTTATTTTAAGGTACAAGGTATACCGAATTCGTACATAGACGCTACGATACAAATTTAACTGAAGCGGAAACTACAATTACAATTCCAACTACAACAACCACTGTTGTTAAAGCCGACCAACATGCAGCAAATAGAGTCACACAATCAGTAGTTGATACACGATTAGTGGAATTCGAACCTGAAATATCTCAAAACCTCAACTTTTATCCTTCTGAAGAACGAAACAAAGTTTCATTGGCGTCATAGAGTTAGTAATTATAATCAATGTTATCAAACCTGCACGTTCACTCGGCTTAGAAGAGCAAATCAAATATGTTGTCCATTAAGCCGTCACTTTAATTGTCACATTCAATTAAACTGCTTGACATCTAAATCTTGTTATGTATGTATTGCATTTTGATGGAACGAAATATCCAACGGCACGGCCAAAGAAAATACATCTGAACTCATCAACGGTGGGAAGATCAACTTTGACCGGAGATTGATCTAGTAACAAAAGAATTACTGAAAAAAAAGAATTAAAATAGAAAGATACCATAAAATGTGGAAAAAGAATAAAAAAAAAATACAAAAGCTCAAATAAAACGCAAGATGCATTAGCTCGATTGACCGTGTTTCCTATGTCAACCACTTCTTACAAAACAGGTTACGGTGATGATTGATGTTTTGAAAGTACCTCAGAGTTTAGTTCATGATAACGTATGGGATTGTTCCAGTTTAGATCTTGCTATAGGTGCAAAAAGTGCAGGGCTGCTCTCTTGCACACTGCACAGAAACTGCACACGCGATGACGTAATGCCCTCACAAGGCGCCACATTATCAATTTTTCTTTTTTATTTTTTATTTTTAACATCTACGTTAGATGAAATAAATAATACATAATTAGCAAATCTGCAAAAAAGTGTACAACAAAGTGTTCAACATATATATTTCACAAAATCTTGTCTTTTACACCTCACATTGCTTCAAAATTAATAGTTAACAAATGAGCCACATATGTGTCTTGTAGATCTTTGTTGTACGACTAGTATTTTCCTATTAATTGTGTTGTTGCTTACTAAATTTGATGTATGACTTTCACACTAGAACAATAAACAATTCACAGCTTGAAATCCCAAAAATTAACAGTTGGAGCATTTATAAGCATTATCAACAATAATCCCAGTTTCTACACTTCAAAAAGAGTACTACACTTGAATATGATTGATTTTTCTGCCTTCTCTTCACTAGATAATTGTGACCAATGCGAACGAACAAACTGATGAAACGAAACCCTGATGAAAAAATACAGAGGGGCAGTGACGTAAATTCCGATTGGAGCCATAATTGATGACTGATTGCCAACTATCTCAACCTGTCAGCAAGTTCAGATTTCGAGTCCAATTCTGAGTTGTTCGTCCAAAGAAAATTACAACATCCCTCAGTGTGACTGAGACTCGAGCAGGATGTTAGTAGCAACATTGATATCATTTCTGGCACGAATGAGGGCTTGTCTTGCTGAGTTCCTCTCAAACCCCATTGAGACCAGTGTGGCAATGGAGTCCTCGGGTGGACTGATTGTGGATGACAATCCCTGGAGCCAAAGGGGGAAGAAAATCATTATTCATTGCAAAAATTTCAACCAAACAAGCTTAAAATTTCTACCAAACGAGCTCGAAGTGTCATTATCGATTAGAATGCTATGATACATCATCATTTAAAGACTTGTATCAATTGATGACACTGAAGATGTGCGCTTGAACACTGGCTGTTCTAAATAGCACTACTCATCTCAAAAGCTATTTTGAAATTATATATGCATAATTCTGATTGTTTCACAATTTATGCGATGAAAGTTACTTGTCAAGAAGAATAGTAGTTTGAACAAAAACCAGTATGCACGAGTGTAAAATGGCGCCCAACGTCATTCAGCTGGTTCCCCATGGGATCAAAAGTGAAAGACTACAGAATGGAGAAAATACAGAAACAGAGAGAATGTCACTAGGAGGAGATTAGTATAGAACACTGGATATAAAAGACAGAAAATAGGATAAAACAAAAGCTGTTTGCAGCAACGTTTCAAAACCCAAACTGAACATCCAAAAGAGAAAGGGACATATACTACAATTGGGGTAGAAACAGTGATAACAGATTGGGTGGAGTATATCATAAAAGGTTTACAAAGTCAAGGGTCATATACTACAATTGGGGTAGAAACAGTGATAACGGATTGGGTAGAGTATATCATAAAAGGTTTACAAAGTCAACGTTAAATATGCAGTTGTTCATACCTGCTCAACTTACGGCTTACAACTGTTTAATCAGTAATTCAAAATAATAATTAAGTATACAAGTTCAATCCTAACTAACATAAATTAGTAGGAAGATAGTGAATCATAACAAAAGAAATGGCAAAGAAAAAGAAAGGCAGAGAACGCAAAAAGATACTGGTGGCCCGGTGGCCCAGTGACCCAGTCTATTTCAACCCTTCCTCATCTATGTGAGAGAGAGAGAGTAATAAATAAAATAAAATAAATGGAGACCTTTCAAGTTCCAGGTGAATGATACTTCAATCACTTCAAAGCAGACACCCACAAGCCCAACCCCGCTATGTCATGATTCCTACCCCCTTTCTTTTTCCATTTTGGAGGTAATTATCACTAAAGATTTCACATAGAGCCTTTTTTTTTTCACTGAAAAATGCTTAAAATTAATTTTTTATTAAAAAAAAAACACACTGAAACATGCTTAAATTTATTTATTTATTATTTTAAAAAAAAACACTTGCCTCCACTTGTTGACCTGCATAGGATGGAGCATTTCCCACAATATTCCTACCCTGTCCTGTTGGTGATGCACTCCCCGTGGAAGGCCAAGAAAGTCTTGAGAAGAATGAAGCAACAAACTCGGGAAACTGAAAATAGAAAGATGCAAAGTCATGGATAGGTTTAATAATATCGAACAACCTTAATCAACCACCAAAATCTCGGGACAACAGTCTATGCACAACTACATGAAAGAAGGGAAAGGAAAATGGAAGAAAGATAAAATGAATGCACTAAGTAGATTTCCAATTTGTAGCATTATGTATTAATGAAGGCTACAAAATCATCTACATCCGTTAGCCGCAAGAATTTCAAGGTCCCGTGTGATTATAAAATACAAGAAATGCATCAAGCTGTATGGATTGATTAGCTTGCAAATATCCTTTCAAAAGGTTATGTAGAAGAAATAGAAACCAAAGATTAAAGCATTTGCAATTATCTACATAACTTCATGCTAACAATAATGTAAGGACAACTACGGAATGAATTTTATCATCCAACTTATAGCATCGCGTCACTTTGTTCAAGAACTTTTTATTTATTCAAGTTGCTACTAAGCATCCATTTTGTTTTAGTTTAGACACTCCATATGCTGAAGAATGAAACTACAGCTATGGGGATATTGGCATCAAGGGGAAATTGGATTGTGAAAAGAATGCACTCCTAGATTTTTCATTGTTTCATGCCATTAGCAAGTCATGTCTCTGTTACTTCATGGTACAAGAAGTAATGACAGATAGAAAGATGAATGAAATTCATGACCGAGGGAAAGTGTGATAAAAGTTAAGTTTACAATAGGAAATGTAAGTTGAGCAGTTCACTCTCACAAAGCTTGAAGCTGGGAAGGATCATCAAGAGTATAACTCGGGAAGTAACAATGGCAGCATCTATCATGCAATTTGTTAAAGCAAGTCTACATACAAAGCAGTTGAAATAATGTATGTCTCACTTAAAGTTCAGTTACTGAAACCAAACAACCCAGGACAAATCATTTACAGAGAGATAAAGATCAAGGGATTTCGGGCTACCTTCAGCCTGCGGATATGAAAGACATTTACACGGTACAGGAAACCTGCAAGCAAACTGCAGATCCCTGGTAACAAAGATCGTTTCCATGAAGACAACAGAAGCTGCAAGATATAGAGAAAAGTAACGACAATAGGGTCAAAAGAGAAAGAATTGCGCGCATGAGGACTGAATAAAACTCCGATAGTAACTTGAAAAAATATGGAGTAACATAAAGGGACAAGGACCAAGGAGCACACTTGATAGGCATTACCTGAAGACCAGCTATATAAATAAAAGTCTTGTTCGAGAACTGAAACCCAAGAACACGAAATTGTGCCGAAACTGGAATGTCAAGATAGAATGGTACGAATGAAGAAAATATAAGACCGTAGGGTCCAGATGTCAGGATCTTCAAGGAAGGATCTGTTAAAATGACAAAGATAAGAAATTCGAGTCTAGGTTGAACCAATATTCATATAACAAGCAACAATAGCTAAATTATATTTCAGATAGACCACTATTCCATGGCATGTCACCTCAGGAAACATCAATCTTGACAAATTGTTAAACAGAATAAACAAAAGATGTCAACGAAAAAGATATTATTCGATAGAGCAGACTTGGGTGCAAATTATTTAGAAACATTTCCAATATTTCTGATAGATAATTGAAGTATATTGCAGGTATCACACTATTACGCAACAAAAAACTACATTCAACCTACAAGTTGGTACTTGCGACTAGAAACCACATACAGCCTGCAGGTGTCGTAGATTAATCCCCTCAGAATTGAGAGCTGATCAAACCTGCATTTAAGTGTTTGCTTTACCGAGTTCATTGAAAAAATACGTTTTGGATGTGCATGTGAAGTAAGAAAAGATTTTGGAAAGTATAAAAAAGTTGTCACAACAATGTCAAGCAACATAATGAGTGGTTGAAAATAATGCCTACTTAGGACCGAGCGCTAATAGATGTCATTAACCCAGAGGAAAAGAGGGATAAAAATAACACTTGACGGTATATATTTCACTGCAGTTCAATTTCTTTCTGTGGATATTCCTACAGAGAAATTGTTGAAGTCTCTGGGCAGGGACAATTCCCGCACATCAGCTGGACAGTGTTGTCGTCTCCAGTCTCCACGTCAGCAAGGTGGCAAATTTAAGGTAATTTATTTATTTTTTATCATTTTTAATGGCCACATTTATTGCTTTGTCCAGATTTTACATTTCTCCACTTCTACCTACCCTCTTTCTCCCCTAAACTCACGTGATTGATGAAAATAGCCTGACAAGCCACATTAAAGTAAACCCTAGTGAATACAAAAAAATGGCTTGCCCAGCCATGGCTGCTCTCTGGCCCCGCAAATAGCTAACTCCGACCACCGCCAAGAGCCAATATCAGTATCCGATCTGCTGCTTTGATTGATACTCTGCTGGTGCTGTTCGTTTAACAGAGATTTTTCAGATGTCAGAAGGAAACGGAAACAAAGAAGTGGTTCGGACAAATCTGCTATAGTGCCTCTTCTTCTTCCTCCTAAGGCCCGTCTTGTCACTCTTTTTGCGGTTACCGCAAGTGAACATTGCTGGAGAGAGAGAGAGAGAGAGAGAGAGAGAGAGAGAGGTCGTGTGGGTTCCTGGGGAATTAGGGTTTTGCAATTAAATTAATGATATTTTCAATGCAGGTCTTTTATGTTATGAGCATTTATAAAATTGGCACCAGGCCTCATATTGATTGGATTCACTGCAGATGACTGCCACGCAGCAGTCCACATCACGTGCAGATATTGTACAGTGTGCACTGGAAAAGAGCTGATTCCTACGGATGCTAATACATTCAATTGGTGAGCAAGAAAGGTGCATACCTTTAAGCAGTTTTAGAGCAACAACTTCAAGGAGTAAAGAGATGAAGACAGAAAAGAAGATAAAAACCTGCATGAGAACATACAGAAATAGAAAGGTCACCAACACACTGAGAAGAAAGGACTGTTAGCCGCATCTTTCATGCTTTTTGGAAGGAAACAGGAAAAGATTTAAATGAAAATCATTTATTCAGAAGTTACGGCTATTTATTGGGCAGACGTCAATAAGCTAGGATGATTTTTTTTTTTTGGAGAACTTTGTTTTGAGTTGTAGAAGGTCAAAGTATTAAGCATGCTAAGCAACTCTCTTCATGAAAAGACAATGTCTGCATTCTCTCAACAGGCAACCTACAAGGTTTTATTTTCAAGTTTTTCTCACTAATACTTGAGGAATATGATTTGTAGTCAGGTTTTTTCCTCACTATTTCTCTACTTTAGGAATATAAATTTAGACAAGTTCTCGTCTGAGGCTGTTGAGGCCTCTCCGCATTTTTCCATTTTCAATCAAATTCATGCCAATTAAGATAGCTAAAGGAAATCATAATACTGCTACACTGGGAAGAGCTTAATTTCTGCAAGAAATGTTCTCCATTTCCCCTTTAGTAGGAAACCTAGTTGCCCAATTTGCACAAATCTGAAATTATAGTTGTCCTTTATCATGACCAAGTGCATTGTGGATCAACATAAACATTGAAAATATCAAATTACTAACAAGTAACTTTTACTTGAACAAGCACTTACAGAGTATTTGTTAGACCCTATTTGCCTCTCGAAGACACGGAAGAAGTACAGCAGATAAATTCCGAAAACTAGTTCGGGCGTAGATGAGAAAGCAAAAACCGACACTATCAACTTCCATATTTGTAATTTCGTGAAAATATCCTGCAATGAGTATATAATGATGAGTCCAATAATGCATTGTGAAACTAAATTAAAATTTGAAGATAGTAAGTAATATATAGGGTGATATGGAATAGTTTATAAAGGTTTTTAATGGATTTTAATGTAAAAGAGGAGAGAGAATGAGTGGAGTTGAGTGGTGGAGATTTGTGGATGTGATTGATTTAGGGTAAAGAAAGAATAGATAAAAAAGTGGTAAAAATTTTTAAAATGGGTTCCCTAACACCCTTATAATCTTTTTAAAAAAATAAAATAAAATAAAATAAAAATAACAAAAGAAGAAGAAGAAGTTACTCTACTACAGCCAAATGATGGACGTGGATATAAATAAGTTTTTTTCCCTTTTTTAGTAGGTGATTCACTACCAAACCGAAGAAACGGTTGTATCTTTATTTATTTATCACAACTTACATAACATTTGAACAAAAACTACAAAAGTAAAATACAGAAAGAAAATAAACACTGCCATATGGGCCATTGGACCAGAGAACAAAGAAGGTCAAGTTTCAGATAACTTTTACAATGGCTCTAGTTATTTATAAACTATAGTTACAGTCTTGAAGCATATAAAGAAATAATACCATCTCGTAGCCCATGTCAAAACATATACTCAAAACAACACACCATCTTGAAACTGGTACATAAACACAGACGATGTGTTTTACGTCATGGTCCTCCATAAATTAATAGCATCAAGGCTAGACAAAATTATTAATTAGAAGAGGTCATTAATTTATCGATAAATTAATAATTCACTAATTTATAGTGCACATTTATACTTTTTGGTAATGCTTTCTAACCAATTAGAGACACTGGTCAATTAAAAACTGTTGGAAAATGCAATGCTAAATTAATGAACACTGATGAACTAAAATGGCATCAGTAATGAACTCTAGTCAATTAAAAACCGTTGGAAAATACAATGCTAAATTAATGAACACTGATGAACTAAAATGGCATCAGCAAATGCATAGTTCAAAGTATGTATCGAATCATTTATTATGTTATAAGATGTTATTAATGTATCGACTACTACTTTAGAGATGTTATTACTATTAGTATTTACTGTTTAAGAGTAGATCAACATTATAGCATGTGAGAACTCACAGACAATACAACAATTGGAGATAGGAAATTCAAAACGAGAAGATCACGAACTGAAAAGAATCGAAATTTACTGATGTGATTCTCCAGAACCAAGAGAAATTTGTGTAATTGAACCCAATTCCCAGGACCACTACTATAAGATCAATTAGAGACAATACTTGCTGGAGTAATGAAGCAAATGTTTGCACAGTTTAATTGAAAATGCAACTTACTACGTGAAAATTAAACAGAAATTAGATAAAAAGTAGCAACAGAGCATAACAATTTGAAGAAAAATGAAAATACAATCGAAAATGGACAGCGTTATCAAAAATTGCAAATATAACTAAAAAATTAAGAAATTAAATAAATATGAAATGGGGATTTGGGCATCATAGAAATTCAAATAAAAAAAAGGGCTATAGATAAAAAAAAAAAAAAACCCAGCAGAAACCTGATAGGACCAACCGAGCTTGCTAGAGCGACCTCGGATCCCAAAGAAAACGGTAAATAGGCCACTTGCTATCACTATTGCTCTTGTCACGGGTGCATTATCTATCAAAATTGTTAATGTAAAAACAGCAAGAAAAAAAATCAAGTATACAAATATAAAATCGAGACGGATGAAAAGAAACTTACTGAAACCAGAAGGGCCGCCGTTCATCTTCTAAGTGAACCAACGACCTCTTTAGTCCGTAATCTGTATCAATATATGTCTATATTGTATCTATACACTCCGTGTATCTACAAGCTCATTCCTTTTTCCTCCAAGATGGACTCTCTCTCACGCACTCTCCCCCGTCTGCACGATACAATGCGAGAAGAATTTGGGCCGCTGGTAAACACGTTAGGCCTACCCAGTCATTAAATTGGTCCATATTTACTGGCAGGCTGCTCCGAATCTGAGGGCCCAGATTTACAATGACCCGTCAACGTGGCCAAATTAGTCAAAAACGACGTCAATCAGATGCCTCAAATCATCAATTATTACTATCAACACATTTCGTAACATTTTCATTTATAATGCCGAATGGATACAAGTCATACAACTTTTATCAAATTTTATCACTTTTTACCACTTTTTCCACTTTTTCTCTCTCCTAAATCAATCACATCCACATATCTCATCACATCCATAAATCTCAACCACTCACCTCCACTCATTCTCTCTCTTCTTTCACATTAAAATCCATTAAAAATCATTAAAAGTTACTCCTCATTCACCCTTTATGTCTCTTCTAACACGCGCAAAACACACCTTCAGCAAACAAAATCATATCACACACCTAAATGCTAAGGCCATCTTCAACGCAGGAGTGAATTGGGGAGGGTTTGGCAGGCGTGGCAGTAGAGAGAGGGTAGGGAGAGAAAGGAAGAAAAAATAAAGTGGGGCCCACGGTTGTTTTAGTTTTTAAATTTTTTAATTACTTTTATCTCAACTATCCCACTTTTCTTCCACTTTTTCTTCATAGATACCCGTACTACGTCCAAATATAGACGCCCGTCTAGAATTATTCCACTACTATTTTATTATTATTATTGAATTTATCTCTATCTCTCTCTTTTTTTTTACACTTTTCCCTTTATTTTTTCCCTACACTTCCTTCTATTCACTTTCCATCCATTTTTAAAATAAAATAATCTTTTGATTCTTTCTCTCTCTACCCTCTCTCTACTACCACGCCTGCCGAACCCTCCCCAATTCACTCCCGTGTTGAAGATGGCCTAAGGGTGTTAACGTGTTATTAAACGGTCAAATAATGACGAAAGACAAGAAGTTAATTAAATTTAATTTGCATGAAACAAACCCTAAGGGGGCGTTCTGTTTGTTTTCTATTTTCTGTTTTCATTTTCGAAAATGTTTTGGTGTTTTCTATTTTCAGTTCTTGTTTTGAGAAAATTGAAAATGCGTTTGGTTTGTTATTTTGAAAAATTATTTTTGAGAAGAGAAATTAAAACGTGTTTGGATTATACTTTTAAAAAAATACAATTTCATATAATAAAAATTACAAAACGATCCTTAAACTTTTCAAGATCTGCAAACAAACCCTCATCTTCACCAACCTACCCCCCGACCCAACCCATCTCTCTCTCTCTCTGATCTAAGTCGCGGCGAAGGTGGTGCGAACCACCTCGAGGTGGCTCGCACCACCAGGAGGTGGTCGCGACCACCTCCGAGGTGGTTCGCGACCACCTCCGAGGTGGTTCGACCGCAATTAATGGCGGTCGAACCACCTTCGCAGTGGTCGCGAACCACCTTTGGTGGTGGTTCGCGACCACCGCGAGGTGGTTCGACCACCATTAATGGTGGTCGAACCACCTCTGCAGTGGTTTGACCACCGGTGGTCGGACCACCTTCATATGGTGGTCCGACCACCACTTTCCGATAAAGCCGGTGGTCAAACCACCAGACCGTGGTTTGACCCCAGATCCGTGGTTTGACTTTTCCGCGGTGGTGGGGATTGAAACGTCACGAAAAATAAAATTTGGGGTGAAATATAATAAATGTAAAGTTTAAAATGAACGTTGCTTTTGCTTTCAACATTTAACATCGAAACGCCAAAACGCGTAAAAGACGTTTTCGTGTTTCCTATATAAATGTTGAAAACGTTTTCAAAAATGGATTTTCGAAAACAATAAACAGAACGCGTTTTCAATATTTTCGAAAACAGAAAACAGAAACGGGCTGAAAACGGCAAACGGAACGGGCCTAACATGTTTTCCTTTTTCGCTTTTTGGTCGTCATTCTTCTCTGAGTGACGAGTTGAGAGAATCTATAATTATGACCTCAACTTCCATGGTTAGTTCATTTGCAACAAATCATCTTAAGTCGTACGTGTAGAAACTATATGGCAAAGTAGGAGCTTGTTCCTATGTCCGACAAAGAATAAAATTTCGCAAACTACTTTTTAACGATACACAATTCCCTTCATCAGATGGCCAAATATTAGAGAGATGATAGCTCCAACAAGATTTAAAAACCCCAATATGAATAACCAACGTATCATCATAATTGATCACAAACCAACATACAAATCCAAACACCATTACCAAAGTCTCAACACCTGTTCGACCCGCGTAACATAACAAAAACCCACTAAATCCAGTAATATAAATTACATAGAATGTAAAGTAACAACTTCTTAAAGACCCAAACCAACAGTGCGACCATCCCTCCGACGCAACCCAGCAGTGTATTGCTTCTCGAGATCCAACTGGAGCTGCTCCCTTTGCTTCTGCAGGTCTTGGTTGTCTTGTTTTGGCTCCACTTTCGATTCCCCTTTCACGCCCTACAATTGGATATAGGTACCAAGGCAACCTCAGGCTCTAAAAATGTGTTAGTATGTCTGGAAGAAAAACTCACTAGTTCATAGATTTCATTTTAGTGCCATTTTGTTTGTTTGGTCGAGATTTTCGAGGGGCCAAAAAGAGGGGAAAAAAAAAAGTTCTTTCTAACGTGTGGTTAAAAAGCACACGAAGTTGGGTGGTTGAGAATGATTTTGGAGAAAAACAAGTTTTGGGAAAATCTTAACCAAACAAGCTCTAATATGAGCAGCATGACAAGAAAAAGGGAGAGAATTTACCATAAGCTTGTTGAACTTTTCTTGTTGTTCTCGATCACCAAATGTTGCCGTATCCCAATGGCGACCGGACTGTATGGAGCATTGAACACAACATACAACATAGTGCAAAAATCTATGAATATCATAAATGTCCCTCTAGAATTATTAGAAGAATATGTAGAAGCTTAAATTGATTAGATCCTTTCCTTTCATCCTTATGAAGAATAAAATAAGAAATATGAATCAAAAGAAGCTGAATATGGGGATGGAGGAGTGAAGGATCCCGGAAACAACAGGGAACAAGAGCAATCCAGTATACCTCAACAGATGCAGTGTTCTTCTTATTGCCCCACAGCAGCTGCTTCTTTTGATCAGTAGACATATATCCAGTTCCAACCAAATTTTTATTAACTGCAATTACAACAGAAATAACGGTTTGCTTTATTTGGCTGGTATAATATATGTAAACAGTGGATATAACATTTTCTTTATTGAGGAAAAAAAAGAAAAAACCCAAACTCTCTCCCAAACACATGTAAAGATTGAGCGTGAAAATCATGGATTTAAAAAAAATAGAAAATAATTCAATGGTCCTCCTGATTTCATTAACAAAAGCATGACTAATATGGCCTTGGAAGAGCATCCAATCCGATCCCAAACTTTAAACCACCTCATAAAATTACATATAGAGCATGTATTGCTTATTGTGCACATAAAATAAGGAGAATAAATGAATGATCCCAACGGAGATTGTTGACAAATTCCAATCAGATTCTGAAAAACAGGAAATAAACTCAAGAATAAGAAACTATTCCAGCTCCATGGATAAGCCACTTCAAGCACAACTGTAATATCATCTTTAACCATCACACTGAAACTCCTGTTAAAGAACATCATTATAACAAAACCACTCACAAAAAATAAATAAATAAATATATAATAACAATAAAATAAAATAGTACACAAGTGTGTGTAAAGAATTGGTGCATCATTCTAGAAATGTAAGCAGACAACCATTGATGGTCAAAGTTGAAACTGCTAATTCTTTATTTAAGTGTTCGGAAGAAACTTACAAAATAATTTTTATAATTGTGATTGAAAAGTGTTGGAAAGTAATTTAATAAAATAGGATTTTAATGATATCTTTTATTGTTATCTTTTAGTGATTCTAGTTTATCTTATTTCCTAGTTTAGATAGGCTTCTACTCCTATATAAAGGAGTGATTGTAACCTAATTTTTCATACCAATTTATTATCAATTTTTGCTTCCGCATTATATTTCAACTTGGTATCAGAGCACAAGGTTTTTTAGATCTTGGTTCTCCGGCGGGCGGCCTAGGACCGCTCGTCCGGCGCCGTCTCTAATTTTTCCAGTGCAATTACCCTCTACCCATAATTAGGGTTTCGAGAGGATCTGAAAAATAGAATTCCAAATTGAAAACCCTAAATTTGAAAATTCCCAAATTCAGAAACCCTAATAGAAGAATCTGTCCCTTCTTTCATCAATCAGAGTCAACCCACTCGCCGGCGAGTCACTAGCGACCTAGATTGGCTCTGGCGAAGGCTTGCCGACCATCAGATTCCGCCGGCGACGTCGTGTTGTCATGTTCTCGCAACTTCCCAACCTATTCTGCGAAGGATCTTCTAAATTTCAACAGCCCAGGTCCTTTTTCAGGTTGGGCGACCTCCGGCCAAGCTTTCCAACCACTGGCGCAGTTGTAGCTTGGTTTCTTTGAAGCTGCTGTCGGGTTTGACGTGAAGGAACGAAGAAACAGGGCTGAAATTCAGATTCTTTTGAGAATTTTTTGAGAATTTGCGGTTAGTCCCTGTTGTTTTTGGGATTATTTAAATCATTTATCAAAGATTCTTTAGGATTTCAGAAAATTGGCAGATTGGTCCCTGAACTTTTTGGAGAATTATTTTTCAGTTTATAATTCATGCAAATTAACAATTTAGTTCATCCTCTCATTGTCTAGATGATCTCTTTAAGGTCCCAATCTTTATGATTATGTTTTGGGATGCTACTTTTGATAAGGACTACTCAGAGGCGGAGCTGCAGGGGTGTCTGGGGGTGGCGGTCGCCCCTGCGACGTTGGCGATCGTATGTGTGGCCCCGGCGACATTCAGAGTATATATAAAATATATATGTAAAGTTGGTGCTCTTTTCCTAAAGGTTTGATTTGCTGAGATGGTTAAATGGTTATGAATTAGTCTTCTCCGCGCGATCATCCTGGGTTCGAGTCTTGGTCCACTACTCTTCTTAATAACTTTTAAAAGCTCTCTCTCTCCCCTCTTCTCTTCTTTCTCTCTCTCTCTCACATATTCTTAATAATTTTTAAAAGCTCTCTCTCTCTCTCCCCCCTCTTCTCTTCTTTCTCTCTCTCTCTCACTCACATATTAGGATTAAGATTTAACTATATTTTTCTAACTTGTTATTTTGGATTTAATAATTTAATTTTTGTTAACCCCAAACAATTTCTACTAAAATATACCTAAATTAGAATTTAAAATCAAGTAAAATAGTGTAATTTTTCATCCACAACTTTGCGCAATAATAACTTCATTTGATGTACAAAATGACAAAAGAAAATTATAATCATTTGTGAGAATAAATTAAATATTACAATATTCGATGTGGCAATATATATCAAATTAATTTTGAAAATAACTAAATTATTTGGAATACCCTTACAATGTAATATTCTATTTGATGCTTTATACATGTAAGCATTCAATGGAAATTAATATGGTATAAATTTTGTACTTTGAGAATATTTATTAACTAAATTACACTTTATAACGTCCCGTATTTATAGAAAAAATTTGGATGCGTTGCTCCTGAGCCCCCAAGTACAATCTTATTAGTCCAAAATTTCGCCCCCTCGATCCAAAAATTCTGGCTACGCCACTGGGACTACTCTTGGGATGTTTTATGATCGAGCTTTTGTGTTTGACGTTCAAACCCTTAAATTGCCATATTAGATATTTTTTACCTACAACGGCCTACTCAGAGCTCAGTAACCAATTCTTTTCAGTTGACTAGCCATCTGGTGCGTTGTGGTATTTACGTGACTGTCAGAGACTTCCGGTGACCTCTCTCAGAACTGTGCCACATTTCAATTTAGTTGGCTCAGTCTTTTTCGTGCTCCATGGGAATCGGCAGATCATGGTTGTCTACATTTAACCCTAGCTTCTCTCAAGTCGACCTAGGCTTCTGCTTGAATATGGAAGGATTAGGTGATTCTCATCTACGCTAGGGGAGGACTCAACTGCTTTCTATTTTACGTCACTTTGCAAGTTGCTGCTGTGTGGATGCATCAACTTGAGGGGGAGTGTTGGAAAGTAATTTAATAAAATAGGATTTTAATGATATCTTTTATTGTTATCTTTTAGCGATTCTAGTTTATCTTATTTCCTAGTTTAGATAGGCTTCTACTCCTATATAAAGGAGTGATTGTAACCTAATTTTTCATACCAATTTATTATCAATTTTTGCTTCGCATTATTTTTCAACTAAACGTAAAGAAAAGTTTTAGAAACTAAAAAGTTGTCACATCAAAATGAATGTTTGGAAATGATGTTGGGATTTGAGAAAATTGATTTTTGGAAAGATATGTGGTAAACAAGTTCTAATTCGGTAAAAAAAAAGGGTGACGACAAGGAGTCTGGGAAAATAGATACCAAGTCATAGTTAACAACCTTAATTGTATTATTAGCAGACAACATATGGTTATTACTACTCAATGTAAATAAAAAAACTACAACACAATTGCCACTTACAAAATGTAGCAGACTCTAATAGAAACCTGAACAAATGAGTGTATACAATGCTGAATTACTAAACAAAATAAAAGGAACTACAACTATGTATCCGGAGCATTTGAGAGGTTCTGATAATCTCCCCAATTTCTCATCCTAATTTTTCCTAACCCAAGCTGATCCCCACCCTTCATTTATAGGTAACTACTTGCTTATTCTAGGAAATTTCCAAATACCTTCCACTATTTTAACTAACTTGTGAGTTGTACCTTATCAACCTCTAACTGAAATAATACAAATACATGATTGGAACAGCTCAAGTATTAACACAACGACCAAATAATTTGAATGATAGGGTAATATGTGTCAGTTATAACAACGACCAAATAAACTGAATGATAGGGTAATATGTGTCAGTTATAATACCTAATTCAGCAGCTTTCATAGCAGCAATTTTTGCAGCATCAATATCAGAATCTGTCACATAGGCCTGGTCTGAAGGAACTTTTCCAGGAGCCTCCTGAGATTGCTTTGAGATTGAAGACTCGCCATCAACTAAGCTTGCTGATCCAAGAATTCATTTATTAGGCTCCACAAGCAAATATAATAAGTAATACGATCGAGAGAAACATTCTTTGTGCTTGCGTAAACTTTAATTTGCTAAAAGAAGTTACTTTTTAAGTAAGAATATCGATAGAGACACAAAATAAGTGATGATAATGAGAAGAATTGATGTTGTAATTAAAAGTTTGACTTTGGTCGAATAGTGCAAGTGAAATTTTAGAGGAAACAAGTTGAAAGCAAGACTGTAATTATTCCCATCCCAAAATATGATTAGAATGCTCTATAAAATTGCAAAATTGATGGGCTCCTACATTCTGGAGCAGAATTGTCCTCTTCCCATCGGTATATAAGAATAAGATAAGCAATGACTAGAGGACAGGATATATTACCTTTTCCAGAACCCATGCTCTCAGAGCTAAATAACTTCGGCTTCTTAGCAACAGACTCTTGATCCTTGCTTAACAAACCCTTTCTTCCCTCAAAGTGCTTCTCTGGTTCTTCAGACTGCTGCTCCTTGTACTTATCTCTATCATCAAATCTCTTCTTTTCCTCTTTATTATACTTCTCACCATCTGGTTCCTTGGTGTCTCTCCTGGAAGTTTCTTTTAGACGATCACCTCTGTAATCTCCTGAACCCCTTCTATGGTCTGTCTTCTCATCTCGGCCATCTCTATCCTCTCTATGCCTCTCCCTCTCCCCTGATTTACCATCCTCGAAGCTGGTATATCTCCTACCAGATCCAGCTCGGTCAAGTGACGAGTCAACGTCTTTATCCTTGCTTCTATGCCCCAGATTATCAGATTTATCACGAGAATATTTGTCAGCATCTCTAGACCGACGCTCATAATCCCGCCTCGAGTGATCGGAGTTATAATAGTCGCGTTTGTAACCAGAACGAGAGGATGCCTTAGTATAATCTCTATCATAGTCATCCACATGCTTATCTCGTCGGCTATAATCATCATGTGTACGATAACTATGGGAACTCCTAGATGACTGTCGCTCTGAATGTCTATATGATTCACCACCACGGCTATACTGACTCCTACTATAATCCCTGTCCAAGTCTCTATGCCCATCTCTTCTTTTGTCACCACCAACTTCCTCAACATCCTTCCTTGAAAGTATTGGACTAGATTTGCGATCTCGGTCAGGACTCCCTGAATACACAAATAGGAAGAATATATTCGTAAAACGATATCTAATCTGATGGTATAGAAGAAGTGATCACGAGTCCACAACATATGGAACATCATTTGATCTTTCAAGATATGCAAGATACATATTTCAAGAGGCACCTTCTTTGGAACCTACTATGTGCGACTGTAGATAATGTCTTCTAGACTGGATTTCCGGAAAAGCAATACTCAATCATATAGATTATTGATACATTTTACAGCTCTAGAAGCATTATCTTTGAAATATATGGCAAATTCATTGACGACTCTTGAGAAAGAAAATTTCACTAACTTAAAAAGACTAAACACAAACCAATTCAAGTATAGGGCATATATAGGAACACAATAAATACAAAATAAAATTTTAACTGCAATCCACTACAACATGGCATAATGCACAACTTTAGCTTCTTTATCTACTTTAATAGAAACCACAGCAAACCAATCTTACACAACAAACATGCTAAGAAAGAACCCTGGAAATCAGAATTATATTTAGCCAAAACCCAAGGGACGCAAAGAATCCTTGAAGAGAAGCTAACAATGTAAGACCTTTTTTGTTTTTTTCCTTTTTTCCCCCCTCAATATTATTTCTTAGGGTCTCTTTGATAGAGATTATAGAAAACAATTTTTTGATGTGTAGCTGAGAAGTAAAGAAAATGTTTTAAAAAATAATAAAGTTGTAAAAAAAATGTAATGAAGGGTTGAAGTTGATGGATAAGAACCATGGTTTAAAAAGGCGAAAATGAGTACTGGGGCATTTTTCCGTCATGAGGCGAGGCGTAAGCCTCACCATGAACCAAAAAATTTAGAGCTTGTTCTTTTGAAGAGTTCACACCATTCCGTGTAAAATATGTGGTTGGTATTGTATTGAAAAATATGTGTATAGTTGAAAATGTGTGTAGGTTATACGGAATTCCGTGAAACCTTGAAAATAGCAAGCCCTTAGTAAAAATATAAAATTTAAACATGCAATTACATTGAAAAATGTAAATTCCCCCAAAATATAAAAGGCTTATTAGCGCCAGAAGGACCCGAACTTTGAACTCGCTGCGCACTAAGGACCTATCCTTTTTTTCTTGGCAATTCAGTATCCGAACTTGATATTTGCTGCGCCGTAAGGACTTCTGTCAGCTTCCCACCGTTAAACCACCCCATGTGCGCCTCACATGCGATTTTTCAACTCCAAGATGGTCCGAAACTTCGGATTTTATTACAATCAAGTCCCAAATATTGAAAAATGTATAGTTTAGTTCCAAATTTAGTTAAATTTTACAATTTTATATTTTATTTTTTTGTGGGTGCTTATTTTGCCAGTAATTAATTTTATTGAATTAATTTGATACTGATTAAATAGTTTTTATCAAAAAATTTCAACACAATAATATTTGTTCGTAAATATAAATAATATCATAAGTTCCCAAAATCTGCTTTAGCATTAGAGAAGCCCACATTTTGATTTTAACATACAGTAAATAAAATATAATATAAAAATTTATTGAGGATATAATAATATTATAAAATTTTATTGAGGATATAATAATATATTACTACAAAAAAATATATCGAATACAAAGAATTAATCAAATCAAATAAAAAAATACAAAAAAAGGAAAAATAATTCAAAATATTTCTTTAGCATTATAGACGCGCGCATTTTGATTTTAAATAGCAATTATTATACTTACATAAAATTTTATTAGTAATATATTACGGTAAAAAAATATTTCGAACACGAAGAATTAACCAAATCGAATAAATTTTATCCAAAAAAAAAAGGAAAAATCAAAACCCACCGACCCTACCCCACCCCCCACCCTTCCTCAACACCACCACCGGATTTGGTGGTGGTGGTGGTTCGGAACCACCACAGACGGGTGGGTTTTGATTTTTCTTTTGTTTTTTTAATAAAATTTATTCGATTTGGTTAATTCTTCGTGTTCGAAATATTTTTTTACTGTAATATATTACTAATAAAATTTTATGTAGGTATAATAATTGCTGTTTAAGATCAAAATGTGTGCGTCTATAATGCTAAAGAAATATTTTGAATTATTTTTCCCTTTTTTTGTATTTTTTTATTTGATTTGATTAATTCTTTGTATTCGATATATTTTTTTGCAGTAATATATTATTATATCCTTAATAAAATTTTATATTATATTTTATTTACTGTATGTTAAGATCCAAATGTGGGCTTCTCTAATGCTAAAGTAGATTTTGGAAACTTGTGATATTATTTATATTTACGAACAAATATTATTGTGTTGAAATTTTTTGATAAAAACTATTTAATCAGTATCAAATTAATTCAATAGAATTAACTACTGGCCAAATAAGCACCCACAAAAAAATAAAATATAAAATTGTACAATTTAACTAAATTTGGAACTAAACTATACATTTTTCAATATTTGGGACTTGATTGTAACAAAATCCAAAGTTTTGGACCATCTTGGAGTTGAAAAATCGCATTAGAGGCGCACATGGGGTGGTTTAACGGTGGGAAGCTGACAGAAATCCTTACGGCGCAGCAAATATCAAGTTCGGGTACTGAATTGCCAAGAAAAAAAGAATAGGTCCTTAGTGGGCAGCGAGTTCAAAATTCGGGTCCTTCTGGCGCTAATAAGCCAATATAAAATCAACTAGAGTATCAAAGAAAACAAGCATAAAATAAACATGAGACAAAACAATTCAAACCAAATAAAACCAAGTAAAAGATGGTTTCCGACTTATTTTCTTCTCCACCGAGATGCAACTGTTAATGGAGAGTTAAAGTCTTCAAAAATCAACCAGCAAGGCAGCAAGAAGGTAAGAGGAAACTGATTAACAACTAAAATGAAAAAATGAAAAGAAAAACGAGAGAAAAAAGAGGGAAATCCGATTGCCTTGTCTGCAACTTTTCTTCCCTCTGCTCGAGTCCCAACTGCAACGACTCTTTCTTCTCTGTCGGTTTTGTTTGAGAATTTTTTTATTGATAAGCTATAGTGATTAAAATCATTAATTTTTGTTGTCAAATCCTAAATATATACTTATATTACCCATAAAAATTAGGTGTATATTACCCTAAAAAAGAACGAGCCTCAAGGCGTTTTTCTTGCGCCTCAGCCTGAGGTGGGCCTTGAGGCGCCCCTCAAGGGCCTTTTTTCAAACCATGATAAGAACAATGATTTTGGAATAATTTGTAGCAAACAAGCTCTTAACCTGCGTTGCTATAGCCATTAGCTGCCATGCCCTGTCATAAGCTAAGGGATGGAGATCCCAAATAACAATATATTTAGATTTTCTAAGTTTCAATAGTCATTTTAAGAATTAGTGATTTTATTTATAAACTTTATAGTATATTTACGTTTTCTCTGTAGTTCATTTTCTTACTTTAATTAACATTAATTAAACCCTGTAGAAAGAGTGTTAAGAAACAAACTTTGTACTAGTTGGTGGTTGTTTGGTGGATATTTTTGATAAATTGATTTTTAAATGTATGGTTACAGAGTTGTGGGAGGTGGCGAAATTGAGCTTGAAAAATAGAAAAATTTTGTCACTTCAATGAAATTGTCGTTGAAAATGATTTATTTGTAAATCTGTTCCAAACAACTTCTAAGACTCCGATTATTAAAATAAAGACATTTCTTTCTCCCAAATTTCTCCTTCTCCTCTTGTTTCTTGTCTACCTTCTTCTCTTTCCTCTCTTTCTCTCTTTTCCATTCTTCTTCTCTTCCCTTTCCCTTCCTTCTAGTTCTACTATCTCACTTAATTGAGCTCTAGATCACCGAGTTTTGGTCTGTGTCCTCTGGGAAACCAGCTCGATTCAAGAAAGAACAGGAAAACCTCTCATCTAAGATGCAGCTGGCTCTTCAGAACTGCAAGATCTTCATGAGACCCACACCTTCCACCATATACATCTCACAATCAAATTGATTTTGAATTGAAGCAAGCAGAATCCATGTTGGCCATGTGGATGAATCATCAAAAGAGTATATTGGGTAGCTTCTATTGTTTTAAACCCAGTATTTATCCCCCTGACTATCCAAGTTACCTAAAAGTGAAGACCATAGACATCATACTAACATCAATGAAAGTCATTCAAGACATTAATACCATAAACCGTTTTAACATGACATTGTATCGATGTTAGAACAGCCAAAATCCCTCATAAATGCACCCAATATGTCATTTTTCATGCACTGACTACCGTCACATATACACGTGAACTATTTTCACCATCTGCACTATCTTCCCCAACAAATACCACTAAGCCAAAATAAGAGAAAACAGAGCTCAAATTTCCCTAAACTGTAATTTGATAAAACAATTGTTTTATTGGACTAACCACCGGATGAAGAGGAGGAAGGAGACCGCCGCCTGTACTTCCGGTTACCTCCATCATTCAAAGGCTTCCGAAATTCTGCCTTTGGATCAACGTTTTCTTGCGCATTTGAATCCATACTTCCTTTCCCTGCAGTAAAACAAAATTCCACCATTTTCCCATCAATAATTGACATTTCATTGCGCATAAAAAAAAAGAAAAAGAAAAAAAGGCATGAACTAATTTCGGAACGAGCACAAAAGATATGTATGAGTTCATGGACGTATAACTATGCGTATTGCTAGACCAACCCGTGATTCAATTTCAGCTGAAGTAGATTTCGATTAGGGTTTCGTTGTATTTGTGCTTTTTAACAACGCGGAGCAAATGCAAGAACAGAATATCTTTCCTTTCCGTTATTTTATTTTATTTTATTTTTTTATATTTTATTTTTTTATTGACAAAAATATCTTGATGAACGAATCACCTTTTTGTAGGGTTAATTTCATTTGTAACTAAATTGCAAATTAACAGCTCAAGTTAAAAAATTTTAATATTAGGGATGATATAGTTTTTTACCTAAAAGAAGAGAGAGGATGGGTGAAGTTGAACAGTTGAGATTTATGTAGTACATATAAGTCACACGAGATATCTGAATGTGATTGATTTGATCAAATTTAAAATGGAAAAAAAAATGAAAAATAAGATGCCTATCGTACCCATTTGGTCACTAAAGTCTATACACAACAAATTTCAAAAATAAATTTTCTTTCATCATTTTCAATCACAACACAATTGCTTTATACTCCCTCCGTCTCGATTATATGGTCCACTTTGTGTTTTTACGCGAATTCATAATAGTATGAGAAATAATAATTATACAAATAAATGAGGGTTTAGGGAGTATTTTTTAATATACAAAATGAGGGTATAATTATAAATAAATATAAAAGTTGACCATATAATTAAGACATCCCAAAAAGCAAAAATGGACCATATAATCGGGATGGAGGGAGTATTTTTTAATATACTATGTCTTATTTTTAATCATATAATTTATACTCAATTCAAATAAACAAAACTTACTCAAACTTTGTTATGAATCAAACATACCCTAAATTTCTAACAAATTTGGATTGTGTGTAATCAATCGAATATGCCCATTAATTGAATACGGAAGAACCACGTGTGCAATAATACTTAAATGAATTTATGCTATTGAACATTATTATTAAAAAAAACCTACATTAACAAATATTAATTTTTGTATTAAAAGTTTTGATTACAATTCTTCTTTTAATTAATGATTATTCTCTAACTTTATTTCAGATAAAAAAAAAATTCATATATACGTGCCATAAATTCATCACAACTATTGTAAACATGACGCACACGTATGCAATTAAAGATACACGTTATCAAAATTTACAAGAAATTTAATAGAATAACCACAAGTGAAAGTATAAATAAACTTAATAATTAATGCCACTAAAACTTTTAAACTTTGTGAATGTTTTGTAATTCTGCTTAAGCATTAGTGATTGATAGTGAAATTAACCCCTTTTAGGATACCTTAAACTACATATTTTATTTATTTATTTATTTATTATTATTATTATTATTATTATTATTATTATTAAATTTGTTTTTCCTGAATGTATGCCTTAAACCACATCGAACACATATTATGAATACCTATGATATTATTATCGTGTCCACCACTCTTTTGAATTTCAAAAATAATAAAATGAATTCAAAAATGAATTCTATTCAAAAAATAATAATAAAATGAATGATCTCTTCTAAATTCCATAGTATACAAACTTGTGTTATGTATCAAGATTTATCCGACACTCATGTTCGTAGATCGTTATCCACCACTAATTACCGTCTTAAATCATGGTAATGAATCCCAGTTGACTAGTTGTGTATGCCTATTTCAATATATTAATTTGATGAATATAGTATAGGTTATAGCTATGTCTTATTCACGTGTTAAAAAGAGAAAACAAGAAAGAATTTTCTCCTAACCGTCACCGTCCATGATTTTGGTCTCTATAACCACCATGCACAATAACGAGCAGAGGAAGGAGAGCGTTGCTCACCAATCAAGTGGGCAGTCAAGAGTCAACTCTGTAGACTGTAGAACTCAAATATGTAATTTTTTGTACATTTGCAAGTATGGTGTCCTTTATAGTGGGAAGAGTCAATTTGTCTTACAAAACTGCAGTCAACATGCACATTTGTTAGAGAGGATGATTCACAAGACCTACTCCTGTAAGGCCGTTCTGTTATTGTGATCTCTTGTTGTCAAACTGGCAATGGATTCAAATCCATCACTTTCGCTCAACGAAGGCCTCAGCTCCATCTCTTGCCTAAAGTCGGCTGAGCTGGCTGACCTCACCGATCCATCGACCTTGTTTGACCTTACGTATTGCTGCACCACAAGCACTGAAAATGAAGACTCAAATTCTGATGTCACAAGAAGATCGCCAATGGGCCCTAGTTCTGGACAGTCGCACCAGTCGGCTAGTCCGGCCGTCAACGGTGATGTCATGCCTGCCCCTTTTCCAACTATGTAAAGATCGTGTCTGTGTTTGTCCATTGACTTTATTGCGTTAACAGCTTCTTCTTCATCGTTTAGCGTCAACTCAACGTATGTTATCGAATCCTCATGGCTAGTTGCACCCTTGAACTTGTCAAGGAAATCTTCATCCAGCAAGTTTTCTCTCTCACTGTCGATTTGCAGAGAGACGTGATTTTTTTGCATGAATTCATCATGGTTGGATTCATCTGCATCACTATTTGCAATAAACCTAATCGCCGTTAGGTTGATATCTGGATTTTCAGCCATCCTCCAAGCATAGGACAGTGCTTCTCTATCATCAGGTCCCCCAAAATACAACATGGCAATGTTACATGCATGATCATGCGACTCATGAAGTCCTCTATCAATCAATATACCCACAGAACAAGGTGCATTATCTAGCACACCTTCATTAACACTCCTAATGGCTGGATTAATATCTTCCATTTCACCGTCAAGAGTTTGTTGTCTGTGAAATGGGATGATTATGAAAGCTGCACGTTTGTCCCTTGCGATGTTACAAATATCTTCATCCATTGTGGAATAAGCACATCGAGCAGTGAGTGCTTGGGTAGTAACACCATCTGATCTCAGTTCATAGTTGTCAAAAGCACTTATGATATGATCTGCTTGTGCTTCTACATGGCTGGGATTTCTGGGACCCGCTTTGCGTGTGTTATGAACAACGAGACTAGCAGTGGCACGTCCGACAAGCTCGACTAGTTGGAGAGCAAAGACAGTGATGGGGGATCTGTTTGTAGCATTTGAAGCCCTTAGTAGGTTAATAATGGAAAGGATATTGCGCGTGGTGTAAACACATGCTAGGATCCTGAGCTCTTCATTTGATTTTGCCTTCTCAATCGTCCTGCGTTTATATGGTACCAAATTCTTAGATGGACGGTAGGTGATTGTCGCTGGCATGACGCACATTGTCATTATTAGGACTGTGACCACCATAATCGTATATGTTTGCGTGGTCAAAGCCTGGTCAAAATAACCACAATTACATACTGCCATTAACAATTAAAAGATAGTACAACATGTTCTCTTTGTGTTTCAGTTTTTTGTATTGAGTTTTAAAAAATAGAAGTCTTCTGTTTTCGGGTTAGAGAGAAAACAACAGTGTATTTTCTTTCTTCGTTATTTTTTTACATATTTTTACCAAAGACAGTCAAAAGTCAAAACCGAAAACAGAAAACCAGAAAACACTAAAAACTGACAATCAAAGAAACAAGCCCTTAAGAATTGGATAAAGTACCAGTTGGGTTTGGCCAGCTTCAAGGATGATCATTGCCATGGCACCCTTAGTGTTACTCAATAGTCCAACAGCAAGTGCCTCATTAGCTGGAACATTACTGAAGAATGAAACAACCATGGCACACAAAATCTTCATGCTACAGGCGACAATTATAACAAAGGCTACCACAACCCAAGAAGTATGGTAAGAGATTTTATCAATATTAGTTCTCAGCCCACAAACCATGAAGAACACAGGCATCATGATTCCCACAACAAAGTCTTCAAGCCTATCAACCAATGCAGCTTCAAGAGCTTCACTAGGTATCACAAGTCCAAACACAAAGGCACCAATCATAGGGTGGGTCCCACACGCATCAGTGATGACTCCACAAAATGCAACTCCTGTAAGCACCGAACATATATAGAACTCACTATACCCCTGTCCTTCTGGCGTTTTCCTTATGATCCACTTGAGGCAAGGTCGAATATAATAAGTGCAGAGTAGTACAAAAGCAATGGTACATAGCAAAGTCCAGTGAATGTTTTCCGGTGAACCAGTGACAGCAAACCCAAGTGCAAGAAAACACCATGCACACACATCGTTGATTAGGGCTGAGGCCATGGCAGTTTTACCAATATCAGTGTTGATGATTTCTTGCTTTTCAAGAATTTCAGTTAACACTGAGAAGCCAGTTACAGTAAGGGTAGCTCCCCAGAAGATGAAGCCAGTTTTACTCCCATCGAAGATGAAGTATAATGCAGAGCCTATAGAGAAAGGAATTACAGTTCCAGCTACTGCAGTGTTAACGGCCTTGGATCCAGTACGAAGAATTGCTTTTATGTCCATTCTTAATCCAACAAGGAAGGCATAATAGACAAGGGCAAAATGTGCCATTGGCTCCAACACTTTGTAAGTGTAACTTGGGTACATGTATTTTCTAAATCCATTGCTTCTTCCAAATACAGAAGGCCCCAAAATTATACCACTCTGCACAAACATCATTAACGTTTCGTTAATTAATCATCAATTGTATGCGTTCTATTTCTAATCTTCACACTATGTGATTTTGCCCCAAAATTGTACCATGCTGCACAAACATCATTAGCATTTCCTTAATTAATCATCAATTGTGAATTATATACATTCTGTTTTAACATTAGGCGATTCTGAATTCTCATATAAACATGCATCCATTGAAAATCGAATCATCAGATGAATCTGGCATTTTAACAAACAGGTGGTAAACATACTTACGAGAATTTCCGCAACGATAGACGGCTGATTGAAGGGTCGAAGGGCGAAGACGAGAAGGCGAGTTGAGATGATGGCGACAGTGATTTGGATGAAGAAGAGAGGCATAAAGGGCGTCAATGGATCAGGTCCTTCCCAAACGCCATTGATTCGAGTGATTGTCTCAGCGTAACACAGTACGGTCTTGTTGAGTTGATAGAGATCGAGGACGTCTTGATCCATTATTGCCCTTTATTGATGGATTTCCTCCACCAATAGGTGCGTCCCCGCCTCCTCGTCTCCGTCGGCCTGTCAAGGTTACGGCTGCGTAAACTCGCCTTCTGCGGAATCTACGTAGGGAAATGGAGAAGGAATCAAATGCATGGCGAGAGAATGTCTTTTTACCATGACTTGACCACTGAAAAATGAACGGTGAAAATTTGGTTGGTGGTTGAAATTCAGAAATGAGCGGATGAAAATGAAGGAAAGTCTAGGATTTAAATTTTCACATGATTAGAAAATTGTGGGTAATACCTTTTAATTAAAAAATTGACTTTAACTTGTAGGAGTATTTCCAAAAATACAGAAATAATGATATCATTAATAATGACATCACATATCAAAAAATGAATAGATTAAGGAGGGTGTTCTCAACATGGAATTATATGAATTTTTTTAATTTCACAGATTTTCATGGATTTTATGGATTTTAATAAATTCTGTAATCCTTCATTCTTATGGAATTCTATATCACTGAATTTTATAAATTTCTATGGATTTCAGCGGAATTGGTTATATATTTTTTTCACCATTAGAATAGAATAATCAAAGGATTGGAAAGTTCATTTGGATAGTTGTTACTAGATCATAAAAAAATAAAACAAAAAAACAAAAGAAAAAGTTAAAAAATGCCATTAAAAGTTGAGCGACGTATGAAAAATCACAAGTTTCAGTATATTTCGACTTACTAATTATTGGATTTACTAACAATTATGAAATTACCAATATTAATCATATTATATCTCGTCCATTAAATTTCCTTTTTATAGATTGGATATTATATAATTTTTCAAAAATTAGAGTAATGACCAATAAATAAACATGTGTTATCGTTACAATAAAAATATATATATATATATATATATATATATATATATATATATATATATATTTGCACAAGCTAATTATGGTGTAGTTATTTTGAAATTATAATGGTAAAGGAAAATATATTTTTCCAACTTATGATTATAAATTTTAGTTGATTATCTAGGTCTAAAAGAATTCTTGGAGAAAAGATGAAAATTCATGAATTCCATAAGAATCTGAGGGTGGGAGGTAAGATTTTGGGAAGAATTTGATTAGTGTATTTTTAACTTAAAAATCCATAAAAATCAATAGAATTCCACAATTTAATGAAATCCACCGAATTCCATGAGTAATTTAGAATCTTGGATTTTTATAGAATTCACAGAATTCTAAATTCAGAACACTGGATTTATATAGAATCCACAGAATTCTAAATTGAGAACACTTGGAATTATATGGATTTCTGAATTCCATGAAATTCTATGTTGGGAACACCCTCCTAAATATAAATTTTATGTTGCCAACAACGAGTTCGGAAGCTGTCTCTTACTGGCAGTTGCTGACACTTAAAATATTAGGAACAGAAAAAAGTTTATAAATACATATTAAATGGAAAGTGAGTCATATTTTGAGTTACGAAAATAATTCTATGTTTATGAGAGGGGAGAGTATACTCAAGTTACTAACTTGCCATCATAATTGTACGAAACATAGGGGAGCTACATACCCTTTTTCAAACTCAAGGGACCATTCTGCAACTTACACCTCTTTCATTTTGCGTTAAATATCCACACGGGCCCTTGAATCGGGTTTTAGGGTTTAAGACTCTTCCTGCTTGAGCTCAATCGCTCACAACTACATTTCCACAATCCTGTTCCTTTCATTATTATAGCATAAATATTTGAAAATTCATCATGTGGGCTTTGCGTCGAGTCTCCATTCCTATCAAGTAAATTCTTTATTTAGCGCTCACACAAAAGATTTGTATGTGTTTGTGTACGTACACGCAATTGTTTGTGTGTGCGTGTTTTTTTCCCCGACTGTTTATCATTGTTTGTCGCAATTTTTGTTCATTAATTTTAACATCTGGGCTATTCAAATGTATTAGCGGGGGTATACTTATGTATTTTAAAATGTTCATTGTTCGAGTAAATGTGTGTATGTACGCATTGAGCATATATGTTTATGTTCCAATGTTTTGCACGCTATGATCAGTTCGTTCTTGTGATGGATTTTGGTTGGAACCAAGGAAGAAAATTGTCTTCATTTCTCTGTTTTCTGGAGTACGAAAAATTGTTTGTAGCAATCTGAAACTTTGGAGTTACTGTCTTTTAATGGTTATTAATTAATAATTTACTCAATCCATCTCAAGTTTTGCGTAAATTTGTGTGGATTACATAATAAGTGAGTTTGGTCTGAGATGAAATTTGATTTTTCTCTGGACAATTCTGGTTCGAAAAGTGGAAGCTTATGGGGGTGGTAGAATGTGCGCTGAAAAGGAATTTTGACAACAATGATTGTTGAAAAACTAGAAACGAGTACTACACTTTGTTAATTTGGGTTTTTCCATAATTTTCAAGCATGTTGAATTCTGATGTGCATGCATTGTTTGCCCCCAGGAGTCTAGGACTTAGCTTGGGGTGGTCCTCTCGAATTTGCTGCGCTAAGACGGAAGTAGCAAGATGTTACACGGATGATCACAAGGCTGAATTTATTGAACCCCGAGAAATACCTGCTGATGCTTTGCATTCATTTAGAAGATTCTACAACAAGTCATCTAATATTCACAAGTTATCCATCAAAGTTCGTGGTTATTCTTCTCAGGCTGACTCTAAGGGTGGAGAGGAAGAAGATGACTTGGAGGATGGTTTCTCTGAACTCGAAGGGCCCATTGGTTCTGCTTTAGAAGATGGTGATGGAGATGAGAATGACGAAGAATTGGTTTCTGTGTCTGAAGAAGAGTCTTCAGATGATGACTTGCAAGGGACACAAGATGCGATAGATGTATTAGATAAACCCGATGTTGCAGACAAGCTAGTTTTAAGAAAGATTAGTAATTCAGCATTGTTCCATGCTGTCATAGCTGCACCAGGTTCTTCTGTTGGCAAGTATTTGGATAAGTGGGCTGAAGAAGGTAATGAAGTTAACCGAACGGAGTTTTCTCTAGCAATCCTATCCCTGCGCAAACGGCGTTTGTACTTCAAGGCATTGCAGGTGATTTGCTTTAACCTTGTAACTAGCATTGTGATTTGTTCTGGTCTGTTCATGCATGATGGGGTTCCTTTATCTAATTTTATTTCAAAACTAAAAACACACTTAAGCAGTACATTCTTTGAACATCTCTCAGCCCTCAGGTTCGGTTACTTAGTTTTCACTATGTCTTGTCTGATGTAATTATTATCTTTGTATTTTTGATGCACGAGTGACTAGAGATTTGGAGAAAGCCACTTCATGATATTAGCACTGTTACTCCCATTACTATCACCATTCAACGCTTTCTAAGTCTTTCTTTTTAGAGATATACTGATCTTTGCTTCTTGTGTTTGCCAATTTTCCTTGAAAATCGCACATTGTTTATTGATGCAACCCAATAGAACCTTTTAACAAACTTAGTAAAGTTATCAAGATATTTTATCAGCAGGTATTTTGTATCATTTTGATGCATTTGTAGTGTATAGATTGGGATTTGCTGCATATGAGGGTCGGTTCATTTTTGCTGGAGGTTGTTTTTATGTTCCCGAGATAATCTTTAGGCATTTTTATGCAATCTATTTTGCAAAAATATTTTCTGGAGAATTAAGGTCCAGGTAAACCTAAATCTAAATTATGTCTTTGTTCTTAGAAATCTTATCATTTTGGGTAATGTGAGTTTATGGGTGTCTATGCTGATGGCTAGTGCTAATGGTCCGGTCAAAACTCTTTTTCTGCAGTTAGATCTGCCTGTTTCAGTTTTATTATTTTTTTATTTCTTTTTTCTAATAATCTCTAACCACAGTTTTCTCTTATATTGTAAACATTGTTTTTTGGTATGTAAGTTTGCTGTTTGGAATTGCTTTCTCCTTCGCACTGCTGCTGCTGCTACTTAATTTGTTAAATTATTTATTTTTTTTGCTACAATGGCTGTCTTAGGTCTGGTAACTTGATTCTTAGCTATGTTTACTCATTTATCTTTAAAGTTGGAATACTGAGAGATATATCATCTTACGGCAACCTTGTAAATAGATGCACTCTAATGCAGCACCATTCTTCTAATAGACTATTGACCCTGTCAAACAGGTTGGTTTAATTGGCTTGTTCAATTTAGACCAGTTTCCAGATTGAATAAGATCTTGTTATTCGTCCATCTACATGGTTTTATAGCAGCTTGCAAACTCTATGCCTCTTTAACTATTTAAGGTCTTAATTGTTCTCAATTAAAACTGAGATCCATATAAGTGTTTGCTTTGTAGCAGTTATTGAAATAATGATTTTTTATGTGTGCTTGAGAAGTAAAGAAAAAAGTTCATGAAAAAGCAAAAAATTGTCAAATCAGTGGTTGAAAACGATGTTGGAGAATGATTTTGACAATAAGTTGTAGCCAACAAGCCCAGTGCAAATTTCTTCAAAAACCTGTAACTTCTAATATTTGGCTGGATTTATTCGTTGAATAAGCTTATTTTCGTTATGGGCATCCGACTATTTTAAATTTCGCATTTTGCAGCTATCAGAGTGGTTTGAGTCTAAGAAGCTTGTCGAACTTGGTGAGAGAGATTATGCTTCCCGTCTTGATCTAATTGCCAAAGTACGGGGTATACACAAGGCAGAAAACTACATTGAACAAATTCCTGGACCCTTCAGAACTGAAATTATCTATCGAACTCTCTTGGCAAATTGTGTTACCATTATGAATGTGAAGAAATCCGAGGAGGTTTTCAATAAAATGAAGGATTTAGGATTACCCGTGACGTGCTTTTCTTGCAATCAGTTACTACTTCTCTACAAGCGATTCGACAAGAAGAAAATCGCTGATGTTTTGTTGTTAATGGAGAAAGAAAACATCAAGCCATCCCTCTTCACTTACCAAATCTTGATTGATGCCAAAGGGCATTTAAATGACATTGCTGGGATGGAACAAATTGTGGAGACCCTCAAGGCCGAAGGCCTTGAACCTAACATCGCTATTCGATCGATATTAGCACGCCGCTATGTCACTAGTGGGCTAAAAGATAAAGCGGAGGCTGTGTTGAAAGAGATGGAAGGTGAAAATGTTGAAAAAAAACGTTCCGCTTGGCGTCATTTGCTTCCTCTTTATGCATCTCTTGGAAAAACCAGTGATGTTGAAAGGATATGGAAGATCTGTGAATCTAGTAACCCTAGTCGAGGAGAGTGTACTGCAGCCATTGAAGCTTGGGGCAAGCTAAAGAAAATTGAAGAAGCAGAAGCAGCTTTTGAAACAGCGTTGAAGAAGATGAAGGCTCCCTCCGTCAAACTTTTCTCGGTTCTACTATCAGTTTATGCACAACATAAAATGTTGGCAAAAGGGAAGGATCTTGTGAAGCGAATGGCGGAGAGTGGGTGTGCTGTGGGACCCCCGATTTGGGACGCACTTGTGAGACTTTATATTGATACTGGGGAAGTGGGAAAGGCTGACTCTATACTGAACAAGGCGTTCGATCAGAATAAGGGAAAGCCTATGTATAATTCATATATGGCAGTGATGGATGAATATTCCAAGAAAGGGGACATTCATAATGCTGAGAAAATATTTCATAGAATGAGACAAGTTGGGTATGTGGCAAGATTTAGGCAGTATGAGTCCCTTATTCAGGCTTACATAAATGCTAAGTCTCCTGCTTATGGGTTTAGCGAACGCATGAAGGCTGATCATATATTTCCGAATAAAACATTGGCTGCTCAATTGGCTAAACTAAATGCGTTTAAAAACACGGCGTGGTCGGATTTGCTGGATTGAGGATAGGTAGCATTTGGTTTAGCTTATATTGTTACATGGAACTTTTCAGTACTGCTCAATCTCAATCCACCTTAGGAAGCATGCTCTAGTGATGGTTTCTTGGTGTAATCTACACCTTTGCCAGCTGAAATTTTAGTTTTAGGTTGGGAACTTGTGTTATTATCATATGAAACTTATTTAGCTAGCTCTATGTTGGAATTTCTGGATTATTGGCATTATGTTTTTATGGAACTTGGATCTTTACATGAATGGAGCACTTTCAGCATTCCTTCCACAGGATCTGTGTTTGTTTATTATCTCTGTTATTGTTATTGGTTAAGAGATGAATTGAAAGCAGATATTATGCTCTGTTGGTGGGGTGTAGGCTAACTTTTTGTTACGATCGCTTGATAAAGAATAGTACACTAAATATTTAGTCTCGTCTGAAGTATGCGGACATGTACATAAGTACATTGCTGATGGGGTAAGTGGTAATGTATCATTGGCTCATTGCACATGCACGACAATGAAGAAGTGATATGATGTTACATGGAGTAGTCCAATTAAAGTTAACGAATTTGATTGCACCTTACAAATTTCATTCTGTTTATTTCACCATTAGTGATTATCCACATATATCGTAGTTCTCACCATTATTCAACCTAAGTCAATTTTTGACAAAATAAACATTTGCATGACCACACCAAGGTTCTAACGTCTCCATTTCTAGGTTGGGTATGAAATCCCACATATGCATAGAATTCACAACTCTAGCATACATCTGTTAATGTCCTAACATCGTCAGATATCAGTATATCAACTGGATAAAAAATTCTGCATCGCAATCACCTTTGGGGGGAAAAAGATAATGTCTGCAACACTATCAATCTCGATGCCCATTTTCTCCATCTCCAAATTGACAAACTCTTGCATATATAACCTTTTGTTTATTGTGATCATCCCTTTTATGTTGATCCAACCCCTCCCCCTAATGCAGCTTCACGTTCTTGACGCCGGCGTTCTCTCTGGTAGAAATCAAACCATAAAAAATGAGCAAACATAAAAATAAAAATAAAAAAAAAAAAAGGAGAACTACTGACTACTGAAGAGACTAGAGAGCAACAAAGGGTCATCACAGAATAAAATAAAATTTAGTTTACCATTAGCCCGATTTAAATAAAATAAAATAAAAAAGAAGTCAGCATGTAATCCCTCATGGGTCATCATGACATATGATCAGAGGAGATAAAAACAGGAAAATGCATAAGCTATGCCAGACATAATCTCATGCTACCTTTGGCTTTGGAAACCCAAGGACGGCAAACTATGGCTAGTTACAAAATCACCATAGTGGAACTACTTAGCTTCTCTATTAATTAATAACTAAAAACAAGAAACTAACAAGAGAAGCTCAAAGTGCCATCGTCCTCATAACAATGCCAACAAAGGCTCCACAGGTGTCAATTCTATGAGGTGAAAAACCATCAGATAGAGAAGCTTTAGCCCCGTTTTCCATGTACATTATGATATACTGATAAACCTCCAAAAGAATATAATCAACATAAACGTGGAATAAGATGTTGAATCATATGAGGGTTTAAGGCATTGGTGGAGCCAAAGATTTTATACTTTCTTCATTTTCCTTGTAGCCATAAAACAAAGCTTTCACCGCAATTTTTCATTCTTTCTCAAAAGTATAGGCATTAATATAAAAACACGAAGCAGAGATGAGAAACATAATGGATTTGCTGCATTTTTAGTTCTTTCTCAAAAGTATTGGCCTTAATTTAAGAACATGAAACAAAGATGAGAAACATACCCTTCTTTCCCAGTACGGAAGGAAGCACACAAAATCATAAACAGGAGTTATTGTTGAGACCAATACGGCATTAAGACCAGTAAACAGCAAAAGTGCTGTCATAGGCCGAGTTCTGTGAGGCATATTTCTTAGATGAACCCCTCAAAATCTGCAAAACTAATCACAGCTATAATCAAAAATCTTATCTAACAATCAAATTGGATAACAACCCCTGAGCAGATTAAGCAACATTTTCCATTCATGTTATAGTATTTACTCAAATATAGTAATAAGTTGTGACATAAATTTTCGAATCTCAATGTCGATAATCAGCGGCGGCGCCACCGGCTTGAGTGGCGCCCAATTCCACCGGCATGGATATAGCCGTAACCAACGATCAATTTGTTTTGGAAAAATCACTGTTGCTACCATAAAACGACACTTCTTTCAATAATAAATCTGATTCTACATACCTCCCAAGTTTGGTGATGAAGAAACAAGTCAGAGAAGAAATCACTGCAATGGATGAGCTATTCTTCTCAGTGGATTCAGATCGTTCCCCATTTATGCCCTCTCTCGTGGGCTGCTGCTCTCTATTGAATAGGCCTGGGTTGGGGGATTCGTCGGATGAGCTAGGCATTAGAAACGGGCTCGCATAGTGTTGTAGTCCGTTTTTTAGATGGGCCTCAGCAAGTGACCAACCGTCCATTTGCTTGTCTGATGAAACTTTTTACCTTTTCCGCCCCAACAAAGATATCTTCTTTTCTTTTTCACCAATCTTAAAATACAAATCACTTTCTATTTATATCTATTTAATTTTTTTTATTATATCCTTATTTAATGAACATCTTAATAATATAATAATATAATAATAAAGTCTGAAATTAGCGTTGTCTTGTGTTAGCGATCAAGATAAGTCAGACTCATTTAATTACTTAAAATTAAAAAAGAAAAATCTTATTTTGGAAATAATTATTAAATACACACTTTATTAGTTTATTTTTCTTATTTAATTTAATTTATTTCTTTATTTAGTATTTTTTCCTTATTTTAATTTTTATATAAATTTTAATTTTTCAATTATGTATATAATTGAAAATAAACAAAAAATGCAAGTATTAATGAAAATGTGATATTATATAAAAGTTACAAACATAATATCAATTGAATTATTTTTAAAAATGGTAATTAACTTTTTTAATATACATTTTAATTTTTGAATATTACGCTTTAATTTTTATATATTTTTAGTTTTTCATTATAGTGTCAACTTGGTATAGTGCTAGGTTGGCAGCGATTTACTATTTTTTTAAAAAATTATTTTTATTTATTTAAAAAAGTAAATGAGAAAAGCCTTTCTGAATTTACTTAATGTACAAAATCCGTTCAATATTCAGAATTCAATTCGAACTAAATATGATATAAAATCAATTCAATATTCACAAAATTTATATACGTATCTGTAAGCTAACTATAAGATCATTGTTAATCGTATTTGAAATATACATTTGAATAGTTATGTATGACTCATAAAACATAGTATTTAGTTTTTTTTCTTTGTTCAAAAAATATATTATCTAAATTTTTCCAAATATTATGTTTTTCCCTAAAATCACCAATTACAATAATTGATATAATATTTTTTATTGTAAGATAATATTTCGCACCAAATTTATTGTCTTATTTTATTATATTATTTTATGTAAATATATCATTTTAATCGTCCCGTGCAACGCACGGGGGTAATACTAGTTGTTATTAGTAAAAGTACCTTATTATAATTTAATATAGGAGCATTTATAATACAGTTAAAATTTACTTTCAAATAATATTAATTACGATTTCTTAATTCTTGTGAAAGTCAAACTAAACCCACCTTTATGAGACAGGGGGAGTATTTATCAATAAAATTTCTTCTTGGAAATTGTATATCACTTTTCACAGTGGACTCTCATTGCAGAGAAAATTTTTCTAAAAAAATCAAGAGCATTGAAGATTTTTTAGTGGAATGGGGGAGATAAAAGTTTTTTTTTTAAGAAAGTGAAAACGAACAACTATTTCAGTTTTCTCTTATTATTATAAAATATAAGTCTCTTTGACGATCGGTAATTATAGAATATATTATTTAAGATAAAATTATAAGACAAACTAATTTTGAAACTATTTTTATGAAGAATATGATTTGCTCTGCCCTTATTTTCAATTATACAATCAAAATTGAATTTATCTTTTGCCTATAACTACATATCTGTGTATGGATAAATCTATTATTTCATTTTCTATTTCCGTAATTGTATCATCGAATAAAATTTTCCGCACAAACAATCAATTAGCTTTATTAATTCAATTAAATTCAATAAAGTAATACAATTGAATGGAAAGACTAGCCAACAAGACAGAATAAAACAATATTCCAAATATCGCCAAACCTCAGTTAATCTTCACTGCGAGTCTTCTTTTATAATGAAAAGAAGAAGAGAAAAGAAAGGAAAAACACCAAAATCTACTATAAGAAATAATGAAAAATCACTTAACAAAAGAAAAACTAAATGAGATAAATTTAAAATGCATCATCCACCCCACAAGTAATATAAAATGTAAATGACATGTTAACAGCACGAATGAAACCACTATGTAAAAAAGATGTGTCATTTCCATTCCAACTAAAACAACTCACTCCTATTAAAACATAAAAAGTAACCCTGTAATTATCATTTATCAGTAATAAGGTAACTATACCTAGAAATAAAGCACATATTTCCCCGTCTCTACATATTTCTATAACTGATCTTACCCCACATTACTCTGAACACCACCAATATTATTACTCCCTGTACCAGTAGTAGGAGCCTACAATACAAATTTTCACATGCACAGATAAAGTTACACTACACAACAACACAGCCACTGCAATATACAAAGGTCAGTCAACCGCATAGTTTCCAGTTGAGCTTTGGTTTCTATAAAGAGCAATTTAGTTTCACTCTCGTGGCCTTGCTTGCCAAAGAGTACTGAGGGCTCGAAGCTTTGAGGAGTAATCATTGATTAAGAGAATGGCACGGGCCGATTGCTTGGTTGTCAATATACGATGCATCTCCTGTAATGTCTGTTGTCTCGCGTTATCCGCCTTGTAAATATCAAGAGAAGAAAAATAAAAAAATTCCGTCATTATATTATACCCTACTAGATGACGTCACAAAGTTTTTCTCAGTAAAAAAATAATTTTCAGTTTGAACAATCATGAAACTACGATATATATATATAACACTCCCAATCAGGTGCAAGTTGTTTTAGATGTGTACTTGACTAAAACTCGACTTGGGAGGAAAAATGGATGGAAATGGAAAAACACAAAAGCTAAGTAGTATCTATGTTCATTTTAACTTTTTTCTACCCGACATTCACTTTCTATCGATCTGTTAAAGTTAAATTCCAATATTAACTGCATATCTGAAACCATTATTTAGTAACATCTAAGCACATCATAGTATCCACTATTCAAACAATAAAAGTTAGTTTTGACCAGTATCTAACCATTCCATTGATAAAAAGTAGAAAACGAAGAGTCCCCACAAAGTAACTCAAATGTACCAAGAATTCATATCGAATATTTGGCAAAAACGATTGATATCAGATCAACGGATGACATTTAGGGCCCGTGCTATAAAAGATGTTGATTTATATTGATTTACTCAAATGACGTGATAGATGTGTGGGTGAAAATTAGGGAAAATATATTAAAAAATGTACAGTAATTATATGAGTGGTTGAAAATGATGAAAGAGAAAAAGTTAATGGAAGTTAGTGAAAAAAGATAGTGTGTAGAACAAGCCCTTAGTGATTTATTACCTGGCGCAAGAAACCCTCGAGAGTCCCCAACTTCCCCATGGCCATTGCCATCTGACCCATATAGTTCGCCATGTTACTAGACGGCGCTTCAGGTCCCGAAGATCCAGTAGCTAATGTCTCGGCCAGAGATTGCTGCAATGCCTCTTTACCTTGTGAGAGAGCATCTTCAGCTTGGTGAGACGACTGCTGTAACGTATACATCTTCTCCAGTTGTTGCTCTGTTAGAGGCTCCAAGTGATTCATAACAAGCTGCATTGCCATTAAATGCGGTTATCAGAAAGTGTACACATCAGGAATTTGGACATTTTCTCAAGTGAGCACATCACAGGATGTATACTACGATGTCCTCTAGTATATATGCACATTCGTATCTTTTAAGGTATAAACACATACCAGTTATTGGGCGACTCATCTTAACAAAAGGTTGACCTTTTAAGATGGAATTCCAAGTCGAGTTCATTAGGTTCTAACGAGCTATTTGATCTGATTCAGACTAAGAGCTTGTTAGGTAGGGATTATTGAGAAATCATTTTCTCTACTATAATTTTCAAGAACTCAGTACATTGATTTGACAATGTATTTTATATTTTAAACCATTTTTTTTCTTCTCAACCACACATCCAAAAATTATTTTTTATAATCTCTAACGAACATAACCTAAAAGATGAGCGCACAGATTTCAAAATTGATATGCTCAAAACAAGTCATCATCTCGCAGGGCATGTTAACGGATAAAGCCCACATCGAGAAATTAGGAAACGAATAAACATATGAGGCATTTAGTCATGCATGTTCAACAAGGTTGAACTTTTACGATGAAATCCAGTCTTAATACTTTGTACTAGGTTGTCCTAGATTGACGCACCTTGAGAAGTTCAGATGGACGAAAACCACCTATCCACATAAAACACCTTTCGGCAGGCGATTTCCACATACCGGACAAGATGTGAAATACATCACTCTTGGCTGCTTTACTTTTCAGTTGGAAAATCTCATTGTAATGTTCAGTAATGTTATCCACCATAGTACGAAGTTCAGAGTCACTTGCATGTGAATTTATTGCTGTTCTCAGCTCACTCGTTCGCTTGCTGTGCTCATCTAACCACCGCGTATATTCCATGTCAAATGCCATGGCCCCTGAAATAACAAAGGTAGATAGTGTCTTTATAGGCATATCGAAAAATATAAAGACAACACTAAGAATTTGTTTGCCGCAACTTTTATCAAGAATAATTTTCAACTACTCAATTAATTGATGTGTAAACATTTTCATGTTTTCAACCACAAATTTCAAAATCATTTTCTCTATGATCTCTCCCAAACGTACACTAAATTGGACGACAAAAAGGAAAGACGATCAATCAAATATATAATCAATCAGTTTAGCAATCACTCATGATTTGACAAATCATAATTCCAATTATTACCACATGGGATCATTTTCTCACTTTTTTGTTTCACCGCACATTCTCAGGCCTTGTTTGTGTTTCACCGCACATTCTCAGGCCTTGTTTGATTCACAATAACATTTAAAAAAAATTCTCTCTCCTTCTTTTCGACCACGCACAAAATTACTTTATATTTTTTAATACGCGATCTCTCATTTTCAATCACACAATCTATACGCAATTCAAGTAAATAAAATTTACTCTACAAAGAACAAGGCCTCAGAAACATGTCTCCATAACTCTTTTTAACTGCATATGCTCTTAAAACATCAATTTTCTTCTTATTTAAGTTTTACCAGCAAGCTGTTAATAAATAACTTTTTGACTCCAAAAGTGTTTCAGAGAACTCACATTTTCTTAGTAAAGTAACTTCCGTTTACTATTTAAACAGGCACACACAGACACACAGAGAAGGGGGTGGCAACTTGTTTCATATTTCACCACTACAAAACTATTTTATGCTAAAACTTACAGATTTCCTTAATTTAGTAAGCTTTAGCAAGCTCAGGCAAACATGCTAGAGCATATATCGAGCTCAAATTTAAGTAGAATCCTCAAAACAAGTAAAAAAATTTGCAAGGTCCTTTAAATAACATTGTGGTTTATATCATCTAAAAGTAAAGATAAAAGTTTGACAGTCAGGTGAAAAAGTAAATAAATAAATCATCGCACCATTGTCATTTGCAGCATTAGATTGGTCTCCAGTGCTTTTCACGAATATGCCCTGCAATAGAATAGAAACTTCTAATGCAGAATATATGAAAGTTTTAAACTACCGCTCATGAAACAAATAGTGTGTTCGGGTAAACTTTTATATTGCTAAAGAAAATTTTTTTTGGTTGAATAGTGGTGGGGTCCATGAGATGTGTGAATAATAATGAGTGATAATATGAGATGTATGGTTGATATTGATGTTTGACTTTGATCAAGTAGTAGTAGATGATTTTTAGGTAGAAAAAAGTTTAAATGAACATGGTCTATGCAAAGGAACAACACATTGGCTTAGAACATGTAAGAAACCGAACCTGCTGACGAGCTCGCTGCAGTTCCTGCTCTAGTTGGGTCAGCTTCAAGCGGCTGTTCTCCAGCTGTTGTACATAGGCCTAAAAGGCAAACGAGACGGAAAATAAAACAGACAAGAAAATAAAAGTTTGCAGCTAAAATTAAATTACAATAAAGAAAAGACCTACTTTCTTCCTCAGCCGGCTTTTCCTAGCAGCTTCACGATTTTGAGCAAGCCTTCGCAATGTCTTGAAGACATGTAATGAGAGAAAAATCAATATCAAAATATTTTATTCTCGACATTAGTTAAATGATATAATTAGTATAAAAATACAACCTTCTGATCGAGTGGTTTTTCTTTTGATTTGCCGCTGGAATCTGAGACTGCAATGGCACCTGATTGATCCATATCAAACTATAAACAATAAAATGGAATTTTTAGTCACAAATCTATCACTAAAGAGTTACCAAGAAATTTGTCATATATACGAGTAAATTTTTATTTTTGCTAAAAACTCACTTTTAGGTTGAAACAACATTAGAATCAAGAAATGTATGGATAATAATGAGTGATGGTTTATATCAAAGTGAGTAATACAAGTTTAGTTTTTATGTAGAAAAAAGTTAAGACAAACCCCCAAAGAATTACGCATACAATAACGTATATTCGTATATCGTAAGTTCCATGACGGACCAATAATTATTTGATAACCCCAAATGCCTATTAATTAATCATTTCATTTTGTTTGAGATTAAAGAGATTGAAGAAGGCAACGTTGAAAGAGCTCACTCGTTGGTTTTTATCATCTGGCTCCATGTCGGTTGAAGTATCAGTACGGGAACCGGAATCAGCCATGTTGGACTCTCCCCAGTTCTCGAGTCGAGGAGCTAAATTTTGCAAGGGTCCCTTTTGTAATTGTGCTGTTTGAGATCCCATAAGGGCCGCTGAGAAATGTGTGTTGCTAGGAGCAAGAGACTAATAATCAACGAAGATGTGAAGATCTTAGAAAAGCTGATAACAGTTTGTAAATTAAACAAGGCAAATAATAGATTAAAATGACAAGAAAGAAATTTTTACCTTATCAAATGTGTTAGAAGGGAGAACAGAGTGTATAGTTTGGCTAGTTACGGGTGGATCAAACACGGGATCTGTAATGAACCAATTTGTACCATTGAAATCTTTTGTCACAAAAACAAAATGTAAAGGAAGAGCAGAAAGTGTGATATCTACTAACACACCACAAATAAGAAATTCAAATGATTATTAAGGAATAGAAAATATTAGTAATTCGTCTGAAATTCAAAACTTCCTGAGACTAGAGGATAGGTAGTTTAAATACATGATAAAACATATAAAGTGACAGAGTCTAATAAAAAGATGACAATGAACATACCAAAAAAAAAAGAAAAAGAATTGACAAAATAACGCTAAACTAATATCATCTTCAACATGATCCCCTCACACGCAAGTGGGATCTATTCACATGTGGAACCGCTTGATCGAAAAGGTTAAGCTATCAGATCGAGTCAAATGTATACCATTTCATAGTCTTCAATATATCTTATTTACCAATCTGTCTCTAATAATCAGCGGCTTTTATTCACGAGCCCAGTAAATTTGAAGGATTGTGGTAAACAAACGACCATTAAACAGCTCCATGAGGAATATGTCAAAAGCCTAATTTTTCAATGTAGTAACTGACACTTATTAACGAAGTGACATTCCCAAAAAAAAATTAATTGACGAAAAATCTTTGATATAGCTTCGTATTGATGTAGTGCAAGCACAGACTCATGGAGACAAGGAAGAAGATTTTAGGACACGAATAATTTTAGACAAGATCAAGATTTGCAGAACATACTTGTACTGGCATTAGCGGCATCTCCTATTCGAAATCCAAGATATTGCTCGAGGACACCATAATTCGAAATTCGAGAAGAATGGGCGGTGTTCCCTTCTGTGCCCCTGTACAGAAGTTAATGATAAAAAATATATTAAAAAAATAGATAAATAAATTTTCTGAATCTAAAAACGAAGGCATGGTGCCATGGCATAAAAGTTAAATCACACAGCACATAATTGCTTCTATATCAACTATTGGGCCAGCTGAAAACAATTAGAAAAAAAGGCACTTTTTCGGTTTTAAGGGCTTTAACTATCTTTCATGTCTTGGTGTCTAAGCCCATGTTTGTTTTTAACTTTTTTCTACCCCAAGACAAACTTCTATTTCTCACTTAAAGTGAGACGTCAATCTCAATGGCACATCGCAAATCAGTACTCATTATTTCCATGCATCTCGTGGTTCCCATCACTATTCGACCTAAAAGTTCAATTTTTTTTGGTGAATAAGATTTACCTAAATACATACTAATATGAATGACTTCATGAATTCTCCATCTAATACAAATACGCAAGACGTATGGGGTCTCTATGCCATTGTTCCCGATCAACAATGAATATTATCAATTCGTTTCATTGATTTAAAGCATTCTTGTCAAAGTTTCAATGAAGTCATAACATTTAAGGGTGTGTTTGATAGGATTCCGGGAAAGGGAATTCCGGGAAAACGTTTTCCTGGAAAACGGATTCCTACCTTTTCCTTGGATTGAGTTTTCCAGGAAAACTATGATTTTTGTGCTTTAAACGCTTGTACCTGGAAAACGTTTTCCTGGAAAAAAAAACCAATCAAACACTCAAAATTTGGAAAAATAATTTGGAAAACTTCGTTTCAGGAAAACTTTTGTGTAATCAAACACACCCTAAGTTTTTATTGACATCATCTTTCATAACTGATTCAAATACATGATTTTGTTATGCTTGAGCCCTAATCCCTTCGTATGGAGCAACAATAGCAACAATAAACATAATGAAACTAAAAAAATCCAACAACAAACGAATAATGGGGAAACCAATCAAACCATCCCCACCCCCCAAAAAAAAAAAAAAAAGAAGCCCAACCTCCACCCTCTACCATCCCAAGAACCCTTCAATGGAGAAAGGAGGAGTGGAGGACCTAATAGATATACTCCAAGAGAACCATGTATATTATATATATATTATGCAGAAGCCAACATTTTTCAATATCCACAAGCTTCAACATTGAAGCAATCAGAGCAAAAGACTATCTATCAATCAAGCACAAAACAACAACGCTATCTCCAGATAAAGATACCAAAAAACTACATTTATCTTCAAATATCGGGAAATTCTTAAAGTAGGAAATGGAAGGGGAAAAGAACAACATAATGATTGTAATGAAGAAACTTACATGGTATTGGAAACTGATGTATAGAAAATTAGAGATGAAGCTCGGCAGTCCTCGAGAAGTCAAGACTTCTGTATCTTCTGCGCCAATTTTACGGCAGTAACTATTCCATAAGTACACAAACAAATCCCAACTTAAAAAATTAAAAATCTATATATATCTTAAAACCACCTTAGACCATATAAAAACACTAAAAAAATCAGACTCTTAAGCTACAAAGAAGGGGGAAGAAAAGAAGAAGAAAATATCAGAAAAAGATAACAATTAGCAAGAGCTGAGAACAACCCAGATGCTGAAATTTAGTCAAACGGCAAAGAAAAACAGAAGTTTGAAGTTTCGGGCAGAAAGATTGGATCTTTTTGACTTCCTTGGGATTATAAAAAATGGGTATCAATCATTCAAAAAAAAAAAAAAAGAGAGTATCAAGATTCAGGAGGTGTTCATTGATTTTCTTCTATAATTTTGTTTATTAACTGGAGAGACTGTTTCAGCACAGAACGAAGTTCATGGGCCCCAATGATGCATTAAGCTTCTTTCCTTCAACATTTTTGTTTAGTATTTGTTTCGTAATTATATGCGTTCGCATAAAGACAGAGACGTGATGGTCATATCACGCCAAGCTGGGCGTCATTTTCATCAGAAGCATTTATCCCACATTTCAAAGCCTCCGCCTTTTTATTGCACTTCACACATTAACTTTGTCTACAATTTCATTCTTAGTCCTCTTATAAAAATTGATATTCCGAGATCAACAATTTTTATTTTATTTTATTATTTTTTTAGAGTTCGATAAAATCAAGTAATCATAGGCATAAGTGAGAATTACGCTCTTTTGAATTACACTTGGAGTTGTCAATATAAGTGTCAAAGATTGATATACAAATAAACAATAATTTTTCATAATATTTTTGTGGTAAAATGAACCAACTATGATTATTCTTGATACTATACATTTAGGTGAACTCATAATATCAATGATCTTTGCGCATGCTTTGATACAACTAAATTTCAACGAGTTAATCAAAGTTCAATGTATATTATCTGCTAGTTTTGAACTTCTTGAATATGTGAGTGCATGTTATGGATTAGATTTTTATGTATTTTAATCGATTTTAATGTGAAATAAGAGAGAGAATGGGGGAAATGAAATTAAATGGTGTAAATTTATAAGCATGATTGGCTTCAACTTTTTTAATTTTTTTCCACTTTTTTCAATTTTTTTATACATTCTTTCTTTACCCAAAATCAATCACATATCACATATCACATCACATCTACAAATCTCCACCATTCAACTCCACTCATTCTCTCTCCTCTTTTACATTAAAAATATTTAAAAACCATTAAAAATAACTCCCTATCACCCTTTATATGGTACATATAAATTCTACAAAATATGTGGATGTGATTAGTTTGACTAAATTTAATTTAAAATAGAATCAGCAAAAATGGCTAAGAATGCATACAAATTTATTCCCTAACAAGCACTGAAATAGAGCAATTATCTTGTATTTTAGTGGTAACACAATTAGTGTTGGCAATGGATCGGGTTCGGATCGGATCGGCCAAATCCAAATTTCTCGGATCGGATCGGATCAAGAAAAAAATCCAAATATGATCCATATTGGTATAAATTTTTATAAAAATAAAAAAATAAAATTAAAATTAAAAAAATAAAAAATAAAAAATAAAAAATCAATTCGGATAGGATCAAGCCTGAGCTGATTCAAATCCAAATCTATTTCGGATCGACCGATCCACGGATCATCGGATAGGTAAAAAATTGCTCCATTCGGATCGGATATCCATCGAATTTGGATCGGATCAAATTTTTCTGCCTATCGCTGAATACAATCCATTTGCTAATAATTTTATATATTCTTTCTAAAGTGATAAATAGGAGTTGTTAAAAAGGTATTAAAAGAATAGTTCAATTTTCGAGAAACCAATTCGGAACCTTTTATAGTCATGGGTTCCTTCTGCAATTAGGAGAAATTGGTGTGGAAAACAATTATTAGCTCTCGCTTTCCCCCGCCGCCTAACACGAGCGTTGACACGTCTTCCGGTTGAATTTACGAAAAAGGAAGGAAGATATATAATTATGCAATGAATATGAATTATGTTATGAATATTATATGTATATGAATATTATATGTATTAATGAGGGGAATGAGGGGATGCTTTTATTATATTTTATTTATGTGAATATTTATTATACTTTCTTGGTAAATTATGTAATTACGATTATGCAATTCAAAGCTTCCTATAAATGCGCTTTGTTAATAAAATTTACCCGGTTAGATTTACCCATGTAATTCATTCTCTCTAAACCTCTCTACTTTTCTATAGTTTATAACACGTTATCAAGACGATTCTAACCCTAAGTAATATGAAAGAAGTATCTTCATAATCGCATTCTTATAGATGATCTTACATGTCGAAACTCCGGATTATTACAATTAAATAATTTAATTTTCTACAAATTCTCTCTCTACTCCATTCTCTCTAAAGTAGATAAAGACGCATCGCTTCTGCAGTGAATATATACCAACCAAATCGGCAGTGAATATAACAATTCATTCTCAACAGCGACGTATTGGTCATGAAAATCCTTTATAATTTACTTCAAATGGTGGGATTAACCACCAAATGAAAAATATCCACACTCTTTATATTAGATAAATAGTTTTACTGAGGGACCAGGTCAAGAGATTCTTTATTGATGAAGAATTTATTTATGAATTACTAACTGTTAGACTAAGTTATCAAATAGTTTAATTATCTTACAATTCAAATATCGACATACCCATTTTGTGATAAAGACAACTATCATAAATTGGGTAGTTTGCATGAATTCTTACATCTTTTGTACTAATATTTACCACACTCAAGGCGTGATCGCCACTTAGTGGATGCTTAACTTATTTATACAGCTTTATATTAATTAAATTAATTGAGACTATATTATTTGTGTTACATTTTTGTATTAATATTTACCACACTCAAAGGAGGCATTGCCACCTAGTGGAGGTTTAACTATTTATCACTTTATATCAATTAATTACATCTTTCTCAGACTACTATTTACTACACTCAAATGAGGCATTGCCACCTAAATGGAGTGCTTAACTATTTATACAAATTTATATTAATTAAATTAATTGAGACTATACTATTTGTGTGTTACATTTTATTACATGTATCTAATATGGTATTCTATCAAGATAATACTACATGATTAATAAATAATTAATCATAATTAAAAATGATAAATAAGAAAATATTTTTCTTCTTCAAAATCACTATTAATCTATCCTACTTTTATTAATTATTACTAAACAATATTATATCAACCTACTTTTAAGAGTAATCAAATATATAATGGCAATTATTTTGTCTAGTTAGTTAATATAATAACAATAATTTTTATCTAGTTAATTGATGTTCTAACTTATTTTTAATTATTTTATAGTATGGCATCAAATATTACAAAGTTAGGAGTTTGCGGTACTTCGATATTCTTTGGGAAAGAATTATCTATCATGGATTCTTGATGTCAAAATGCATTTTAAATGCCAAAGCCTCGGAGATACAATTAAAGAAGGAAATGAAACATCGAAAAGGACAAGTGCAAATGCTATGATCTTTATTCGTCATCATCTTGATGAAGCATTAAAAATGAATATCTTTACTTGAAGATCCTCTAACTCGGGGAAAATTTAAAAGAAAGATATGATCACCAGAAATCGTAATCCTCCTAAAGCTCGTTTCGATTGGTTACATTTAAGGTTGCAAGATTTTAAATCGTGAATGAATATAACTCCGCAATGTTCAAAATCACTTCTACATTAAAATTATCGGAGAAACAATTACGGATGATGATATGTTAGAGAAAACATTCTCTACTTTTCATGCCTCAAATGTAGTCTTGCAACAACAATATAGGAACGGGGCTTTAAAAATATTCAGAGTTGATATCTTGGCACTTGGCGAACGAATAACGAGTTGTTATTGAAAAATCATGAATCTCGTCCCAACGGATCTTTACCAATACACGAAGTAAACAACATGGCGTCTCAAGCCGTGGACAAGGATACAATAAGGCGAGGATACAATTTTGGCAATACTGAGGCCGAGGTCGAGGCGTGGTCGAGGCGAAATTTTTCATGGCATAAAAGTGGTTATGAAAATTTCCCAAAATTCAAGAAGGCAAATAATCATGGTGAAAGAAGGGGAAATCTCTACAAAAGAAATGTGAATGAATATGGTGAAAGAAGGGGAAATCTCTATAAGAGAAATGTGAATGAATCAACAAGGAGCCAGATAATTCAGGCCACGTAGATGCGGCATGAAAGGTCACTTGAAAAGTCTGCCGAATCAGGCTAAACATTGTTGATTTATATCAAGCATCTAAAAGGGAGAAAGGAAATAATATTGAGACCAATTTCTCATATAAGGAAGAAATTCGCTCTTGGAGCCATCAATAGCGACACATCTTGAAGTTATGATTTTTACTGAACCAAATGAGAATTGATATTTCTTTACAATATTATAATAGTTGTAGTTTCTATCTGTATTTGTATGAAAGATAATAATGGGTATTGTGAGTTTGTGTAGTAAATAATGATGTATAATATGTGTGTGGTAGTGTGGATGTGTATGTTTGTAAAATATTATGTTCTAATTTTATATAAATAAAATATTTCATTCTAAAATTAATTATTTCTTTTGAAGGAAAATATTGGTAGCCTTTTGAGTGACTCCAAAGTCATGGATGAAGAAATCTGTTTAGCAGATAGTGCTTCTACACACTCCATATTAAGAAATAAAAAGTATTTTGCGAACTTGACCCACGATGAAGAATGATGTAATAACAAAGATCCTGCTCAAGAAATTATTGAAGGCTCGGAAGAGCAAATGTCATATTGAAAGGGGTAACACAAATTATTATCAATAATGCCTTGTTAAGCTAAATCAAAAAGGAATCTATTGAGTTTTAAAGATATACGAGTAATGGATACCATATTGAGGCAAGAAAAGAAAATAATACGTAATATCTATATATAACTACTATGATTTCCAAAGGAAACATGTGCTAGAAAAAATGCCCAGATACTCTTCCTAGGTTCCTGCACTATACCAATATTAGTACAATTGAAGTACATGTTACATCTAGCTAAGATTGAAAATCCAACCGATTTTAATATTTGGCATGACCGTTTAGGTCATTCGGCTCGAAACAATGATGAGTAGAATAATTGAAAATTCAAGCGACATTCTCTCAAAAGTCAAAAGATTCTCCAATCTAGTGAATTTTCGCAGGTGTCTTTATGTTCTCGTGGAAAATTGATTATGAGACCATCACTAGTTAAAGTCGAAATGAATCTCCAACATTTCCGAACGGATACAAAGGTGATATATGTGGACTATTCACGCTACATGCGGACTCATCTCGATATTTTATGGTTTTAATAGATGCCCACAAAATGGTCCCATGTATGCTTGTTATCCACTGAAATATGGCATTTCTTGTAGATTGTTTACAAATTATAAGGTTACGAGCACATTTTCCAGATTATCCAATCAAAACAATCCATGACCGATAATGCTAGTGAATTTACATCACATGCTTTTAATGATTATTGTATGTCAATTGAATAAAAAGTTGAACATCCATTCCCTATGTTCATACTCAAAATGGTCTAGTCAATCATTTATTAAAACCTCCAACTAATTGCTAGACCATTACTCATGAGGACAAAACTCCCAATTTCCGCATGGGGATATGCTATTTTACATGCAATGGAACTTAGGTTAAGACCAACGTCCAATAATCAATTCTCCCCATTACAATTGGTATCGAAAAAGGAGCCTAATGTTTCTCATTTGAAAATATTTGGTTGTGCAAGATATATGTACCCATTACTCCTCCACAACGCATCTTCAAGATGGGACCTTTCAAAGAAGATTGGGAATATATATTGGTTTGAATCTCCATCTATAATTAAATATCTTGAACCCAAACAGAAATATTTTTAATGCACGCTACGATTGTACTTGATGAAAGCAAAGATTCCCACCTTTAGGGAGAAGATAAAAAGTTGGAGGAAGGAAGTGACATATAAAAGGTTGGAAAAAGGAAGTGACATGGAATACTACAACATTATCCAACCTAGATCCTCGGGACATGCGAGCAAGAAGTTCAAAAGATAATTTACTTACAAGGAACAAATGCGGATCGATTGCCGGAAAGCTTTTCAGACGCTAAAGGAATAACTAAGTCACATATTCCAGTTGAGAATACTCTATGCTAATTGGAGATTCCAAAACAACCGAAATCGCAAATGAATCAAGAACAAAATTAAAGCGTGGAAGGCCCATCTGGATCAAAAAAGACAAAAATCCTCTAAAAAAGAGGAGAGCAAATGCTCAAAATAATTGCAAAGAAGGAGGCGAAGATATAAATGAATCATTAGATGCAATCGAGCAAGAACCTCACGAGAAGGTTCACATTAAAATGATGAAATTAACGATGAAATCTCTATGAACTATGCTTTCACAAAAAGGAGATGGAATAGAAAAGGAACGATCGTCAATAATGCATTTGCATATAATGTAGCACTTGATATAATCAATGAAGTTGAAGATATTGAACCACAATCATTGATGAATGTCGACGAAGAGATGATTGGTTAAAATGGAAAGAGGCCATTCAAGCGTAACTAGATTCGCAGAAAAACGTAATGTTTTGGACCTATAATGCAAACACCAAAAGGGTCAAACCAAGAGGGTATAAATGGGTATCAAAGTAAACTAAATGAGAAAAATGAAGTAGTGAGATATAAAGCACGATTGGTTGCACAGTGATTTTTAGAAAGACCGAATTGACTATGAAGAAACATACTCCCTGTAATGGATGCAATTACTTTTCGATATCTTGTCGGTTAATCGCACATGAGAAGCTTAATATGAGGCTAATGGATGTAGTTATCTTGCCTACTTATATGGCATAATCGACAATGATATCTATATGAAACTCCCTGAAGGGTCAGATTGCTCTCAAGCACATAATTCGAATGATCGTGGAAATTTATTCGATAAAACTCCAGAAGATCATTATATGGATTGAAACAATAAGGCGTATGTGGTATAATCGCCTAAGTGAATATCTTCAAAAGAAGGATACAAAACAATCATATATGTCCATGCGTCTTTATAAAAGGTCAATTTCGAGATTTGTCATTATTCTTTGTATATGTAGATGATCTAAACATTATCGGGACAAATGAAGAGATTCCAAAATTGATTGATTATTTAAAAGCGAGAATTCGAGATGAAAGATCTTGGAAGAACTAAGTTTTGCCTTGGCTTGCAAATTGAACATTTAAAAGATGGGATATTCTTACAGTCTACCATATACAGAAAAGGTCCCCAAGCGATTTTATATGGATAAAGCACACCCACTAAGTACCCCAATGAGTGTTCGGGTCTCTTGATGTGAAAAAGGATCCTTTTAGACCTCGAGAGAAAATGAAATTGGTGATAACTTGGTCCTCGACGTACCATATCTTAGTGCAATAGGTGCACTATTATATCTTGCTAATAATACAAGACCGAGATATATCTTTTAAGGTAAATCTATTGGCAAGATATAGTTACGCTCCAACACAGAGGCAATCGAATGGAATCAAACATGTGTTCCGCTACCTTCGAGAACAGTTGATATGGGCCTATTTTACTCAAACAAAACTAAATCAATTAGTTGGTTATCGATGCAGATATTTATGCTCCCGATCCACATAGAGCAAAATCTCAAACAAAGTTATCTATTTACATGAGGAACCGCAATATCATGGCGGTCGATCAAGCAAACACTCACGGCTTGCGTCTTCAAACCATGCGGAATTGATAGCAATATATGAAGCAAGTCGAGAATGCGTATGGTTGAAATCAATGATACAACATATTCGAAAAGAGTGTGGTTTATCCTCTATTACAACCAATCCAATCATTATGTATGAGGACAATACGACTTGCATAACTCAACTAAAGGATGGATACATTAAAGGCGCACAGATCTAAACACATTTCACCAAAGTTCTTTTTCACTCATGGAACTTGATAAGAATAATGAAAATTGATGTACAACAAATTAGTTCCAAGGATAATCTTGAGCATCTATTATTTAAAGCATTGCCAACCGCAACATTTGAAGGATTGGTGCACAATATTGGAGTTGCGAAGATTTAAAGATATCAAGTGATATTACATTGATGAGAGCATTTTATACTGCACTTTTACTCTTTTCCTTCGTCTGTGTTTTATCCCATGTGGTTTCTTCGCAAGGTTTTAACGAAGGTAGCTTCCTAATACTCTATACTTGTTGATAGAACAGGGGGAGCAATATTTTGGCAAAACACTACATAACCACTCTAAGTTTTTTCTATAATCAGTTTAGAAGATAATTTCACAAATAGTCATTCAAGGGGGAGTGTTATGAATATTATATGTATATGAATATTATATGTATTAATGAGGGAATGAGGATGATTTTATTATATTTTATTTATGTGAATGACTATTATACCTTTGATGAAATTATGTAATTACGATTGTACCATTCAAAGTTTCCTATAAATAGGGCTTGAGTTAATAAACAAATTACCCTTAGATTTCTATAGAATTCATTCTCTCTAAACTCTCTCTACTTTTCTATAGTTTTATAACAAATTATGAAATTGTTATGAATAATAATTGAAGTGTTATGAATAATTGAGAATAATTTGGTGGTTATGAATTATGAGAATAATTTGGTGAGGAATAATTTGGTGGAGGAATAATTTGGTAAAAGATGTAATTATTATATGTGAATGACTATTATACTCCTTGATGAAATTATGTAATTACGATTGCGCATTCAAGCTTTCCTATAACAGGAGCTTCAGGGTTATTAATGAAATTCATTCCCGAGAATTCCTGAATTCATTCTCTAAATTCTCTCTATTGTTTCATACTTTTATAACACGTTATCAAAGACGAGTCTAAATTTCTGAGAATATGAAAGAAGTATCTTCTACAACAGATCTTATGCATCTTATCAGATCGATGAACCTGGATTATTACCAATGAATTAATTCATCCTCATCAATCCTAAATAACTTTCTCTTTCAGAAATACATCATTGAAAATTCACTTTGCTCAAGTATTCTTCTCCCACAATTCCTCATTCTACACAACCTGGCTTGAGATGTCCAAATTCCAAAATTGGAAGAATGGAGTCCAAGAAATTTTCCGATCACGTAAATGGATTGCAAGTAATCTCATCCATGGAATAATTAGAGAAAGGAAAAAAGGTAAATCATATGATTTTATAATATAATAATATATTAAACTATAACATTCGCTTTATCGAGATATAAGGATATACATTATCAAAATCAAATTTTCTGACTCCATTATACTTTCGATTTAACGAGCTTCGATTTGTACACGTTGATAGGGTAATAACTCATTTTGAAATATGTTATTATCAAACTTTCAAAATTTACAAATCAGTACTAACTTTTGAAAAAGTTACAAAATAGTCATTGAATATTTTGATATTGATAAATTAAGTAGAAAGGAGATAATTTTCCAATCGTGAAACATTGATAAAATATTTTTGACAATTTTACCTTTAGCTAATTGGAATGGACAATTTTACCCTTAGGTAAAACCGACCTAATTTTGACGACATGAAAATGGATAGAATATTCATGAAGAAATTACAAATCCATTGATTATATAAAATGGCTTGAAGTCCATTTTGAGTTAATAGATCGAAATATTAATGTAACTCAAGAATTCAATTACATAATGTACTTATTCTAGAAGGATAAGTGTCTTCAGTAAGAATGAGTATTGCTCTAGTAAGAACAAATTTGCTCCCTCAGAGTTAGTTCAATATTTAATTCTCGCACTTTATTTACTGCAATTTAATTACCGCAATACCTCCTACTTGATGATGGTTCAAACCGTCACTAAACTAAGGTTTTATATATTTCGCACTTTATATGCTAAGTGATGGGTAATACCTTCTACTAAGGCATCCTACTCCCAAGAAGTAGTTAAATATTATGCAATTTAATTCTGCTATTTAAATTGTAGATTTATATTTATTGCAATAATTCCCATAAGGTAGGTTCGACCACCTATTGGATGAAATTTAATTTCTAAGTGAATTTAAATTTATGCACTTTATAGTTTGAGTATATTTCCAATGTGGTGGGTAATACCACACGATTGGTGTGCATATTTCCAATGTGGTGGGTTATACTACACGATTGGTTATAACGAATCCTACTCCGAAGAAGTAGTTGATCAAATATTCTAATCATACTCTCGCAGAAGAAGTGAGCGATGAGAATAAAATTACTTCTCCATATATACCTAATATGAATGGAGAAAATTGAGCAAGTGGTACTTGAAGTTACCATTGGATAAATAGACGAAAAGTAAAATCTTTGAATAGATCCCATGTTGATAAATCAAAGAAAATATATCGCATGGAAAGCTTATATGAAGTAATCTCATCGATGATATGAGATTGTATTAATATGAGAATAAAATCTTTCTTGAAGAAGCAAAATCACTAGATATCTCGTATTTGAATAAGCGATATATTATTATTATTACTCGGAAGAAGTACAAAAACGATCGAAGTGGAATATATTGAGAATATCAAAAGATGGCATTAAACATTCGAAAATATAGAAATGCAAAAGAATATATCTTGAATCCATAAATGAGGGATGCGTCTCGAGAGTATAAATACTCCGTAACTCGCCACCATCAACATTAGGATTCATAATGAAATATTTAAAGGATCAATTTCTTTTTCGCTTGACACAAGTGGTCTGCGGACAGGGCTTCCACTGTGCATTCTTGAACATATGCATGAAATTTGATGAGTAGTTCATCAACAAGATTAGCAGAGATAAGTATTTTTCTCATTGAATGAGAGATAAAGCTTATTATTTACACTCGATCTAGAAACGCTAGTAAGCCATCAAAGAAATTATTAATATTCAACAAACCTATTGGTTTGACATGAAAGTTCCAATCGCGCTAACGCATAGTATATTGAATATTTCCTCCAGGTGTGTTATGACCCAAGGACAATGAAAGCATCAGCTATTATTCATCCGTATACATAAATGCGGTTGTGGATGGATTGCGCTTAGCCCCAACCCGGGACCCATGGTGTAACTAGCTCCAATTCGAAAGTATTAGATCCAACTAGATGGAAAAGGTATTACGCTCGAAACTCTTATTCCCATGATTGTGCGCCATTATAAGTCTAGCTAAAAGTTTGTTGTCGGTTCCTCCAGATATAGTATATTGATTTCTTGTCTCCTAACTCTTTTTATTTAGAGTTGGTTTGCCATATCCACATATTGGATATGGCCTACCAGCTTTAGATCCACACGAGAATACATACGGTTTTAATATATGAGTAAATTGACTTTGTATGAGATGATTCTAAAATCTCCACATCCACATCTCTACTCCTATCTCTCTTTTGCACTATATTTTCAACATGAGAGATATATGAATCCCTCTATTTAAAAGAAAATTTTAAAACCAATAATTGAGTACTATTTACTTTTTGACAAATATGAAAGAGAAAGCGTAAATTTTTAACTTAGTGATATGACATATAAATGTCAGTTGATTGAAAAATAATATATATCTTAAAATTGAAAACGCTTGATATTTACAAAATAAAAGAAATATATTGATCTTTGTTATTACAGAGCTTTCTTACATAAATATGGGAAAATCATTATGCTAAATTTTTTCTACTAAATTTACAAACAAGTGATCTTCTAAAGTAAGTTTTTCAAGTATGCGCTTTGTTGATCTTTGAATTTGGCCCATAAGGCCATTAGCTCACCTTGTAATGCGTGTCCACTAGGATGTGTCTCAAGAGCCCATTGAATATCATCCAAAGGCTCCTTACTCAATCCATCCTTAATGAATGCTATTTTATCTTCTCGATTTACTGACAAGTACCTACGATTTACATCGAGTGTCACATGTCCACCGAAAGGCACACTTGTAGCATCCTCTAATCTTTTTGCTCTCCGCTTTCTTTGAAAAACTACTTTACCCATACAGCATGTATTTAGAAGGAATTGAAACCTCACGGATAATCGAACTTTTGCTTCAATCAAGTATCGGATATCTTGTGGGATACCCTTATTCATTAGCATCCTTAATCTTTCCAATACATCGATAAATCCTTTTTAGGATTTTGATCGGTAGTGATGGATAGTATTTTCCAAGATTTGAGAGCATATGATCCATTATAATGTATAGACCCTTTTTATGATGAATTTTGCAATAATTTTGATGATTTATTTATAGAATAATACGACGTATGAAATAAGACTCGATTTTAAATAAATAATATGAAGCGTAAGAGCTACGATTTCTAAAAATAATAGTCGGATGTGATGATGAGTGAATCGTGTTTGAACAATAGTAGACAATAATGTCACCAAAAGATGATGGAATATGTCGTTGAATTGTTTCTATGATAAATCATGTTGAGCACTATACTGATACTAGTGAAATCGATATAAGAATTTCTCAACTAGAAGTTCAATAATACTCGTTTGCAAAACCTGACCATCCCGGTTTAAATAATTATTGAAATCAATATTTCAAGTGAAGAAATTAAAAGAATTCTTGATGATTGTTCTCGATAAATGAGTAAATCATTACACTAATATTGGAATAAATCCCAAATATATCCTGAATAAAGGATGAAAAATATACCATTCATCCTCATGTGGACTACTAGATATTATGATATGGATCCACTGTAGATAGTCACGTGATATGATTCAATTTACGGAAATATTTGCTCACTGTATGAGCATGATTTTCAGATTTAATGATAAAGCTAAGAACGTATATCCCAATACTTAATAAATCCTGAAGCCGATTTGAGTATGCGATACAAGTGGGATATTATATGGCAAATTATTTAAAGTCCTCAAATAAATTGCCGATATCGGTAATAGAATAAATCTGGTCCTAAATTCCATATTACAATTTGAATGATGAGAATATATATGATTAAAATCATACCAACTGCATGAGTTTTGGTGTTCTAAATTTTCTCGGTATGAGGGGAGTATTAAAGATTGAAAATGATATGTGAAATGCATCATGATATATCCTCAAAATTAAAATATGAACTTGAAGTTCAAAGATGCATAAAAGATGCTATGAACAATCACATATATCGCTTAAGATGCTTTGATAAGTTGAAGACGCTCGTAAGCGTTGATATTATAGAGATTTCCTCAAACATATATATCAAAGCAAATTATAAAAGATGGTCTTAATAACGGGAGGCATATGCTCGATGAATATATAGACATAACTATATTGTGTAATCCTACAAGAGGATCGATAATGAGATATCTCGATAAGTTATGTCGATATGGGGAAAGAAATGAAATTGAAAAGTGTCGACACGATATGAAAATGTAGCGCTACATATGATCAATGATAATGAAAATATTGAGATATATTGAAGATGATAAATGGTGAATGCGAAATCTTTAACTTATGAGATGATGAGATGATGATGACTAGTGCTCAAGTTTAAAGATGAGCATGGGTCATTATATGTCAGACGCTCATGAAAGTTAAATTACCGATCGTGTGTGTAGTAGAAAGGAAATTAAAGGATCGGGTGAAATAGCGATGTTATGAAAGTACCCTAAAGGGTGAGCTAAGCCCCCTGGAATGAAATAACCTATTAAGTGAGTATTAAATGTTAAATGATATATTTTAAGTGTTAATTAGTTATGAAGGTTTACTTATATGTTTACATGTTTTACGATGAATTTATATGCTTTAAATTGTGTGTTTGGAGACATGTGTTCATAGTGAATGTTTCAGTTGTGTACAGACGAAATTGATGCACTCTAAATGAACAAGAAAGATAAAATCAATGTATATGATCTCATACTGAAATGTATGAAAGATTTTGAAATGCTTCTGATACTCAGTATAAAATACGCTGGCGTTGCACTCTTTTTCCCTCGGCGAGGTTTTATCCCACCGGGTTTTCCCATGGAGTTTTTAATGAGGCAACTTTAAAGGCGATTCACGAATAATGTACTTTTTTCCTTCATTAGGGTTTTTCACACCGGGTTTTTCCTAATAAGGTTTTAACGAAGATATTCATGGTATATTGAACGATAGAGAAATTGATACATGTATCTATTGGATCAAGTTATAATGGAGCTAATGCTTTAGATCCAAACGATGATGATATTGAAATCATTTACCGTAAGTAAAGATATCGCTTCTCAAGATATGAAATCAAAGCGGAAGCTTGGTTAATCTTTTTCCTTCGATCGAGTTTTTTCCCACCGGGTTTTAGCTGGAGGTTTTAACGGCGCAAAGACGCGTGAATATCATATCTGTGATAGACATCGGGGGAGCAATGTTTGATGAACAAGATTATAACCACCCAAGCTATCCTGCAATCGTTTGGAAGTTTTTTCCCACTTGGGTTTTTCTCTCCAAACAGTCCCGTACATTTGTATTAATAGTCATTCGAAGTGTTATGAATAATAATTGAAGTGTTATGAATAATCGGTAATAATTTGGTGGTTATGAATTATATGAGGAATAATTTGGTGGAGGAATAATTTGGTGGAGGAATAATTTGGTAAAAGATGTAATTATTATATGTGAATGACTTATTATACCTCGATTTAAATTATGTAATTACGATTGTCTTGACATTCAAGCTTTCTATAAATAGCGATTATTAATGAAATTATTCACGAGTAATTCCTAATTCATTCTCTCTAAATTCTCTCTATTGTTTCTATACTTTTATAACAGAAATAAGTTTAAATAATTATATTTATAATTTTCAAAAAAAAGGAAAACAGAAAAATGGCTTCTTGGTATAAATCAATTGAGATTTGGGCATTTATATACAGATACAAAAGGAAAAAATATATTCTAATTAAAAAAAAAAATAGAATTATCTGGTATTTTGTATTAACTTCGCTTGATATAAAAATTTAACCTCTACTCAATCAAACCTCAAATATCAACGGCAACTATTGAAACCCAAAAACAAGAGCATCTTCAGACATCAATCCACTCAATAAGGAAGAAATAGAATTAAGCGACACGTTAGAATACATACAATGTCTTGAAAATCTCTCTCCCATGTCAAATAAATGTCTGCCTATTTCTTTCTGTCTACACAAACCACAATCTGTCATGTAAACCGCAATCTATTGCAGCATTAAAGATACCCTAATTTTAAACCGAACAAAAACATACCCTGCAGCATGCTAAATGTGCAAGAATGACGTGAGGTTGTGAATTAACTTGCCGATTTTCAAAAAATAGCAAGCAATTCGCTACTAGAACATCAAGTTGACGACAAAACTGTTATTGCAATTCATCAACTTTAATCTCACCCGATGAAAGAATTTTGATACTAACCATGCCCTTCTGCCACTCTGCACAGAGCATTTATCCGCGCAGCCATTTTAAACACCCTGAAAAATTATAATAGAGAGAGCATTTTGGCCACGAGCTTCTAAAACCGTTTCTGTTGTGTTCATGTGTGCAATTTTCCAATACAACATTTTTACCCCTTATTTTTCACTTCTTAAAAGCAAAGAAAAACATGTTGCTAAACATACTCTATAAAAGAACCCAAATAATCATGAACCCGAGTTTCTGGAAAGATTGTGTGACCTTCAAAAGTATTCAGAAAATCACGATGTAGGATCATGAAACCTGGCTTGCCATTTGAGTGGTTTATTTTCCAAAACTAAGTCAACACTTTGACCATTTTCCCTGAGTTTAGCAGCATGCAGAAGCTGCACCGTGAAAACCTGGGGACCAAGATTGGGTAGAAGTCCTCTTTCCTTCAGCAGCTGCATGATCATCCAATGAAGTAATATGGCAGAAACAACTGAACTCAGATCTTTACAGTACATTCAATCACAGCTAAGAAAGAGCAGTAGTACTAACTGGAAAGCAAGAGTTTGTTTGATAAAGATTTGCGGTTAAAAAGTAACAGAAAAAAGTGAAACTATATATATATATATATATATATATATATATATATATATATATATATATAAGTGATTGGAAAAGTATTTTTGTCAAACAAAGTACAGATTTACTTAAATGGAAAAAGTTAGTTTTAGCCGTAATAATAATCTCCTAAATAAAGAACTGAAGAATTCGAACTAAAAAAGTTACCTAGAAGCAACTTTACTTTTCCTTAGCCTTAGCCAAACATGCTCTTAGTACCATGACCAGCCAGTGCTTTGGTTCAAATATTTTCAAAGAAAATAAAAATAAAAATAACAAGTAAAGCCTTGAGCAAGCACCCAAGTGGAAAAGAGAAGAGAATCTTTGCTTACTTCTACTACGTCTGAATCATCAAATCCAAAGCCACAAGCAGATCACAGACAAAAGTCGAAAGTAGCCTGTCATATCGCCCACCCCCACAAATGGGCCGTTGCTTCCTTCTCGATCAAATCCCTGAAGAAAGCGAGAAGTAAGAAATGAAGCAGACTGTAACCTACTTATTTCTCGATGATTGTAGCCAACCAGAAGCAGGTAAGAGTGAAATATAAACTTTACAAATTTATTGCCTAACTTCTCAGCATAGGCTAAGGGTGGCAATTGTCTAATTGACTCCAAAGGGAAGTGGACTGAATTGGAAATCAATGGAATCCTAAACACGGAGCCAAATTCTTACATGTCTAGTAATGAAACCATACTTGGGAAAACTGAACAGATGTGGTCAAGTCAAGTTTGGTTCTTTCTTTCTTTATTTATTGTTATTATTTTTTTCAATAAATAATTATAGTGTGTATATATTCTCTGTCAGGCTGTCAGCAGCATGAATAAATGTCAATCAGACTTGATAACAAAATTATATTTGTATCACACAATTAGAAAACTGGCACTGAACGTATTGGAACCCTTGTAGTAAATAAATAATGCACAAATGCTTTATAAATTTTACCTCAAACACAATTCCCGTATGATATGTGAGGACATGGACAACTGAACCATCAAACAGAATCCATTCTGAATACCCATCCTTTACAGCAAGTCAAAATAGCTGCTTTGAGTCAGCTAGTGCTTCGACAAAGTCCCTGAGCTTCCCTACAAATAAAGCAATATGTACCAAAATTATTAATCTACAGTTAGCTCTTTGCTGATCCCGACTGGCTTCAAAGAACTATCGAACAAAGAAGAAAATAAAAGAAGCCATTGCATTAGCTTACTTTTACAAGCTTCTTTTGAAGATACAACACCAACCTGGTCTCTAATCTCTTCCCCAGCTTTCCTAATAAACAGAGCCTCTGACTCCAGAACTGGAAAAGCAACCTCTTTGAACCTGAACAATTGTTAAACCTAGATCTTCAACAATAGATCAGCACAAAGCAAACATGAGGATAAAATTCCATCATAAGACTTTGGACAGGAATGTCTATCAGGAAAAATGAGGGGACTGCATTTTTAAAATCGTCTTAATTGTCCATATCAGTGATGTTATTGTGAAATACATAATTTCACACTGGGGACACATTGATTCTTGACAGTAATACGAGATGTTGAACTCACTGAATTTATTTCGGAACACTTCTTGCAACCTCACCTATGCCCCAACTGGCTGAATTGTGGGGTTCAATAACATTGGCCAACATACAACCATTGAAGCTTCTAACATCTTCTTCTGTAATTGCAATGAATACAAATAAACAGATTTAAATTAAAATACGTGCCTTAAGACTTGCTTGGTTTCATGGTGGAAAGTAACCGAAGTCCCACAGGTTTGAAGTAATGCCAGCTTAAATTGCCATGAACTGCACATAAACTTTAGTAACTGCTTTCCAATATATCTGGCAAATATCCAAGCTCGCGTAAACGCTCAGTCAAAGAATCTAGTACATCATGAATAAAGTGTTCTTCAGGATGAGCTCGATCACCAGTAACAAACACATTTAAGCCATTGTTCAGTTCAATCCAGCTGCAACCAGGTCTCTTACTCACATCTTGCTGCCTCATTGTCTGTCTCACTCCCGCCACTTCTTCAAATCGACCGGCTGCTCCATAAATGTTTGACATCAGAACATAGCTTCCACAATGCGCTGGTTCAAGTTCAAGTAACCTGTGTAAAGCAACCTCGGCCAGATTAGCATTCCCATGGAGCCTACATGCAGACAAGAATGCCCTCCACACTATTGGATTAACAGGAACCGTCATTTTGGACAGCAATTGATGGGCCTCATCAAGAAGCCCAGCACGACCAAGCATGTCAATCACGCAAGAATAATGTTCAATAGTTGGAATGACTCCATAATGTAGCTCCATTTGTGAAAGGAGCTTTCCAGCCTCTCTTACAAATCCTGCATGGCTGCAAGCTGATAATACCCCTACAAATGAAACCTCATCAGGCTTCAGCCCTGTCTCCCACATATGATAAAACAAATCTAATGCCTTTTTGCCAAACCCCTGCATGCCATAACCCATAACCATAATGTTCCATGAAGCCAAATCTCTAGATCTCATTGTATCGAAAACTAAGTGAGCATCTCTCATGCTACCACATTTTGCATACATATCCATTACAGCATTGTCAATGTATGTACCTACATTGTTCCCCAACCCATTGATAATCATGTAACCATGAATCTCCCTACCATGCATCAATGCGGCCAGATTTGAGCAAGCAGGAATTGCAGCAGTAACACTCACTGAATCCGGCAAAACACCAGCACGTAGCATCCTCTTGAAAAGACTCAAGGTTCTCTCGTGATCACCACATTGTTCATGGACAGTTATGATTGAGTTCCATGAATATATGTCCTTTTCAACCATGTCCTCAAAAATCATCATTGCATCCTTCTCAAACGTACATTTCCCATACATGTCAATCAATGCGTTTGAAACAGCAATACCAAAATCATGCCCCAATTTTATCGCAAACCCATGAATTAACCTGCCATTGGGAACATCTCCAGACAGAGCCAACGCAGATAGCACCCCTGTCATGGAAAATCTGTTAGGGATTATCCAGAATTCACACATCCTCCTAAAGATTTCCAATGCTTTATTGAACTCTCCAATCTGTGTATACCCATTGATCATGGCATTCCAAAGCACTGGATCATCTCTGTTAGGAAATTCCTCAAAAACCGCAACTGCGTCATTAATCAAATCCAACTTCAAGTAGCAATGTACTAATGCACTACCTACGAACAAATCAAACTCCAACCCGAGCTTAAACAGAAACCCATGGATTTTTTTCAAATTTACATCATCTTGGCAAGCCTTAATAGCACAAGGGAAAGTAAATTTATCAGGTACTATACCAATTAGGCGCATTTTACAGTAAAACTCAAAAGCCTCATTTGCTAAGTCATTAACAGTAAAACCTGCAATCATCGCATTATAAACGAACACATTGTGAATTCTGGTTGATGCATGAAAAACCCGTAAAGCGTCAGCAATGGAGTTACTCTTGGAGTACATATTAATGAGGCTAGTCACAGAAACTGGGGATTCAAGATGCCCATTAACAATCATGTGGGAGTGTAGTTTTCTGGCTATTGAAATGTCCTGTTTTTTGGCACATGATTGAAGTGCTGCAATGCAATTTGGTAGTTCTAGCGGCAGGATCCGAGTTTGTATCGACTTGGACGAGAAATTACGGGGAAATCGGTGACGTGCTATGAATAAAAGCTTTGTGTAGATAATCGTGAGCATTAAATTGGGACTGAACTGAACACGACGTCCTATACAGATTTGGGAAAACGTTGAGTGGTGGTGACTTGGGTCGGCGCCACCTGGCTTGAGTGGCTTCTAGTTTCAGAGGCAAGGAGAAAGCCATAAAAAACTGCAATCAATTTTACTCGGAAATCCACTGTTGCTATTAGAAAGCCTCATTTTCTCGATAATAAATCTGATTGTACTTACCCAACTTCGAAGTTCGGTGATAAAGAAACGAGACGAGCAGAAATAGCTGCGACACATATACGAGTTTCAGTTTTCACCGCTTTTTCTCACTAGACTAGATTCTCCGCATTTTATGGCCCTCCCGCATGGCCCGCTTGCCGTCTCAGTGGAACAGGCTTTGGCATTAGAAACGGGCTTCTGCGGGGCTGAAGGCTGTAGCACGATTATCCTCGGTAAGTTGCCATCCGTCGATTTGCTTGTTTGATAAAAGTTCCATTTTTCAAAAAAAATCTTTTTCTGAAAAAAAAAATCGATTAAATATATATATTTTTTAATTATGAAGTATATCTGTTTAAGGTAAATATAATATAATATATGTTGATACCAAAATCAGTAAGGACCAATTAAGTATCAACTCGGGTGAGTGTTAGGACCTGATTAATAGTAACTGAAGAAGTAAAGGATATAAATAAGTGTTTATGTCCGAGTTCGAATTAGTCCCAGATTATAGAGGATTTTTCGTGTCTACAAATGATCACCAAGTATTCTATTTATAGTGCAAGAAAGAGGTAGGCGGCGGTAGGTCATCATGAGACGGCTGTACCAGTGCCAGAATCGACGTGATGATTGCACCTGCAGCGCCTGCAAACCGTCTTGCATTTAAGAAGTTGATATGGGAACTTGTAAGCAGCCGCATTTGCATTTATGAGGAGAAAAGATGCTCTATCGGTTGCACGTGGTGTCAGTGTGTCAGATGACACGTGGGTTGTCTTTATTGTCGGCTACTGTAGCTAGAGGGACTGGCCACATGCCGTTGACGAGCTGAACTCGGACCATGTGTCAGAAACTAGCGATGGGAAGAGTTCTCCCTAGTTCTGCCGACCTGGGCCCCTGGTCCGAGGGCACTAGGCTTGGCCGAGCTGAACTGGGACCCATAACCTATTCTCCAGTGAGGCGAATTCCAGTGTCAATCCGACCTGGGACACTGGCCACGGCATCAGCTGACCTGGTACTGCTACACGTCAACAAAGGGTCCCTATGGGGAGGACCTGGGATTGAGTCCGTGCCACGTCATCAGAGTGCCAACAATATATATAAACTTAATGTGAATCTACTTTTCCCAAAAACTCTGGTCCACTCTATTTTTGCTTCTATAGAATAGGAATCAACTGTGTAAGGGTTCTTTTTTTTATTTTTTTTTATTTCAGGTCAATTTTACGTTAGTGTCATCTTAAATTTTCTCAAATATTGATGCTCTTTTACATGAGATGGTCTTTATTACATTATTATTTTTGAGTGCCTCAATACCATTCTTAAATTTCAATTCATCAAATGAGATCTGAATGTATATATTAAAATTTATGAGCCAAGAAACTTGAAATCCAAACCTTTTTTCACAAAAATGATTTTGGGGAATAATTTACTAAAACTATCTTTTTAAATTGAATAATAGTGTAAACCACGAGTTACGTTTTCTCATTGTAGGTGTTTTTTTCTTTTTTTTTAACCTAAAAAATTCAATTTTAAACTTCACCATTCAAATACACATATATATATAGATATAACTTCAATGAAAACCACATTTAGACCTATGATATGGGAAAATTAGTTAAATAACGTCTTCTGTGACCTTGGTGTGTGGTTGGGTTGTGGTGGTGATGAGTTTTTGTGATTTTGGAATTGTGACCGACAGTTTGTGACCTGTGTGTGACTATATTGTTGTGGTGACGGTGTGGTGTTGGTTGTGTGGCTGGTGTTGGGAGGGATGATTGTGCGGTCATCATGGTTCTGTGGATGTATTTGTGTAACGACCGCAATAGAGAAATTTTAAATATTCGACGCTTTACGACGTCGCTACGAACTTCTCGCTTAAAAAAGAATTTCAATTAATATATATAGCTTAGCAGAACAAAAATAAAATGAAATTTAATAATTTAATCGGATCGAATTTTATTACGGGCCATTATAACTGATTGGGCTTCAGGCCCACTATAATCTAAAGCCCAACAGATCCTCTATTGGGCCAACCCAATCTCACAAATTTTGAAACGTGAGTTATTTTCCGCTTAGAATTCCTAGCCAACCTCTCAGCAATCGACTACCCTCTTCGTAGCAGAAATCAAGGCAACCAGATTCGTCCAATCCACAGGAAGAAACAAATAGGTAATTTATCAAACTTTTTCTATTGATTCCACTGGCACAATACTATCCACTGCCCAGATTTTAAGCAAATACTCTATAGCTATTTCCATCTACTGCAATGAATTTATGATATGGAAACGGACATAAACCAAGCACAGAGTCTCTATTTCATCACCACCCTCATAGTGCACTTAGAAGAAAAGAAAGGGGAAGAACTCTTTGTCCAAATTCAACCAATCGAATTATTGAACCCAAACATATCATCATCTTTCCCTCGTCATCGTGATGCTATAAAAAATAAAAAAATAAAAAATAATTCTGCATGAATAGTACCCGTGAACACTACCGCGAGCGTGAATAGTGCCCGGCCATGGTTGCCCATCTTCAACCTCAATTCTCTTCCATATCTCCCTCCCAAAACAATAGCCGAACATAGGGGAAACTTATATTTGAGTCTTGTTGGCGAATTTTGGCCGGAATACTATGAATTTCGTCGGATTTTCGCGCCAAACTTTGGCCGGTTGACTCCATGCCAACTCCCTCCGTCGACGGCAGCCGCTCCGCCATCGGACACCAGCGGCTTCCCCGGCGACGGCGGCAATGGCTAGTCACCTTCCCACGCGATGGCAGCTCTCGGACTTCCTTCTCCCTCCTTGAGCTCTCTCAGCTTCTTCCCCGTCTCTGTGTTCTGTTTGTCTGATGAAGGAGATGAAGTCCAGGCCCATTTCTAAGACCCAATTCGAGAATCTGCAACCCAAGTCCCTTAACTTCTAACTATTATTCGATTAAATCCCTTGGTTTAATTGCCTCTTTCCGAATAGTTTAAAACGGTCCCCAAAAATTATGATTCTACTTCAGTTGACTCCAATTGAATTTATATAATTTGCAATTGAAGGTCCCCAAGTGTCTTACTTAGCTTCAAAACAGTCCCTAAGCCATTGACTTCTCTCAATTAGGCCCAAATCAAGTTTTAAAAGTCCAATTCCAACCCTTTTAGTTTCGATTGAGTTTCCAATTAACCCTACTTGACCAATTACTTCAATTTCCACCCTCAAATCAAAACTTCTCCGTAAATTAAGCTCAAAAAAATTTTCAAAGTTATCTTTTAGGCCCTAAAAACTTCTATATAAATATTTAATGACCCGAATAAATTATTAAAGTGCAAATTTTAAGAGTAAAATATTAAATTATGTTAATTGTTCTGTTAGGCGCGACTTACGAGGCACGTTAAGCGCAAGCTATCACATCAGCTCTAGCTCAAGGATTTCTACAAGTACTGCTAATTGAGGTGGGGATTACTTTGCAAAGTGTTATTTTTAGTTGACCATGTTATATGTTCTACGTGCTTTTATGATTGCGAAATGCATGCTAGTTGTACTTCTACGGGACGTCGTTGGAGGCATCCAATCTATGTGATGGACGCCAGTTTCCATCTTCTACGGAATGTCGTTGGGGGCATCCAAACTATGTGATAGACGCCAGTTTCCATCTTCTAAGGGGTGCCGTTAGTTGCATCCACCTTTACGTCTCGCTATGCACACGATTGTAACTGCGTGTATGGCATGTGATATGGTTGACTGATTTTTGGCTGTTTTCCCCACTGAGTTTGACTTCGTTGTACTCACCCCTTTATTTTAAAATATTTTTTGTCAGATTGAGGAGCTCGACGTGGGCGCGGCAGCAAGCATGGCATTATCAAGACTTTTAGATTCATTTTATTCGAACTATTTAGTTTTGAACATTTTTAAACTGCTAGTAGTCGTTGGATCTTTTTCCACATTGTAGGGATTTCGAATGTCGAATTGTTCATTTTCCGGAAACGTATTTATCTATTTAGAATATTTAATTCTTTTTATTTTATTTAAAAAAAGAAAAAAAAACTTATCGAAATCTCGTGTTTAAGTCAAAGTTTTAGATCATTTAGTAGCGCTCGGCTTTCTCGAAGTTGGGGTGTTACAATTTGTGACACCAATAAAAAACTGCGACAATCGGTCATTGTGTGACCGTCATTGGTGGCTTATGTAATTAGACGTGGTCATGGTGATGCTGTTGATGGCATTGTGACTAGAATCAATCATGATATGATGAGATTGTGACTTGAATAAGTTTAATTGTGACCAAATAATAATAATAATAATAATTATTATTATTATTATTATTATAGTAATCAATAATTAATACATTTAATTTCAATATATGGCCAGATTTTTACTTAATGAAATGCACTTTGTCAATTATCAAGTGTTCTATAAAGGTTGGGAGTTACCTAACTTGGTTTGGAGTTACCTGGCTTTTCCATGACGTATTATTATCCCCATATTTCGTGATCCACTGTGTATGGATTAGACTTGCAAATAAGAACCCTTTTGGCTAGTCCACAGGATGAACCTTTGCTCAAACAATACTATATATCAACCATGCCGTAAATACTCATAAAAACCATACTTTCATCATATCCTTGTTCAAATGGAACCTTTATAAGATCAATTCTCAATTTCCAGCATAACAAATGATCAACTAGATGTTACATATGCGAAGTTTCTCATAACAAAATATGGTTGAAGATAATGAAAATTTAAATAAAAATCGATAAGGAGAATGGAACTAATTGATCTATATGCTCAAAATTTACCCTTGTTATTCTAATTCATCAACTTTAACCTCATATTGTTCACCAGATGAAAGAATTTTGACACTAACCATACCCTTCTGCCACTCTGCACTACCCACTAATACCAGCCTTTGAGCATTTATCCTCGCCGCCCTTTTAAACACCCTGGAAAATAAAACAAATCAAGATAATATTTTCACCGCTCATTTTCCACTTACAAACTTTTTTAAACATGTTGACAAACATACCGTGTAAAAGTTTTACACGGATATCATAAACCTGAGTTTCCAGAAAGATTGTGTGACCTTGAAAAGTTTTCCAGAAAACTACCATGTAGGATCAGAGAGCCTGCTTAATGCTTACCATTTGAGGGGTTTATTTTCCAAAACCAAGTCAACACTTTGACCATTTTCCCTGAGTTTAGCAGCAATTGCAGAGGCTGCACCATAAAGATCGTGATCCAGCGAGCAGACAATGTTTTCTATCTGGGGACTGAGTTCGGGTAAAAGTCCTCTTTCCTTCAGCAGCTGCATGATCATCCAATGGAGTAATATGGCAAAAACAGGTCACTCAGATCCTTAGATGAGTGTAATAAAATATGATTGGTAAATAAGTTTCGTCGGTAACTAAGTACAGATTTACTTTTGACAAAATAATTTTTTGCACTAATAATCACCTCCTCTGGCAAGGCAACTTCTACAAGAACTAAAGAATTCTGACTAGAAATGTTACTTAGTAGTAACTTCACTTTTTCCTATACTTATCCAAACATGCCCTAGTGTGGAAAAGAGGAGAATCTTGGCTTACTTCTACAATAACTGCATCACCGAATCCAAAGCCACAAGCTGGAATATCATCACCTCCAAAAGTAGAAAGTAGCCTGTCATATCGCCCACCCCCACAAATGGCCCTTAGCTTCCCTTCTCGATCAAATCCCTGAAAAAAATAATAAAATAAGAAAACTGGGGTGAAATAATAAAATAAGAAAACTGAGGCAAACGTATTGGAACCCTTGTAGTAAAGAAATGAAGCACAAATGCATGATCAATTTTACCTCAAATACAATTCCCGTATAATAAGCTAGGCCACGGACAATAGATGCATCAAACTGAATCCATTCTGAGTAACCATACTTTTCAGCGAGCGAAAACAGTTCCTTTAAGTCAGCTAGTGCTTCCACAGAATCCCCGAGTTTCTCTACAAATAAAGCAATACGTACCAAAATTGTTAATCTACAGTCAACTCTTTGCAGATATACTGTATACTCTCTTCCCAATTGCCTTCAGGTAATGAAATAAGCCAATTAAATCTAGGAAAATTTCCAGATGGGATCTCCTATCAATTTTCTAGTTTCCAAAATAGTCATTTCTGGACACTGGTGCACATTGCTTCATTCTGCAATTATAAGCATGATAGGGAGCATATTTTTAATTTTTTTAATTTTTTACAACTTTTTACTACTTTTTTATCCATTCTTTCTTTATCCCTAAATTAATCATATCCACATATCACATTACATCCACAAATCTCCACCACTCAACTCCACTCATTCTCTCTCCTCTTTTACATTAAAAACCTTTAAAAACCATAAAAAATCAATCCCTATCACCCTATATATTAAGAAAAATTCTGGCACTAGCCTGACCCTATTAGGGGTGTTGAGTTTGCATGAAAAATCCTAATTTATTTGCCATGGAAAACTAAGGAAAACAGAGACACGAACGAAATGGGAAATTCATTGCCCCAAACTTGTTAACTAAGAAAAATGATGAAAATGAAATAAATGAAAAAATGTACGACGAACCTTCCAACTTCGCCAAAGACTTCATAGAAAGAATTTCCAAAAGTTCCTCAATGGCGGCCTCTGATAATTGAGCAGACTTCAGTTCTTTCTTGATTTCATCTATTGGAATTTTTTCTATCTGTTGCAGCACATAATTAAACTATTAAATAGATAAGATAAAACAAAAATATAGCAGAAATTTGAAGGTAGAAAAACAATTTGAGTGCAAAAACTTTGCAACACAAATAGGAGAATGAATCTGTGAGAGAGGCATGAATTGTGAAACACTCAGTATATTTAACATGTGAAATCATAAAGCTAACCTTGTCTATAATTATGCAGACCCTGCCAAACAAACTTTCTGGCATAGAATAGCGACTCAAAACTTCTTGCAAAACCTATGAAGAAATTCAGAATAATCACAGAAGACGATGTGTCAATTCCAGATAGTTGTAGAGATATGTACAATACTGCTCAATTAGTTATCGTAAGTGATCACATGAAATGGAAAAGATAAAAGCAAGTTTCTGGAAGACTCAATATATGGTTTAACTTCTAAATAAATAGAGAGTGGTGGACCTTGGATAGCAGGATAGGTAATAAAACTTGTGGGTGCTAAAAATATACGGCTAAAAAGTTGCTTGAGTCTATATAAACAGTTTATAAACATGAGCCAAACATAGGCATAGCATGAACTTCATGTGTAAACTAGAAGTTAGGTTGAAGCCAAAGTGAAGATATCATGGTGATTGTTGAAAAGAAGTGATCATAGTGAGTGTGTGTAGGATCTCTAGAATAATTCCTGGAATGCGTAAAAAGATGCGAACAAGTTAGGAAAAGAACAGATAATGCTTCAATAAGGTAGACTCTAATTAGGTGATAGACTTTAACAATTCAGAAACAAAAGATAAATACATTAAGAAAAGGCAATATTAATTCAAGGTATTATGCTTGTGTTCCATTAAACTTCGGTTTGTTCAAAATAACTTCTAATTTTTAAGAGTGGCGTGAACAAAAAAGTTGTGTACGTAAGAATGAGTACTATTGCTGAATGAGTCGTGAAATTCAAGTTTGACTTTCAATGAACATTAAAAGTGAATTAGCGAAAGAAAAAGTTGAAGCTGAAGCATGCATATTGAAAATGAAAATCTGACTTCACACCTTTCGACTAGAAACTTTAAATCCAACATCTGATGCAGTGATTCCAATGCGTTTGAAAAAGGTGACAATTGAAGAAATCAGCTCTGCTTCAGCCTGAAAAACCAGAGAAAGGAGTTATGATTAACAAGGTAAGCGTGACTGTGTAATTATCAAATGTAGAACGTGAAATACTTGGAGTGTCGTTAAAGCTTGCCTGGCACAACGTGAAAGCTCAATCTCATTGTTTGGTGAACATAAGCATATATATATAGAGCTTGTCTGGCACAAACTTTTTTGTGAAAATCATTTTCTCCAACATTATTTTCAACCACCAAATTTATTGACATTATTTTCAACCACCAAATTCAGTTTTTTAAAAACTTTTCTATATTCGAATTAATTATTTTCAAAAAACTCTCCCAAACAAACTCTAAGTTGCATTAACAAAAAACCAATAAATAAATAAACAAAAAAACAACTTGTTGAGTGTGAAAGGGTGACATTATCACTGGCTTATTGCAGTGAGACATATCAGAACTATAAGCAACTTTACGACCCCACCCCCCGGGGCAGCCAATCCCCACGATTCTATCGAAGTTCTAGTCAACCACTTGTCTGGCAAACATTTTTCCAAGTCAAACTAATGTGTGATTGCTAAAAGTAAGGAGAAGTTAAAGGTCCCATAGTAGTTGTTGACAATAAGTTTGGAAAAGTAACTTTTTTTTCCAAAACATGTACCAAAGAAGCCATAAGACACAAAACCCAACTTTAATTACTATGGCGTTATCCTAGGAAAAAAGTTCACCAATAGGGATCAATGATTAACAAAACAAAAGAAATCAAATCTAACACCCCAAAGATCATGAGCGCATAGTGGAGAGAAAACTTAGAATAGGTCTCAAATAATGTACAGTACTAGAGTTGACATACTGCAACATCAGGCACACCAATAATATCCATGTTCCACTGGTAGTGTTCACGACGGCGTCCCCTGGTCATTCTTTCATAACGCCAGCACTGTCCAATGGCATACCATTTTAGTGGAAGGGACACTGATTTTCTGGACAGAAAAAAACAAGGAGATCAAAATCGAGCATCTGTACCTGGAAAAAAAATAAGAAATAACATATAAATATGCTGTGGGACAATCATTTGTTTAAAGAAAACTCATAAAAAGCAAGAGATTTCTACCTATGCACAGGGGAAGAAATGATAAAGAAAGATTGTACTTTACCCTTTCTGTATCACAAGTCTAGCCAAAGAAGGAGTAAGTTCTGGCCTTAATGCAACTCGACGGTTTCCGCGATCCTCAAAGCAATAAAGCTTCATCCATAGAAGACCAAAAGAGAGGTTATAGTAATCAGAGAGAACCATGTTGGTAAGCATCTGTATACACATTCTCTTAGCCTTTCAATGCATTTTAATATACCTTGACACAATACTCTCCTACTGTATACAAATGTAGTGTATGAAATTGGATTTACAGATGCATCAATCATTTGTGATGCTTTGCAAGAAATTCATGAATCTAATCCTCAAAATTATCATTATGTTCGGCAAGTCTTTATAAATGCGTACAAACACGTTTATTATCTGTTGCCAAATGTCAAACCACTTTTAGCCTACATATTGTGTAGGATCTGCAAGTTCTATACACTTCGCCTCCACCCATCCTTATCTACATATACACAGTTCCCAAACACTATGCATATTTTACATCCTCAAATAGCTTTTATTATTAGCAATCACATGTGCTAACTGCTAAGTATTCTATAAATGCTATCCGAACTTTGTTCTTCAGCAAACAAATGCTGGAAAATAGTGCCTAGCTGCTTTCTCATCACCATTTTACTTATTTTCTATTGGGTTGATTGCTTTCTCGTGACAAATTAGCATCCCAACAGTGGAAAACAAATAACAAAGTTTCATCTTATATTTGTCAAATAATCCAGGATCACAACACATTCATCAGTGAAGCTTGCAATATTGATGACTATTCAAACGAAAAGGGAATATTGAAGTTTGTTTTTATACAAAGGTTGAGCATTCACCACTAGCTAATCAGATGTGTTAAAACTAACGACATAATAGGAAAGTAAAGATAACCATGCAGACAGCATTCCAAAATTAGTACATAAAAATTATTGTTAGCTATTAGTGATCATGCAAGTTAATCTCAGGCATTGAATGATGATTTTCACTGCTTAGGTCAAAATCTTCACCAGTATATTTTATTGCAAGAATAATAAAAAGCCATGTGGTCTTCTGACTTCAATCTTTGTCTTTCACAGCCATGTGACATGAACTATTTTTGCCTCTCATAGACCAAAGTTGAATAACATGAGTTTTACTTTGTTTTCAACCATTAAGTACCATAGGCTATCATGCATTTTCTAACTTTCTTACACCCTGGTGAAAGTTTTGCTTTTACAAGCTTGGAGATATAATAAAGAAACATGCCGGAAAATGTAAATAGAATAAACACCAACCTGGTCTCTAATCTCTTCCCCAGCTTTCCTAATAAACAGAGCCTCTGACTCTAGAACTGGAAAATCAACCTCTTCAAATCCGAACAATTGTGAAACCTAGATGTTCAACAGTACATCAAAATTCCAAGCTAAGACTTCTCACAGGAATGCATTTCTGGAAAAATTAGGGAACCGCATTTCCAAAATCATCTTGTTTGCTCATGTCAGTGATGTTATTGTGAAATTCATAATATAACAGTAGAGACACATCAATTCTTGATGGTAATAAGAGATGTTGATTCATATTATAGATGTTTTTCATCCATGGAAAGCTAGAAACTCTTTAATGCATTTTCTTGCACATGTGTCAACAAGAATAGTGGGTGGTTTAACAAGAGGAATAATAATTGATAACAGTTCTAGAAAACTTCTTCCACTGAATCTAATAAAAGACTAGAATAAAATAGAGAATATTTACCTCTCTGAAGTTCTGAAAAAGCCAACTGCGAAGTCTCATGTCTTCAGGAAGGAAATCCCGTGTGCCTTTGGGGGGATTAATGTCAATTTTCTGCGTCATGTCCAAATGAGCAGGAGGGGAGGTGACTGAACCGGAGCGGCCCGTTCGTTCAGTGCTTTCAGTGAGAGAACCCGGCTGCGGTTCAGCGGATGACGTGGAAGTAGTAGAGTAGGCTCTGAATTTCGGGGTGGAAATGCTGAAGGGGGAAGGAAAGAGAAAGAAATTGCGGCGGAATGAGCGGAGGAAGGTGGTGGCGCCGCCGCCGCTATAGTGGTGGTGGTTATGGAGGATAAGGAGGGAAGGGTTTGTAATTACGCGCATCTTTAAAACTGTGCTGTCTCGCGTTTGGGCAAAAAGGACCTTCAAACGGCATTTGTATGAACGGAATTGAGTCACCCCAAAGCTATTGCCCCGACGGCAAATTAATCCTCAAGCTTTTGGGGAGAACACATTTGATCCTCAACTTTTGTTTGCAATAAAATGTACGTTGTTAAAGCAGGTGTTGGAATGTGTGTAAAAATATTATTTTATGTATTTTTATGTTATACAAGAGAGAAAATTAGTAGAATTGAATGATGGAGATTTATGTAGTATAGGTAAGTCCCACGAGATATGTGGATATAAAATAAGAAAAAGAATAAGTGGGGTTGAAAAAAGTGTGTAAAATTATGTCGGAGAACAGGCTCAAAGATTGGTAAAAGAATTTAGGTTCCCTAACTTTTTGAATGTTACAATGATGTCTCGGACATTCAATATCTTGCACCTAGAGCCCTTAACATTTAAAAGCTAGCATCGGAGAAAAAGAACAGTTAGCTTGGTTATCAACCGTCAAAATTTTGGTAAAATAACAAAATTTATCTTTTTATCAATAAGTAACAATTACAATTCAATATATAACTTTTACATATGTGCAAATTAGTTTTAAGTCTTTTTGAAATTGCACGATTTCGACTTTAATTTTCTATATATTTTTATTTTGACTCATAATTAGATTTATGGGTATATTTTGACTCACATAATTATAAGACGATGAGGTATACAAAGATTTAATTAATAATGTACCCACTAGTGGGCACTTTAATGTGTCCATAATGTAGAAATCACATGTGGTTTCATGAAATCATTAGTAGGACCTAGTACGCTTCTTCCATTTCTTTCTTATATTTCAAATTTCAATACGGCAAATGCTTATAATTTTAAGTATCGTGTGCGACATTTTAATAACTTCCCATTTCACACAAGTAATTATTATCAATATATTTTGAAAAATGATTACGCTTCATTAATTAATATAATTTTATCACAAAATTATGACATGTCAAATATGTCATAATTTTCTTTTATATCATATCATCTCTCATCTTTGGAAATTTATAGCTACGCATAAACTAATAAAGCGACCACTTCGGGCCCAAACTCAAGAGGGTCCAAAATCGTTGGTTATTATTATTATTATTATTATTATTATTATTATTATTATTATTATTTGGGTTTTTTAATTTTGATTCCATGTGGGGCACCTAACTAAAGTTGAATTAGACCCAATTATGCTATAGTTTTTTTTCTCCACTATTATAGTCTCGAGGGTACCACCAAAAAGAGAGCAAAAATGCGAAATTGAAAATTCAGCGCCCGTTAGTTTATACATATTTATGAGTATTTATGAATTTTGATGAGAAATAGGAGAGAGAATGATTGGGTTTGAGTGGTGGAGATTTGTGAAGTACAGTGAGTCCCAAAAAATATGTCCATATAATTGGTTTGATTTTAGATAAGAATGAGTTAAAACGTGTAAAAATTTGTTAAAAGTTATAAAAGAACGGGCGCTCAATCTTCTTAATTCTCACATAGAGCCCAGCAAGTCACGAAATCGACAATCATCTTCTTAGTTGCATGTTCTAATCTAATTAAAAGAACCGGTAAGACAATCAAGAATTAATCATTTGGGTTTTTCTTTTTTTTTAATTATTTTTTTAGAACTGCTTTCTTATAGACAATTAGCAATTAATCATTTGGTATTTGATATAATCGTATAGGAGAATCAATAAGGCCCAAAAATTTTTAGATTTTATATACTAAGAAGATTCTTGATTAGAAGGCTCAAAATATATACTCCGTTCACTAGTATAAAAAGGGTGGCGGTTGTTTTGGTGAAATAGTGGCGGTTAATTGGACGCCACCAAAAATGGCGACACCCAATATCGGCATAAGGGTGACGGTTCTAAAAACGCCACCAAAAAAAGAAATGGTGGCGGTTGTTTTTCAAAAACAACCGCCACCCTTTCATTTATTATTATTATTTTTTTTGAACTTCAATTAAATTATGACATTGAAAAATGAATTCAACTTAAATTATGATATAAGAATTATTTTATCACAATACTTATTTTTTATTTAATTAAATAGAAATTCTTATTTGAGCAACCGCGATCAAATAGTGGATGTAGCCGGTTAAATTGATATATTAATTAAGTAAACAAATAAAATGATAATCGTTCAAGTGGTAAGTGCACAATTTACAAAATAAGACATGGGTTTGAATTCCTCATTTGTATTAATTTTTAACAAATATGTCAATTCTTCAATTCTTATTTTTACTTCATTTCTTCTTCACTTTTTCTTCTTCAACTCTCATGTCATGTCTACACATACATCTCCCCCACTACTATTTATTATTATTTTTAAATATGTCTCTGTCTCTCTCTTTTTATATTTTTCATTTGTTCTTTACACATCTTTTTACTTCCATTCCGTTAAAATAATCACATTCTGTTAATCTCTTTGTTTCACATCATCTATCAATTTAGATTAGCATTGAAGACGATCGAAGCGTTTGTGTTTAATAGTAATCTCTCAAGAAAAGTCAAGTAACTTACGGTGATTTTTTTTATTTTTTTGAATCATTTTCAGTTTCCGAAGTTCCTTTTACACCCCACCCTTTCTTTTTTTTTATTTTTTTTTTCAAAAAAGATTCTTTTTACCCCCTTTAATTAATATACTAGTTATAAGTACGCGTTTCGCACGCAGTATTATACTAATCTTTTTTCACCAAGTAAAAAATTGATTATAATAATTTTGGTTAATAATGAATACATAAAAAATAATAAAATACTCAAATGAATGTGAAAGCACAAAAAATTAATTAGTAAGCCAGTATTTGCAGTGCTATATCTTACAACTAAATACACTGATTCACCATGTTTACGTTCTAAATCTGATGTAATTTCAAAAAATAATCGCATTTCATCCTCAGGTTTTGTTAGAATTTAACATTAAAGAAAAATCCATATTTTAAGCTTTGGTTTGCCGCATTTTTCCTCTAATCAACTGCATCTACCATTAAAATTCTAAGCTAATCCATTGATTTATAGCTACGTATCCTCCTATTAAAGATTGAATCTCTAGGAATGCTTCAAATGATTAAATCATAGCATGTGACTTGCACATGTAATATGAATACTTGGATTTTGATGGCTATATACTTCAAAATTTTTTGTTCCTATAATATTGAATAATATGTTAGCCTACTCATTTTTATAAATTTTTACATATTTTTATACATTCTTTTCAACTTCACTCATTCACTTTCCTATTTCACATCCACATATCTCGTTGGGTCTATCTGTACTGCATAAATTTCCACAATTTAACTCCACCCATTCTCTCTCCTATATCACATTAAAACCCATAAAAATCAATTTTTACACATACACTAATATGCACTATATGCATTATAAGTTTTCCATTTTTGTGATTAAGCCCTTATTTGAACGTTGTTTCATAAAACAATAAAATTCATACTTTTGATCCTAATTAGGACCGTAATTTTTGTTTTACTTTATTTTTATTTTGGCAAAAGTAGCTAAAGTAACTCTTGTTGTGATTATTGGCTTAATTTATTACTTGAAAAAGTATATAATTGGGAAAAGTAACTCACAAATGATAATGAAAATGAAAACAAAAATATTATTTTTATAGATAGAATTGATCTAGATTAGAATCTAAAAATCATTAGGAATTAATTGTGTTTGGTATTATAAAGTATGGATATTAAATTGAAAATAAAAAGGGTTAAAAAACTGAGAACTAAATTGATAAGTTGTAAATGTGATTTGGATTTAATTGAACGAATTATAGTAGATTGAATTTTTATTTTTTTCAATTTTTGTGTGTGGAAAATGAAAAAAACATAAAAACTAAGACTTATACCCCCTTGTCTTTGAGTCATACGAGAAAATGTACATTGATATTTAGTTGTTGAAGCATCAAGCTATTTTGAGCGCTCGTTCGACCTCCGTTTTGAAATTTGGGACCAGATCTGGAATCAGTACTGCGAGGAGAAGTTTCAGCAATTTTGAAAATTTTTTGACAATGTCGTGGCCGCCCGTGGCGGCCGGTCAAAGTTTTGCCAATTATCCAAGGCCAAAATTATTGCAAAACTTTGACCGGCCACCACGGGTCACCACAATGTCGTTGGAAAATTTTCAAAATTACTGGAACTCCCCCTTGCTGTACTGATTCCAGATCTGGTCCTGGATTTTAAAATGGAGATCGGACGGGCGCTCAAAATGGCTTGATGGTTCCGTAGTTATAAAACATTTGATGGTTTTGGAGCATCCTTGTAAACTTTAAATTGAGACATTTGATTTGACTTCCATGTTGCATACAAAAATATCATTTTTATAGATAGAATTGATTGAAATTAGGGACTTAATTTATAGCATGTTTGCATACTCATATAAATACATATTTTCTCATACTTTTAAAATTTTAAATTTAGTCAAACAAATCACATCTACATATCTTATAGGATCCACTCATATTATTAAATTTATACCATCTAACTCCACTTATTCTCTCGCTTCCAACTCATAAATTAAAATACATTCAAAGTTGTAGTGCAAACACTCTCTTTTTTATTCTCACTTCTTGTTGTTTCCATAAGATGTTCGAGAATTTTTATTTTATCTTTTTCACATTATATTCAAACTTCCATGACATCATAAACATGACAACCTTAGTTTTTTCCTTTACCAGCAATATTGAAAAAGGATAATTCCGACATCTCCTTTTTAAAGAGTAACGTTACGATGTGGAAAACACGTGCTTAACACTAGTTCTAAATAAAGTTAGAAAAATTTCCGAAAACTTTGACCAGCAACAAAGGGCAAAACTACCAGATAGGTATTTTTTATTTGGCCAGAATGCCACTTAGGTATTAAGAGTAACTCCGGCGATACTTAGGTCCTTTTTCTAATTTATTTGCACACATGGGTCTACCGGCGATGAGATTATGAATAAAATATTAATTTTTTGAATTTTTAATTGTTTTTACCTTCATTGTATTACAAACATAACAAAGAGTTCAATTCCAACGATGGAATTTACTTACTGCTCACGCGCGTAACTTACTAAATATATATGTGCAGGAAGCAGGATGGATTCCCTAGCCTGGAGGAGGAGTACTTTAATTTCTGCCAGCCATTATCGTTCACACACTTTTTTTCATTTTTATTTATTTATTTATTTATTTTGCCTTTTAGTTTGAAAGAAAATTAAAAAAGCATGTTTTAAGACTTTAATTATATATGCATGGTGCATAAACTATGGTCATTTCAATTAAACGGTTCAGCCCTCATGCATCTAGGTCCCGTTTGGGGCACTAGGCAAGTGATTTGAACGATTTTTTTATTTTTTATTTTTTGCTGCATATAAATTAGAATTTCTTTATAGAATTTTAAATTAATTTTTGGGAATCGCAAATTCGTTCCACGTATGCACGCACGGGTACATGACTAGTTAATGTAATCGGCTAAAGCAATTTAGGAATTAAAATAAAAATATCTGTGTAAATTCGAGGCTCAAAAGTTCCCTTCAATCCATCCTTTTATATACGGTAGATTATTACATTTGTCATTTTGTATTAATTTGTGTATTATTATTGTATACAAGCATGAATCTTATTATTATTATTATTATTATTATTATTATTGTTTTTGTTTTTCCCTATTCAAAAATTAAGTTTTATTACTTTGTCAAATTCAATTATTGAAATTAACCACCAACCTTAATTAAGGTCTTATTCTTTTGGTCACAAAGTTATATGCACGTAATTTCTTATAACCACACACATATTTTCAACCACACACACATTTTCAATACAATATTAACCACACATTTTACACGAAATTGCGTGCATATCAACTTTATCTCCAATCAAACATACCCTAAATTTCTGTTCATTATTATTCACACATTTTGTATCCTTCCCACTAATTAGGCCATGTTCGTTTGGTGATAAACTAAACTTATGAAGTGATGTTACTGTTGAAAGGGTTCCACACTTCTCAAAAGCAGGCGTCTGTGTGGGTCAAGAAGTAAAACAATTATGACCATGACATTTGTAGCCTTGTATTCACAATTCAGCAAATGGATCGTGGGACCCGCATGAAGGGCACAATTGTCTATTGCTTTCAAAATTTTATTGATCAATGTATTGAGTTAAAAGCGCCTGATATATTTGACTTTCTCGGCCGTGGGACCCACAAGAGGATTGGAGAAAGTTTTTAGTTTATTCCCAAACCAACATGGCCTTAGTTTTTCAAACTTGCTTGATTTACTAGTATCTTATCTTATTACTAATAATTTACAAATTATATAATAAAATGTCAGATATCAAACCTTGGGACACAAGCATCTAAACTTCTTGAATTGGTTTCCAATATTCTTCTCTGATATATCAAGCCCCAGCACTCAACTAAACTATTTAAGGGTAGGTTTGATAGAGATTTTCGAATGCGTGATTGAAAAGTACAAAATAAAGTAGCATTAAAAAAAATTGTACAATTATGTTTAATTTGAAAACGATAATTGAAGATGTGATTTTTGTTTTAAATTGGTGTAAACAAACTCTAAAATTTGATTTTTCTAATTTCAAATCGTTTGATATATTGTCAAAATCCACGAACATTCTAAATCTCATCTTTCGTGTGATCCAAATCGGTGCTTCTGGCTACTCTAACGAGGATGGGAATTGCATGATAATGTGGAAAAGAGAGAAAGAATATTTTAATTGGAGATGAATGGAAATACGTGTGGGAAAAAAATAGGAAAAAGTTAAAATGAGGAGAGACATTAAAACAAAGTTAAAATAATAATAAAATAATTCTAAATAAGTGTCTATATCAGTATCTATTTCTAGACATGACACGAAAATTTATATAGAAAAAATAGAAAAAAGTGAGATAAATGAGAGAAAAGTAATTAAAGAAAAGAGAAAGTTGAAAAATGTGAAATCCACTCATAATCCACCCTAGGAGCGGTGATCTCCTACCCACACAGGGAAAAAAATGATGGACCCCCTACTATCAAAAAAAATGTATCATTTATCAGACCCAGAGTGGATACTTTAAAAAAAGAACTTTAGGGATAATGTGGTGGCACATCGTCTTAGGTTACGCATACCCATATGGGGAGGCAACAAATTCGATCTTTGCAGAATGCAAATTGAGAATTTCGTGTTTGCATCGTGTCCGTTCATGCGAGATAAAAAAAAAACCTCCAGCTGCCTCCTAGCTACTCGTAATAGTCAAGTCAACTTGGTCGAGTCAAGTCATCTTGGTCGACTGAATTATTGCTCCTACTTTAAACAGTAAATTGCTATGTGTGCATAGCTTCACACATGTATTGGATATGTGATCTAGACCTGAGCCTAATCCTCAGTTTACTCTCCCAACATATTCATCAGAGTTAAGCATCAATAGCTATTTTCAGAACAAAAATAATCTGCAGCTCAAAGGTACCGTAATTTCAGTACAAGGAGCATAATCTACATCTGTTACAGTTATATTGTATATCGATTGAGCTAACAAATGATATTTCAACTTCTCAGTACTAAATTTCTTCAATTGAATATATTCATAATTTAGCTAACAAATGCCCTTTATTTTCACATGACATTCATAATTTTATCTCTTCAAAAAATAAATAAACAAATAAATAAATAAATATTCATAATTTTATAAACATGTCAAACTTTAGTGTTTCCTTTACACGCAATATTGATTAGTTTTTTACTACTCCTGTTGAAACAGTATTCTTCAAAAACATTACGCATATCTTCATTATCTAGACGTACATGCAAAACACATGCTTATTCCAGTTCTAAATAAAGTTAGGAAAATTTTTGAAAGCCTCACTTCAGGTGTATTATAGTTTTAGAGATACTTTTCTTTCCAAGAGTACGTAAACCTGTATTAACGGAAATCTCCAGTTCCTTTTATCTATTGACAAACATACGAATGTTTCTTTCGTGTTTTAAAAAATAATCATATTAGTGATATTTGTTGAAACGAACAAGCCTTTCAATTTCTACTTAAAAAAAGAACTAAGATTGTTCCAGAATTTCAAAAAGAAAATAGGAAGGGAAAATAAATAACCCTTAATTTTTATCCTTGTGATAATTGACAGTATATTTTTACAATCCTTTTTTTTTTTTTTTTTTGCCATGTGGATGTGCTAGCATTACCTTGCACTTATTTGGCAATAACTAAAGTGGTTTATTTTTTATCTTCGACCAGGTAGCTAGGCTTCTCTAATTCGCCTTGTAATGGCAGATACAGTTGCTAGTGTCGCTGGAGGGAAGCTTGTAGAATATGTGATTGATCCAATTGTGAACCAATTCAAGTACTTGTTCTGCTACACTAGAAGGATAAAAAATCTGAGAGATGAACTACAAGATCTTGAACACAAGAAAACTAGGTTGCTACACTCGGTTGAAGCAGCTCGTAGAAATGCAGACATTATCCACGAAGATGTTTTGGCATGGCTGGAAAATGTTGACAACAAAACGAAAAAGGCAGATGATGTCTTGAATATTGATGCGAATTCCGTAATGTGGTGCGTCAAATGTCCAAATTTGAAATTTCGTTATTTGCAAGGCAGGAAAGCTACTAAGATAACTACTACGATTGTCGAGCCCCAAAAGAAAGGTGAGTTTGAGAATGTGGGTTACCGTAAGCAATCTTCACCGCTACCAATCGAGGTGCCACGCGATGTGGAGGGTCTTCAAACAAGACAATCAACTAACAAGGAAATCATAAAAGCTCTAGAGGAGGAAGAGACCTTCGTAGTTGGGATATGTGGAATGCCTGGAATTGGTAAGAGAACAATGGCGAAGGAAATAGCAAACGACGTCAACAAATTTTTTCATGAGGTTGCATTTGTAGTTGTATCGAAGGATTCAGTAGTTAATAAAGTTCAAGATCACATTGCTGAAGCACTCGGTCAGAAAATTAAAGTGTAGTGAGAGCTGAAAGACTTCATCAAAGGCTTACATATGATGTTGAAAAGAAAATTCTAGTTATACTCGACGATGTTTGGGAAGAAATCGATTTGGGAAGCGTAGGATTTCCTCCAAAAGGTGCTCGCAAGGGGTTGAAAATTCTTTTAAGTTCGCACTTTCAACAGGTCTGCAAAAAAATGGGAGCTGATAGGATTGATGAAGTTAAAGTCTTGCCTGAGAATGAAGCATTGAATCTTTTGAAGGACAAAGCCAGGATTTCAAATGATACAAGTGAAGTTGTGAAGTGCCTGGCGATACACAAGTTGCGAAGGAGTGCGGTGGGCTGCCTCTTTCACTGGTTATTATTGGCAAAGCACTAATCGATGTAGAAGAATATGCATGGAGAGCTGCACTGCACCAACTAAAGAATTCTAGAATGGGAGAAGAAGAAGTGTACAAAAGTATAGAGATTAGCTACAACAAACTGAAACATGAAAGTGACAAGTCATTGTTTTTGCTATGCTCTTTGTTTCCTGAGGATTACAATATCTCAATTGAAATTTTGGTTAGATATGCAAGGGGACAGGAGATATTCAAAGATACGGCCACACTATCTGAAATAAGAGATAGAGTATATTTCGTTGTTGATAATTTGAGAAAGTGTTATCTGTTACTATCAGGTGACAAGGAGTATGAAGTGAAATTACATGATGTTGTGAGGGATTTTTGCTTACTAATCGCATCAACCGGCAAACATGTATATATGGTGAAGCACGATGGTGTAAAAGAATGGCCAAAACATTATAAGAATGACCAGCTCACTGCCATTTCATTGGAATTTGATTATAAGTTGAATGAGCTTCCAAGTGGATTAGAATATCCGAACCTAAAGTTGTTAAGGATAGTGTGTCGATCGGGGGAAACAAACATACCCGATGATTTCTTTTCAAAGATGAACCAACTGAGAGTTGTTGATTTCATTTGTTCATCGTTCAACCATATCCCATCATCAATACAATCCTTGACGAATCTTCAAACTTTGTGTTTCGATCGCTGCATATTGAAATCCAAATTATCAAACATTAGAAGTCTAAAGAAGTTAGAAATTTTGAGTTTATTTGGATCTGATATTGCTGAATTTCCCATTGAAATAGCACACCTTAGCGACCTGAAATCCTTGGATTTGAGGTTTGAAAAATACCCTCATCCATTTCCATGTGACGTGTTATCAACCTTGAATGAGTTGGAAGAACTGTACTTGGGAGATCCCTCTTCAGGGGATAAATGTGCAGATTTTGATCAAGTGGAAAAAGAGTACATTATTGGCAAATTAAGTTCATTAAAGGTTCTTCATACTTTTCAAATATGCGTCAAGGATCTGGGATTTCTTCTGCAAATCTTAAAAAGGATGCATCCTAAGGAATTGAAAAGATTTCAAATCATTCTCAATAGGAGATACAGAGATAAGATAGATTATCATTTCAACAAAACCTTGCTTCTTGGGCACTTGGAGGCAAGTGTAATAAAACACACTGTAATTCGTGATTCGTTGTTGTGGGGAATAGAAAATCTCTCTCTCCATAATGTGTTGAGTGAATTAGATGAAGATGGGTTTGTTAACTTGAAGACACTAATTCTAGAAAGATGTTCCTTTGAGTATCTTATTGGGTTACCATTCAATGGGAGAAGCGCCTTTAGTAAATTGGAGCAACTTGATTTAAATGCTAAAAAGGATATGCAATGGAAATGTAACACCTGGGGCGTTTGCTAAACTGCAAACGCTAGGGCTAATTCATTTACTGTGCATAGAACATTTGTGGAGGGGAGTCTTCAAACCTCCATCGCTTTGCAACCTCAGGAATTTCAAGATTAAACGTTGTGATGTAATTAAAAGCGTGTTTTCAGAGTCGGCTGCAAAATGCTTGCTAAACCTTGAACATGTAGATTTAACAGATTGTGAACTGTTAGAGCATGTTGTTGCAAGCGACATAGCAGAAATATGGAACCTATTTAGGTGTTGATGAAGAAACCAATAACAATTCTGTTAACTTGTTTGTTTGTGTACTGTGTGCATGCTTATTTGCTTAAAGACTCTTGTATCAATTTAATAACTAAAGATGATGTTTGTCCAGTTAAGACTTAAAGAGTCTATTATTTCAGATTCTGGGGCTATATTCCCATTTTAAGCATGGACTGCAATCTGCAGCAGTCTATTATTTTGGATTATGAAGGCCTCGAATCTTTTCTATTATTATTTATCACTGGATGATGATATTGATGTTGGGTAGGTATGTCCAGCATTGATGCAAAGTCTTTTCTACTAATTATATGTGTTTACGATAGTATCGTTTTCTTATTTTTGTTGCTCAACAATTATATTTATCCATCCGTGGCCTTTCTTGCACATCTTTTATAACTCGAAGTAAGAATACACAAAGTATATATATTTTTACCTTCAACATAAGGAATTTGAACGTTATATGGTATTCTGGGACTCGAAAGTTGTCAAAGTATTAGAAAATTAGTATGTGTTGAGTAAGCAAGGATGTTGTAAAAAAGTTTTATCTACTTATTTCTCTTTTCACCTCTAAAACAAATGGTAACAGGTTCTCTTTTTCAATTCCAAAACTACGAGCAACAATTCTAATCAAACCAACTAGTATTCCACACAATGATAATTATATTTAAACTTCTATGAGGATAACACAATCTAAACCAAAGTACTCTAAATTTATACAATATCTCGATCCTATCTGATATTTGATATGCTTAATTGCCGTATAACAAGAATTTTGAAGCAATCTTAATAATTTTTTGATGAGAATGATCACGTGATTGTGTAGTTCAAACTGGAACAAGTTTTTTTAACCATTCACATCATTTTTGTGAATTTCAATACTGTCGAGTGAGATCAGATAAGGAGATGTATGTCCCTAGAGCAGCACTTATCACACCCAAAGGCACAATAGCAACGCTCAGGACAAGTTAATTCCTATTTTAGTTGATTTTGGACATATTTTAGCCACATTTCGAGTTGGAATTTAATTTTTTTTTTCAATTAACTACCTCCTAAAAATTTGCTTTTAACAGGTGAAATTAAAAATTAATTAATTTACCAAAACACAAGTGTGAAAACAAAAGGTACAATATTTTACGAAAAATTATTTTTTCCTTTTTGATGGATAAAACAAAAATTTATATTTCCTCTATATTTTTTTACCAGGACAATTTTGTTCGCCCCACTTTTATGAGAGTCAACATTACCGTCCTTTTGGAGAATCAATTTGATGGGGACAAAATTGAAATTTTCGAAATCTTTTTTGCCATATTATTCTATCCATTAAGAGCTTCAATATAAGTATAGCCTTGGTATATAATTTTTACTATTTTCAAGGTAATTTATTTTGGAGGTAAACAAATAACTTATCATTTAAAATATATCAATAAATTGCGATATAATCAAATAATTAAATAACTAATAACGTATAGATATTGATAGATTTACGATATAAAATAGTGATATCATTATTTATATATTTTCTAAAATCTAATCTATTTCTATTATCGATTTATTTATCTATCTATGATGATGACGATTATTATTATCTTTATCTTTATATATATAAAAGAAGGAGTTTCTGCCATAATTAATTTTGTATTTTGTCGCCTAAAAGTCATAGTATTTTTTCTTTTCTTTTTTTTTTTAAATGAAAGCCTCCTCATTTCTTAAACGTTCATCATAAACCATGTTAAATATGGGAAATAGGAATAAGGTTTCCTAAATTTATCTGAATCGTGTTCGCTAATTAAATTTTTTTTTTGCTTTTTTGATTGATTTCTATTTAAAAAGATATATTTTTATCTTTTAATTTTTTTGTTTTAAATAATTTAAGGTTGCAAATATTCTTATCTTTTAATTTTTGTTTAAAAAAAATATACACACATATATATAATTATCTATTTTTCTCATTTTCCTTTGTACAAGGTAGATATTTGAGACATATATTTTTATGTCTAAATTATTTTTGGTAGAAAATAATTTTTGTTTCATTTTTAGGTAATATTTTTTTCCTTATCAGTGCATGTTTTGTGTTCTAACTAATTGTGTACATTAAATGTTCAATATTCAAAATAAATTTATATTAAAGGTAGAAATTATAAATTTTTTTATTTTTTATCTTTTCTTTAGTACCATAATCTTTTAAAATTAATTGACTCACAAAACAATGATAAATAACATTAAAAAAAAACAATGATAAAATTATTCAAATCTGAAAATGACAATTGATATGACAATTTTTCTACATAATTATAAATTGGATCAAAATTTATAAATATTATTCAAATATATTTTAATATTACATATTAAAAATAATGTATTTTCTTATTTTACAACTGTGTTTTATGTAAATTCACCATTTTAATTTTTATCGTGCATCGCACGGGGGCAATACTAGTTTATTATTAAAAGTAGAAGAGTGGTTGTTAGCCGTCTTGCTATGTTCCCACTTAAAATGAAGTTGTCACATGCAAAATGTTTTTACACAATCAACAATATAAAAATTAAAATATTTCAACTACCAACCATTAATATAAGATGAAAAAGAATTAATTTCAAAAAATTTATTTTATCTTTTTTTGAAGGAACTTGAAATAAATTTAAATTATATTATTAAGTGTGATTACAGTGATTTGTAGAAATTAACGATAGAGTTCAAATTATTATTCATTATTATTCACGCATCTTTTGGCAAGATATTTTGAAAACTAGATCTTTTTTTTTTTACCCTTTTCCCCTTATTTTAAATATGACTCATTATTAAATTGTTGTAAAATGTTAATACATCAAATAAAATCGATTCTATTATTTGCTTTGCCGCTATTATTTAGTATCTTCCATTGCCATGCACATGAATATGTATATTTACCTTGGGAAACAATCATAGAAAATTCTTTTCTTCATTTATTACAAAGTAAACCTAAAATTCTCGTACATTTACGCCTCACACCAAGCATTCTCGTAAATTAAATCTCTTAGAAAGAAAGATATTAAAAAAAAACTTCAAATCGGCTATATATATCTTGCCAGATTTAAATTTTTAAAAAAATAATTCAAAAAAGTCAATCCCTCAAGAAATTAGGTACCCTCTTTGATATTAAGTATTTTTCTTTGCGGATAATTATATGTACACCATACAATTTTTTATTTTCGCATATTTTTAAATATCACTAGAGGTCCTAAACTTTTACTTATATTGCAATTTTGAGCCTTTTATCTTTACTTCTATTATGTAACACATATAATTTCTAATAATGAATTTTCAATTAAATGTTTGTAAGAGAATTTTCAATTAAATGTTAGTCAAAAGGAATATTAAAAAATTTTATTCGTATTACTTACATATATAGAAAGAATAATTAATGAATGACAATATTTTTTTAAAAAATTTCAGGAGTTTAAATTTGGGAAGAATGTACCATTATTACTGAGTTGGTCGGCGTATTATTTAATAAAAGATAAAAAGTAATAATTTGAAAGAAAAAATTGTTGGATTTTGATACTCAAATAGACAAAGATAGAAAACTTTTACTACAAATAAGATGTGGTGTAAGAATTAAAGAACGTAATGTTAATATAATTTTTCATTCTTTAAGGATATATATTACACACATCTTCTTAATCATTATGTACTTACTACTAGTTGTAAATAACAAAAACCTTGCTTCAGGTCTACCCTATATATTCCTTTCCTCGGTCTAATGCCACACATGAGAATGTTCCTTTACATTTTCCACAAGTAATTATATAAATTATTGTAAATAATCTTATATTTGGAAATGACTTTTCTACCTTCAAAATCCTAGCCTTTGCTTATAAATAGAGGGTTTCGGTTCATAATAACATAATTCTATCATTTTCTTTCTACTCTTTGTCTAATTCCTTTCAGGTCATAACGCATTATCAACACGCTATCCATCTCTCAATCATAGTAACGCGGTACGTAATAAATGTTTATATTATTATTTGTATAGTAATACATTTCTATTATTATGAGCAAGTTTTATGTAGTTCCTTCTCAAATTTTAGGGGACTTTATATCACCATTAATTGGCAAAGGTGGTTAGGTGATACATGTTCATTATATACTAATGTTAATAGCGTGCGTGGTTCCTATGCAAACTTTGGGGGCAGTCATTTTTCTTTGAGCTTGAGTCAACGTCCTAAAAATTTTAAAAAATGGGCTCCTTTATTTATTTTCCTAAAAAATGGGCCTCTTTATTTTATTTTTTGTAAAGATAATACAATAATAAGCCAACAAAAGATATAAAAAGCTTAGTCAGAACGTCAATGCAAAGGCAGGGAAGCTGACTAGCTCGGTGGCTTCTCTTTCCTTGAGTTCTCTCTTTTCCCCCTTTTATTTTCGGCCAACTTACTCAGTTTCTCTCTCTCTCCCCTCAAGTTATCTCCTCTAATTCAAGCAAAATGGGTAATCTCTAATTTAAGGAAAATGGGTAATCTCTAATTCCAGCAAAATGGGCCTAAAAGAAATAAGCAAACCTTCACAAAACATGGGGCTAGGTTTCTTTTAAGTTAAAAAAGACCCATAAATTTGGATTTAATACTTGATTTTGTTCATTATTTTACTTAAAAATAGGCATACAAATTTGTATTGAATTTAAATTTGGAGCCTTTTTCTATTAAAAAAAATTGAATCTTAAATATAACGGATTAAAATGGGCCCCCTGAAAGATCGGGCTTGAGTCGGCTGACTCACCTGGCCCGTCCATGCAAACTTTCTTCAAGAATTTTAAAATTTCGATCACATGATATCATTAACAAGAAAACAACGTGAGGTATCATAATTCTGGTAGATTTGTTACTCGCAATTTTTTTTTATATTAATCCCAACGATTCTTGAAGATTCGGTTGCCAATTGGTATTATTCCATTTTCTATAAAATAATATATATATATATTATTGTACATGCAAATTTTATAGAAATTAATATTTATATCAGATAATGATGATGATTTTTATGTTAATCATATGTGATTAATTGTGTGTTTTCCTTTTAATATAATTATCAATTATCAATATGAATTTCTATTATGTATGTAGTTTTTCCTTCCTCTTCAGTTCATAAAAACTTTACAATTCGATAAATATTCTAAAAAATTAGTGAACTATTACTCCTGAACATAATATAAATTAATGTTATCTGCTGATGAAGAACACGAACTATAAATTTAATTTTGTTGTCCCTTCAGAAAAATAACACGATCAATGATATTATTTCGCTGTTCTTGAATATTGACTTTATTTGTAATGATCCTAGAGGGACGTAAATTATTGTTGACTCCCGAATAGTTTAAATATGGTAAGATCTATTATCAATAATCTTATTGTCCTAGATCGTTTAAACATATGGTAAGATCTATTGTCAATTATTGCTCCCGAAGAGCGTACATTATATAATTTATTATTATTATTTTTAAATTAGAATTTGTGATTTCAAAAGAACGCTTTTAATGAAGTGTCCACTGGCAATGGCAGAGCCACATGGGGGCTTGTGGGGTTCTTGGACCCCACTGTTTTTTTTTTTTTTTTTTTTTTTAAGTTGCACTTAGTGTGATTTTGGGACATTGTGGCAAAAACCAATCTTTAGTATATCTATTGTATTAATCAGCAAAAATCAAGGAAACAAGACATTAGTCTTGACTCTTCACTCTTCATGTTAATCAAAGCAACAAGTTAATTTAGTTTTTTAGGCAGACGTACTTTGAAAATATTTATATATGTGCCCTGAATGTACGAAACCACATTTCCTAAAGAATCACCACTTTTCTTTTGTTTCCCTTTTTTTTCAAGGGAAATCACCACTTTAATTTATTATAACTATTCTCTAGAGAATATGATTTTTTTTATATGACGTCAACAACATGATTTGCATTTGAAGAGAACAATATTTTGAGATACTATTGTTTATCGTACTATTGTACTTTATTAAATCATCGACGGTGCTTGAACATCCCTCTGAAGAATATTACATTCTCGATTTGATCTTATAATATTTAAAATTTTCGATATTTTGCTTCTGACATTCTTGAAGAATATTAAATTATTGCTGTTGAAGTAGTAATATTCTGAATTAATAATTCTTGTGCCGATGATGCCATGCATGGAAGGATCAAGACTGTCAGTAAATAATTATTTGGCATGTATGAGAGTCGGACCATCTATTAAATTAAAGTCGTCGAAAAGAACAAGTATGTGAATAGTATCTTATAATTTGAATTTCCCTAGAGAGCTTATTCATATTAATTTGTTCATCTGGTTAATAATTTTGAACTAAACTAAAGAATGCCTAGATTAATACATGATTAGCTAGGTGTGAACCTTATCAATAAAATATATTTTACTCCTGGACGAATGGTGTATTAATTATGACCTAATTTGGCAAATGTTATCGAACAATCTTATAGCATTAATGTTATTATTTGTCAAAACAACCGTTATTTTCATTGAATCAAGCCTTTAAAGTTTTTCTTATGAAGAAATAAAAATAGTTTCAAGTAGAAAAATGTACGAGAAACAAAATAATGCTTTTAATCATTGTGATTGTTAATTGTTTACTGTATATTTTAACCATCCCTCATTTTTTGTGCAGATTTTCTGGCATTATATCTAATTATCTTACTTTTATATTTGATAATAACTAAAGTAGTTTATTACTTATAATAATTTCTAGGCATCTCCAATTCGATTGGTAATGGCAGAGGTTGCTATTTGCGCTGCAGAGAAGCTTGCAGAATTTTCGATCCGTCCACTTGTAAATCAATTTAAGTATTTCTGGTGCTATAGTAAAAACATCCAGAATCTTAGAGATGAACTACAAGCTCTTGAAGATAAGAGAAGTGAGGTGCAATACAAGGTGGAATCAGCCAAGAGAAATGCGGAGGATATTTGGGATGATGTTAAGAGATGGCTTCAAAATGTTGACAACAAAATGAAAGAGGCACAGGATGTCCTGAAATTGGATATTCCTGCAAATTCTGTAATGCAGTGTCGATGCCTCAAGTGTCCAAACTTGAAATTTCGTTACTTGCAGGGCAGGAAAGCTACAAAGATAACTACTACCATCGTCGAGCTCCAAAAGAAAGGTCAGTTTGAGAACGTGGGTTACCGTATACCACCTTCGGAGCTACCAAATGTTGTGCTAAGCAATGTGGAGGGTCTTAAAACAAGGAACTCAACTAAGAATGAAATCTTAGAAGCTCTAAAGGATGAAGAGACCTTCATAGTTGGGATATGGGGGATGCCTGGAGTTGGTAAGACAACAATGGCGGAGGAAATAAAAAATGACATCAAGAAATTTTTTGACGAGGTTGCATTCGTGGTTGTATCGAAGGATCCCATCATTAGTAAAGTTCAAAATGATATTGCTGACGCTCTTGGTTTCAAAATTGAAGAGCACAACGAAAAAGTGAGAGCTGAACGACTTTGTCACAGACTTACACGTGATCTTCAAAAGAAAATTCTTGTAATACTCGACGATGTTTGGGAAGAAATCAATTTGGAAAAGATCGGATTTCCTCCAAAAGGCGCTCGGAAGGGGTTGAAAATTCTTTTAACTTCGCGCTTTCAAAATGTTTGTAAAAAAATGGGAGCTGATAGGATTGTTGAAGTTAAAGTCTTGCGTAACGGTGAAGCATTGAAGCTTTTGAAGGATGCAGCAGGGATTTCAAATGATCCAAGTGAAGTTGTGAAACAAGTTGCTGAGGAGTGTGGTGGGTTGCCTCTTGCACTTGTTCTTATTGGCAAAGGACTAATAGATGCAGATGAATCTGCATGGAGGGATACACTGCACCAACTAAAGAACTCTACAATGGAAGAAGAAGTGTACAAAAGTATAAAGATTAGCTATGACAAACTGAAACATGGAGGTGCCAAGTCATTGTTTTTGCTCTGCTCTTTGTTCCCCGAGGATTACGATATCTCAATTGAAACTTTGGTTAGATATGCAAGGGGTCTAGAGATGTTTAAAGATACTATCACGTTATCCCAAACAAGAGATAGAGTATATTCTATTGTTGCTCAACTGAAAAGTTGCTCTCTGTTGCTATCAGGCAGTGACGAAGAGTATGAAGTAAAATTGCATGATGTCGTGAGGGATTTTTGCTTAAAAATCGGATCAGAAGGTAAAGATGTATATATGGTGAAACACGATGGTGTGAAAGAGTGGCCGAAACATGAAAAGGATGACCAGCTCACTGTCATCTCATTGACATTCAATGATAAGTCGAATGAGCTTCCAAGTGGATTAGAATATCCGAACCTAAAGTTGTTAAGGGTAGTGTGTCGATGGGGGGAAATAAACATACCCGATGATTTCTTTTCAAAGATGAACCAGCTGAGAGTTGTTGATTTCATTTCTTCAACGTTCAACCATATCCCATCATCAATACAATGGTTGACGAATCTTCAAACTCTGTGTTTCGATCGCTGCATATTGAAATCCAGGTTATCAAACATTAGTGGTCTAAAGAAGTTAGAAATTCTGAGTTTTTTTGGATCTGAAATGGTTGAGTTTCCCAGTGAAATAGCACACCTTAGCGACTTGAAATCTTTGGATTTGAGGTTTGAATACCGTCATCCATTTCCACGTGTCGTGTTATCAACCTTGAATGAGCTGGAAGAATTGTACTTGGGAAATGTCTTTGCTACTCCGGGGGACAAATGTGCAGATTTTGATGGAGAATTAAGTTCATTAAAGAGTCTTCAAACTTTTCAAATCTGCATCAATGATCCGGGATTTCTTCTGCAAATGCTAAAAAAGATCCGTTCGAAGGAATTGAAAAGATTTCAAATCATTCTCAATGGGAGAGGCATAGATGTGGTAGATTATCATTTCAACAAAACCTTGTTTCTTGCAAACTTGGAGGCAAGTGCAATAAAACACACTGTAATTCGTGATTCGTTATTGCGGAGAACGGACCATCTCGTTCTCCGTGATGTTTGGGGCTCATTAAAGAATCTTGTGAGTGAATTAGATGAACATGGTTTCGTTGACTTGAAGACACTAATTTTGGAAAGATGTTCCTTTGAGTATCTTATTGAGTTACCGTTGGGGATATGCAATGGAAATGTAACGGCTGGGGCTTTGCTAAACTACAAAGGCTAGACCTATTTCATTGTGATGTAATTAAAATTGCGTTGCCAGAGTCGGCTGCAAAATGCTTGCTAAACCTTGAACGTCTAAAGATAATAAATTGTGATATGTTAGAGCATGTTGTTGCAAGGGACGTCGCAGAAAGTGAAGTAACTGATCAAATTGTGCTCGAGGTTAAAAAGTTGCAATATCTTTTACTTCATGGACTACCAAATTTAAAGAGCTTCAGATATGAATCAAATGTTGATTCCAAAGCATTAATCAACCAGGTACCTCCCTATTCTTTAATTATTATTTTTCTTCCTTTTTTACTTATCAATTATCATCGAACATTTTTCTAAATTGAGAAAAATACAAGATTCAGAGGATAATTAAGCCACAAATCAGTTAGGATAATGACCTAGAAACAAACTAACAAGGTTAGCAGAACCTACTAATGGTGATGAATTATCATTTTCAACCGGTATATAATGAGGTATATATGTTCTAGAGTACTCCATATATAAATTGATATTATCATTTTAAGTGGTTTTCATATACAAATTATATGGTAGCTAGAGGTAGAGATATTGGATTTTGGCCCAGCACAACCTTCTTTCTTTAGCCCGGCACGGCATTGATACATACATATTTTACTTTTTGATTTGTTCAAGGCTCAAATCGAACTGGCCAACACGATATATGTAAAAAGTAGATGTTCTATGGGCTGCGCCATGTAGAAATTTGTTCAATTTTTGGTCCTAAAATTGAATCAAAAAGATTTTTAGCAAGTGTTCACAAAATATTTAGAGAAGAATTGTGATTTGAGACATGATGTGCTTACCTAATTGAAGTTTAAAAATAAAAATGTGAACCAAAAAATATTGAGGATATAAATACAAAATTTGGTCGCTGACATGGCGTCACCTCATCAAAAGGTAGTTATATATTATTCATCTAACTTAACGTAAATAAAAAAAAAATTGGTCAAAGATGTGGCGCCACAGTTTTGACTTAAAAATAAAATTGTGAACGAAAAAATATTGAGGATATAAATAAAAAATTGAGTGAAAACTAACGAATACTATTACAATTTAAATGTGGCGCAATTATTAAAATGTGTAGTGCAAATATGATTAGCATTAACAATTACCATTAAATACAACTTCTATACAATTGTAATAGTGGTGATCTGGTACCCATAGTCCCGAAAAAAACATTGTGTGGGCGGTGGATCCCCCACCATAAGGTGGCAGTTATGTATTATTTATCTAACTCCACTTAGATACCAAAAAAAATTATTTTTGGTCGATGACGTGGCGTGGGTTGGGTGCCCACGTGGGTATCCAAACAAAAGCGAGACGTGTAAATTAGTACTAAATTTTTTTAAAACTACATGGTTTTGACTTAACTTTTTAATATATTTTTATTTTGACCCATAATTAAATTAATTAACATGTTTGGTCGTAAATAAATAGTTTGTATCAAACACATTAACACATGTATGCATATATATTATATTTTTTTAAAAAAATCCAATATTTAATTTAACACAATCAAGTTTTAATTTTAACAAAACATCAAAAATTAATATTATTATTAGATGTCCATATATTTGTAGCTTAATTAATACAATTATTAAAATTTAATAATAATTTTCTAGCAAAGAATGGAACAGGAAAGAATGTGAAAATAAAAAGAAAAAAGAAAAAAATGAGCCTCCCTTCTCTTTCCAGCGTAAAACCAGTGTTGGAGCATTGTGACAATTGGATTTATGTCTCACTTGACTAACTATTAAATTATGCAGATTGCGTTCCCTAACTTGGAACGGCTTCAAGCAGGTGAATTGCACAATATTGCAAAGCTACTGGGTGACGACATACAACCAAAAGCTCTACAAAAACTGAGTTTCGTAGATGTGGGTTATTTTGATGAACTGACGACCCTCGCACAATCGGAGTCGATTAAAGCTCTACAAAATCTTGAAGTTCTGAGAGTGTATCATTGTAAAGCACTAGATGTGTTGTTTGAGTTGGAGGGTCTGAAGGTTACAAAAGATGAGACTCAGAGCATCCTTTCTCGGCTAACGTCATTGGAATTGTATCATCTACCCAAATTAGTGCACATCGCAAGGAGGGTTCCTAAAGGAATTCGTGTCTTCCAGAATTTGACATCACTTCGCATTGAAAATTGTGGTAGCTTAAGGTACCTATTCACACCTTCTATGGCCAGCTCGCTTGCATGCCTTGAAACTCTAATCGTTGAGTCGTGTGAAGCAATTGAAGAGATTATTGGAAGGGAAGAAGAGATCGAAATGGCAGAACCGGCAGTCATTGGAGAGTTTAACAAACCGGAGTTTCCTCAATTGAGGACTCTACGACTTGAAAAACTTGCAAGTTTGAGAATGTTTTGCTGTGAGAACATTGAACTCGTGTTCCCTTCACTAGATGCATTGGATATTGCTGAATGCCCCAAAATGGTAGAGCCACTTGCACCTGCACCACCAACGCTGAAGAAATTATGCATACGAGGAGTGAATTTTACCTCTCAAATATCTTGGATCCGGGTACGTCCTTTTTATTCCGGTTTTTCAAGCTAAACATAATTGTAATTGATATTATTTAATTAGTATTTACATATGAACAACTAGACACTTTTGTCCTGTCTATAAGGGCCCATGCGTGATGGTGTTTTTTTTTTTTTGGTTATCTCTAATGCATCGTCATGCTTCTTCTGCAAGTATTATTTGATTATTTGATTGCTTAGGATATCATATTCTAGTGATATCTTCTAGAGCTGATTTTTGTACCAAAATAATTTTGAAAGTGGAAAAAAGAATGGTACGCGTTCTTATATTAAAACGAATATTCTTGGTTGTGAATTCGATCGAAGGCAAACATTTATTTTATATATATATATATATATATATATATATATATATATATTCTTACTGATGTCTAGTATAGGTGTATCTCCACTTTCATGCTGAGTTTTTATAGTATAGGTTACTTTACGAAATATACAAATTGTAAGTTGGAAGGTAAGGTTTTGGGGGGAAAAAATTAATACACTACATATATTTATAATTATCAAGTTATTTATCGTGCATGCATTTTCATGGAAACTAGCTAATATTTCTCTTATAAAAAATTTGTAATTGATTTACAAATGGCGGCATTATCATTAGCACACTTTTTATGGGATTTGACACTATTCCTTTATTTATTTATTATAAGTGGGTCGAACAGGGGCATTTCATTGTACTACAAACATAACAAAGAGTTCCACTCATAACTCACTTGGGTAAGTATTACGACGATGGGATTTATTGCTCACATAACTCATTAAATATGTGCAGGATAGATTCCCTAACCTGGAGGAGCTTTCTGTCGGAGAAGTGCAATTAAGGTCCTTAGATGTGCGGAATTTTGGTGATGTGATGACCATTGCACAATCCGATTCAATTGAATCTCTACAAAATCTTAATATGCTGCAAGTATCTTGTTATTCGCATCTAGAAGTGTTGTTTGAGTTGGAGGGTCTAAAGGTTACAAAAGATGAGACTCGGAGCATCCTCTCTCGGCTAACGTCATTGGAATTGTTTGATCTACCCAAATTAGTGCACATCGCAAGGATGGTTCCTAAAGGACTTCGTGTCTTCCAGAATTTGACATCACTTTTCATTAAAAATTGTGGTAGCTTAAGGTACCTCTTCACACCTTCTATGGCCAGCTCGCTTGCATGCCTTGAAACTCTAATCGTTGCGTCGTGTGAAGCAATTGAAGAGATTATTGGAAGGGAAGAAAAAATCGAAATGCCGGAACCAGCACTCATTGACAATGAAGGAAGAGAGTTAAACAAACTTGTTTTCCCTAAATTGAGCACTCTAACACTTATAAAACTTGAAAGTTTGAGAATGTTTTGCTCCGAGAACATTAAACTCGTGTTCCCTTCACTAGATAACTTGGCCATTGCTAATTGTCCTGTGATGGTAAAATTCTCTCCTGAAGAGCCAACTGTACCACAGCTGATGAAAATAAAGACTGGAGAACACGGATTTGTTGACTTCTCAAATGTCTTGGATCCAGGTATGTATGTTGTCATATTGACTCTCATTTTGCTATGCCATTTACATGTGAATAACTAGAATACATCTTTCCTGTTTATTAGGGCTCTTTCATGTTGAGGAGGAAGACAAACTATCGGAGCTATTCTGGTGGTAGTGATTGCTAGGAAGGAATGTGTTGAATGGGGAATTTGACCTTTCGTCCCCTTTCTTTTGCTTTTACAATCCATCCATTTGAATGCTAGCTATTCATGAGTTAGTTATTTAAGTGTTGATGATGAAACCAATAATAATTCTATTAATTTGTTTGTTTGTGCACTGTGTGCATGCTTATTTGCTTAAAGACTCTTGTATCAATTTAATAACTACAGATAATGTTTGTCCAATTAAGAGTCTATTATTTCATATTCTGAGGCAATATTCCCATTTCAAGCATGGACTGCAGCAGTCTATTATTTTGTATCAATTTAATAACTAAAGAACAAATGTTTTTTGTTTTCAATGTTTGTGTTTAATTTCTAGAATTATTTATTACCGGATGATGATATTAATGTTGGATAAGTCCAGACTGTGGGATTGCATGTTTGCTTAAACTCTCGTATTGATTTAATTAACCAGGTAGGAGTTTTTTATTCCGAATCCAATAGATAATAATTATATTATCTTGGAAAGTAACAACTGTGTCAAAATTATATATTCGTTCACACTAGCTAGCCTCCTTTTGTTACTTTTGTTGCTCAACAATTACATTTGTCTATCCATGGTCTTTGTTCCACATCCTTTCTAACTCCAAGTTTAACTCCTTTTACCTTGAGTACAAGGAATTTGAATGTTAAATGGATATTCTAGGAGTACTCAAGAGTAGTCAAAGCATTAGAAAATTAGTAGAATGTGTCGAGTAAGCAAGGATGTTATAAAAAGGTGTTATCTACTTATTTCTCCAGTCACGTCTAAAACAAATGGTAATAGGTTCTCTTTTCAAATTTCAAAACTATGAGCAACAATTCTAAATAAACCCACTAGCATTCTAAGCGACAATTGTATTTAAACTTTGACAAGGATATCAAAATCTAAACCATATTATAGTAAATTTACACAATGGTATCTCGATCGTATCCAATATTCGCTGCTAACTTAACCGCTGTATAACAAGAATTTTAAAGAAATCTTAATAAATTTTTTATGAGAGTGATCATGCGATTGTGTAGTTCAAATTGGAATCCAAGGGAGAGCATAAAACGACAAGTTTTTTAACCATTCACATAATTTCTATGCATTTCAATATTATTGTCGAGCAAGCTCAGATAAGGAGGTGTAAGTCCCAAGAGCTGCACTTATCGCACCCAAACCGCAATAGCAACACTCAAAACCACTTGATGCATAACACATATAAAAATAAATATTAAATTAGTGCAATGAACCTAGAAAACCGAGCAACTAATAGCATAAAGTCGGTCTATGATCAATAAACTGCAATCGAAATGATTTTGTTAGATCGAGATTCGATTACCTGCACTCTAGTGCCGTTCTTCCCAATAATTTTCAAAAAGCATAAAGTTGGCATTATGATTGCCTGAAAAAAAAAAAATGAAAGAAAAGAAAATTATAGGATATTACGAGTGATTGACTTTTCAAATGTTTTGGATCCAGGTATACATGTCGTCATGTTGACTCTCATTTTGCTATGCCACTAACATGTGAATAACTAGAATACATTTTTCCTGTTTATTAGGGCTCTTTCATGTTGAGGAGGGCTACAAAATATGGAACCTATTTAGGTGTTGATGAAGAAACCAATAAGAATTCTGTGAACTTGTTTGTTTGTGTACTGTGTGCATGCTTATTTGCTTAAAAACTCTTGTATCAATTTAATAACTAAAGACAATGTTTGTCTAGTTAAGACTTAAAGAGTCTATTATTTCTGATTCTGGGGCTATATTCCCATTTTAAGCATGGACTGCAGTCTGCAGCAGTCAATTATTTTGGATTATGAAGGCCTCGAGTCTTTTCTATTATTATTTATCATTGGATGATGATATTGATGTTGGATAGGTAGGTCCAGCATTGATGCAAAGTCTTTTCTACTAATTATATGTGTTTACACTAGTCTCCTTTTCTTATTTTTGTTGCTCAACAATTACATTTTCCATGGTCCTTGTTGTGCATCTTTTATAACTCGAAGTAAGAATATACCAAGTATAAATCCTTTTACCTTGAGTATAAGGAATTTGAATGTTCAATGGCATTCTAGGACTCAAAAGTTGTCAAAGCATTAGAAAATTAGTAGAATGTGTCGAGTAAGCAAGAATGTTATAAAAAAGTTTTATCTACTTATTTCTCCTGTCACCTCTTCAACAAATGGTAATAGGTTCTCTTTTTCAGTTTCGGAACTACGAGCAATAGTTCTAATTAAACCTAATAGTATCCCAAACAATCAATAATTGTATTTAAACTTCTACGAGGATGTCAAAACCTAAACCAAAGTACTATAAATTTATACAATAGTTGTCTCAATCGTATATGATATCCGATACTCTTAACTGCTATATAACAAGAATTTTGAAGAAATCTTCATAAATTTTTTATGAGAATAATCATGTGATTGTGTAGTTCAAATTGGAATCCACGGGAGAGTAAAAACAACAAGTTTTTTAACCATTCACATCATTTCTGTGCATTTCTGTGCTGTCGAGTAAGATCAGATAAGCATGTGTAAATCCCCAGAGCAACATTTATCACACCCAAAGCCACAATAGCAACACTCAATACTAGCTGATGCATTAAGAGAGAAAAATAAATAAATAATAAATTAGTACAATGAACCAAGAAAACCGAGCAACTAATAGCATTAACGTCGGTCTATGATTGATAAAATACAATTGAAATGATTTTTTGTTAGGTCGAGATTTGATTACCTGCACTCAGGTGGTCTTCTTCACAACAATTTTCAAAATGCATAGAGCTAGCATTATTACTGCCTAGCAAAAAAAAAAGACATTACTAGCGATATAATATCAGACATTACTGCCCGTTTAATTACTTACATCTAATTCTAATTAAACCAACTTTTGAAATAGATCTTATACTCAAGTCCAAAAATCCCAGTCAAATATTCTGGTTTAAAGTTTAAACACAGGGAAGAAAAAATTACATCATCTGAAAAGCTAGTAGACAATAATAGTCGAGTCTGATGTTAAAAGGAATGAAGAATTTCTAAAACAGATCAATTATTTAAAAGCAATTTTTACTCTTTTCCAGCTTAGATATACATACATGCTCTAAATGAAGATTCAAACTGATCTGCCAGTCCGTATCTTGACCCAATTAAGAGCAGACAAAGAACTAACGAGGAGGAAGTTACTTATATAAGTCAGATAAGTAAGTCATTCTAGTTATATATAAGTAAGAAATCAACATAACATATCCAATCATGTGACATTTACTGACATTTTCATAAGCTCAGCAAAACACGATTTATAAAGAATGAAGTATGAGTAGCTACCTGAAAGGTAAGAAATCAAATGAAGATCTTTCAACCACACAATCGGTAAAACGATAAGAGATGTGAGAATTCCGAATAGATGCGTGGAGTCCAGTCAGTTGAATGCGTGCCCAACAAATCGATAGATGCTCCAGGAAATAGTCTTGTAAGATTATCCCCTTCTAAAATAATAAATTCCCCTTCGTAGGGATTAACGTCAATTTTCTGCGTAGTATGCAAATGAGAAGGAGGGAGGTGAGTGAACTGGAGCGGCTCCTTCGGTCATTGCTTTCGGAACTAATAGCTTCTGAAAGAAGGTCTCTCCTTGCAATCCGTTGGAATCTCATCCACGGCTCCTTCTTTTGGAGGCGCGAATAAGTCAATATTGTAATACGAAATAATAGTCAAGTAATTATATAATTAAAAATTAAAGTAAAAAATTATATGAAAATTATTATATTTAATTAACATTGATTACAACGATTTTTCGAGTTACAATTATTAATTTTATAGTAAATATAAATATAAATCTATTAATATGGATAAATAACTATTATGAATAATTATTACTATTAAATATAAATAATTATTATCATAAATAAATAATTAATATGATTAATATGTGATTATTATTAAATATATTTTTTTTGTATGAATAAAATTACTATATTAAACCAAAAAAAAAAAAATGAAAAAGAAAGAAAGACAAGCAAGTTGGCCAAATATGGCCGAACATCCTATTCGGCCACTACCTGTCGATCCCCATCAGGATCTTGTCCTTCTATGGCCGAACCCCATACCCACGCCATCGATAGCTGGCCATTGTGGGGTGTAGGCTGTATTTGTTTAAATACAGTACGAGGGTAAAGTTAGAAAGAAGCTGGATTTACGGAGAATGTGTTGAAGACGATGACTAGTTTGTATTTATTGAAAGATTATAAATTCAATTGTAAATATTTTTATTTAATGTAATGAAGATAATGTAAATAAAAGGATAATATTGTCTTTTTTAAGGTACATCTCTTTTTTATTCCCTTTTTTCACACCAAAACAATTTTGAAAGCAAAAAAATAGAATGGTACATACGTATATTGATTTTGTCGGTTATGAATTTAATCAAAGGCAACCTACATATATTTATTACAATTACTAAATTATTCATCTTGCATGGATTTTCACGGAACTTATTGATATTTCTCTTATAAAAAATTTGTAATTGGTTTAGAAATTGAGACATTATCATTTATAACCAGAGTCTATAAATCTTCATCCTGTAAATTGATATCATCTCTCGACCCATAGGCAACTATGCATAAATATCGGAAATGTCCGAGCAATATCGATGGTGCCATAAATGACGGCACCATCGATGGTACCAATGGTATTTTCGGGATCGATTCGACTTCCGTTTTGAAATTTTGGACCAGATCTAAAATTAATACGGTAATAAAGAGTTCCAAAAATTTTTCGAATTTTTTCCGATTACACCATGTCCGCCGTGGCCACCAGTCAAAGTTTTTGCACTTTTTTTGGGAAAAAATAGTGGCAAAACTTTGACGCCACTGCGTCGCCGGAAAAAAAATCAAAAAATTCTTGGAACTCCCCAATCGCCGTGTTGATTCTAGATCTGGTCCCAAATTTCAAAACGAAGATCGGATCAATTCCGAAAATATCATTAATTACAGTACCATCAATGGTACTTGAACACTCCTGACATAAATATATATAATTAATGGTGCAACTCTTTAATAAAATATAAGCTAATCTCCAAAATCATTGAGAAAGTGTAAGAGAGAGATAAAGAAAAGATAATTATTTTATTTGAAAATGAATAGAAAGAAATGTAGAGAAAAAAAGCAGAAAAAGTGAAAATATAGGAGAGAGATAGAAATAATTCAAAAATAATAATAAAATAGCGATTGAAATAATTACAGGCGAGGCGTCCTATATCTGGAAGTGGTAAATCTAGAAGAAAAAAGTGAAAAAAGTGGGATAATTGATAAAAAAATGATGAAAAAAAGAAAAAGAAAAGCCACGGGTGCATAAATTCGGATTCGCGTAATTAGCTTGTATCATTCTCTTTCTTATGCCAAATTTTATTCATTGGGTGGGGGAGGGCGTAATTCATCATGACTTGGAGATGGCCTAAGGAATTCAGAGTATGTTCTTTACAGATTAAAAATTGGTGTAGATTAAGTTGGTGGAGAAGTTGGTGAGAATGTGTGGTTGAAAATTGGAGATGAAGTATTAAAAAATATAAAGTAATCATCAAATTAATGAATGAATGGTTAAAAATGATGAAATTGGTGAAAAAATTGGTGAAAATCTGTAAAGAACATCCCCTCAATTTCATCTCATACGTGCAGAGGCGCGCATGCATGTATCCTATTGAGTTGACTGAAGTTGATTTGGCACGTGCGAGCGGTGAGTGAACACAACCTCCACTGGAACCCACAAAGGATAAAGGATATCACGCGGGAGAAACAACTCCAGCTGGCTCCTAATAAATAAAGCAGACTGAATCATTGCTCCTTCTAGCCCCACAAAGGATAATTGAGCAGATCGACTTGGTTGACTCGAGTCAGCTTGGTAGATTCATTGGGTGTTAATTTATGTATAGTTATGAATATTTATAAGTTTTGATATAAAAGAAGATGGAGAATGAGTGGGATTGAGTAATGGAAATTTATATAGTATATTGGATCCCAAAATATATATAAATATAATTGAATTGATTTTAAATAAAAATAAATTAAAATATATAAAAATTTATAAAAAATTGTATAAGAACCGGACAGAATTATTGCCCCTCCTATAAACTGCCCATATATGTATGTATATTTTCGTAACACTAATGCTACTTTTCTAATTTTTTTTCTTTTATTTATGATCTTGGATGGAACCCTACCGTTAGCGACGTTACCTAATTTTTCACTTTTAAATTCGACACATTCAAAGGAGAATTATTGCTAGTGCTTCAGTCGATGAAAGCCGTGAATCGATGAAAAACTTCTAGTTGACTCCTCCACAATTGAGCGGGTTAAATCTTGAAGATGTACAAAATAAATTTGTAGTTTTGTCCAAATGTCACGTGAAAGTCTAAATAATTGAAGTAACCATTTTATTGAGTTGCTTCACACTACGGAAATTTTTAGTTTCATGAAAGAAATGAATTTGTGAACGTAATTGGATGTCCAACAATTTATGTTCATCATTAATTAATCAATGAGTTTTTTTGAATATAATAAAAAAATTTCAACAAAAATTTTAAATTCTAATGTGCTCAGACGAGTGAGAGCAAATCATAAAAATTTTGTCCATAAAATCGTCTCAAAATATTAATGGTAGAAATTATAATTTTCTTATTTTTACTTTTCTTCAATATCACAATTATTTAAAATTAGTTAAATCCTAAAATATTGATTAAATATTAAAAACTATATGAAATATAAGAAAATTAAAAGTCAAGTGCAACTTCTTTTTTCTGTTTATAATAATGGCATTAATTTGAATACAGGGTGAATGATCACCTACCAACTTGTTGGCAATTTATGTTGCCAACAAGGGTGACGAGGGCGCCACGTCACCGGCCAAAATTTTTTTTTTTAATTTTTTTTTTAAATCTACGTTAAATGAGATGAATAATACATAACTGCCCCCTGATGGTGGGGGACTCACCCGGCCCCTATATTTTTTTTCCCGAAAGTGGGGGTGTTGGCGCCTTATGACGCCAACTTGTTGGCATCGGAACGGGACTTTATGATCCAGATCTCAGCTTCCTTCATCAGACATGAGCAATCGCGCGCTATTTGTGGAACAAATTTGCCCTACAAAATCACCCAAAAGGAGCAGAGGTGCCGTATTAATTAAGTACTACAAATAGGTTGCTCATTTTTAATTTGGAATTTATTATTTCTCAGAGAAACTAACAATGTTTATTACGGTAGAAGTAAATCTGCATTAATGTTACTTGTCCAAACAAGCCTTTCAATTTTTCTTAAAAAGAATTAAAATTGTTTCAGAATTTCAAGAATAAAATTGATAGGGCAGAGAATTAACTTTTATTTTTAATCATTGTGATTATTTACTATATATTTTTACGCTCCCTTTTTTTTTTTTCATGCAAAGATGATAGCATTATCTTTCGCTTACTTGATATAATAAATTAATAACTAAAGTAGTTTACCGTGTACCTATCTTCCACCAGCTAGCTAGTCTTCTCCGGTTCGGCTTGTAATGTCAGAGGTAGGTAGTAGCTAGTGCCGTTGCAAGGAAGCTTGTAGAATATGCTATCGATCCAATTGTGAACCAATTCAATTATTCAAGTATTTGTTCTGCTACACTACAAACATCCAAAATCTCAACTGAGATGAACATAACTTCATAAGAGAACTACGGTGCAACACTTGGTTGATGCAGAGAGTAGAAATGCACACAATAATTTTCTTTTGATTTTTTGCTTCGAGTCTTGCGAAATGACACTTTCTTTGACTTTGATTCAAATCCAAACCTATGTTATACTAATCAAGCAATTGCCTGCCCCTAAGTTATAAATGCCATCTTTACAATGCTATATATTAAAGCCCCTTTGCTTGGGAAAGCATAAAATTCAATGCTACAAGAGCCTCTTTTCTTGGAAAAGCATAAAATTCATGTGGTGAATTGAGCTATATGGTCAATGAGTAAGGCAGGCTGAGGTAGTCGAACTGCCAAACTCACCCACCAACTACGAACACAACCAGGATGTCTAAGATGGTCTCCGAGCGATCCTAACAGTAGTCGAACTGTCAAACTCGCCCACCAACTATGAACGCAACCCGGATGTCTAAGATGGTCTCCGAGTGGTCCTAGCACAAGGTCAAGAAACGGGCTAATGTGTAGTATTCACAATTAACGATTATGAATAAGTCTATCAATATTTTACTTATCGACATATATAATATAATTTGTAGGCATATATGCATTTCATTTCAACAATCATAAGCAATACAAACATATTACTGGACTCCAATACGTACAAATTAAAATTACAAGCAAAAGCAAAGTTGTTTTGACAACAATTCTTTATTCCATTATTAATTACGAACGTGCATCTAAATTTCTTTAAATAAAAAAGAAAAAGCCACATTTAGAATTCTAATCCGGCTCCACTAAGCTTCTCCTTAGTAATTTGATCACGTTTCTTCACCATGTCAGCTGTTAAATGATTCTTCCAATCTCCGACCTCACCTCGACGAAAGAATATTCTATTTTCCACGCCCCACGGCAATGTCCCAGTCTTGTTGATTTCTAGCTTGCTTAAACTATCAAAACTACACAATTTCAAGATTTCCTCCAAGATCCCTCCTTCTTCTTCGTCCGAAGAAAATGGGCATCCCAAAAACTCCGCAAGGCGTCTCAAATGATAACAAGGTTCATCTTTCATATCTTCGTACCTCAAGAATAGTATCTTGTCTGGTCTTTTCCTTCTTTCATTCCAATAACCTAACACGTGATCCCAATATGGTCCGTATATAGTAACTCCATTACAAAACCTGTCAACAGCTTCTTCAAGTGAGGTTGTCGCCATCTGCCCAGGGTTTAACTTCTTGGTGAAGTGCCAAAGTGACACAACCGTGTCCTTAGGGTTTCTACAAATATAAACAAGCTTGCAAGCAAAATCTCGCACCGATTTTGGAAGCGAAGAATACGGCGTATGAGTGGATAAAAGCTTAGGATAATAAGAAGATGAAATCGAGGACGACGAAGAAGAATCTAAGATTTGATCATCGACGACATGTACTACTTCAAAGAAGGGCACGAGATCATGAGGGTTCCTGTTGAGTAAAGGGTGATCATTTCAACTCGGGGAATATCTCTTTCGGTAAAGTAAAGTGAAGAGGATTGCCTTCAACCAGGTTGTGCCTGATTTTGGAGTTGTAACAAGGAAGACGTCTAGATCTCGAGCCTTGAAGTGTTTTCGACATTCAATGAGTCCTCGAAGCGGTAAGGTACTATACCAAAAGCCTTCATACTTGTACATATTAGGGGAGCCCCATCCTTTTTGCTTAGGGAGAGAGGAGATAAGTTCTTGAAATTCAAAGGGCATAGTTTCTTCTTCTTGTTGTAAGTACCACTGACGCAATAATGAATTTTCAGGTGCCATTTTTGTATTGTTTTCTGTCCAACCAATTGCAATATTTATGATGATTACGATCTTGAAGCCAAATTCAAATTGCATGTCCGTGATTTCGGCACGAGTATTGGGACAAATTAAATAACCTGTAAATCACGCATTATCTTAATTTTATACAATTTACTGTTAAAGTTATGGAACCATCTGATCTATAAACTTAAGCTGATAGATCGGTTCCAATTATTATTATTATTATTATTATTATTATTTCCAGTATTACACCTGTAGTGATGCCAAAATTAATTGAATCTATAAATTTTCATTTTCACAAATGACACTATAAAGCAAGATCCAAGCTTAGATCATATAATTAATCACATTTTAATACCACTAATCACTTCATTTTGATAAATCATAAGTGTCTATTACAAAATTATTTTTGCCTTGAGTGTTACATATATGTTCACTTTTGTTTTTTAATTCATTGAGATTTTTTTTTACAGTCATTTTTCGAGAACACACACATATATATATATATATATATATATATATATGTGTGTTGACTTAATCCTACTTAATTGATATATAATATTTTATATTAGTTCTCAAATGTCTTAGAGCAAGGTACGTGTTTTTTATTCCCTTTTTTCACACCAAAATAATGGAGAAAGCAAAAAAATAGAATGTTACGTACGTATAATGATTTTCTCGGTCATGCCGAATTTTAATCAACGGCAAACATTTATCTTAGCTACATATATTTATTGCAGTTACGAAATTATTCATCTTGCATGCATTTTCGCGGAACTTGTTGATATTTCCTTTATAAAAAATTTGTAATTGGTTTAGAAATTGAGGCATTATCGTCTACGAGGCTGATCTGTTGCACCCGTGTGCTCCATATTATGGAGCACCCAGGCCACGTGTCGCAAACAGGTGGAAGACAGTTGCAGGAGAATGCCCGGTGCCAAAAATTCTATTTTTAAAAAACATCAGGGACTAGTAAATGCAATTTCCTCACATGTTTGAGCCTTCCTCATCCTCACCAGCATGGGACAAAGCTGACCTACCACCGCTGCCGACCGTGAAGCTCGCCGGAAGTCCGCCGCCAACCTCCGACGCGATTTTATTTTCTTCTTCGCCGTGAAGATGCTTGGAACGTCGAAGTTGAGAGGGCTTGAAGGCTGAAGGCTGTTTCGCCGGAGATGTCGCACGGTGGTGGCGGCGCAGCGGCAGAGGTGGTGCACATCGTTTCGCCGGCGAGTTGGTTTTATGGGAGATGATTTCGCTGAGTTGCTTGAGAAGGAGTTGATGATGTGTTTTAAAATCCTAAATTGCTTGAAGGAGTTGATGTATGATTTCGCTGAGTTGTAGAGCAAATTAGGGTCAATATTGTTTGAACTGGATCTGAAAGTGGGAGAGAACTGAGAAGGAGACAAGGAGTTAGTGATGCGATAAATTACTTGAAGGTCCCTAATATTTCAAAAGTTATTTAAATTGGCACCGAGTTTGATTTAATTTTGTGGCACACGCGTGGCGTCTTCTCCTTGCGACATGTGGCCTGGGCCGGGTACAACATATCAGGCTTGGTATCGTCTGTGCCACCAGAGTCTGCATAAATCTTCATCATGTAAATTGATATCATCTCTAGCTCGACGCATAGGTAACGATACATAAATATACATTGATGGTGCAACTCTTTAATAAAATATAAGCTAATCTCCAAAATCATTACCTAAGGCAATATTCAATTTCATCTCCGCCATGCAGAGGTGCGCATGCATGTCAAAGCCGGTCCATATGTTGAGGCCATTGAGACCTTTGCCTCATGTGTCGGGAGGCAAATTTGGGGCTAGACACTATCATTTAATTTTAAAAAAAAATTGAAGCTCGCACAATAAATTGAGTTTTAAATAATAAATTATTTGGCTGTTATTGTAATGGATAATAGATGTTTATTGGTTGGATTTTTTTACAAATTATCACTCTCATTTACTCTTACAGCAATGTCTTTATTTTGAGGTAAGCAATAACTTACTATTACTCGACAAATTATTGAAAATGAATACGGCATTTTATATGAATTTTTCTTTGTTGTGTCTTGTGAATGTGGCTTTATGGGCTTATATGAATGTGATCTTGTCAGTTTATGAGAATGTGGTCTTCTCAGCTTATATTTGTGTGGTTTTATTAGCTTATGTATGCGATTTTTTTATAAATTAATTAATAATTAACAGTTTGTTTAAAAAAAATATTTGTTGTATTGGGCCGATAGTCGAGGGCGTTTAATTTATGTGTTGCGTTAGGCTATGAAAAGTACAGGACCGGCGCTGATGCATGTTTGCGTATTTAGTTGACTGAAGTTGACTTGGCACATGCGAGCACTGAGGGAACACAATCTTCAACTTGGATAGAGGATATCACGCGGGAGAGACAACTCCAGCTGGCTCCTACTACAGCAGACTGAATTATTGCTCCTACGAGGCCCACAAAGGATAATTGAGCAGACTTGGTTGACTCTCCAGCTGGCGCCTACTAGAGCAGACTGAGCGTGTGTTCGTGTATATTTATTTTTGTTTAAAATTTTATTAAAAATGGAATATAATAGTGGGGATCACGAGATGTATAGATAATAATGAATAATGATATAAAATATATGATTGATATTGATATTTGATTTTGAATTTTAATAATAGGTGATTTTTAGATGAAAATAAGTGAAAACGAACACACGCTGAATTATTGCTCCTGCTAGTCCCACAAAGAATAATTGAGCAGACTTGGTTGACTCCAGTCGACTAGGTAGACTGAATTATTGCCCCTCCTATAAAGTGCCCATGTATGTATAGCTTCACACAAGTATCGGATCTATGATCTAGATCTGAACTTAACCTTCCAAATATATTCGTCAGTGTCTATTTTCAGAGCAAATATATATAATCTGCAGCTCAAAGGTACCGTATTAATTAACTGTTATGCTTCACTTTGAGTAAAAGGAGGGAGTCAGTATAATCTGATGGACTCAAAATACAGGCTACTATTAATTCGCAGATCATTATAAAATGTTGCAATTATTATATAGCATATCGACCTACCTAACAAATGTTATTTTATCTTCTCAGTGCAAAGATTTGAGCTTCCATCGGGTGATCCATTCATCAAAATTGAGCAATTGCTGTTTTAGGAACAAATTTGCAGTACAAAGGAGCAGATCAAGGTACGTACCGTATCAAGGAACAAATTTGCAGTATAATTGCTGTTTTATGCGTCAATTGACTGTCCTACATGTCAATTACACGAAATGAATAGTAACACCTTATTTCTTCTTTTTTTTAATAATTATTTCCATCTACTCTTATATATTTGTAAGTATTTTGGAGTTAATTACATTTATTTGAAACATCATATTTTAATTATTAGAAATATTTTTGTTATTTGAATTAAAAATACATTAAAATATGAACATTGTGTGGACATATAATTGAGTGGGAAGAGAAATTTTATCAAAAGATAAAGGATATCACGATTCAGGCGAGTGAAACAACTCCAGCTGGCTCCTACTAAAGCAGATTGAATTAGACGGTGTTAACGGATGAGTTTTAATGTATTTTTATGAGTAGGAAGAGAGAGAATAAGTGGAGTTGAATGGTGGAGATTTAATGATTGAAAAAACATTATGAAAAAAAAGCATTAAAATGCATTTTATTTTCTTTGCTATCAGGCTCTTTGCTCCTACTAGCCCTACTTGGTTGACGCAAGTCAACTTGGTAGACTGAATCATTGCCCCTCCTGTGAACTCAAGTCAGCAATCTCTATGACACAAGTACTGGATATATGATCTAGACCTAGATCGGAGCATAATTCCTCTCATTCACGGCCCAATATATCCATCAGAGTTAAGCATCAACAGCCATATATTTTCAGAACAAATATAATCTAAGGTAGGTACCGTATTAATTAACTGTTATGCTTCACTTTGAGTAAAAGGAATGGGTCAGTATAGTCTGATGGACTCAAATACAGGCTACTATTAATTTGCAAATCATTGTACAATGTTGCAATTATTATATAGTATATCGATTTACCTAACAAATGCTATTTTATCTTCACAATGCAAAGATCTGAGCTTCCGTCGGGTGATCCATTCATTAGATTTGAGCAGCGGCTATTTTCGGAACAAATCTGCAGTACAAAGGAGCAGATCGAGGTACCGTATTAATTAACTACTAGTATGCTTCAATCGACTATCATGTATGTCAATTACACGAAATGAACAACAACACCTCATTTCTTTGTTTTTTTTTTTTTTTAAATAATTATTGACATCGATGCTTATATATTTACAAGTATTTTGGAATTAATTACATTTATGTGAAACATCATATTTTAATTATTAGAAATATTTTTTGTTTTTTGAATTAAAAATACATTACAAGAAATACACTTTATTCGCAAAAATAATAGGATTTCGTCAATTGCCAACATACAATTGATAAACTAGCATATCAAGGAAGACAAATGAAAAATAAAATTTATATTTTATAATACTTAATCTCAAAATTGTAATTTAAAAAAAAAAAAGGGAAATTCAAAACAGGAATTGCATCGCTACATTAAAATTCTGTATTGTTGCCAACTGCAAAAATGGAGTCCCATTTGGAGCAAGTCGACACTGTACAATCTCGGTTGGAGATGCTCTAATCTCTCCAGAAAAACATATTCTACATTTGTTCCTGCTGTTTGGGAAAGATTCCCAAAATGCGCAAAGGAAGAAGGCTATTTGATACTCTCTTGATTCTGATATATACAGTTTATAGAAATCTTTCGTTTCAATTTGTGAAAACCATTGACAGAGGATTTTGTGAAGAAAAGTGTTCTTTCAAAAGACTTGCAGTAGCATGTGCAATTATCAAATCTATATATATTAAAACAGAAGTGAAACTGGAAGTAGTTTTTAATGGTGGCTTCAGGACTAGTTAATTCCTATTTTAGTTGATTTGGGACATATTTTAGCCATGTTTCGAGTTGGAATTTAATTTTTTTTTTCAATTAACTACCTCCTAAAAATTTGCTTTTAACAGGTCAAAGTAAAAATTAATTAATTTACCAAAACACAAGTGTGAAAACAAAAGGTACAATATTTTACGAAAAATTATTTTTTCCTTTTTGATGGATAAAATTAAAATTTACATTTCCTGTATACTTTTTTACCAGGACAATTTTGTTCGCCCCACTTTTATGAGAGTTAACATTACTGTCCTTTTGGAGAGTCAATTTTATGGGGACAAAATTGAAGTTTTCGAAATCTTTTTTGCCATATTATTCTATCCATTAAGAGCTTCAATATAAGTATAGTCTTGGTATATAATTTTTACTATTTTCAAAGTTATTTATTTTGGAGGTAAACAAGTAACTTATCATTTAAAATATATCAATAAATTGCGATATAATCAAATAATTAAATAACTAATAACATATAGATATTGATAGATTTACGATATAAAATAGTGATACCATTATTTATATATTTTCTAAAATCTAATCTATTTCTATTATCGATCTATCTATCTATGATGATGATGATTATTATTATCTTTATATATATAAAAGAAGGAGTTTTTGCCATAATTAATTTTGTATTTTGCCGCCTAAAAGTGATCATAGTATTTTTTCTTTTCTTTTCTTTTCTTTTTTTTTAAAATGAAAGCCTCCTCATTTCTTAAACGTTCATCATAAACCATGTTAAATATGGGAAATAGGAATAAGGTTTCCTAAATTTATCTGAATCGTGTTCCCTAATTAATTTTTTTTTTGTTGTTTGATTGATTTCTATTTAAAAAGACAGATTTTTATTTTTTTTGTTTTAAATAATTCAAGGTTGCAAATATTTTTATCTTTTAATTTTTGTTTAAAAAAATATACACACACATATATATAATTATCTATTTTTCTCATTTTCCTTCGTACAAGGTAGATATTTGGGACATATATTTTTATGTCTAAATTATTTTTGGTAGAAAATAATTTTTGTTTCATTTTTAGGTAATATTTTTTTCTTATCAGTGCATGTTTTGTATTCTAACTAATTGTTTACATTAAATGTTCAACATATTCAAAATAAATTTATATTAAAGGTAGAAATTATAAATTTGTTTATTTTTTTAACTTTTCTTTAGTATCAGAATCTTTTAAAATTAGTTAACTCACAAAACAACGATAAATAACATTAAAAAAAAACAATCATAAAATTATTCAAATCTGAAAATGACAATTGATATGACAATTTTTTCTAAAAAATTATAATTTGGATCAAAATTTATAAATATTATTGAAATATATTTTAATATTACATATTAAAAATAATGTATTTTCTTATTTTACAATTGTGTTTTATGTAAATTCACCATTTTAATTTTTATAAATGCATCCTGTGGGCAATACTAGTTTATTATTAAAAGTAGAAGAGTGGTTGTTAGCCGTCTTGCTATGTTCCCACTTAAAATGACGTTGTCACATGCAAAATGTTTTTACACAATCAACAACATAAAAATTAAAATATTTCAACTACAACCATTAATATAAGATGAAAAATAATTAATTTCAAAAAATTCATTTTATCCTTTTTTAAAGGAACTTGAAATAAATTTAAATTATATTATTAATTGTGATTACAGTGATTTGTAGAAATTAACGATAGAGGTTAAATTATTATTCATTATTATTCATGCATTTTTTGGCAAGATATTTTTAAAACTAGATCTACTTTTAACCTTTTTCCCCTTATTTTAAATATGACTCATTATTAAATTGTTTAACTGTAAAATGTTAATACATCTAATAAAATCGACTCTATTATTTGCTTTGCCGCTAATATTTAGTATCTTCCATTTCCATGCACATGAATATGTATATGTACCTTGGGAAACAATCATAGAAAATTCTTTTCTTCATTTATTACAAAGTAAACCTAAAATTCTCGTACATTTACGCCTCACACCAAGCATTCTCGTAAATTAAATCTCTTAGAAAGAAAGATATTAAAAAAAAAACTTCAAATCGGCTATATATATCTTGCCAGATTTAAATTTTAAAAAAATAATTCAAAAAAGTCAATCCCTCAAGAAATTAGGTACCCTCTCTGATATTAAGTATTTTTCTTTACGGATAATTATATGTACACTATACAATTTTTTATTTACACATATTTTTAAATATCACTAGAGGTCCTAAACGTTTACTTATATTGCAATTTTGAGCCTTTTATCTTTACTTCTATTATGTAACACATATAATTTCTAAGAATGAATTTTCAATTAAATGTTTTTAAGAGAATTTTCAATTAAATGTAAATCAAAAGGAATATTAAAAAATTTTATTTGTATTACTTACATATATAGAAAGAATAATTAATGAATGACAATATTTTTTAAAAAAAATTCATGAGTTCAAATTTGGCAAGAACGTACCATTATTACTAAGTTGGTTGGCGCATTATTTAATATAAAAGATAAAAAGTAATAACTTGAAAGAAAAAATTGTTTGATTTTGATACTCAAATAGACGAAGATAGAGAACTTTTACTCCAAATAAGATGTGGTGTAAGAATTAAAGAACGTAATGTTAATATAATTTTTAATTCTTTAAGGATATATATTACACACATCTTAATCATTATGTACTTACTACTAGTTGTAGATAACAAAAACCTTGCTTCAGGTCTACCCTATATATTCCTTTCCTCGGTCTAATGCCAAACATGAGAATGTTCCTTTACATTTTCCACAAGTAATTATATAAATTATTGTAAATAATCATATATTTGGAAATGACTTTTCTACCTTCAAAATCCTAGCCTTTGCTTATAAATAGAGGTTTAGGTTCATAATAACATAATTCTATCATTTTCTTTCTACTCTTGTCTAATTCCTTTCAGGTCATAACGCATTATCAACACGCTATCCATCTCTCTATCATAGTAACGCGGTACGTAATAAATGTTTATATTATTATTTGTATAGTAATACATTTCTATTATTAGGAGCAAGTTTTATGTAGTTCCTTATCAAATTTTAGGGCACTTTATATCACCATTAATTGGCAAAGGTGGTTAGGTGATGCATGTTCATTATATACTAATGTTAATTATGCGTCGTGGTTCCTATGCAAACTTTCAGGGACGGTCCTGTTTTTTGCTGGGCTTGAGTCGAACGTCTAAAAATTTTAAAAAATGGGCTCCTTTATTTATTTTCCTAAAATATGGGCCTCTTTATTTTATTTTTGTAAAGATAATACAATAATAAGCCAACGAAAGATATAAAAGCTTAGTCAAAGCACGACAATGCAAAGCGTGAAGTGACTAGCTCATGGCTTCTCTTTCTTTGAGTTCTCTCTTTCCCCTTTTATTTTCTGCCAACTTACTCAATTTCTATCTCTCTCTCTCTCTCTCTTTTTTTTTTTTTATTGAAAGTCTCCGCTTTCTCTTTAAGTTATCTCTCTAATTCAAGCAAAATGGGTAATCTCTAATTTAAGCAAAATGGGTAATCTCTAATTCCAACAAAATGGGCCTAACGGAAATAAGCAAACCTTCACAAAAAATGGGGCTAGATTTCTTTTAAGTTAAAAAGATCCATAAATTTGGATTCAATACTTGATTTTGTCCATTATTTTACTTAAAAATAGGCATACAAATTTGTATTGAATTTAAATTTGGGTCCTTTTTCTATTAAAAAATTGAATCTTAGCTATAACGGATTAAAATGGACCCTTGAAAGATCGGGCTTGAGTCGGCCGACTCACTTGCCCCGCCCTTGCAAACTTTCTTCAAGAATTTTAAAATTCGATCACATGATATCATTAACAAGAAAACAACGTGAGGTATCATAATTCTGGTAGATTTGTTACTCGCAATTTTTTTTTATATTAATCCCAACGATTCTTGAAGATTCAGTTGCCAATTGGTATTATTCCATTTTCTATAAAATAATATATATATATATATATATATATTCTATTATTGTACATGCAAATTTTATAGAAATTAATATTTATATCAGATAATGATGATGATTTTTATGTTAATCATATGTGATTAATTGTGTGTTTTCCTTTTAATATAATTATCAATTATCAATATGAATTTCTATTATGTATGTAGTTTTTCCTTCCTCTTCAGTTCATAAAAACTTTACAATTCGATAAATATTCTAAAAAATTAGTGAACTATTAGTCCTGAACATAATATAAATTAATGTTATCTGCTGATGAAGAACACGAACTATAAATTTAATGTTGTTGTCCCTTTAGAAAAATAACACGTTCAATGATATTGTTTCGCTGTTCTTGAATATTGACTTTATTTGTAATGATTTTAGAGGGACGTAAATTATTGTTGACTCCCGAATAGTTTAAATATGGTAAGATTTATTATCAATAATCTTATTGTCCTGGATCGTTTAAACATATGGTAAGATCTATTATCAATTATTGCTCCCGAAAAGCGTATATTATATAATTTTTTATTATTATTTTTAAATTAGAATTTGTGATTTCAAAAGAACGCTTTTAATCAAGTGTCCACTGGCAGTGGCGGAGCAACATAGCCTGTGGGGTTCTCTTGGACCCCATCGCTTTTTTTTTTTTTTTTTTTTTTTTTTAACTTAGTGTTGTTTTGGGACATTGTGGCAAAAACCAATCTTTAGTATATCTATTGTATTAGTTAGCAAAAATCAAGGAAACAAGACATTAGTCTTGACTCTTCACTCTTCATGTTAATCAAAGCAACGAGTTAATTTAGTTTTTTAGACAGACTTACTTTGAAAATATTTATATATTTATATTAAATGGTTAAGGTGATTGATTTGAAATTATAATACTCTTTGTTGTATATAATTTATTTTTCTCTTAGTTGGTTTCAAATTTCTAATCACATTAAAATTGAACTTGTGTAAATTTTATTTTACCTTAATGATGTTTGATAAACAAATCTCTTGAAACCCCAAAAGCCGGGGTGACCCCTTTCAGAACTCCCACGTTAGAATTTTTTTGGCCCCCAATCAATCTATTTCTTGGCTCCGCCACTGTCCACTAGTGGACACCTTAATGTGCCCTCAATGTACGAAACCACATTTCCTAAAGAATCACCACTTTTCTTTTGTTTCCCTTTTTTTTTAAAGGGAAATCACCACTTTAATTTATTATAACTATTCTCTAGGGAATATGATTTTTTTTTATATGACGTCAACAACATGATTTGCATTTGAAGAGAACAATATTTTGAGATACTATTGTTTATCGTACTATTGTACTTTATTAAATCATCGACGGTGCTTGAACATCCCTCTGAAGAATATTACATTCTCGATTTGATCTATAATATTTAAAATTTTCGATATTTTGCTTCTGACATTCTTGAAGAATATTAAATTATTGCTGTTGAAGTAGTAATATTCTGAATTAATAATTCTTGTGCCGATGATGCCATGCATGGAAGGATCAAGACTGTCAGTAAATAATTATTTGGCATGTATGAGAGTCGGACCATCTATTAAATTAAAGTCGTCGAAAAGAACAAGTATGTGAATAGTATCTTATAATTTGAATTTCCCTAGAGAGCTTATTCATATTAATTTGTTCATCTGGTTAATAATTTTGAACTAAACTAAAGAATGCCTAGATTAATACATGATTAGCTAGGTGTGAACCTTATCAATAAAATATATTTTACTCCTGGACGAATGGTGTATTAATTATGACCTAATTTGGCAAATGTTATCGAACAATCTTATAGCATTAATGTTATTATTTGTCAAAACACCCGTTATTTTCTTTCTACTATTTGCTAGTTATTCATTGAATCAAGCCTTTAAATTTTTTCTTATGAAGTAATAAAAATAGTTTGAAGTAGAAAATTAAAATGTACGAGAAACAAAATAATACTTTTAATCATTGTGATTGTTAATTGTTTACTGTATATTTTAACCATCCCTCATTTTTGGTGCAGATTTTCTGGCATTATATCTAATTATCTTACTTTTATATTTGATAATAACTAAAGTAGTTTATTACTTGTTTACTGTATAATTATTCTCACTTGTTAACTGTTGTTTCCATAAGATGGTCCAGAATTTTTATTTTATCTTTTTCACGTTATATTCAAACTTCCATAACATCATAAACATGACAACCTTAGTTTTTTCCCTCACCAACAATATTCAAAAAGGATAATATAACTATTATATTAACGTGCTTAATACTATTGTATTAACAGAATTTCTCATTCCTTTTATCTATGGACAAGCATATATATATACGAATGTTTCTTTCCCGTTTTCAAAAATAATCATATTACTGTTATTTGTTGAAACAAGACTTTCAATTTTTACTTTAAACAGTATATTTTTATGATCTTTTTTCTTTTTTCCATGCGGATGTGCTAGCATTACCTTGCACTTATTTGATAATATAACTAAAGTGGTTTATTTTTTTAATCTTCGACCAGGTATCTAGGCTTCTCCAATTTGCCTTGTAATGGCAGATGTATTTGCTAGTGCCGCTGGAGGGAAGCTAGTAGAATATGTGATCGATCCAATTGTGAATCAATTCAAATATTTATTCTGCTACACTGCAAACATCCAAAATCTGAGAGATGCATTAAAAGATCTTAAAGACAAGAGAAGTAGGGAGGAACAAAAGAAGGATGAATCCGAAAGAAATGCAGAAGTTTTGCACGAAGATTTTAAAGCATGGTTTGAAAATGTTGACAAAAAAGTGATAGAGGCGGAGGGTATCCTGAATTTGAATAATCCTGAAAATTCTGTAGTGCAGTGTCGATGCCTCAAATGTCCAAATTTGAAATTTCGTTACTTGCAAGGCAGGAAAGCTACAAAGCTAACTGCCACCATTGTCGAGCTCCAAAAGAAAGGTCAATTTAATAACGCGGGTTACCGTAAACCACCTTCGGAGCTACCAAATGTTGTGCTAAGCAATGTGGAGGGTCTTAAAACAAGGAACTCAACTAAGAATGAAATCTTAGAAGCTCTAAAGGATGAAGAGACCTTCATAGTTGGGATATGGGGGATGCCTGGAGTTGGTAAGACAACAATGGCGGAGGAAATAAAAAATGACATCAAGAAATTTTTTGACGAGGTTGCATTCGTGGTTGTATCGAAGGATCCCATCATTAGTAAAGTTCAAAATGATATTGCTGACGCTCTTGGTTTCAAAATTGAAGAGCACAACGAAAAAGTGAGAGCTGAACGACTTTGTCACAGCAGACTTACACGTGATCTTCAAAAGAAAATTCTTGTAATACTCGACGATGTTTGGGAAGAAATCAATTTGGAAAAGATCGGATTTCCTCCAAAAGGCGCTCGGAAGGGGTTGAAAATTCTTTTAACTTCGCGCTTTCAAAATGTTTGTAAAAAAATGGGAGCTGATAGGATTGTTGAAGTTAAAGTCTTGCGTAACGGTGAAGCATTGAAGCTTTTGAAGGATGCAGCAGGGATTTCAAATGATCCAAGTGAAGTTGTGAAACAAGTTGCTGAGGAGTGTGGTGGGTTGCCTCTTGCACTTGTTCTTATTGGCAAAGGACTAATAGATGCAGATGAATCTGCATGGAGGGATACACTGCACCAACTACAGAACTCTACAATGGAAGAAGAAGTGTACAAAAGTATAAAGATTAGCTATGACAAACTGAAACATGGAGGTGCCAAGTCATTGTTTTTGCTCTGCTCTTTGTTCCCCGAGGATTACGATATCTCAATTGAAACTTTGGTTAGATATGCAAGGGGTCTAGAGATGTTTAAAGATACTATCACGTTATCCCAAACAAGAGATAGAGTATATTCTATTGTTGCTCAACTGAAAAGTTGCTCTCTGTTGCTATCAGGCAGTGACGAAGAGTATGAAGTAAAATTGCATGATGTCGTGAGGGATTTTTGCTTAAAAATCGGATCAGAAGGTAAAGATGTATATATGGTGAAACACGATGGTGTGAAAGAGTGGCCGAAACATGAAAAGGATGACCAGCTCACTGTCATCTCATTGACATTAGATGATAAGTTGAATGAGCTTCCAAATGGGTTGGAATATCCGAACCTAAAGTTGTTAAGGGTAGTGTGTCGGCGGAAACAAACATACCCGATGATTTCTTTTCAAAGATGAACCAGCTGAGAGTTGTTGATTTCATTTCTTCAACGTTCAACCATATCCCATCATCAATACAATGGTTGACGAATCTTCAAACTTTGTGTTTCAATCGCTGCATATTGAAATCCAGGTTATCAAACATTAGTGGTCTAAAGAAGTTAGAAATTCTGAGTTTTTTTGGATCTGAAATTGTTGAATTTCCCAGTGAAATAGCACACCTTAGCGACTTGAAATCTTTGGATTTGAGGTTTCAAAAATACCCTCATCCATTTCCACGTGTCGTGTTATCAACCTTGAATGAGCTGGAAGAATTGTACTTGGGAAAGCTCTTTCCTACTTCGGGGGACAAATGTGGAGATTTTTATCAAGTGGAAAAGGGGTACATTATTGGAGAATTAAGTTCATTAAAGAGTCTTCAAACTTTTCAAATCTGCATCGACGATCCGGGATTTCTTCTGCAAATGCTAAAAAATATGCGTCCTAAGGAATTGAAAAGATTTCAAATCATTCTCAATGAGAGAAACGGATATGAATATCATTTCAACAAAACCTTGTTTCTTATGGACTTGGAGGCAAGTGCAATAAAACACACTGTAATTCGTGATTCGTTATTGCGGAGAACGGACCATCTCGTTCTCCGTGATGTTTGGGGCTCATTAAAGAATCTTGTGAGTGAATTAGATGAAGATGGTTTCGTTGACTTGAAGACACTAATTCTGGATGGATGTTCCTTTGAGTATCTTATTGAGTTACCGTTGGGGATATGCAATGGAAATGTAACGGCTGGGGCTTTTGCTAAACTACAAAGGCTAGACCTAACTGATTGTGATGTAATTAAAATTGCGTTGCCAGAGTCGGCTGCAAAATGCTTGCTAAACCTTGAACGTCTACACATAATAGATTGTGATATGTTAGAGCATGTTGTTGCAAGGGACGTCGCAGAAAGTGAAGTAACTGATCAAATTGTGCTCGAGGTTAAAAAGTTGAAATATCTTGCACTTGATGGACTACCAAATTTAAAGAGCTTCAGATATGAATCAAATGTTGATTCCAAAGCACTCGAGACATGATGTGCTTACCTAATTGAAGTTTAAAAATAAAAATGTGAACCAAAAAAATATTGTGGATATAAATATAAAATTTGGGTCGAAGACGTGGCGCCACGTGGCATGGGTTCGTTACTGATGTGGGTATCCGAACAAAAGTGACAATTGTAAATTAGTACTAACTTTTTTTAAAACTATATGGTTTTGACTTAAAAATAAAATTGTGAACGAAAAAATATTGAGGATATAAATAAAAAATTGAGTGAAAACTAAGGAATACTATTACAATTTAAATGTGGTGCAATTATTAAAATGTGTAGTGCAAATATGATTAGCATTAACAATTACCATTAAATACAACTTCTATACAATTGTAATAGTGGTGATTTGGTACCCATAGTCCCGAAAAAAACATTGTGTGGGCCGGTGGACCCCCCAGCATAAGGTGGCAGTTATGTATTATTTATCTAACTTCACTTAGGTACCAAAAAAAATTATTTTTGGTTAATGACGTGGCGTGGGTTGGGTGCCCACGTGGGTATCCAAACAAAAGCGACACTTGTAAATTAGTACTAAATTTTTTTAAAACTGCATGGTTTTGACTTAACCTTTTAATATATTTTTATTTTGACCCATAATTAAATTAATTAACATGTTTGGTCGTAAATAAATAGTTTGTATCAAACACATTAGCACATGTATGCATATATATTATATTTTTAAAAAAATCCAGTATTTAATTTAACACAATCAAGTTTTAATTTTAACAAAACATCTAAAATTAATATTATTATTAGATGTCCATATATTTGTAGCTTAATTAATACAATTATTAAAATTTAATAATAATTTTCTAGCAAAGAATGGAACAGGAAAGAATGTGAAAATAAAAAGAAAAAAGAAAAAAAATGAGCCGCCCTTCTCTTTCCAGCGTAAAACCAGTGTTGGAGCATTGTGACAATTGGATTTATGTCTCACTTGACTAACTATTAAATTATGCAGATTGCGTTCCCTAACTTGGAATGGCTTGAAGCAAGTGAATTGCACAATATTGCAAAGCTACTGGGTGACGACATACAACCAAAAGCTCTACAAAAACTGGGTTCCGTATATGTGAGTTCTTTTGATGAACTGACGACCCTCGCACAATCGGAGTCGATTAAAGCTCTACAAAATCTTGAAGTTCTGAGTGTGGTTCGTTGTAAAGCACTAGATGTGTTGTTTGAGTTGGAGGGTCTGAAGGTTACAGAAGATGACACTCAGAGCATCCTTTCTCGGCTAACAAGATTGGAATTGAGTTATCTACCCAAATTAGTGCACATCGCAAGGAGGGTTCCTAAAGGAATTCGCGTCTTCCAGAATTTGACATCACTTCACATTGAAATTTGTGGTAGCTTGAGGTACCTGTTCACACCTTCTATGGCCAGCTCGGTTCCATGCCTTGAAGCTCTAATCGTTGAGTCGTGTCAAGCAATTGAAGAGATTATTGGAAGGGAACAAGAGATCGAAATGGCAGAACCGGCATTCATTGGAGATTTTAACAAACTGGTGTTTCCTCAATTGAGGACTCTACAACTTCTACAACTTGCAAGTTTGAGAATGTTTTGCTGGGAGAACATTAAACTCGTGTTCCCTTCACTAGATGCATTGAATATTGTTGAATGCCCCAAAATGGTAGAGCCACTTGCACCTGCACCACCAACGCTGAAGAAATTACGCATAGGAGGAGTGAATTTTACCTCTCAAATATCTTGGATCCTGCAGGTACGTCCTTTTTATTCCGGTTTTTCAAGCTAAACATAATTGTAATTGATATTATTTAATTAGTATTTACATATGAACAACTAGACACTTTTGTCCTGTCTATAAGGCCCCATGCGTGATGGTTTTTTTTTTTTTTTTTTGGTTATCTCTAATGCATCGTCATGCTTCTTCTGCAAGTATTATTTGATTATTTGATTGCTTAGGATATCATATTCTAGTGATATCTTCTAGAGCTGATTTTTGTACCAAAATAATTTTGAAAGTGAAAAAATAGAATGGTACGCGTTCTTATATTAAAACGAATATTCTTGGTTGTGAATTCGATCGAAGGCAAACATTTATTTTAACTACTATATATATATATTCTTACTGATGTCTAGTATAGGTGTATCTCCACTTTCATGCTGAGTTTTGTAGTATAGGTTACTTTACGAAATATACAAATTGTAAGTTGGAAGGTAAGGTTTAGGGGGGAAAAAATTAACACACTACATATATTTATAATTATCAAGTTATTTATCGTGCATGCATTTTCATGGAAACTAGCTAATATTTCTCTTATAAAAAATTTTTAATTGATTTACAAATGGCGGCATTATCATTAGAACGCTTTTTATGGGATTTGACACTATTCCTTTATTTATTTATTATAAGTGGGTCGAACAGGGGCATTTCATTGTACTACAAACATAACAAAGAGTTCCACTCATAACTCACTTGGGTAAATATTACGACGATGGGATTTATTGCTTACATAACTTTTTAAATATGTGCAGGATAGATTCCCTAACCTGGAGGAGCTTTCTGTCGAAGAAGTGCAGTGTGTCTCAAAGACATTGAGTGATGAGATACATCCAAAATCTCTGGAAAAATTAAGGTCCTTAGATGTGTGGAATTTTGGTGATGTGATGACCATTGCACAATCTGATTCAATTGAAGCTCTACAAAATCTTAATACGCTGAAAGTATCTCGTTGTTCACATCTAGATGTGTTGTTTGAGTTGGAGGGTCTAAAGGTTACAAAAGATGAGACTCGGAGCATCCTTTCTCGGCTAACATCACTGTATTTGGATGATCTACCCAAATTAGTGCACATCGCAAGGAGGGTTCCTAAAGGAATTTGTGTCTTCGAGAATATGACATCACTTACTGTTGATAAGTGTGGTAGCTTAAGGTGCTTGTTCACACCTTCTACGGCCAGTTCGCTCAGAGGCCTTGAAACTCTACGCCTTAAAGACTGTGAAGCAATTGAAGAGATTATTGGAAGGGAAGAAAAAATCGAAATGCCGGAACCAGCACTCATTGACAAAGAAGGAAGAGAGTTAAACAAACTTGTTTTCCCTAAATTGAGCACTCTATTACTTTTCAAACTTGAAAGTTTGAGAATGTTTTGCTCCGAGAACATTAAACTCGAGTTCCCTTCACTAGATAACTTGGGCATTGCTAATTGTCCTGTGATGGTAAAATTCTCTCCTGAAGAGCCAACTGCACCAAAGCTGATGAAAATAAAGACAGTGAAACACGGCGTTGTTGACTTCTCAAATGTGTTGGATCCAGGTATGTATGTCATCATGTTGACTCTCATTTTGCTATGCCATTTACATGTGAATAACTAGAATACATTTTTCCTGTTTATTAGGGCTCTTTCATGTTGAGGACAGCCACGACTACGAAATGTTGAAGCTATTCTTTCGGTACTGATTGCTAGGAAGGAATGTGTTGAATGGGGAATTTGACCTTTCGTCCCCTTTCTTTTGCTTTTACAATCCATCCATTTGAATGCTATTCATGAGTTAGTTATTTAGGTGTTGATGATGAAACCAATAATAATTCTGTTAACTTGTTTGTTTGTGCATTGTGTGCATGCTTATTTGCTTAAAAACTCTTGTATCAATTTAATAACTAAAGACAAATAATGTTTGTCCAGTTAAGAGTCTATTATTTCAAATTCTGAGGCAATATTCCCATTTCAAGCATGGACTGCAGTAGCCTATTATTTTGTATCAATTTAATAACTAAAGAACAATGTTTTTTGTTTTCGATGTTTGTGTTTAATTTCTAGCATTATTTATTACTGGATGATGATACTGATGTGGGGTAAGTCCAGACCGTGGGATTGCATGTTTGCTTAAACTCTCGTATTGATTTAATTAACCAGGTAGGATTTTTTTATTCCGAATCCAGTAGATAATAATTATATTATCTTACTTTTGTTGCTCAACAATTACATTTGTCTATCCATGGTCTTTGTTCCACATCCTTTCTAACTCCAAGTATAACTCCTTTTACCTTGAGTACCAGGAATTTGAACGTTAAATGGATATTCTAGGAGTACTCAAGAGTCGTCAAAGCATTAGAAAATTAGTAGAATGTGTCGAGTAAGCAAGGGTGTTATAAAAAGGTTATATCTACTTATTTCTCCAGTCACGTCTAAAACAAATGGTAATAGGTTCTCTTTTTAAATTTCAAAATTATGAGCAACAATTCTAAATAAACCCACTAGCATTCTAAGCGACAATTGTATTTAAACTTTGACAAGGATATCAAAATCTAAACCATATTATAGTAAATTTACACAATGGTATCTCGATCGTATCCGATATTCGATGCTAACTTAACCGCTGTATAACAAGAATTTTGAAGAAATCTTAATAAATTTTTATGAGAGTGATCATGCGATTGTGTAGTTCAAACTGGAATCCAAGGGAGAGCACAAAACGACAAGTTTTTTTAACCATTCACATAATTTCTATGCATTTCAGTATTGTCGAGCAAGCTCAGATAAGGAGGTGTAAGTCCCTAGAGCTGCACTTATTGCACCCAAAGCCACAATAGCAACACTCAAAACCACCTGATGCATAACACAAAGAAAAATAAATAATAAATTAGTACAATGAACCTAGAAAACCGAGCAACTAATAGCATAAAGTCGGTCTATGGTCAATAAACTGCAATCGAAATGATTTTGTTAGATCGAGATTCGATTACCTGCACTCTAGTGCCATTCTTCCCAATAATTTGCAAAAAGCATAAAGTTGGCATTATGATTGCCTGAAAAAAAAAATGAAAGAGAAGAAAATGATAGGATATTACAAGTGATATAATATCAGATCCTAAGCTTGTGAAAACGATGAAATAATAAGAAACTAAACCTAAAGAAGATCTTGCATACCATTAGTATGCACAAAAGAGAGCCAACTAAAGACATCACAAGACCTGCAAGTATAAAAGACAAAAATCGAGTGCAATTAGTTGGCATGATGACCGATAAAGAGGCTTCAAGGAGGAAGAGGAGACAGCTGCAATAATTTAAGCATGGAAAAGTTCATTTAGTTGAAATGTTTCTCCACCTAATACTGCTTCAAATTAACAATTTTGCATCCTCCTCTGGAAATGGAAAGCGCATTGAAGAATTTTCTCTAACGACAAGTCTCTTCACAGCTCTTTAAATGTGACGCATGTCCAAAAAGTTCTCTAAAATGACCGTGTTTCGTATTGTTAAAACACATCATCAGCATCCTATTTCTTTTCGTGTCAAGCCCTTTTACATTCATTTAATTCTAATTAAACCAACTTTTCAAAAACATTTTACACTTGAGTCCGACATCCCATTTGAAAATTATGATTTAAACCCAGAGACGAAAAAATTAGATCATCCGAAAGCTAGTAGGCAATAATGGTCAAGTCTTACGCTAAAAAGGAATGAAGAATTCTAAAACAGATAAAGTATGCATACCAAAAAAGGGGACAACAAATGCGACGAATAGAGAAGACACAACAAGAGCTGTCCGTAAAAGAATGAAACACCAAAAACTATTGGACAGTCGTGCAGGCAACAATTCCTCAATACTCCTGCCCAATGGGTTCATTAACAGGGCATATTTGGTGAGTGGGGTGATAACCTGTTTAGACACAAACAAAAGAATTACCTAAAAGCAACCTTTACATTTTTCCAGCTCATACATACTTACTTTAAATAAGGAAACCCTCATTTTTTTTATTTGCCAAATGATACGAGCAGAAATGAGAGTTTGATCCTCACCGTTGTCCATAATGCAATTTTAGATCCAATGGTATGTTGAGGCAAATTAAAAGTGATCTGTGAGTTCGTGTGTTGACCGAACATAAGAAATCCAAGGATTGCAGCCCCACCATAGATAAGAATGCACAATATAAAACTGTAAAACCAGTAAACTTAATGGTTACAGTAAACGAGAAGTGGAGAACCAAAAAAGTGAGGGCAAAGTATAAAGATGAGTCTCTCACCATACTACAATTGCTCTGATAAATTTGGTTCTATCAGCCATTGATCGGTATATGTTTGGGAAAACAGAATGTCCCGAATAGCAGAACCCATAGATGCCAATTGCAAAAGGAATGCCACTCCAATTCATCACTTCACCACTTTGATGAAATCCAACTCCCTCCGTTGTACCAATTAAAAGCAGACAAAGAACTAACAAAACTGTTGCAATCACACCACCAGCTGCAAAGGAGGAAGTTACTTATAAGTCAATAAGTAACTCATTCTGGTTATATAAGTAAGAAATGAACATAACATATCCAATCATGTTGCCCCATTTGACATTTTTAAAAGCTTAGCAAACCTGATTTATAAAGAATGAAGTATGAGATAATTAAACACCTGAAAGCTATGAAATCAAACAAAGATCTTTCAACCACACAGTCGAAAGCCCAACAAATCAATAGATGCTCCAGGAAATAGCCTAGTAAGATTATCCCCTTCCAAAATAATAAATTCCACACAATGCCGTCTGCACTTATACAGCACATTAGCTATATGCTCGAGCACTACAAATGGACCTGATAATCAAAAGCCCTTGAGAAAGAAGGCACTTTACTTACATATAGCTCTGAGTACAAAATGATCTGCAATAAAATAAATAAGTAAAAATAAAAAAAAAAAAAAAATTGAGAACGTCAACTAAGTTAAGCTTAATAAGTTCATCATAACTATAACGAAATCAACTTACGGATACAAAAATGCGCCCATACTTTCCAAACGCAGCTTCCCCCATGTCTGGAAAAATTGAGATGCCTTCTTTACTTTCAAAGCAATGTTTCATGAGCATGGCGGTGTAACAACAGACAAATGCAAATAGAACTAGCACCGCCAAACTTGCCCAACCAGCTTCTCTAACTGTATATGGTGTAGAAAGAAGTCCAACTCCCGCCATTACATTGACACCTATTTTCCTGTAAAACAATCTCTCAATTGGCATGTTTTGTAAGGAAGGCAGATTAGGAATTACTCAAAAAGATTACTCACCGTTGAATATGGTTTGAACTAAACTACATCCATGGCTAATAGGAAGTTCTCCATGAAATTGCTTTCTGAATGAAGCATTTTCTGTCCATGATGCAATGGCAGTCCTGTTAATTTCTTCACTTTGATGTGTTTTCTTGTAATCTGTGAGCAGGGGCGCTTTTTCACTCGATGACAGGTCATCATTATTGACATCGCAACCTGAATACCCCTTCCCATATAAATGCCAAAGTGCAGCAAAGTTTGGTGATGCAGCTATTGTATAGATATCAGTTGCTTCTCTGGAAAAATGGGGGAAGATATATGTTGACGTCATCCATAATATTTATCTCCTCAAGTGCAGAATATATATTGTATCAAATCTTCAATTCTAAAACAGAGTATGATGCTTCGTACTTAGACTGCCGAATTTAAGTATTGAAAACTTCATTTGATTGAAAATTTTCTCCGCCTAACGCGGCTTCAAAGTAACAATTTTGCATTCCTATGAAAAGCGGAAAGCGCATTGAAGAATTCTCTAACGACAATTCTGTTCGCAAGTCTTTAAATGTGACGCATGACCAAAAAGTTGACAGAGTGAGTTTTGTATTTTTAAAACACATCAGCGCGCTTGAATGGTTGCACGCTAATAGCCACATTGACTCTATTACCATACTAACTATGAGCGGTCTAATAAATTTGGTTCTGTCAGCCATTGATCGGTATCTGTTTGGGAATGCCGAATAGCAGAACCCTCCCATAGATCCCAATCGCAAAAGGAACATAATGACTTTCCAATTTATCACTTGATGAAATACAACGTCCTCTGTTGTACCAATTAAGAGCAGACAAAGAACTAACAATTAAGGAGGAAGTTACTTCTTATAAGTCAAATAAGTAACTCATTCCAGTAGTTATATAAGTAAGAAATCAACATAACATATATCCAATCATGTTACACTTACTGACATTTTCATAAGCTCAGCAAAACATGATTTATAAAGAATGAGTAATTTACTATGGTAGCTACCTGAAAGGTAAGAAATCAAACGAAGATCTTTCAACCACACAATCGGTAGAACGATGATAAGAGATGTGAGAATTCCGAATAGATGCGTGGAGTCCAGTTAGTTGAATGCGTGCCCAACAAATCGATAGATGCTCCAGGAAATAGTCTTGTAAGATTATCCCCTTATAAAATAATAAATTCCCCTTTGTGGCGATTAACGTCAATTTTCTGGAAGTATGCAAACGAGAAGGAGGGAGGTGAGTGAACCGGAGCCGCTCCTTCGGTCATTGCTTTCGGATGAGGTTCAGCGGATGACGTGGAAGTATTAGAGTAGGCCCTGAATTTCGGGGTGGAAATGCTTTGGGGGAAGGAAAGAGAAAGAGATTGCGGCGGAACGAGCGGAGGAAGGTGGTGGCGCCGCCGCCGCTATAGCGGTGGTGGTTACACGCATCTTCAACTGTGCTCGGAACTCGGCATTGTTTTGGGCCCAAAGCTTTTGCGCCGACAGCAAATCAATTTTATAGTGATTTTAAAGATCGCATTTTTTTCCCGTCAAAAAAATAATAATAATAAAGATCACATTTTTCTTTTTCTGTTTTATTTTTTATATTTTTTTATGTTTTATAGATCACGTTTTAATAACATGATTTTTCCATTTTTAATTTACTAATTGATATGGCAATTTTTTGGGTCTTTCACAAAACTTTATTTTTGGATGATTTGACACGAGGTGGAATTATGGAGATGGTGTGAACATTTTCTTTTTTCAAAAAACTTGTAGTTTGAACGTGTTATGCAAATAATGATTGACAAGAATAAAATTTAAAAATATTATTATTTGGTTTTGTGTTGGGCTTGAATTATCCTATAAAAGTTACAAAATTAATTTACAGTTCAGTAGAAACAGACAATATAAAGAGCGTGTATTAATAAAAATATATTTCAGCCTTGTATGCAATATAGTTCAAGAAAAAAATATTGTTGTGGAAAATTAAAAAGCTTGTGCTAAAAAGTTTAATACTCCCATTGTCCTACAAAGATAGGCTTGTTGACTTTTTTCATACAGTTTAAGAAAATATTATTTAATGTTGTTGGGAAAATAAAACTTAAGGACATTTTCCTAAAATACCCTTTAATTCACTAATTATTATTACACTTTAATAATTTTATTTTGTTAATAACAATAAACATTAAATAAAGGCATATAAAAAATTAATAATAATTTAGAAGGAAAGATGACTATATATCTTTCTGGGACAGATGAAAATAGTAACCAAGCCTATTTTTGTGCATGGGACGAAGGGTATTTAAAATTTTAAAAGTTATTGAACATGTAATATCATCATCATTCTTAAAGTGAGATGGGCACTTTAAAGCTGTAATCGCAAAGGAGTAATTGCCTTCAACTTTCTCATTGAGTTGCTTCTCCAACTATTATTGTCGCTTCTATCTCTATCCACCACCAAATTTAATTAACGTCTAAGAAAGAGTAGATCAAATCTTACATATAAAAATAAAATTTATATTTTGACTTCCCAACCTATTATATCATGGACAATTTTAGGCCTCATTCACTATTGTTCAGACCACTTGTAACTTAGGTTATGTTTAACATAGATTATTGACAATTCCTAGTGACCAAAAAATTACACCAATTAAGGATGCTAGAAATGTTTTCCTACTTGCGCATAGTCATTCTACCTATATTTTCGTAACACTAATGCTACCTTTATAATTTCTTCCCAAACAATAGTTTAGTTTTGACTTTCTGTAGTATAATTTTTTTTTTTTATTTATGATCTTGAATGAAACCCTACCGTTAACAATGTTACTGGTGTAGCATGAATGACGAATAATTAAGAAGAGAAGAAGATTCAAGAGAAAGAAGATAATTGAGGGCCAAAGGAGAAAATATATCAATTCATTCAATAATCAAAGTCTGCCAAAACAAATGATGAACCCTATATTTATAAGGGTTTTACGACTAGCTCCTACCATGCTTAGAACAATAAATGAAAAATCCTAACATAAACAACTGGAAAATAGGCTAAAACAAATAATGAAGGCCCATATCGCAAGAGTCTAACTATTATTATATATTTATTCTCCATCAGTTACCTCATTTTTCACTTTTAAATTCGATACATTGAAAGGAGAATTATTGCTAGTGAGAATAAATTATAATGGTTTTTAAAGGTTTTTAATGTAAAAAGAGAGAGAATGAGTGGAGTTGAATTGTTGAGATTTGTGGATGTGATAAGATATGTGGATGTGATTGATTTAGGAGAGAGAAAAAAGTTGAAAAAATTGGAAAAAATTGGAAAAATTTGTTCCCAATCAGGCTATAAGTCAATGAAAAGCGTGAATCGATGAAAAACTTCTAGTTGACACCTCTACTAATTGATCGCTAGAGTGGATTAATTCTTCAAGATATACAAAATAAATTTGTATTTTGGTCCAATTAACATTTGATGTCACGTGAAAGTCTAAATAATTGAAGTAACCATTTTATTGTGTTGCTTCACACTATGGAAATTTTTAGTGTCACGAAAGAAATGAATTTGTTAACGTAATTGGATGTCCAACAATTTATATATGTTCATCATTAATCAATGAGCTTTTTCGAATATAATAAAAAATTTTCAACAAAAATTTTAAATTTTAATGAGCTAACGAGTGAGAGCAAATCATAAAAATTTTGTCCATGAAATCGTCTCAAAATATTAAAGGTAGAAATTATAATTTTCTTATTTTTACTTTTCTTCAATGTCACAATTATCATTTAAAATGAGTTAAGTTCTAAAATATTGATTAAATATTAAAAAATATATGAAATGTAAGAATATTAAAAGTCAAGTGTAACTTCTTTTTTTCTGTTTATAATAATAATAATAATGGCATTAATTTGAACATATGATCCAGATCTCAGCTTCCTTCATCAGACTTGAGCAATCGCGCGCTAAAATGCGCTATTTTTGGAACAAATTTGCAGTACAAAATCACCCAAAAGGTGCCGTATTAATTAAGTAGTACTACAAATAGGTTGCCATTTTTAATTTGGAATTTATTATTTCTCATAGAAACTAACAATGTTTATAACGGTAGAAGCAATTCTACATTAATTAATGTTATTTGTCGAAACAAGCCTTTCAATTTTTCTTAAGAAGAATTAAAATTGTTTCAGAATTTCAAGAATCAAACCGACAGGGTAGAGAATTAACTTTTATTTTTAATCATTGTGATTATTTACAATATATTTTTACACTCTCTCTTTTTTTTTTCATCCAAATATGATAGCATTATCTTTCACTTACTTGATAATAAAAATTAATAACTAAAGTAGTTTATTACCTATCTTCCACTAGCTAGCCAGTCTTCTCCGACTCGGCTTGTAATGTATGAGCGAGGTACGTAGTAGCTAGTGTCGTTGTAGGGAAGCTTGTACGTAGAATATGCTATCGATCCAATTGTGAACCAATTCGAGTATTTGTTTTGCTACACTACAAACAACCAAAATCTCAGAGATGAACAACAAGTTCTTGAACATAACTACATAAGAGAACTATGGTTCAACACTTGGTTGATGCAGAGAGTAGAAATGCACACATTCTCTTTTGATTCTTTGCTGCTAGTCTTGCAAAATGACACTTTCTTTGACTTTTGATTCAAATCCAAACCTATATATGTTATACTAATCATGCAATTGCCCCTAAGTTATAAACGCTATCTTATTAAAGCAACTTTTCTCGGGAATTAGAGCACAAAATTCATGTGGTGAATTGAGCTATCCGGTTAGGTCAATGAGTAAGGCAAGCTCATGAGGTTGTTGAGCTACCAAACTCGCCCACCAACTACGTATACAACCAGGATGTCTATAGTCTCCGAGCAGTCCTATCACAAGGTCAAGAAACGGGCTAATATAATGTAGTATTCACAATTAAGGATTATGAATTAAGTACTCTATATATTAATATTTTACTTATTGATCGACATAATATATATAATTGGGAGGCATGCATGCATTTTCAACAATTAATCATAAGCAACACAAACATATTATAGCACTCCAATACAATACAATACAATTAAAATCACAAGCAAAACCAAAGTTGTTTGACAACAATTCTCTATTCCATTATTAATTATGAACGTGCATCTACGTACATTTCTTTAAAAAATAAAAAATAAAAACCATTTCTTTCTTCACCATCTCAGGTGTTAAATGATTCTTCCAATTAATCTCCGACCTCACCTCGATGAAAGAATATTCTATTTTCCATGCCCCACGCCGCAATGTCCCAGTCTTGTTGATTTCTAGCTTAGTTGCTTAAACTATCAAAACTACACAATTTCAAGATTTGTTTCAAGATCCCTCTTTCTATTGGAAAGTGGAGACAAACATGGCCAAGTCAAATATGGTGGCTAGGAAGATTTGGAAAGATTTCTTGATTGTTGGCACACGGATGGAAAGTTGGTGAAATGAGGAGACAAGATGGTTGGTGGTGAAATGTGAAGTCAAGAAAGGAGGCTCCATTGTCAAACAAAGAAGAAGAAACTAGCATGCTCTTTCGGTGGAATTGGTGGAGTGATTAATTAGCATTTATTTAATGCTAATTATTACATTTTTGCCATTGAAATGTGCCTATAAATTGAGGCTCTTCTTCAGTATTCAAGTATCCATTCTTGAGATGTAATCCCACAAAGAGAGAGCAATCTCATATAGAGAGGAATAGAGAGAAAAATTAGAGAGAAAAAGATAGTGAGTTTCTCCTAAATTTTTCGTGTTATTCCCTTTATTTGTGAGGGTGTGTTTTCTCCTATTATAAGAGAGAGGTTATCGGCAATTGTGCTCTCCTTATATTAGAGAGAAGTTGTTGTAATCCTTTTGTCGATAGTGAAATCCTTCTACCGCTTTGCCGTGGTTTTACCGAATTAATTTGGGGTTTTCCACGAAAATCTGGTGTTTCTCGCTTTTCTCATTTCTATTTCGCTTGTAATTGTGTGCCGAGTTCCACAACCGATCCTAACAAGTGGTATCGAGCTTTGGTTACGATTTTTCATTAAATTCTTAGTATGCTCGTGGGTTGCAAAGATAGACTTTGGTCTTCCACATCGTAAACGATTTTTGAGAAAATCACTAGATCTATAGTCGAGTTCGTGCTAAGATCGATCCAGCTTAGTGGAAAAGAAGCACCTATAAAAATGGCGATTTAAATATGAAATAGAGAAATTCAATGGGAATAATTTCTCATTGTGGAAAATGAGAATAAAAGCAGTATTGAGAAAAGATAACTGCTTGGCGACAATTGGAGAAAGGTCCGACGATATCACTGATGATAAATGGAGCGAGATGGATGGCAATGCTATTGCTAATTTGCATCTAGCGCTTCGAGCGAGTATTGTCGAGTGTATCGGAGAAAAAGACGGCAAAAGAGATTTGGGATCATGAAGATTGTTAATGGCGCACTTGTAATAATGAAAGAAGAAAAAGATGGCTCTTAACCGTGGATGCTTAAAGAAGACAATGTTAAAAGAAGAAGAAGGATCTGTCGCATCGGCAAGTTCAATAGAAGAATCAACGATGTTGTGGCATCGGTAAGCTCGCACTTATGTCGTGAAAAAGGTTTGGAGATTCTCTCGTAACCGTAACTTCTTCTGAGCTAAAACAATTGTTTACTAGTAAGCAACGCAGGTTATAGTTTGGTACTTCTACTATTAGAAGTAAAACTAGTTTGGAGCCGATTCATTCTGATGTTTGGAAATCGCCAGTTATATCCCTAGGAGGTGCAAGATACTTTGTATCCGTCAGAGATGTGGGTGTATCCAAGCTAATAAAAAGAAATCAGATGTGTTTTCTCTTCAAAGACTACAAAGTGCAAGTTGAACCGGACCGTAAATCCGTAAAGTGCATATTCTCTAAGAGGTCGATGATGTTAAGGGGTACTACCTGTGGGTTCCCACTGTCCACAAGGTGATAATCAGTAGAGATGTACTATATGCAAATGATAAGATGCAAGAAAAAGGATATGATAGCACTTCAAAAGAAAAACTAGAGACTACAATTTGAGTAGACCTAGTGATGTGTGCTACATATGGTTTGCATTAAGAGCAGTTGGATGTGAAAGCTGCTACTCTTCATGGTAAACTTGATGAAGAGGTTTGTATGCTCCAACCAGAAGGTTTTGAAGACAAAGAAAAAGAACTTGATTTGGACCCTGCTGAACAAATCTCTATCTGATCTCAAATAGGCGCCGAGATGTTGGTATAAGAGATTTGATTCCTTCATCACGAGCCTTGGATACAACAGATTGAATGCAGATCCTTGTGTCTATAACAAGAGATTTGGTGATGGTGATTTCATTATTCTACTGTTGTATGTTGACGGCATGTTGGTAGCAGGCCCCAACAAAGATCGTATTATAGAATTGAAGGCTCAATTGGCTAGGGAGTTTGAAATGAAGGACTTGGGACCAGCAAACAAGATTCTAGGGATGCAAATTCACCGAGACAAAAATAATAGGAAGATTTGGCTTTCTCAGAAGAATTACTTGAAGAAAATCTTGCGACGGTTCAATATGCAAGATTGTAAGCCAATCTCTACCCCTCTTCCTATTAATTTCAAGTTATCCTCAAGTATGAGTCCTAGCAAAGAAGCTTGGAGAGGATGGAGATGTCTCGAGTGCCGTATGCATCAAAGATGGTAGTTTAATGTTCGCTATGGTTTGTACAAGACCGCACATTGCACAAGCAAAGGGGAGCGGTTAGCTTCAAGACATACGGCTTAATCCCGGGAGAGAGCATTGGAATATCGTGGAAGAGGATCTGAGATATATCAAGGGTACCTCAGATCTTTTGCATTATGTTATGGAGGATCGACTTTATTGTCGAGGCTATGTTGATTCGGATTACGCAGGTGATCTTGATAAAAGCAAATCCACCACAGTTATGTGTTTACTCTTCTTTGGAGGAAGCGATTGAGTTGGGTTTAGCAAACCGCCGTTTATCGTGGCTACGCCAACGACGGAGGCGGTATCACGTGGCGCCTACACAAGCCAAGAAAGAGGCAATATGGTTGCAAATGTTATTGGAAGAGCTTGGGCACAAACATGAGAAGATTACTCTATTTTGTGACAACAGAGCGCTTTGCATTTGGCAAAGAATCCAAAGATTTCATTCAAGGACGAAACACATTCGGGTTCAAGATCACTTTGTTCGTGAGAAGGTGGAAGAAGGAAGTGTGGATATTCGTAAAAATCCATACGAAAGATAACCTAGCGAATATGTTAACAAAGCCGCTCAACAATGACAAGTTTGTATTGTGTCGATCTTCTATTGGCCTAGCGTAGAATGTAAGCAAGATGGGCATGGCAAGCGTAGAAAGGATTGAAGGATTACTTGGAAAATCCACATTTGTCTCCAAGTGGAGATTATTGGAAAGTGGAGACAAACATGGCCAAGTCAAATATGGTGGTAGGAAGATTTGGAAAGATTCTTGATTGTTTAAGACACGGATGGAAAGTTGGTGAAATGAGGAGACAAGCATGGTTGGTGGTGAAATGTGAAGCCAAGAAAGGAGGCTCCATTGTCAAACAAAGAAGAAGAAACTAGCATGCTCTTTCGGTGGAATTGGTGGAGTGATTAATTAGCATTTATTTAATGCTAATTATTACATTTTTGCCATTGAAATGTGCTTTTTTATAAATTGAGGCTCTTTCTTCAAGATTCAAGTATCCATTCTTGAGATGTAATCCCACAAAGAGAGAGCAATCTCATATAGAGAGGAATAGAGAGAAGAATTAGAGAGAAAAAGATAGTGAGTTTCTCCTAAATTTTTCGTGTTATTCCCTTTATTCATGTGGTGTGTTTTCTCCTATTATAAGAGAGATTATCCGTGAATCGCGCTTTCTCCTTATATTAGAGAGTTGTTGTAATCCTTTTGTCGATAGTGAAATCCCTACCGTCTCATGGTTTTACCCCAAATTAATTTGGGGTTTTCACGTAAAATCTGGTGCTTCTCGCTTTTTCTCATTTATTCAGATTGTAATTGTGTCTTGAGCCCACAACCGATCCTAACACTTTCTTCTTCTTCCGAAGAAAATGGCCAGCCCAAAAACTCCGGAAGGCGTCGATCTCAAATGATAATTAACAAGCTAGGCTCATCTTTCATATCTTCGATCGTACCTCAAGAATAGTATCTTGTCCGGTTTTTTCTTTCTTTCATTCCAATAACCTAACACGTGATCCCAATAAGGTCCGTATATAGTAACTCCATTACAAAACCGGCATGTCAACAGCTTCTCCATCATAAGTGTCTATTACAAAATTGTTTTTTCCTTGAAGTGTTACATATATGTTGACTTTTTTTTTTCATTGAGATTTTTTTTTTGTTTATTACAGTCATTTTTCGAGAACATATATGTTGACTTAGAGCAACTCCAATAGCCTCTTTATATTTAAAGAGTATCTTTTAAGAAATAAAGAGTATTTATTAATTTAGAGAGTGGGTTTTTTTATATGCTCCAACACACTCTTTATATTTACAGAGTAAAAGTATTGAATTTTCAGATTCGATCTCGAAATTTGTAAAAAGTCAATAAATAAATATATCTAGAGGTGTGAATGCATTAAATGGGTAAATATAAAACCAAATAAAGAATATATCTAGAGGTGTGAATGCATTAAATGGGTAAATACAAACCAAATAAAGTGAGTTTGGCTCTCCAAATTTGAAGAGCCAAACCCACTCTCTAAACTAAAAAGCCTAATTTAAAGAAATTGTTGGAGTATGATTTTAAAACCATAATCTTTAAATTAAAGAGTATTTTAAGTTTAAAGAGTGTGTTGGAGATGCCTTAGCCTCTTTCTATTTGTGGTATTTACCAAATTCGCACGCAATTCTATATACCTCATACTCATTTTCAACCACACACACATTTCCCAAACTAATATTAACCACACATTTTTATACGGAATACCGCACTGAATAACTAAACCCCCAATCAAACAAGGCCTTAATCCTACTTAATTGATATATAATATTAGTTCTCAAATGTCTTTGAGCGAGGTACGTCTTTTTGATTCCCTTTTTTCACACCAAAATAATTTAGAAAGCAAAAAAATAGAATGTTATGTACGTATAATGATTTTCTCGGTCAAGTGAATTTAATCAACGGCAAACATTTATTTTAGCTTACATATATTTATTGCAATTACTAAATTATTCATCTTGCATGCATTTAATTTCATGGAACTTGTTGATATTTCTTTAATAAAAAATTTGTAATTGGTTTAGAAATTGAGGCATTATCGTCTATATATAACACCAGAGTCTATAAATCTTCATCCTAGCCTATAAATTGGTATCATCTCTCGACGTACGCACAGGCAACTATATATAAATGAGTGGAGCTACTCATACCCACATATTTAATCCTTACACCCATCACTTTTTAAAATTTTTTTAATTTCCAATTTTACCCTCAATAATAAACGGTGGGTGTGGGTATGAATTTGGACCTCTACAGGGAGGCCGAGGGTCCAAGAGGGATTCTCGCCAAGGATGGCCGAGGTCCCTCTTGGACCTCGCCTCCCGGTCCAAATTTTTTTAATTTTTTTAAAAAATTGATTGATAGATAATGTAATTAATTAATATTTTTTGATATTATTTTTGATTTGGGGAAGGAAGGAAGATGTGATGTATAAGTTGGATCGAACGGCAGAAAAATCGACTTTATAGATTTAGTGACCGAACTCCGCTTTTGGACAAATAATATATCGATTTGGGTGTAGCTGACGCCACGAGTCCAACTCACTCCTTTGGGGTGATGTCACGATGGATTTTGGCCATCCGAACCTGCTTTAGGCAAATGAAATGAGCGTTTTCTATTTGTCGAATAATTTAATTTTTTTCATTTATTTATTTTTAATTTTATTTCATCACAATTTTTATTTTATTTTTTATTTTATTTTATGCCCTAAATCCAGATATTATTTGTCCAAAGCGGAGTTAGGTCACTAAATCTATAAAGTGCGATTTTTCGTCCTGCTCGATCCAACTCATACATCACATCTTCCTTCCCAAATCAAAAATAATATCAAAAAAATATTAATTAATTATATTATCTATCAATCAATTTTTTTAAAAAAAAAAAATTTGGATGCTCGGCCGGGGTGGCCGAGGATCCAAAAAACACCTCGGCCATCCTTGGCCGAGGTCCCCATGAGGACCTCGGCCAGGGTTGGCCGAGGCCCATTACCCCGGCCGAGCATCCAAATTCGTCCGTCTGCACCCACCTATGAAAGGGTAAAATTGGAAATTAAAAATATTTTTAAAAAAGGTGGGTGTAGGGATTAAAATTGTGGGTGTCAAAATCATCACCCTATATAAATATACATTAATGGTGCAACTCTTTAATAAAATATAAGCTAATCTCCAAAATCATTAAGGCTAGCTGTGCCTAAGGCATTCAATTTCATCTCCGCCATGCAGAGGTGCGCATGCATGCATGTATACGTATTTAGTTGACTGAAGTTGACTTGGCACATGCGAGCAGTGAGGGAACACAATCTCCCACTTGAACCCCACAAAGGATAGAGGGATATCACGCGGGTGGGTCCTACTGGAGCAGACTGAATTATTGCTCCTACTAGTCCCGCAAAGAATAATTGAGCAGACTTGGTTGACTCAAGTCAACCTCGTAGACTTTATTGCCCCTCCTATAAACTGCCCATATATGTATAGCTTCACACACGAGTATTGGATATATGATCCAGATCTGAGCTTAATTCTCAATTTACTGTCCAATATAATCATCAGTACTGTCAAATATAATCCGCGCGCAGCTCAAAGGTACCGTATTAATTAACTGTGATGCTCCACTTTGAGTAAAAGGAGGGAGTCAGTATTATCTGATGGACTCAAATGCAGGCTACTATTAATTTGCAGGTCATTAATTCATTATATAGTATTGCAGTTATTATATAGTATATCGATCCACCTAACAAATGCTATTTTATCTTCTCAGTGCAAAGATTTGAGCTTCCTTTGGGTGATCCATTCATCAGATTTGAGCAATTGCTATTTGAGCAAAACGATAATTGAAAACGTAATTTTTGTTTTAAATTGGTGTAAACAAACTCTAAAATATGATTTTTCTAATTTCAAATCGTCTAATGTATTATCAAAATCCACACATATTCTAAATCTCAACTTTCGTGTGATCCAAATCTGAGCTTCTGGCCACTAACGAGGATGGGAATTGCATGATAATGTGGAAAAAAGAGAGAAGATTATTTTAGTTGGAGATGAATGGAAATAGGCGTGGGAAAAAAAATAGGAAAAAGTTAAAATGAGGAGAAACATTAAACAAAGTTAAAATAATAATAAAATAATTATTAAAGAATTCTAGATGAGTGTCTATATGAGTATCTATTTCTAGACATGATACGGAAATTTATATAAAAAAATAGAAAAAAGTGAGATAAATAAGAGAAAAGTAATTAAAGAAAGGAGAAAGTTGAAAAATGTGAAATCCACTCATAATCCACCCTAGGAGCGGTGATCTCTTACCCACATTGGAAAAAAAATGATGGGCCCCCACGGGTCCCCTACGATCAGAAAAAATGTATCATTTATCAGACTCAGAGTGGATACTTTAAAAAAAAAACAGTTAAAATTTTTTTAGGGAGAATGTGGTGCCACATCGTCATAGGTTACGCATACCCATATGGGGAGGGGAACAAATCCGATCTTTCTGGGATGCAAATTGAGAATTCGTGTTTGTATCGTGTCCGTTCATGAGAGATAAACAACTCCAGCTGCCTCGTAATAGTTAAGTCAACTTGGTTGAGTCAAGTCATCTTGGGCGACTGAATTATTGCTCCTACTATAAACAGTAAATTGCCATGTGTGCATAGCTTCACACAAGTATTGGATATGTGATCTAGACCTGAGCCTAATCCTCAATTTACTCTCCCGACATATTCATCAGAGTTAAGCATCAATAGCTTTTTCAGAACAAAAATAATCTGCAGCTCAAAGGTACCGTATGTCCGTAATAATTAACTGTTATGCTTCACTTTGAGTACAAGGAGCATAATCTACATTTGTTGCAGTTATATTGTATATCGATTTAGCTAACAAATGATATTTCAACTTCTCGGTACTAAATTTCTACAATTGAATATATTCATAATTTAGCTAACAAATGCTCTTTATTTTCACATAACATTCATAATTTTATCTCTTCAAAAAATAAATAAACAAATAAATAAATAAATATTCATAATTTTATAAACATGTCAAACTTTAGTGTTTCCTTTACAAGCAATATTGATTAGTTTTTTACTACTCCTATTTAAACAACATTCTTAAAAAACATTACGCATATCTTCATTATCTAGACGTACAAAACACGTGCTTATTCCAGTTCTAAATAAAGTTAGGAAAATTTTTGAAAGCCTCACGTCAGGTGTATTATAGTTTTAGAGATACTTTTCTTTCCAAGAGTACGTAAACCTATATTAACGGAAATCTCCAGTTCTTTTTATCTATTGACAAACATACGAATGTGTCTTTCGTGTTTTAAAAAATAATCATATTAGTGATATTTGTTGAAACAAGCCTTTCAATTTCTACTTTAAAAAGAACTAAGATTGTTTCAGAATTTCAAAAAGAAAATAGAAAGGGAAAAGAAATAACCCTTAATTTTAATCCTTGTGATAATTGACAGTATATTTTTACAATCCTTTTTTTTTTTTTTTTTTTTTGCCATGTGGATGTGCTAGCATTACCTTGCACTTCTTTGACAATAACTAAAGTGGTTTATTTTTTTATCTTTGACCAGGTAGCTAGGCTTCTCCAATTCGCCTTGTAATATAATGGCAGATACAGTTGCTAGTGTCGCTGGAGGGAAGCTTGTAGAATATGTGATTGATCCAATTGTAAACCAATTCAAGTATCTGTTCTGCTACACTAGAAGGATAAAAAATCTGAGAGATGAACTACAAGATCTTGAACACAAGAAAACTAGGTTGCTACACTCGGTTGAAGCAGCTCGTAGAAATGCAGACATTGTCCATGAAGATGTTTTGGCATGGCTTGAAAATGTTGACAACAAAAAGAAAAAGGCAGATGATGTCTTGAATATTGATGCGAATTCCGTAATGTGGTGCCTCAAATGTCCAAATTTGAAATTTCGTTATTTGCAAGGTAGGAAAGCTACTAAGATAACTACTACGATTGTCGAGCTCCAAAAGAAAGGTGAGTTTGAGAATGTGGGTTACCGTAAGCCATCTTCACGGATACCAATCCAAGTGCCACGTGATGTGGAGGGTCTTCAGACAAGACAATCAACTAAGAAGGAAATCATAAAAGCTCTGGAGGTTGAAGAGACCTTCATAGTTGGGATATGTGGAATGCCTGGAATTGGTAAGACAACAATGGCGAAGGAAATAGCAAATGACGTCAACAAATTTTTTCATGAGGTTGCATTTGTAGTTGTATCGAAGGATTCAGTAGTTAATAAAGTTCAAGATCACATTGCTGAAGCACTCGGTCAGAAAATTAAAGAGGGCAATGAAGTAGTGAGAGCTGAAAGACTTCATCAAAGGCTTACATATGACGTTGAGAAGAAAATTCTAGTTATACTCGACGATGTTTGGGAAGAAATCGATTTGGGAAGCATAGGATTTCCTCCAAAAGGTGCTCGCAAAGGGTTGAAAATTCTTTTAACTTCACGCTTTCAACATGTCTGCAAAAAAATGGGAGCTGATAGGATTGATGAAGTCAAAGTCTTGCCTGAGAATGAAGCATTGAATCTTTTGAAGGACACAGCCAGGATTTCAAATGATACAAGTGAAGTTATGAAGGGCCTGGCGACACAAGTTGCCAAGGAGTGCGGTGGGCTGCCTCTTTCACTGGTTATTATTGGCAAAGCACTAATCGATGTAGAAGAATATGCATGGAGAGCTACACTGCACCAACTAAAGAATTCTACAATGGGAGAAGAAGAAGTGTACAAAAGTATAGAGATTAGCTACAACAAACTGAAACATGAAAGTGACAAGTCATTGTTTTTGCTATGCTCTTTGTTTCCTGAGGATTACAATATCTCAATTGAAATTTTGGTTAGATATGCAACGGGACTGGAGATATTCAAAGATACGGCCACATTATCAGAAATAAGAGATAGAGTATATTTCGTTGTTGACAATTTGAAAAAGTGTTATCTGTTACTATCAGGTGACAAGGAGTATGAAGTGAAATTGCACGATGTTGTGAGGGATTTTTGCTTACTAATTGCATCACAGGGCAAAGACGTATATATGGTGAAGCACGATGGTGTAAAAGAATGGCCAAAACATTATAAGAATGACCAGCTCACTGCCATTTCATTGGAATTTGATTATAAGTTGAACGAGCTTCCAAGTGGATTAGAATATCCAAACCTAATGTTGTTAAGGGTAGTGTGTCGATCGGGGGAAACAAACATACCCGATGATTTCTTTTCAAAGATGAACCAACTGAGAGTTGTTGAATTCATTTCTTCAACGTTCAACCATATCCCATCATCAATACAATCCTTGACGAATCTTCAAGCTTTGTGTTTCGATCGCTGCACATTGAAATCCAGATTATCAAACATTCGATGTCTAAAGAAGTTAGAAATTTTGAGTTTATTTGGATCCGATATTGCTGAATTTCCCATTGAAATAGCACAGCTTAGCGACCTGAAATCCTTGGATTTGAGGTTTGAAAAATACCCTCATCCATTTCCATGTGACGTGTTATCACCCTTGAATGAGTTGGAAGAACTGTACTTGGGAGATCCCTCTTCGGGGGATAAATGTGCAGATTTTGATCAAGTGGAAAAAGAGTACATTATTGGCAAATTAAGTTCATTAAAGGGTCTTCATACTTTTCAAATATGCGTCAAGGATATGGGATTTCTTCTGCAAATCTTAAAAAGGATGCATCATAAGGAATTGAAAAGATTTCAAATCATTCTCAATAGGAGATACAGAGATAAGGTAGATTATCATTTCAACAAAACCTTGCTTCTTGGGCACTTGGAGGCAAGTGCAGTAAAACACACTGTAATTCGCGATTCGTTGTTGCGGGGAATAGAAAATCTCTCTCTTCATAATGTGTTGGGCTCATTAAAGAATCTTGTGAGTGAATTAGATGAAGATGGGTTTGTTAACTTGAAGACACTAATTCTGGAAAGGTGTTCCTTTGAGTATCTTATTGAGCTACCGTTCAATCGGACAAGCGCCTTTAGTAAATTGGAGCAACTTGATTTAAATGATTTAAGTAGTTTGAAAGGGATATGCAATGGAAATGTAACACCGGGGGCCTTTGCTAAACTGCAAACACTAGGGCTAATTCATTTACCATGCATAGAACATTTGTGGAGGGGAGTCTTCAAACCTCCATCGCTTTGCAACCTCAAGAATTTCAAGATTAAACGCTGTGATGTAATTAAAAGCGTGTTTTCAGAGTCAGCTGCAAAATGCTTGCTAAACCTTGAACATGTAGAGATAACAGATTGTGAACTGTTAGAGAATGTTGTTGCAAGGGACGTAGCAGAAAGTGAAGCAACTGATCTAGTGCTCAAGGTTAAAAAGTTGCAATATCTTCGACTTGATCGACTTCGAAATTTAAAGAGCTTCAGATATCAATCAAATGTTGATTCCAAAGCATTATTCAACCAGGTACCTACCTCTTCTTTAGTTATTTTTCTTCTTTATTTACTTATCAATTCTCGTCAAATATTTTTCTAAACTGAGAAAAATACAGGATTCAGAGGATAACTAAGCCACTTATCAGTTAGGATCATGACTTAGCTTTTTAATATATTGATACCTACTAATGGTGATGAGTTATCATTTTCAACCGGTCTATAAAGACGTATAGATAATATTAAGTGCTCCATATATAATTGATATTATCATTGTAAGTAGTTTTCATATACAAATATATGGTAACTAGAGGCGGAGATATTGGATTTTGGCCCAGCACAACCTTTTTCTTTCATTAGCCCAGCACGAGTGCACGACATTGATGCATACATATTTGGTCAAGGCTCCAATCCAACTGGCCAAACAAAACCTAAAATCCACAATGATATGATGACTTATTATATCAATGAAATTCAATTTTCTGGCAAGTAGAAATTTGTTCAATTTTTTTTCCTTAAATATGAATAAAATCGATTTTTAACAATTGTTTAAATTTCTTTATTTCCTTTTTTTTAATGCAATACTATAGATTGCTAATTGGCTAATTAGTGTAATAAGGTCCAATCATTTTTAAAATTGATGCATTGTGGTCTATATTTTCAATTTTTTTGGGGGGACACAATGACTTTTGTGAAGTTGTTTTCTTTTCTTTTCTTTTTTCCAAAAAGCGAATTTGTTTTCACTTATTAATAATGGGAAATTATATATATAGATATATATACAATTTTTGTTGGAAACACCGCATTTTAATTGCAACAAAGATCCTTAATTTTCTTTTATTTTTTGATTGGTATCCTTCATGTTTTTACATCAGATTTTTATGATGAAACTTCTTCTAATTTGTACAAATTATTTGGAGTGCAAGTTTCTGATTATAAATTAGTTAAAGGAGTGTCACTATACTTATTTTATTTATTGTAATTTTGAAACAAAAATCAAAGTTTAGTAAAATATTTACACCTCAATTGATGTGTTCACAAAATATTTAGGGAAGAATTGTGATTTGAGACATGATGTGCTTACTTAATTGAAGGTTAAAAATAAAAATGTTAACGAAAAAAGATTGAGGATATAAATACAAAATTGACTGAAAACTACGGAATTCTATTATAATTTAAATGTGGTGTAATTTTTAAAAAATATAGTGTGAATATAATTAGCCTTAACAATTACCGTTAAATACAACTTCTATACAATTGTAAATTAGTACTCACTTTTTTTTAAACTATACGGTTTTGACTTAGCTTTTTAATATATTTTTATTTTGACCCATAATTATATAGATTAACATGTTTGGTCATAAATAAATAGTTTGTCTCAAACACATTAGCACATGTATGCATAGATATTAACATGTTTGGTCATAAATAATAGTGTCAAGTTTTAATTTTAACCAAACACAAAAAATTAATATTATTATTAGATGTCCATTTATTTGTGGCTTAATACAATTATTAAAATTTAATAATAATTTTCGAGCAAAGAATGAAACAAGGAAGAATGTGAAAATAAAAATAAAAAAGATAAAATGAAATCTAACCAACCCGAGAGCCGCCCATCTCTTTCCAGCGTAAAACCAATGTTCGAGCATTATTATGACAGTTGGATTTATGTCTCACTTTTTTGACTAACTATTAAATTATGCAGATTGCGTTCCCCAAGTTGAAGAGGCTTGAAGCAATTGGATTGCAGAATATTGCAAAGATATTGGGTGACGAAATACAACCAAAAGCTCTAGAAAAACTAAGGTCCGTAGATGTGAGATCTTTTGATGATCTGACGACCTTCGCACAATTTGATTCGATTAAAGCTCTACAAAATCTTGAAGATCTAAGAGTGGATAATTGTAAAGCACTAGTTGTGTTGTTTGAGTTGGAGGGTCGAAGGATTGCAAAAGATGAGACGACCCAGAGCATCCTTTCTCGGCTAACAACATTGGAATTGCGTCATCTATCCAAATTAGTGCACATTGCAAGGAGGGTTCCTGAAGGAATTCGTGTCTTCCAGAATTTGACATCACTTTACATTCATTTTTGTGATAGCTTAAGGTACTTGTTCACACCTTTTATGGCCAGCTCACTTGCAAGTATTGAAACTCTCAGCGTTAGTTATTGTAAAGCAATTGAAGAGATTATTGGAGAGGAAGAAGAAGAGATCGAAATGGAGAAACCAGCATTCATCGGAGAGTTTAAGAAACTTGAGTTTCCTAAATTGAGCACTCTAAGACTGGAACAACTTGAAAGTTTGAGAATGTTTTGCTTTGAGAACATTGAACTCGTTTTCCCTTCGCTAGATCAATTGGTCATTGTTAAATGCCCGAAAATGGAAAAATTCTCTTCGCAAGAGTCACTTGCACCAGGGCTAAAGAAATTACGCATAGCAGGAGTGAATTTTACTTCTCAAATGTCTTGGATCCAGGTACGTCTTTTTTATTCCGGGTTTTCAAGCTAAACATAATTATAAATTGATATTATAGATTTACATATGAATAACTAGACACTTTTGTCCTGTCTATAACAGCTCATGCGTGATTATTATTATTATTATTATTTTTGGTTATCTCTGATGCATCGTCATGCTTCTTTTGCAAGTATTATTTGATTGCTTAGGATATCATATTCTAGCTAGTGATATCTACTAGAGTTGATTTTTGTACCAAAATAATTTTGAAAGTGAAAAAATAATAAAAATAGAATGGTACGTACTTATATTGAAACGAATATTCTCGGTTGTGAATTAAATCATAGGCAAACATTTATTTTAACTACATATATTTATTCTCACAGATGTCTAGCATAGGCGTATCTCTACTTTCATGCTGAGTTTTTATAGTATAGGTTACTTTACAAAATATACATATTGTAAGTTGGAAGGTAGCATTAAAAAAAAAAGAAAGAAAAAAAAGGAAATCTATATTATTATTATTATTATTATTATTATTATTATTATTATTATTATATATAAAGAAAAGCAGGGAATTTTGAGCCTATTTTTTTGAATTAGATTAATTAATTTTCTCACCTAAAAGAAAGCCCTTTTTTGTCTTTTGGTTTTTTCTTTTTTTATTAATTAATAATCAATCCCTAACAAACTAATCATTATCTATATTAAATCTTATCACTACCAAAATAAAGAAATGTGTATATTCAAAGTTAGATTGTTTCAAATCTCCATTGATTCAAATTTATCTTCAACAAGTTTTTTGTCTTTTGATTTTTTCCTTTTTTATTAATTAATAATCATTCCTAACAAATTAATAAATCATTATTTATATTAAATATTAAATCTTAATTTCATTGCCATGCATAAGTATTTATAGTTATTATGGTATTATTTTTTATAGAACTAGCTAATATTCATCTTATAAAAAAATTGTAATTGATTTACAAATGGAGGCATTATCATTCACACACTTCTTTGGGATTTGATACGATTCCTTTATTTATAAGTTGGCCGAACAGGGGCATTTCATTGTACTGCGAACATAACAAAGAGTTCCACTGATAAGTTACTCGAGTATTATGACGATGGGAGTTATTGCTCAAGTGACTTATTAAATATGTGCAGGATGGATTCCCAAACTTGGAGGAGCTTTCAGTAGGAGAAGTGCAATGTGTGTCAAAGACATTGAGTGATGAGATATATCGAAAATCTCTGCAAAAATTAAGGTCCTTACATGTGTGGAATTTTGGTGATGTGATGACCATCGCACAGTCTAATTCAATTAAAGCTCTACAAAATCTTGAATCGCTATCAATACGTGGTTGTTCACATATAGATGTATTGTTTGAGTTGGAGGGTCTAAAGGTTATAGAAGACGAGACTCAGAGCATCCTTTCTCGGCTAACATCACTGCAATTGGTTTCGCTGCCTAAATTAGCGCACATTGTGAGGAGGATTCCTAAAGGAATTCATGTCTTCGAGAACTTGACATCACTCATTCTCCATAATTGTGATAGCTTAAGGTTCTTGTTCACACTTTCTACGGCCAGTTCGCTCGGAGGCCTTGAAACTCTAACCCTTCGATTTTGTAAATCAATTGAAGAGATTATCGGAAGGGAAGAAGAGATCAAACTGGCGGAACCAGCATTCATCGACAAAGGAGGAGGAGGAGGAGAGTTGAACAAACTTGTGTTCCCTAAATTGAGCACTCTAAAAATTTTAGACCTTCAAAGTCTGAGAATGTTTTGCTCTGAGAACATTGAACTCGTGTTCCCTTCACTGCATAAATTGGTCATTGCCAATTGTCCCCTGATGGTAAAATTCTCTCCAAAAGAGCCAACTGCACCAAAGCTGAAGAAAATAGGGACAGGAGAACAAGGATTTGTTGCCTTCTCAAATGTTTTGGATCCAGGTATGTGTGTCATTTACAGGTGAAAAACTAGAATACATTTTTCCTGTTTATTAGTGCTCTTTGACGACGACGACGGAATTCCGATGGGACTCATAGGAGTGATTGCTAGGAAGGAATGTGTTGAATGGGGAATCTGCAGCAATATGAATCCAAGAATCGTACCTTCTTCCCCTTTCTTTTGCTTTTACAATCCATCCATTTGAATGCTATATTCAAGAGTTAGTTATTTAAGTGTTGCTGATGAAGCCAACAATATATAATTCTGTTAACTTGTTTGTTTGTGTACTATGTGCATGCTCATTTGCTTAAAAACTCTCGTATCAATTTAATAACTAACGACAATGTTTGTCAGTTAAGGACTTAAGAGTCTATTATTTCAGATTCTGGGGCAATTAATATTCCCACTTTAAGCATGAACTGCAGCACTCTATTATTCTGGATTATGAAGGCCTTGAGTCTTTTCTATCATTCTTTATTACCGGATGATGATATTGATGTTGGGTAAGTGCAGCATACATTTCAGTGCATTTCAGTGCTGTCGAGTAAGATCAGATAAGGATGTGTAAATCCCCAGAGCAGCATTTATCACACCCAAAGCCACAATAGCAACACTCAGAACTAGCTGATGCATTAAGAGGGAAAAATAAATAAATAATAAATTAGTACAATGAACCAAGAAAACCGAGCAACTAATAGCATTAACGTCGATAAAATACAATTGAAATGATTTTTTGTTAGGTCGAGATTTGTTTGCCTGCACTCATGGGTGGTCTTCTTCACAACAATTTTCAAAATGCATAGAGCTGGCATTATTACTGCCTGGCAAAAAAAAAAAAAAAAAAAAGACATTACTAGCGATATAATATCAGACATTACTGCCCGTTTAATTACTTTCATCTAATTCTAATTAAACCAACTTTTGAAATAGATTTTATACTCAAGTTCAAAAATCCCAGTCAAATATTCTGGTTTAAAGTTTAAACACAGGGAAGAAAAAATTACATCATCTGAAAAGCTAGTAGACAATAATAGTCGAGTCTGATGTTAAAAAGGAATGAAGAATTTCTAAAACAGATCAATTATTTAAAAGCAATTTTTACTCTTTTCCAGCTTAGATATACATACATGCTCTAAATGAAGATTCAAAACTGATCTGCCAGTCCGTATCTTGACCCAACATAAGAAATCCAATGATTGCAGCCCCACCATAGACAAGAAGGCGCAAAATGAAGCTGTAAAACAAGAATTTGAGAACCAAAAAAATGAAATTCATCAAATTACATTACTTGAAAGGGGCGGGCTAAGGATAAGGATGACTCTATTACCATACTAACTACGAGCTGAGTGCTCTAATAAATTTGGTTTTGTCAGCCATTGATCGGTATATGTTTAGGAAAACAGAATGTTCCGAATAGCAGAAACCATAGATGCCAATCGCAAAAGGAATGCCGATCCAATTTATCACTTGATGAAATCCGACTTCCTCTGTTGTACCAATTAAGAGCAGACAAAGAACTAACGAGGAGGAAGTTACTTATATAAGTCAGATAAGTAAGTCATTCTAGTTATATATATAAGTAAGAAATCAACATAACATATCCAATCATGTTACATTTACTGACATTTTCATAAGCTCAGCAAAACACGATTTATAAATAATGAAGTATGAGTAATGTAAGTGGTAAAGCCACTTTCTTTGACAAAGGAAAAGAGAAGGAAAGTCATGAAATGAAGCTACCAACTCCCATCTCCAAAGTCAAGAATGCAAGCTACCAACTCCCATCTCCACGCCTATAAATATAGCCTTTCATTCTTCAAATCCTACACCCCAAAAAAAGTGAGAGCAATCTCATAAGATATAGAGAGGAATAGAGAGAAAAATTTAGGGAGAAACTCACTATCTTTTTCTCTCTATTCCTCTCTATATCTTATGAGATTGCTCTCACTTTTTTGGGGTGTAGGATTTGAAGAATGAAAGGCTATATTTATAGGCGTGAGATGGGAGTTGGTAGCTTGCATTCTGACTTTGGAGATGGAGTTGGTAGCTTCATTTCATGACTTTCCTTCTCTTTTCCTTTGTCAAAGAAAGTGGCTTTACCACTTACATTCTCCCACTTAAAGTCACTTTCATAGAAATCATTTTACCCTTTCTACGCTTGCCATATTCATGCCGCCACGTCGCTAGACCAATAGAAGATCGACACAATACAAACTTGTCATTATTGGTGGTTTTGTTAACATATCCGCTAGGTTGTCTTTCGTATGAATTTTCTGAATATCCACACTTCCTTCTTCCACCTTCTCACGAACAAAGTGATCTTGAACCCGAATGTGTTTCGGCCCTTGAGTGAAATGTCGGATTCTTTGCTAAATGCAAAGCGCCTGACCGTCACAAAATAGAGTAATCTTCTCATGTTTGTGCCCAAGCTCTTCCAATAACATTTGCAACCATATTGCCTCTTTGCCGCTTGTGTAGTGCACGCATTCTCGCCTCCGCTGCCGACGTAGCTACGATAGACTGCAGCCAAACCCAACTCACGCTTCCTCCAAAGAAGAGTAAACACATAACCTGTGGTGGATTTGCTTTTATCAAGATCACTGCGTAATCCGAATCAACATAGCCTCGACAATAAAGTCGATCCTCCATAACATAATGCAAAGATCTCGAGGTACCCTTGATATATCTCAGGATCCTCTTCATGATTCCAATGCTCTCTACCAGGATTCGCCATGTACCGACTAATCGCTTCCATTGCTTGTGCAATGTCGGCCTTGTACAAACCATAGCGAACATTAAACTACCCATCGCTGATGCATACGGCACTCGAGACATCTCCATCCTCTCCGCTTCATCGCTAGGACTCATACTTGAGGATAACTTGAAATTAATAGGAAGAAGGGGTAGAGATTGGCTTACAATCTTGCATATTGAAGCGCCGCAAGATTTTCTTCAAGTAATTCTTTTGAGAAAGCCAAATCTTCCTATTATTTACGTCTCGGTAAATTTGCATCCCTAGAATCTTGTTTGTCGGTCCCAAGTCCTTCATTTCAAACTCCCTAGCCAATTGAGCCTTCAATTCTATAATATGATCTTTGTTGGGGCACCGCTACCAACATGTCGTCAACATACAACAAGAGAATAATGAAATCACCATCACCAAATCTCTTGTTATAGACACAAGGATGCACTCAATCTGTTGTATCCAAGGCTCGTGATGAAGGAATCAAATCTCTTATACCAACATCTCGGCTACTGCTTGAGACCGTGATAGAGATTTGTTCAACCTACAAACCAAGTTCTCTTTTCCTTTTTCTTGAAACCATCTGGTTGAGCATAAAAATTTCTTCTTCAAGTTCTCCATGAAGAAATGCGCTCACATCCAATCGCTCCAAATACAAATCAAATGTAGCACACATCGCTGAACCACTGAACTGTTGTCGGTCGAACAACAGGAGAAAATATTTCGTTGAAATCAATACCTTCTTTCACGAGCAAATCCTTTCACCACCAATCTAGCACGATACCGCTCCACTTGGTCATTGCCATCTCGCTTGATCTTGTAGACCCATTTATTTCCGATGGCTTTCCTTCCATGTGGCAAAGTGGAACAAGATCCCAAGTTTTATTTTTATGAAGAGCTTCCATTTCTTCTTGCATTGCTGCTATCCACAGAGAAACATCTTGACTCTTTATAGCCTCCATGAAAGTTGATGGCTCCCCATCCTCTCGTTAGTAGACAATATGCAATGTTACCCTCCATAATATAACTGAGTGCCAAGCTGGTCCTCTTCTCTCCCGAGTTGACTGCCTAACTTGTGGAGTCACAAACTCAACTTGCTCTTGTTCTTCGTGCTCGCATGCGCTCGGAAGAATCTAGAACTTCTTGTTCTAGTTGATCTTCAACTTGAACTACAGAGTCTCTGGTTTCTCCTTTGAAATGCTATCATCACTTTGCACCTTATCTTCTCGCAAATACAACGTCCTCGGCCGATTATAACCTTATGGGCAAGTGGGATCCCACAGCGATACCCTTAACACCATCAAAGATATCGCCAAGAAAATGCATTTCCTGGATTTGGATCCAACTTTGATGTTTCTTGGCGTTGTACATAGCATACGCAGAACTTCCAAACGTATGCAAACGAGAATAATCACCGGCTTCCCGCCCACATCTCCATAGGAGTCTTTAGATCAATTATGTTGATGGTGACCGATTGATCACATAACAGGCGGTCTTGACTACTTCAGCCCAAAATGATTTGGCCAACCCTGCAGTTCTCAACATTGCTCTTGTCCTTTCTAACAAGGTTCTGTTCATCCGCTCTGCTACTCCATTTTGTTGTGGAGTGTGTGCCACCGTAAATTGCCTTTTGATACCTTCTTGTTTACGAAGTTATCAAATTCATCGCCAAGATATATTCTCCTCCATTGTCTCGCCCTCAAACACTTGATCTTTTCTGATTCAAGTTCAACCCGCTTTGAAGATTTTGAAAACTTCAAACACATCCGACTTCTTTCTAATTGGATACACCCAACATCTCCTGGAGTAATCGTCAATAAATGATACAAAGTATCTGGCACCTCCTAGGGACACAACCGGTGCTTGCCAAACGTCAGAGTGAACCAACTCAAGTATAGCTTTACTTCTAGCAGTTGAACTGCTGAATTTCAATCTGTGCTGCTTACTAGTAACACAATGCTCACAAAATGGTAAAGATACCTTTTTGAGCCCTGGAAGAAGCTTTCTTCTCGAGAGAATTTTCAAACCTCGCTCGACATGTGGCCAAGTTTACTGCCACATCATCGCCACGTCTTCTCCCGAATTCACCGTCGCAGCTGACGCTTCTCCTTCTTGTTGTGTTTCGCCTTTAAGCATGTATGCATTTGTCGCTATCTTTTCTCGCTTTCATCACCACAAGCGCCTTTAACAATCTTCATGATCCCATCTCGAATATGAGTACTACATCCAATACTATCTAATTGTCGGTGACAATAGATTTTTCTTCGAGCCTTTCACATGTCGTACTCCTCCTGGATGGTGCGAGCAAGACCATCATACATCACCAATTTGATGGTACCAATACACAAGAATCTCCAAGGCATGATCGTTACCCATAAACACAGATCCTCCCGAGATAGGTTCATATTGGTGGAACCATTCTCTCCTAGGGGTCATATGCCATGTAGCTCGAATCCAAAAGCCACACGTCGGTGAACCTTCTTACGCCTTCAACAAGCCGTTGCTTGTTGTATAATATCTCGCCTCATCCGATGTGTTCGCTACACAACCCCGAGCATTTAATGTCTCAGTGCCGTTTTCCTTTGCTTCCTCAATATTCTTGAGCCGCCAACACTCCCTTTTGTAGTGCCCCTTTTTGCCACAAAGTGGATGACACTTGACATTTTTCTTACTTCTCGACTTTGATCTACTCGATTTTGACTCATTGGGGCCACGTTCGCTGATCTACCTCTCGCCATCGTTAGAGCTCGCTTTGTGAGCTCCCAATCTGTCTTCTTTATTTTTCTTGACTTTCTTCTTCAAGAACCGCACCGCAATATCGCCAAAGACTAGTATCTCCAAATTGTTGGTCAAATTGATGATGAGTTGATCATACGAATCGTAGACTCAAGTAGAATTTCAAAGACGTTCACCCGCTCTCTATATTATGCCCCATTGTTGTGAGCTGTGAAAATAGAGTGTTTAGGGTGTTGATGTGGTCTGTCACCGAAATTGACTCCATCATCCGAAGGGTGTATAACTTCCTCTTCAAGAAGATCTTGTTGTGTAGTGATTTGGCCTCGTACAATTTTGTGAGAGTATCCCAAATCTCTTTTGCCGTCTTTTTCTCCGCTACACTTGACAATACTCCGTCGGCTAGTGCTAGATGTAGATTAGCAATAGCATTGCCATCCATCTCGCTCCATTTATCATCAGTGATATCGTCGGGCCTTTCTCCAATTGCCGCCAAGCAGTTATCTTTTCTTAATACTGCTTTTATTCTCATTTTCCACAATGAGAAATTATTCCCATTGAATTTCTCTATTTCATATTTCGTCGCCATTTTTATAGGTGCCTCTTTTCCACTAACTGGATCTGATCTTAGCACGAACTCGGCTATAGATCGAGTGATTTTCTCAAAAAATCGTTTCTGATGTGGAAGATCAGTCTATGCTGCAACCACAGAGCATACTAAGAATTTAATGAAAAATCACAACCAAAGCTCTGATACCACTTAGTGAGTTTCTCCCTAAATTTTTCGTGTTATTTCCTTTATTTGTGATGGTGTGTTTTCTCCTATTATAAGAGAGAGGTTATCGTCAATTGTGCTCTCCTTATATTAGAGAGAAGTTGCTGTAATCCTTTTTTCGATAGTGAAATTCTTCTACCGTTTGCCCGTGGTTTTTACCCCGAATTAATTTGGGGGTTTTCCACGTAAAATCTGGTGTTTCTTATTTTTCTCATTTATATTTCAGTTATAATTGTGTGTCCAGTTCCACAACCGATCCTAACAAGTAATTTACTACGGTAGCTACCTGAAAGGTAAGAAATCAAACGAAGATCTTTCAACCACACAATCGGTAAAACGATAATAAGAGATGTGAGAATTCCGAATAGATGCGTGGAGTCCAGTCAGTTGAATGCGTGCCCAACCGGACCGGCTCCTTCGGTCATTGCTTTCGAAACTAATAGCTTCTGAAAGAAGGTCTCTCTTTGCAATTCGTTGGAATCTCATCCACGGCTCCTTCTTTTGGAGGCTGTTTGTTGGTCTTCTGCATCAATACAGTAATATGAAATAATAGCCAACTAATTATATAAAAAATTGTATGAAAATTATTATATTTAATTAATATTAATTACAATGATTTTTGGAGTTACAATTATTAATTTTATAGTAAATATAAATATAAATCAATTAATATGGATAAATAACTATTATGAATAATTATTACTATTAAATATAAATAATTATTATCATAAATAAATAATTAATATGATTAATATGTGATTATTATTAAATATAAATATTTTTTTTGCATGAATAAAATTACTATATTAAACCAAAAAAAAAATGAAAAAGAAAGAAAGACAAGCAAGTTGGCCAAATATGGCCGAACATCCTATTCGGCCACTACCTGTTGATCCCATGATGGGGATCTTGTCCTTCTATGGCCGAACCCCATACCGACGCCATTGATAGCTGGCCATTGTGGGGTGTAGGCTGTATTTGTTTAAATACAGTACGAGGGTAAAGTTGGAAAGAAGCTGGATTTACAAAGAATGTGTTGAAGACGATGATTAGTTTGTACTTATTGAAAGATTATAAACTCGATTGTAAATATTTTTATTTAATTTAATGAAAATAATGTAAATAAAAGGATAATATTGTCTTTTTTAAGGCACATCTCTTTTTTATTCCCTTTTTTCACAGCAAAACAATTTTGAAAGCAAAAAAATAGATTGGTACATACGTATATTGATTTTGTCGGTTATGAAGTTAATCAAAGGCAAACATTTATTTCAATAAATTTGTAGTTTTGTCCGAATGTCGCGTGAAAGTCTAAATAATTGAAGTAACCATTTTATTGAGTTGCTTCACACTAGGGAAATTTTTAGTTTCATGAAAGAAATGAATTTGTGAACGTAATTGGATGTCCAACAATTTATGTTCATCATTAATTAATCAATGAGTTTTTTTGAATATAATAAAAAAATTTCAACAAAAATTTTAAATTTTAATGTGCGCAGACGAGTGAGAGCAAATCATAAAAATTTTGTCCATAAAATCGTCTCAAAATATTAATGGTAGAAATTATAATTTTCTTATTTTTACTTTTCTTCAATATCACAATTATTTAAAATTAGTTAAGTCCTAAAATATTGATTAAATATTAAAAACTATATGAAATATAAGAAAATTAAAAGTCAAGTGCAACTTCTTTTTTGTGTTTATAATAATGGCATTAATTTGAATATATGATCCAGATCTCAGCCTTCCCAGAATCGTTTTCCCAGATCAGACATGAGCAATCGCGCGCTGTTTTTGGAACAAATTTGCCGTACAAAATCACGCAAAAGGAGCAGAGGTGCCGTATTAATTAAGTACTACAAATAGGTTGCCCATTTTTAATTTGGAATTTATTATTTCTCAGAGAAACTAACAATGTTTATAACGGTAGAAGTAAATCTGCATTAATGTTACTTGTCCAAACAAGCCTTTCAATTTTTTCTTAAAAAGAATTAAAATTGTTTCAGAATTTCAAGAATAAAACCGATAGAGCAGAGAATTAACTTTTATTTTTAATCATTGTGATTATTTACTATATATTTTTACGCTCTTTTTTTCTTCCATGCAAATATGATAGCATTATCCTTCGTTTAATTACTTGATAATAATAAATTAATAACTAAAGTAGAGTTTACTACGTACCTATCTTCCACCAGCTAGCTAGTCTTCTCCGGTTCGGCTTGTAATGTCAGAGGTAGGTAGTAGCTAGTGCCGTTGTAGGGAAGCTTGTAGAATATGCTATCGATCCAATTGTGAACCAATTCAATTATTCAAGTATTTGTTCTGCTACACTACAAACATCCAAAATCTCAGCTGGGATCAACGTAACCTCATAAGAGAATTACGGTGCAACACTTGGTTGATGCAGAGAGTAGAAATGCACACAATAATATTCTTTTGATTTTTTGCCACGAGTCTTGCAAAATGACACTTTCTTTGACTTTGATTCAAATCCAAACCTATGTTATACTAATCATGCAATTGCCTGCCCTAAGTTATAAACGCCATCTTTACAATGCTATATATTAAAGCCACTTTTCTTGGGAAAGCATAAAAATTCAATGCTATAAGAGCCTCTTTTCTTGGAAAAGCATAAAATTCATGTGGTGAATTGAGCTATATGGTCAATGAATAAGCCAAGCTGAGGTAGTCGAACTGCCAAACTCGCCCACCAACTACGAACACAACCAGGATGTCTAAGATGGTCTCCGAGCGGTCCTAACAGTAGTCGAACTGCCAAACTCGCCCACCAACCACGAATGCATCCCGGATGTCTAAGATGGTCTCCGAGTGGTCCTAGCACAAGGTCAAGAAACGGGCTAATGTGTAGTATTCACAATTAAGGATTATGAATAAGTCTATCAATATTTTACCTATCGACATATACAATATAATTTGTTGGCATATATGCATTTAATTTCAACAATCATAAGCAATACAAACATATTACTGGACTCCAATACGTACAAAATAAAATTACAAGCAAAAGCAAAGTTGTTTTGACAACAATTCTCTATTCCATTATTAATTACGAACGTGCATCTAAATTTCTTTAAATAAAAAAAAAAGCCACATTTAGAACTCTAATCCAGCTCCACTAAGCTTCTCTTTAGTAATTTGATCAAGTTTCTTCACCATGTCAGCTGTTAAATGATTCTTCCAATCTCCGACCTCACCTCGACGAAAGAATATTCTATTTTCCACGCCCCATGGCAATGTCCCAGTCGTACCTCAAGAATAGTATCTTGTCCGGTCTTTTCCTTCTTTCATTCCAATAACCTAACACGTGATCCCAATATTGTCCGTATATAGTAACTCCATTACAAAACCTGTCAACAGCTTCGTCAAGTGAGGTTTTCGCCATCTGCCCAGGGTTTAACTTGTTGGTGAAGTGCCAAAGTGACACAATCGTGTCCTTAGGGTTTCTACAAATATAAACAAGCTTGCAAGAAGAATCTCGCACCGATTTTGGAAGCGAAGAATACGGCGTATGAGTGGATAAAAGCTTAGGATAATAAGAAGATGAAATCGAGAACGACGAAGAAGAATATAAGATTTGATCATCGACGACATGTACTACTTCAAAGAAGGGCACGAGATCATGAGGGTTCCTGTTGAGTAAAGGGTGATCATTTCGACTCGGGGAATATCTGATATCTCTTTCGGTTAAGTAAAGTGAAGAGGATTGCCTTCAACCAGGTTGTGCCTGATTTTGGAGTTGTAACAAGGAAGACATCAAAATCTCGAGCCTTGAAGTGTTTTTGGCATTCAATGAGTCCTCGAAGCGGTAAGGTACTATACCAAAAGCCTTCATACTTGTACATATTAGGGGAGCTCCATCCTTTTTGCTTAGGGAGAGAGGAGATAAATTCTTGAAATTCAAAGGGCATAGTTTTTTCTTCTTGTTGTAAGTACCATAGACGCAATAATGAATTTTCATGTGCCATTTTTGTATTGTTTTCTGTCCAACCAATTGCAATATTTATGATGATTACGATCTTGAAGCCAAATTCAAATTGGATGTCCTTGATTTCGACACGAGTATTGGGACAAATTAAATAACCTGTAAATCACATGTTATCTTAATTTTATACAATTTGCTGTTAAAGTTATAGAACCATGTGATCTATAAGCTTAAGCTGATAGATCGGTTCCAATTTAAATTATTTAATTACTATCTTCAACACGCTCCCTCACGTGTAGGCGGGATTTATTTTTCCCAAACAAAGCCTAACACGTGCATAATTTATTTTAAATGGGTGGCGATGACATTCGAACTCAGGTCTTTTGCCTGGCTCTGATACCATATTGAAATCTAGATGAAGAATAATTGTGGAAGGTAAAATTTGCAGATGAAAAAATAGAGATAAATAATGGAGAAGATAGGGAAACTGTTTATGATTCAATATTAGGAATGACTTCTCAAAATACAATGCAATGGCTGCCATGTTAAAGTTATGGAACCATCTAATCTATAAATTTAAGGCCTTAAGCTGATAGATCGGTTCCAATTTAAATTATTTAATTACTATCATCAACACTTGCTTGCTCTGTATTAAAGCTAGCGGTAACAAACTAATAATGCAATATGCATGGATTACTAACAAACTAAACAATGCCATACATATGCGTCGGCTAATTATTCTGGCAGTATATTATAATGTAGTTTTTAGGCTATTCAATTCACGCCTAGAAAGTCTTTTAGGGTGTGTTTGATTGTAAAGCCGGAAAATTGTTAGAAGGAAAACGTTTTCCGGATAAATGAATTTCGGAAAAAGGTTTTCCAGGGAAATGGTAGTTGTAGGTGTTTGATTGGGTTAATTTGAAAGTTGGAAAATGATGTTATTTTCCTTATTTTTGAGTTTTTTAATGAAATTTGATCATTTTCCTTATCTTTATGGTTAAATTAAATTTTCCATTAAAAAAAAGAAAAAAAAGTATCAAACTTTTCTCGAAAAACAAAAACCACATTCCCCCCAAGAAAAAAAAACAAGGAAAAGTGCGGATTTCGAGAAATATTGGAAAACGTTTTCCGGGAAAAAAATGACAATCAAACAACCAAGAAAGAAAAAAAAAGCTGGAAAACCGATTTCCCAAAAAAAAAAAACGTGTATCAAACACACCCTTAGTGTAAAAGAAAAAGTCATTTAGACCTAATAAGTAAAGCAAAAGTCTTACACTCTGAAGCCCCCAGTTCGATCTTGGGCATTAACATATTTTACGTCCATTATTAATTTTGTGGGCATCGATCATTCCTTCGTTTTGGGGTTTCTTTTACTATTATTATTATTATTATTATTACACTTGTAGTGATTACCAAAATTAATAGAATATATGAATTATCATTTTCACAAATGAAAGTACTATAAAGCAAGATCCAAGCTTAGAGCCTATGGCGGAGCCCGACTGACTAGAATGGGCATGCACAAAATAAAAATTTCAAACAAGAGCCAAGACATTAGCAGTTGTCGAAGGAAGAAAAAGAGGCACTACACCGGAATTATTACTTTTAAGAGTTGACTAAGGGAACCATAATAGATAATTAGAATTAAGATATGCTCATACAAATAATCTCTAACTTACTATCCACCGTTCACACCTACATTACGAATAGGAATTTTATGACTTTCACAATTTCACTTATCATTTGGTATTTAGTAATGTAGAAGGAAGAATTTAGAAGTGAGAAGCCTTTAGAATTTTTTAGGCTTTAACTTTCAACAGTTTTAAAAGTTAAAATTTGAATCTTCCATATTTTGTAACTTATAAATTCCAATTTTCACAAATACACAATTCATATTTCACAAATCAATCACAAATTCACAATCAAGTATTGCATTATTCAAAGAGAAAGATTGTCGCAAAAATGAAGAAATGAAGATAGGAGTTGGCAAAAAACCGTCCCTTTCTCTCTCTAGAAGCTTTCTCCTCCTCCTCTCCTCTGCTGCGTGAACCTTGCTGCACAGGGGGGTGATTTTTGGCCCTTTTGGCCGGCAATCACCCTGTTTCCTCTCTCTCTGTATATATTTTCTTACAAGAAGTGGCATGTCCACATAGATCTGGGGTTTTTTCTTCGTCTTTTGGTGATTTCGTCGTCTTTGGTGCGGCGTTTGGTTTTCATCGTCTTTGTACGGTGCTGTTTGTTCCTGTTTTCAGACTGGTAGATCTGCTTCGAGTTATCATTGATTCACTCTATCTCTGGGCCTCCACGTTGTAGATTCGGAGGCATGGATACTCCGATCACTTTGATTTTTTCATCTTTGTAGGCATTTTGCCGTGTTTTGCTATTAATATGGGTGTTGTGAGTGTGTTCGCAGCTTCACCCTTTTGGTTTTTGGCGGTGTTGAATTTGTGTTGCTTCGATGTAATTTGCCATTTTGAATGAATGAATAGCATCTTTTTCTCAAAAAAAAAAAAAAGATAGGAGTTGGCAAATTTGTTGACTTCTCAAATGTCTTGGATTCAGGTATATATGTCTTGTTGACTCTCATTTTGTGTTGCTATTTACATATAAATAACAAGAATTTTTTGTCATGTTTATTAGGGCTTTGTAATGTTATAAATAATGGTTAATAATATTGATCAAATAAATGATGGTTGCCTACTTGCGTTATCTTTAAAAGTAACAGTTAATATTATAAGTGTATATTACAAAATTGTTTTTGCCTTGAAGTGTGACATGCATGTTGACCTTCCTTTATTTATTTATTATTATTATTATTATTTTTTTGCTTTTTTTTTTTAGTTCGTTGAGATTTTTTTGTTTATTACAGTCATTTTTCGCGAACATATATGTTGACTTAATCCTACTTAATTGATATATAATATCAGTTCTCAAATGTCTTGAAGCAAGGTACGTCTTTTTTATTCCTTTATTTCACACCAGAATAATTTTGAAAGCAAAAAAATAGAATGGTACGTATGACTACGTATATTGATTTTTTCGGTCATGGGAATTTAATCAAAAACAAACATTTATTTTAACTACATATATTTATTACAATTACTAAATTATTCATGTTGCATGCATTTTCACGGAACTTGTTGATATTTCTATTATAAAAAACTAGTATTATCCCGTGCGTTGCACGGAAAAATTAAGATGGTATATATAAAATATTATTATAAAATATGACAATATATTATTATGAATATATAATAAAAATAACGAAACATATGTAATATTATAGATTTCAATAATGGTTTATAAATTTTGGTGTGAAATATTATCTTGTAAGAAAAATACTATATCAGTTATGTAATTGATGATTTAAGGTAATAACATAGTATTTATGAACAAAATTTAGATAATATACATATTTGAACAAAAAAATCAATATTAATAATACGTTTTATGAGTCATACATTATTCAAATATATGTCCAATATGATTAACAATAATCTTATGGTCAGCCTACACATATATATATAAACTTTATAAATATTGAATTGAATTGGACTACATTTAGCTTGAATTGAATTCTTAATATTAAATTGATTTTTCACCATTGGCAGATTTCATTCACAGTAACGTGGTAACTATAAAAGATAATTTTTTATTTATTTTTTTAAATATGCGAAAAGGTTCTTTTTTTTCTAAAATAGATTACCGCTACCAATGTGACACTACGCTAAGTTGACACTTGTACTATATGATTAATTTGAAAATAAAGATGTATATAAAATAACTAAAATGTAATATTCAAAAATTCAAATACAACACTAAATATAAAATAATTAAAAGAATTTATAAATTAATTAAAAAAATAGAATACATATAAAAAAGATAAACTACATACAAAAAATACTAAATAAGGAAAGCAATATAAATTAAATTAGAAAAAAAATTAATTTCTAAAAACTAATGTCAAATATGACGTTGTCACCTAGGCAATTTATCTAGGTGACATTTCTCTTATTTTTATATTAAGATTTGTAATTGGTTTAGAAAGTGGGGCTTCTACATAATTTTCACACCCTACCTAATAGGGTATGGATTCCCCCACTTTTAAAGGCTAGAATGATAAAAATTCACATTCTATTAAAATATGAATATTGTGTGGACATATATAATTGAGTGGGAAGAGAAATTTTATCAAAAGATAAAGGAAAACACGATTCGGGCGAGTGAAACAACTCCAGCTGGCTCCCACTAGAGCAGACTGAATTATTGCTCCTACTAGGCCCACTTGGTTGACGCAAGTCAACTTGGTAGACTGAATCATTGCCCCTCCTGTGAATTCAAGTCAGCAATCTGTAAGACACAAGTACTGGATATATGATCTAGACCTAGATCCGAGCCTAATTCCTCTCATTCACGGCCCAATATATCCATCAGAGTTAAGCATCAACAGCCATATATTTTCAGAACAAATATAATCTAAGGTAGGTACGTACCGTATTAATTAACTGTTATTCTTCACTTTGAGTAAAAGGAATGGGTCGGTATAATCTGATGGACTCAAATACAAACTACTATTAATTTGCAAATCATTGTACAATGTTGCAATTATTATATAGTATATCGATCTACCTAACAAATGCTATTTTATCTTCACAATGCAAAGATCTGAGCTTCCGTCGGGTGATCCATTCATTAGATTTGAGCAGCGGCTATTTTCGGAACAAATCTGCAGTACAAAGGAGCAGATCGAGGTACCGTATTAATTAACTACCATTATATATGCTTCAATCGACTATCATGTATGTCAATTACACGAAATGAACAACAACACCTCATTTCTTTGTTTTTTTTTTTTTTAAATAATTATTGACATCGATGCTTATATATTTACAAGTATTTTGGAATTAATTACATTTATGTGAAACATCATATTTTAATTATTAGAAATATTTTTTGTTTTTTGAATTAAAAATACATTACAAGAAATACACTTTATTCGCAAAAATAATAGGATTTCGTCAATTGCCAACATACAATTGATAAACTAGCATATCAAGGAAGACAAATGAAAAATAAAATTTATATTTTATAATACTTAATCTCAAAATTGTAATTTTAAAAAAAAAAGGGAAATTCAAAACAGGAATTGCATCGCTACATTAAAATTCTGTATTGTTGCCAACTGCAAAAATGGAGTCCCATTTGGAGCAAGTCGACACTGTACAATCTCGGTTGGAGATGCTCTAATCTCTCCAGAAAAACATATTCTACATTTGTTCCTGCTGTTTGGGAAAGATTCCCAAAATGCGCAAAGGAAGAAGGCTATTTGATACTCTCTTGATTCTGATATATACAGTTTATAGAAATCTTTCGTTTCAATTTGTGAAAACCATTGACAGAGGATTTTGTGAAGAAAAGTGTTCTTTCAAAAGACTTGCAGTAGCATGTGCAATTATCAAATCTATATATATTAAAACAGAAGTGAAACTGGAAGTAGTTTTTAATGGTGGCTTCAGGACTAGTTAATTCCTATTTTAGTTGATTTGGGACATATTTTAGCCACGTTTCGAGTTGGAATTTAATTTTTTTTTTATATTAACTACCTCCTAAAAATTTGCTTTTAACAGGTCAAAGTAAAAATTAATTAATTTACCAAAACACAAGTGTGAAAACAAAAGGTACAATATTTTACGAAAAATTATTTTTTCCTTTTTGATGGATAAAATTAAAATTTACATTTCCTGTATACTTTTTTGCCAAGACAATTTTGTTCGCCCCACTTTTATGAGAGTTAACATTACTGTCCTTTTGGAGAGTCAATTTTATGGGGACAAAATTGAAGTTTTCGAAATCTTTTTTGCCATATTATTCTATCCATTAAGAGCTTCAATATAAGTATAGTCTTGATATATAATTTTTACTATTTTCAACGTTATTTATTTTGGAGGTAAACAAGTTACTTATCATTTAAAATATATCAATAAATTGCGATATAATCAAATAATTAAATAACTAATAACATATAGATATGGATAGATTTACGATATAAAATAGTGATACCATTATTTATATATTTTCTAAAATCTAATCTATTTCTATTATCGATCTATCTATCTATATATGATGATGATGATTATTATTATCTTTATATATATAAAAGAAAGAGTTTCTGCCATAATTAATTTTGTATTTTGCCGCCTAAAAGTGATCATAGTATTTTTTCTTTTCTTTTCTTTTCTTTTTTTTTTTTTTAAAATGAAAGCCTCCTCATTTCTTAAACGTTCATCATAAACCATGTTAAATATGGGAAATAGGAATAAGGTTTCCTAAATTTATCTGAATCGTGTTCCCTAATTAATTTTTTTTTGGTTGTCTGATTGATTTCTATTTAAAAAGACAGATTTTTATTTTTTTTTGTTTTAAATAATTCAAGGTTGCAAATATTTTTATCTTTTAATTTTTGTTTTAAAAAATATACACACATATATATAATTATCTATTTTTCTCATTTTCCTTCGTACAAGGTAGATATTTGGGACATATATTTTTATGTCTAAATTATTTTTGGTAGAAAATAATTTTTGTTTCATTTTTAGGTAATATTTTTTTTCTTATCAGTGCATGTTTTGTATTCTAACTAATTGTTTACATTAAATGTTCAACATATTCAAAATAAATTTATATTAAAGGTAGAAATTATAAATTTGTTTATTTTTTTAACTTTTCTTTAGTATCAGAATCTTTTAAAATTAGTTAACTCACAAAACAACGATAAATAACATTAAAAAAAAACAATCATAAAATTATTCAAATCTGAAAATGACAATTGATATGACAATTTTTTCTAAAAAATTATAATTTGGATCAAAATTTATAAATATTATTGAAATATATTTTAATATTACATATTAAAAATAATGTATTTTCTTATTTTACAATTGTGTTTTATGTAAATTCACCATTTTAATTTTTATCGTACATCGCACGGGGGCAATACTAGTTTATTATTAAAAGTAGAAGAGTGGTTGTTAGCCGTCTTGCTATGTTCCCACTTAAAATGACGTTGTCACATGCAAAATGTTTTTACACAATCAACAACATAAAAATTAAAATATTTCAACTACAACCATTAATATAAGATGAAAAATAATTAATTTCAAAAAATTTATTTTATCTTTTTTTAAAGGAACTTGAAATAAATTTAACTTATATTATTAATTGTGATTACAGTGATTTGTAGAAATTAACGATAGAGGTTAAATTATTATTCATTATTATTCATGCATTTTTTGGCAAGATATTTTTAAAACTAGATCTACTTTTAACCTTTTTCCCCTTATTTTAAATATGACTCATTATTAAATTGTTTAACTGTAAAATGTTAATACATCTAATAAAATCGATTCTATTATTTGCTTTGCCGCTAATATTTAGTATCTTCCATTTCCATGCACATGAATATGTATATGTACCTTGGGAAACAATCATAGAAAATTCTTTTCTTCATTTATTACAAAGTAAACCTAAAATTCTCGTGACATTTACGCCTCACACCAAGCATTCTCGTAGAATTAAATCTCTTAGAAAGAAAGATATTAAAAAAACTTCAAATCGGCTATATATATCTTGCCAGATTTAAATTTTAAAAAAATAATTCAAAAAAGTCAATCCCTCAAGAAATTAGGTACCCTCTCTGATATTAAGTATTTTTCTTTACGGATAATTATATGTACACTATACAATTTTTTATTTACACATATTTTTAAATATCACTAGAGGTCCTAAACGTTTACTTATATTGCAATTTTGAGCCTTTTATCTTTACTTCTATTATGTAACACATATAATTTCTAAGAATGAATTTTCAATTAAATGTTTTTAAGAGAATTTTCAATTAAATGTTAATCAAAAGGAATATTAAAAAATTTTATTTGTATTACTTACATATATAGAAAGAATAATTAATGAATGACAATATTTTTTAAAAAAATTTCACGAGTTCAAATTTGGCAAGAACGTTCCATTATTACTAAGTTGGTTGGCGCATTATTTAATATAAAAGATAAAAAGTAATAACTTGAAAGAAAAAATTGTTGGATTTTGATACTCAAATAGACGAAGATAGAGAACTTTTACTCCAAATAAGATGTGGTGTAAGAATTAAAGAACGTAATGTTAATATAATTTTTCATTCTTTAAGGATATATATTACACACATCTTAATCATTATGTACTTACTACTAGTTGTAGATAACAAAAACCTTGCTTCAGGTCTACCCTATATATTCCTTTCCTCGGTCTAATGCCAAACATGAGAATGTTCCTTTACATTTTCCACAAGTAATTATATAAATTATTGTAAATAATCATATATTTGGAAATGACTTTTCTACCTTCAAAATCCTAGCCTTTGCTTATAAATAGAGGGTTTAGGTTCATAATAACATAATTCTATCATTTTCTTTCTACTCTTGTCTAATTCCTTTCAGGTCATAACGCATTATCAACACGCTATCCATCTCTCTATCATAGTAACGCGGTACGTAATAAATGTTTATATTATTATTTGTATAGTAATACATTTCTATTATTAGGAGCAAGTTTTATGTAGTTCCTTATCAAATTTTAGGGCACTTTATATCACCATTAATTGGCAAAGGTGGTTAGGTGATGCATGTTCATTATATACTAATGTTAATTGCGTGCGTGGTTCCTATGCAAACTTTCAGGGATGGTCCTGTTTTTCGCTGGGCTTGAGTCGAACGTCTAAAAATTTTAAAAAATGGGCTCCTTTATTTATTTTCCTAAAATATGGGCCTCTTTATTTTATTTTTTGTAAAGATAATACAATAATAAGCCAATGAAAGATATAAAAAGCTTAGTCAAAACGTCAATGCAAAGGCAGCGAAGCTGACTAGCTCGGTGGCTTCTCTTTCTTTGAGTTCTCTCTTTTCCCCCTTTTATTTTCTGCCAACTTACTCAATTTCTATCTCTCTCTCTCTCTCTTTCTCTTTTTTTTTTTTTATTGAAAGTCTCCGTTTCTCTTTAAGTTATCTCCTCTAATTCAAGCAAAATGGGTAATCTCTAATTTAAGCAAAATGGGTAATCTCTAATTCCAACAAAATGGGCCTAACGGAAATAAGCAAACCTTCACAAAAAAATGGGGCTAGATTTCTTTTAAGTTAAAAAAGATCCATAAATTTGGATTCAATACTTGATTTTGTCCATTATTTTACTTAAAAATAGGCATACAAATTTGTATTGAATTTAAATTTGGGTCCTTTTTCTATTAAAAAAAAATTGAATCTTAGCTATAACGGATTAAAATGGACCCCTTGAAAGATCGGGCTTGAGTCGGCCGACTCACTTGCCCCGTCCTTGCAAACTTTCTTCAAGAATTTTAAAATTCGATCACATGATATCATTAACAAGAAAACAACGTGAGGTATCATAATTCTGGTAGATTTGTTACTCGCAATTTTTTTTTATATTAATCCCAACGATTCTTGAAGATTCAGTTGCCAATTGGTATTATTCCATTTTCTATAAAATAATATATATATATATATATATATATATATTTCTATTATTGTACATGCAAATTTTATAGAAATTAATATTTATATCAGATAATGATGATGATTTTTATGTTAATCATATGTGATTAATTGTGTGTTTTCCTTTTAATATAATTATCAATTATCAATTATCAATATGAATTTCTATTATGTATGTAGTTTTTCCTTCCTCTTCAGTTCATAAAAACTTTACAATTCGATAAATATTCTAAAAAATTAGTGAACTATTAGTCCTGAACATAATATAAATTAATGTTATCTGCTGATGAAGAACACGAACTATAAATTTAATGTTGTTGTCCCTTTAGAAAAATAACACGTTCAATGATATTGTTTCGCTGTTCTTGAATATTGACTTTATTTGTAATGTATTTAGAGGGACGTAAATTATTGTTGACTCCCGAATAGTTTAAATATGGTAAGATTTATTATCAATAATCTTATTGTCCTGGATCGTTTAAACATATGGTAAGATCTATTATCAATTATTGCTCCCGAAGAGCGTATATTATATAATTTTTTATTATTATTTTTAAATTAGAATTTGTGATTTCAAAAGAACGCTTTTAATCAAGTGTCCACTGGCAGTGGCGGAGCAACATGGTCCTGTGGGGTTCTTGGACCCCACTGCTTTTTTTTTTTTTTTTTTTTTAACTTAGTGTTGTTTTGGGACATTGTGGCAAAAACCAATCTTTAGTATATCTATTGTATTAGTTAGCAAAAATCAAGGAAACAAGACATTAGTCTTGACTCTTCACTCTTCATGTTAATCAAAGCAACGAGTTAATTTAGCTTTTTAGACAGACTTACTTTGAAAATATTTATATATTTATATTAAATGGTTAAGGTGATTGATTTGAAATTATAATACTATTTGTTGTATATAATTTATTTTTCTCTTAGTTGGTTTCAAATTTCTAATCACATTAAAATTGAACTTGTGTAAATTTTATTTTACCTTAATGATGTGTGATAAACAAATCTCTTGAAACCCCAAAAGCCGGGGTGACCCCTTTCAGAACTCCCACGTTAGAATTTTTTTGGCCCCCAATCAATCTATTTCTTGGCTCCGCCACTGTCCACTAGTGGACACCTTAATGTGCCCTCAATGTACGAAACCACATTTCCTAAAGAATCGCCACTTTTCTTTTGTTTCCCTTTTTTTTTAAAGGGAAATCACCACTTTAATTTATTATAACTATTCTCTAGAGAATATGATTTTTTTTATATGACGTCAACAACATGATTTGCATTTGAAGAGAACAATATTTTGAGATACTATTGTTTATCGTACTATTGTACTTTATTAAATCATCGACGGTGCTTGAACATCCCTCTTAAGAATATTACATTCTCGATTTGATCTTATAATATTTAAAATTTTCGATATTTTGCTTCTGACATTCTTGAAGAATATTAAATTAGTGGTGTTGAAGTAGTAATATTCTGAATTAATAATTCTTGTGTCGATGATGCCATGCATGGAAGGATCAAGACTGTCAGTAAATAATTATTTGGCATGTATGAGAGTCGGACCATCTATTAAATTAAAGTCGTCGAAAAGAACAAGTATGTGAATAGTATCTTATAATTTAAATTTCCCTAGAGATCGCTTAATCATATTAATTTGTTCATCTGGTTAATAATTTTGAACTAAACTAAAGAATGCCTAGATTAATACATGATTAGCTAGGTGTGAACCTTATCAATAAAATATATTTTACTCCTGGACGAATGGTGTATTAATTATGACCTAATTTGGCAAATGTTATCGAACAATCTTATAGCATTAATGTTATTATTTGTCAAAACACCCGTTATTTTCTTTCTACTATTTGCTAGTTATTCATTGAATCAAGCCTTTAAATTTTTTCTTATGAAGTAATAAAAATAGTTTCAAGTAGAAAAATGTACGAGAAACAAAATAATACTTTTAATCATTGTGATTGTTAATTGTTTACTGTATATTTTAACCATCCCTCATTTTTGGTGCAGATTTTCTGGCATTATATCTAATTATCTTACTTTTATATTTGATAATAACTAAAGTAGTTTATTACTTGTTTACTGTATAATTATTCTCACTTGTTAACTGTTGTTTCCATAAGATGGTCCAGAATTTTTATTTTATCTTTTTCACGTTATATTCAAACTTCCATAACATCATAAACATGACAACCTTAGTTTTTTCCCTCGCCAACAATATTCAAAAAGGATAATATAACTATTATATTAACGTGCTTAATACTATTGTATTAACAGAATTTCTCATTCCTTTTATCTATTGACAAGCATATATATATACGAATGTTTCTTTCCCGTTTTCAAAAATAATCATATTACTGTTATTTGTTGAAACAAGACTTTCAATTTTTACTTTAAACAGTATATTTTTATGATCTTTTTTCTTTTTTCCATGCGGATGTGCTAGCATTACCTTGCACTTATTTGATAATATAACTAAAGTGGTTTATTTTTAATCTTCGACCAGGTATCTAGGCTTCTCCAATTTGCCTTGTAATGGCAGATGTATTTGCTAGTGCCGCTGGAGGGAAGCTAGTAGAATATGTGATCGATCCAATTGTGAATCAATTCAAATATTTATTCTGCTACACTGCAAACATCCAAAATCTGAGAGATGCATTAAAAGATCTTAAAGACAAGAGAAGTAGGGAGGAACAAAAGAAGGATGAATCCGAAAGAAATGCAGAAGTTTTGCACGAAGATTTTAAAGCATGGTTTGAAAATGTTGACAAAAAAATGATAGAGGCGGAGGGTATCCTGAATTTGAATAATCCTGAAAATTCTGTAGTGCAGTGTCGATGCCTCAAATGTCCAAATTTGAAATTTCGTTACTTGCAAGGCAGGAAAGCTACAAAGCTAACTGCCACCATTGTCGAGCTCCAAAAGAAAGGTCAGTTTAATAACGCGGGTTACCGTATACCACCTTCGGAGCTACCAAATGTTGTGCTAAGCAATGTGGAGGGTCTTAAAACAAGGAACTCAGCTAAGAAGGAAATCTTAGAAGCTCTAAAGGGTGAAGAGACCTTCATAGTTGGGATATGGGGGATGCCTGGAGTTGGTAAGACAACAATGGTGGAGGAAATAAAAAACGGCGTCAAGAAAGTTTTTGACGAGGTTCCATTCGTGGTTGTATCGAAGGATCCCATCATTAGTAAAGTTCAAAATGATATTGCTGACGCTCTTGGTTTCGAAATTAAAGAGCACAACGAAAAAGTGAGAGCTGAACGACTTTGTCGCCGACTTACATGTGATCTTCAAAAGAAAATTCTTGTAATACTCGACGATGTTTGGGAAGAAATCAATTTGGAAAAGATCGGATTTCCTCCAAAAGGCACTCGGAAGGGGTTGAAAATTCTTTTAACTTCGCGCTTTCAAGATGTTTGTAAAAAAATGGGAGCTGATAGGATTGTTGAAGTTAAAGTCTTGCCTAACGGTGAAGCATTGAAGCTTTTGATGGATGCAGCAGGGATTTCGAATGATCCAAGTGAAGTTGTGAAACAAGTTGCTGAGGAGTGTGGTGGGTTGCCTCTTGCACTTGTTCTTATTGGCAAAGGACTAATAGATGCAGATGAATATGCATGGAGGGATACACTGCGCCAACTAAAGAACTCTACAATGGAAGAAGAAGTGTACAAAAGTATAAAGATTAGCTATGACAAACTGAAACGTGAAGGTGCCAAGTCATTGTTTTTGCTATGCTCTTTGTTCCCTGAGGATTACAATATCTCAATTGAAACTTTGGTTAGATATGCAAGGGGTCTAGAGATGTTTAAAGATACTATCACATTATCCGAAACAAGAGATGGAATATATTCTATTGTTGCTCATCTGAAAAGTTGCTCTCTGTTGCTATCAGGCAGTGACGAGGAGTATGAAGTAAAATTGCATGATGTCGTGAGGGATTTTTGCTTAAAAATCGGATCAGAAGGTAAAGATGTATATATGGTGAAACACGATGGTGTGAAAGAGTGGCCGAAACATGAAAAGGATGACCAGCTCACTGTCATCTCATTGACATTCGATGATAAGTTGAATGAGCTTCCAAGTGGATTAGAATATCCGAACCTAAAGTTGTTAAGGGTAGTGTGTCGATGGGGGGAAACAAACATACCCGATGATTTCTTTTCAAAGATGAACCAACTGAGAGTTGTTGATATCATTTCTTCAACGTTCAACCATATCCCATCATCAATACAATGGTTGACGAATCTTCCAACTTTGTGTTTCGATGGCTGCATGTTGAAATCCAGGTTATCAAACATTAGTGGTCTAAAGAAGTTAGAAATTCTGAGTTTTTTTAGATCTGAAATTGTTGAATTTCCCAGTGAAATAGCACACCTTAGCGACTTGAAATCTTTGGATTTGAGGTTTGAAAAATACCCTCATCCATTTCCACGTGTCGTGTTATCAACCTTGAATGAGCTGGAAGAATTGTACTTGGGAAATCTCTTTGCTACTTCGGGGGACAAATGTGCAGATTTTTATCAAGTGGAAAAGGGGTACATTATTAGAGAATTAAGTTCATTAAAGAGTCTTCAAACTTTTCAAATCTGCATCGACGATCCGGGATTTCTTCTGGAAATGTTAAAAAATATGCTTTCTAAGGAATTGAAAAGATTTCAAATCATTCTCAATGGGCGATACGCATATAATTATCATTTCAACAAAACCTTGTTTCTTGGGGACTTGGAGGCAAGTGCAATAAAACACACTGTAATTCGTGATTTGTTATTGGGGAGAACGGACCATCTCGTTCTCCATAATGTGTTGGGCTCATTGAAGAATATTGTGAGTGAATTAGATGAAGATGGTTTCGTTAACTTGAAGACACTAGCTCTGGAAAAATGTTCCTTTGAGCATCTTATCGAGTTACCGTTGGGGATATGCAATGGAAATGTAACAGCTGGGGCTTTTGCTAAACTACAAAGGCTAGACCTAACTGATTGTGATGTAATTAAAATTGCGTTGCCAGAGTCGGCTGCAAAATACTTGCTAAACCTTGAACTTCTACAGATAATAAATTGTGATATGTTAGAGCATGTTGTTGCAAGGAACGTCGCAGAAAGTGAAGTAACTGATCAAATTGTGCTCGAGGTTAACAAGTTGCAATCTCTTACACTTGATGGACTACGAAATTTAAAGAGCTTCAGATATGAATCAAATGTTGATTCCAAAGCATTAATCAACCAGGTACCTCCCTCTTCTTTTATTAGTTTTCTTCCTTTTTTACTTACCGATTATCATCGAACATTTTTCTAAATTGAGAAAAATACAAGATTCAGAGGATAATTAAGCCACAAATCAGTTAGGATAATGACCTAGAAACAAACTAACAAGGTTAGCAGAACCTACTAATGGTGATGAATTATCATTTTCAACCGGTATATAATGAGGTATATATGTTCTAGAGTACTCCATGTATAAATTGATATTATCATTTTAAGTGGTTTTCATGTACAAATTATATGGTAGCTAGAGGTAGAGATATTGGATTTTGGCCCAACACAACCTTCTTTCTTTAGCCCGGCACGACATTGATACATACATATTTTACTTTTGATTTGTTCAAGGCTCAAATCCAACTGGCCAATTAGTACTAACTTTTTTCAAAACTATATGGTTTTGACTTAAAAATAAAATTGTGAACGAAAAAATATTGAGGATATAAATAAAAAATTGAGTGAAAACTAGGGAATACTATTACAATTTAAATGTGGTGCAATTATTAAAATGTGTAGTGCAAATATGATTAGCATTAACAATTACGATTAAATACAACTTCTATACAATTGTAATAGTGGTGATCTGGTACCCATAGTCCCCAAAAAAACATTGTGTGGGCCGGTGGATCCCCCACCATAAGGTGGTAGTTATATATTATTTATCTAACTTCATGTAGATACCAAGAAAATTATTTTTGGTTAATGACGTGGCGTGGGTTGGGAGCCCACGTGGGTATCCAAACAAAAGCGACACTTGTAAATTAGTACTAAATTTTTTTTAAAACTACATGGTTTTGACTTAACTTTTTAATATTTTTTTATTTTGACCCATAATTAAATTAATTAACATGTTTGGTCGTAAATAAATAGTTTGTATCAAACACATTAGCACATGTATGCATATATATTATATTTTTTAAAAAATCCAGTATTTAATTTAACACAATCAAGTTTTAATTTTAACAAAACATCAAAAATTAATATTATTATTAGATGTCCATATATTTGTAGCTTAATTAATACAATTATTAAAATTTAATAATAATTTTCTAGCAAAGAATGGAACAGGAAAGAATGTGAAAATAAAAAGAAAAAAGAAAAAAACGAGCCTCCCTTCTCTTTCCAGCGTAAAACCAGTGTTGGAGCATTGTGACAATTGGATTTATGCCTCACTTGACTAACTATTAAATTATGCAGATTGCGTTCCCTAACTTGGAACAGCTTGAAGCAAGTAAATTGCATAATATTGCAAAGCTACTGGGTGACGACATACAACCAAAAGCTCTACAAAAACTGAGGTCCGTAGATGTGAGATCTTTTGATGAACTGACGACCCTCGCACAACTGGAGTCGATTAAAGCTCTACAAAATCTTGAATTTCTGAGTGTGTGTGATTGTAAAGCACTAGATATGTTGTTTGAGTTGGAGGGTCTGAAGGTTACAGAATATGAGACTCAGAGCATCCTTTCTCGGCTAACAACATTGGAATTGAGTCGTCTACCACAATTAGTGCACATCGCAAGGAGGGTTCCTAAAGGAATTCGTGTCTTCCAGAATTTGACATCACTTCGCATTGAAAATTGTGGTAGCTTAAGGTACCTATTCACACCTTCTATGGCCAGCTCGCTTGCATGCCTTGAAACTCTAATCGTTGAGTCGTGTGAAGCAATTGAAGAGATTATTGGAAGGGAAGAAGAGATCGAAATGGCAGAACCGGCAGTCATTGGAGAGTTTAACATACTGGAGTTTCCTCAATTGAGGACTCTACGACTTAAAAAACTTGCAAGTTTGAGAATGTTTTGCTGTGAGAACATTGAACTCGTGTTCCCTTCACTAGATGCATTGGATATTGTTGAATGCCCCAAAATGCTAGAGCCACTTGCACCTGCACCAACGCTGAAGGCATTACACATAGGAGGAGTGAATTTTAACTCTCAAATATCTTGGATCCAGGTACGTCCTTTTTATTCCGGTTTTTCAAGCTAAACATAATTGTAATTGATATTATTTAATTAGTATTTACATATGAACAACTAGACACTTTTGTCCTGTCTATAAGGGTCCATGCGTGATGGTGTTTTTTTTTTTTTTTCTCTTTTTGGGGTTATCTCTAATGCATCGTCATGCTTCTTCTACAAGTATTATTTGATTATTTGATTGCTTAGGATATCATATTCTAGTGATATCTTCTAGAGCTGATTTTTGTACCAAAATAATTTTGAAAGTGAAAAAATAGTGGAGTTCGATGTGTTGTGAATAATAGCTGATTTTTGTACCAACACAGCTATTGAATAATAATTTTCAAAAAATAATTTTGAAAGTGATATCTTCTTATATTAAACGAATATTCTTGGTTGTGAATTCGATCGAAGGCAAATTAAGGTCCTTAGACACTTTTTATGGCGGCATTAAAACGAATAGAATGGCGGCATTATCATTAGCACACTTTTTATGGGATTTGACACTATTCCTTTATTTATTTATTATAAGTGGGTCGAACAGGGGCATTTCATTGTACTACAAACATAACAAAGAGTTCCACTCATAACTCACTTGGGTAAGTATTACGACGATGGGATTTATTGCTCACATAACTCATTAAATATGTGCAGGATAGATTCCCTAACCTGGAGGAGCTTTCTGTCGGAGAAGTGCAATTAAGGTCCTTAGATGTGCGGAATTTTGGTGATGTGATGACCATTGCACAATCTGATTCAATTGAATCTCTACAAAATCTTAATATGCTGCAAGTATCTTGTTATTCGCATCTAGAAGTGTTGTTTGAGTTGGAGGGTCTAAAGGTTACAAAAGATGAGACTCGGAGCATCCTCTCTCGGCTAACGTCATTGGAATTGTTTGATCTACCCAAATTAGTGCACATCGCAAGGATGGTTCCTAAAGGACTTCGTGTCTTCCAGAATTTGACATCACTTTTCATTAAAAATTGTGGTAGCTTAAGGTACCTCTTCACACCTTCTATGGCCAGCTCGCTTGCATGCCTTGAAACTCTACGCCTTATGGGGTGTGAAGCAATTGAAGAGATTATTGGAAGGGAAGAAAAAATCGAAATGCCGGAACCAGCACTCATTGACAATGAAGGAAGAGAGTTAAACAAACTTGTTTTCCCTAAATTGAGCACTCTAACACTTATAAAACTTGAAAGTTTGAGAATGTTTTGCTCCGAGAACATTAAACTCGTGTTCCCTTCACTAGATAACTTGGCCATTGCTAATTGTCCTGTGATGGTAAAATTCTCTCCTGAAGAGCCAACTGTACCACAGCTGATGAAAATAAAGACTGGAGAACACGGATTTGTTGACTTCTCAAATGTCTTGGATCCAGGTATGTATGTTGTCATATTGACTCTCATTTTGCTATGCCATTTACATGTGAATAACTAGAATACATCTTTCCTGTTTATTAGGGCTCTTTCATGTCGAGGAGGAAGCCATACTAGTGGATCTATTCTTTTGGTAGTGATTGCTAGGAAGGAATGTGTTGAATGGGGAATTTGACCTTTCGTCCCGTTTCTTTTCCTTTTAGATTCCATCCATTTGAATGCTATTCATGAGTTAGTTATTTAAGTGTTGATGATGAAACCAATAATAATTCTGTTGACTTGTTTGTTTGTGTTAATAACTAAAGATAATGTTTGTCCAGTTAAGAGTCTATTATTTCACATTCTGAGGCAATATTCCCATTTCAAGCATGGACTGCAGCAGTCTATTATTTTGTATCAATTTAATAACTAAAGAACAATGTTTTTTATTTTCAATGTTTGTGTTTAATTTCTAGCATTATTTATTACCGGATGATGATATTGATGTTGGATAAGTCCAGACTGTGGGATTGCATGTTTGCTTAAACTCTCGTATTGATTTAATTAACCAGGTAGGAGTTTTTTATTCCGAATCCAATAAATAATAATTATATTATCTTGGAAAATTATATATATACGTTTGCACTAGTTAGTCTCCTTTTCTTACTTTTGTTGCTCAACAATTACATTTGTCTATCCATGGTCTTTGTTGCGCATCCTTCATTACTCCAAGTATAACTCCTTTTACCTTGAGTACAAGGAATTTGAACGTTAACTGGATATTCTAGTACTCAAGAGTTGTCAAAGCATTAGAAAATTAGTAGAATGTGTAGAGTAAGCAAAGATGTTATAAAAAGGTTTTATCTACTTATTTCTCCAGTCACGTCTAAAATAAATGGTAATAGGTTCTCTTTTCAAATTTCAGAACTATGAGCAACAATTCTAAATAAACCCACTAGCATTCTAAGCGACAATTGTATTTAAACTTTGATGAGGATATCAAAATCTAAACCAAATTATAGTAAATTTACACAATGGTATCTCGATTGTATCCGATATTCGATGCTAACTTAACCACTGTATAACAAGAATTTTGAAGAAATCTTAATAAATTTTTTATGAGAGTGATCATGCGATTGTGTAGTTCAAACTGGAATCCAAGGGAGAGCACAAAACGACAAGTTTTTTTAACCATTCACATAATTTCTATGCATTTCAGTATTGTCGAGCAAGCTCAGATAAGGAGGTGTAAGTCCCTAGAGCTGCACTTTATCGCACCCAAAGCCACAATAGCAACACTCAAAACCACCTGATGCATAACACAAAGAAAAATAAATAATAAATTAGTACAATGAACCTAGAAAACCGAGCAACTAATAGCATAAAGTCGGTCTATGGTCAATAAACTGCAATCGAAATGATTTTGTTAGATCGAGATTCGATTACCTGCACTCTAGTGCCATTCTTCCCAATAATTTGCAAAAAGCATAAAGTTGGCATTATGATTGCCTGAAAAAAAAAAATGAAAGAGAAGAAAATGATAGGATATTACAAGTGATATAATATCAGATCCTAAGCTTGTGAAAACGATGAAATAATAAGAAACTAAACCTAAAGAAGATCTTGCATACCATTAGTATGCACAAAAGAGAGCCAACTAAAGACATCACAAGACCTGCAAGTATAAAAGACAAAAATCGAGTGCAATTAGTTGGCATGATGACCGATAAAGAGGCTTCAAGGAGGAAGAGGAGACAGCTGCAATAATTTAAGCATGGAAAAGTTCATTTAGTTGAAATGTTTCTCCACCTAATACTGCTTCAAATTAACAATTTTGCATCCTCCTCTGGAAATGGAAAGCGCATTGAAGAATTTTCTTACGACAAGTCCCTTCACAGGTCCTTAAATGTGACGCATGTCTAAAAAGTTCTCTAAAATGACCGTGTTTCGTATTGTTAAAACACATCATCAGCATCCCATTCCTTTCCCTGTCAAAGCCCTTTTACTTTCATGTAATTCTAATTAAACCAAAATTTCAAAAAGATTTTACACTTAAGTCCGACATCCCAGTTGAAAATTATGGTTTAAACCCAGAGACGAAAAAATTAGATCATTTGAAAGCTAGTAGACAACAATAGCCAAGTCTTACGCTAAAAAGGAATCAAGAATTATAAAACAGATCAAGTATGTCAGAGCCATACCAAAAAAGGAACAAAAAATGCAACGAATAGAGAAGACATGACAAGAGCTGTCCGCAAAAGAATGAAACGCCAAAAACTATTGGACAGTCGTGCAGGCAACAATTCCTCAATACTCCTGGCCAATGGGTTCATTAACAGGGCATATTTGGTGAGTGGGGTGATAACCTGTTTAGACACAAACAAAAGAATTACCTAAAAGCAACCTTTACATTTTTCCAGCTCATACATACTTACTTTAAATGAGGAAACCCTCATTTTTTTTATTTGCCAAATGATAAGAGCAGAAATGAGAGTTTGATCCTCACCGTTGTCCATAATGCAATTTTAGATCCAATGGTATGTTGAGGCAAATTAAAAGTGATCTGTGAGTTCGTGTGTTGACCGAACATAAGAAATCCAAGGATTGCAGCCCCACCATAGATAAGAATGCACAATATAAAACTGTAAAACCAGTAAACTTAATGGTTACAGTAAACGAGAAGTGGAGAACCAAAAAAGTGAGGGCAAAGTATAAAGATGAGTCTCTCACCATACTACAATTGCTCTGATAAATTTGGTTCTATCAGCCATTGATCGGTATATGTTTGGGAAAACAGAATGTCCCGAATAGCAGAACCCATAGATGCCAATTGCAAAAGGAATGCCACTCCAATTCATCACTTCACCACTTTGATGAAATCCAACTCCCTCCGTTGTACCAATTAAAAGCAGACAAAGAACTAACAAAACTGTTGCAATCACACCACCAGCTGCAAAGGAGGAAGTTACTTATAAGTCAATAAGTAACTCATTCTGGTTATATAAGTAAGAAATCAACATAACATATCCAATCATGTTGCCCCATTTGACATTTTTAAAAGCTTAGCAAACCTGATTTATAAAGAATGAAGTATGAGATAATTAAACACCTGAAAGCTATGAAATCAAACAAAGATCTTTCAACCACACAGTCGGTAGAACGATAAGAGCTGTGAGAATTCCGAATAAGTGAGTGGAGTCCAGTCGAAAGCCCAACAAATCAATAGATGCTCCAGGAAATAGCCTAGTAAGATTATCCCCTTCCAAAATAATAAATTCCACACAATGCCGTCTGCACTTATACAGCACATTAGCTATATGCTCGAGCACTACAAATGGACCTGATAATCAAAAGCCCTTGAGAAAGAAGGCACTTTACTTACATATAGCTCTGAGTACAAAATGATCTGCAATAAAATAAATAAGTAAAAATAATAAAAAAAAAAAAAAATTGAGAACGTCAACTAAGTTAAGCTTAATAAGTTCATCATAACTATAACAAAATCAACTTACGGATACAAAAATGCGCCCATACTTTCCAAACGCAGCTTCCCCCATGTCTGGAAAAATTGAGATGCCTTCTTTACTTTCAAAGCAATGTTTCATGAGCATGGTGGTGTAACAACAGACAAATGCAAATAGAACTAGCACCGCCAAACTTGCCCAACCAGCTTCTCTAACTGTATATGGTGTAGAAAGAAGTCCAACTCCCGCCATTACATTGACACCTATTTTCCTGTAAAACAATCTCTCAATTGGCATGTTTTGTAAGGAAGGCAGATTAGGAATTACTCAAAAAGATTACTCACCGTTGAATATGGTTTGAACTAAACTACATCCATGGCTAATAGGAAGTTCTCCATGAAATTGCTTTCTGAATGAAGCATTTTCTGTCCATGATGCAATGGCAGTCCTGTTAATTTCTTCACTTTGATGTGTTTTCTTGTAATCTGTGAGCAGGGGCGCTTTTTCACTCGATGACAGGTCATCATTATTGACATCGCAACCTGAATACCCCTTCCCATATAAATGCCAAAGTGTAGCAAAGTTTGGTGATGCAGCTATTGTATAGATATCAGTTGCTTCTCTGGAAAAATGGGGGAAGATATATGTTGACGTCATCCATAATATTTATCTCCTCAAGTGCAGAATATATATTGTATCAAATCTTCAATTCTAAAACAGAGTATGATGCTTCGTACTTAGACTGCCGAATTTAAGCATTGAAAACTTCATTTGATTGAAAATTTTCTCCGCCTAACGCGGCTTCAAAGTAACAATTTTGCATTCCTATGAAAAGCGGAAAGCGCATTGAAGAATTCTCTAACGACAATTCTGTTCACAAGTCTTTAAATGTGACGCATGACCAAAAAGTTGACAGAGTGAGTTTTGTATTTTTAAAACACATCAGCGCGCTTGAATGGTTGCACGCTAATAGCCACATTGACTCTATTACCATACTAACTATGAGCGGTCTAATAAATTTGGTTCTGTCAGCCATTGATCGGTATCTGTTTGGGAATGCCGAATAGCAGAACCCTCCCATAGATCCCAATCGCAAAAGGAATATAATGACTTTCCAATTTATCACTTGATGAAATCCAACTTCCTCTGTTGTACCAATTAAGAGCAGACAAAGAACTAACAATTAAGGAGGAAGTTACTTCTTATAAGTCAAATAAGTAACTCATTCCAGTAGTTATATAAGTAAGAAATCAACATAACATATATCCAATCATGTTACACTTACTGACATTTTCATAAGCTCAGCAAAACATGATTTATAAAGAATGAGTAATTTACTATGGTAGCTACCTGAAAGGTAAGAAATCAAACGAAGATCTTTCAACCACACAATCGGTAGAACGATAATAAGAGATGTGAGAATTCCGAATAGATGCGTGGAGTCCAGTTAGTTGAATGCGTGCCCAACAAATCGATAGATGCTCCAGGAAATAGTCTTGTAAGATTATCCCCTTATAAAATAATAAATTCCCCTTTGTGGCGATTAACGTCAATTTTCTGGAAGTATGCAAACGAGAAGGAGGGAGGTGAGTGAACCGGAGCCGCTCCTTCGGTCATTGCTTTCGGATGAGGTTCAGCGGATGACGTGGAAGTATTAGAGTAGGCCCTGAATTTCGGGGTGGAAATGCTTTGGGGGAAGGAAAGAGAAAGAGATTGCGGCGGAACGAGCGGAGGAAGGTGGTGGCGCCGCCGCCGCTATATCGGTGGTGGTTACACGCATCTTCAACTGTGCTCGGAACTCGGCATTGTTTTGGGCCCAAAACTATTGCGCCGACAGCAAATCAATTTTATAGTGATTTTAAAGATCGCATTTTTTTCCCGTCAAAAAAAATAATAATAATAAAGATTGTTATAAAAGTATGAAAGCTTGATAGAGAGAATTTAGAAGAATGGTCGAATGAATTACCGGGGAATGAATTTCGTTAATAACTGCTCATTTATAGGAAAGCTTGAATTGCATAAACCGTAATTACGTAATTTATGAGGGTATAATAGTCGTTCACATATAATAATTACATCTTTTTACCAAATTATTCCTCCACCAAATTATTCCTCCACCAAATTATTCCTCATAATTCATAACCACCAAATTATTCTCAATTATTCATAACACTTCGAACGACTATTAATACAAATGTCTTCCTGACTTGTTTGGAGAAAAACCCAAATGGGAAAAAAAAAAAACTTCCAAACCGATTGCGGGATAGGCAGTGGTTATATACGCCTCATCAAAACATTGCTCCCCGATGTCTTCCAATGATAGAGTATTCATGTCTACGCCTCGTTAAAACTCAGTCAAGAAAACCTGGGAAAAAACTTGATCGAAGGAAAAGAAGTGCCTCGCTTTGATTTCATATCTTGAGAATCGATATCTTTACTTACGGTAAATGATTTCAATATCATCATCGCTTGGATCTAAAGCATTAGCTCCATTATAACTTGATCCAATAGATACATCAGATCAATTTCTCCTATCGTTCTCGAATATACCATGAATATCGCTTCGGTTAAAACCTTATTAGGAAAAACCCGGTGGGAAAAACCCTAATGAAGGAAAAAGTACATTATTCATGTGAATACGCTTTTTAAAGTTGCCTCATTAAAAACCTTGCTAGAAACCCAACGATAAAACCTCACCGAGGGAAAAAGAGTGCAGAACGCCAGTATTTTATACAAGTATGTCAAAGATTTCAAAATCTTTCATACATTTGTATGAGTATCATATACATTGATTTTATACTCTTCGTTTCATTTAGAGTGCATCAATTTTCTTACACAACTACAAAACATTCACCATGAACACATGTCTCCAAACACACAATTTAAAGCATATAAATTCATAGTAAAAACATGTAAACATATAAGTAAACCTTCATAACTAACTAACACTTAAAATATATCATTTAACATTTAATACTCACTTAATAGGTTATTTCATTCCTGTGGGCTTAGCTCACCCTTTAGGGTACTCATAAACACGGGTTTAGCTCATCCGATCCTTTAATTTCATTTTCAGACTACACACACGATCGGTAATTTAACTTTCATGAGCATGCAACATATAATGACCACCATGCTTATCTTTAAACTTGAGCACTAGTCATCATCATCTCATCATCTCATAAGTTAAGGATTTCACATTCACCATTTATCATCTTCAATATATCTCAATATTTTCATTATCATTGATCATATGTAGCGCTACATTTTCATATCGATCGATACTTTTCAATTTCATTTCTTTCCCATATCGACATAACTTATCGAGATATCTCATTATCAATCCTCTTGTAGGATTATACAATATAGTTATGTCTATATACTCTTCAAGAGTATATGCCTCCGTTATTAAGACCATCTTTTATAATTTACTTTGATATATATGATTGGGGAAATATCAACGCTTCTAGCGTGCTAACTTATCAAAGCATCGTAAATGATATATGTGATTGTTCATAGCCTTTCATGCATCTTTGAACTTCAAGTTCAGTATTTCAATTTCGACGATATAACATGATGCATTTCACATATTATTTTCAACCTTTAATACTCCCTCATGTCGAGAAAATTTAGAACACCAAAACTCATACAGTTGGTATGATTTTAATCATATATGCTCTCATCATTGAGCCTTAATATGGGAATTTAGACCGCTTTGCATTCTATTCTCGATATCGGCAATTTATTTGAGGACTTTAAATAATTTGCCATATAATATCCCACTTGTATCGCATACTCAAATCCTTCAGTGATTTATTCAAGTATTGGGATATACATTTACTAGCTTTATCATTAAATTGAAAATCATGCTCATACAGTGAGCAAATATTTCAGAAATTTCAAATTACGAATCATATACACATGTGACTATCTAGTGGATCCATATCATAATATCTAGTAGTCCACATGGAGGATGAGTGGGCCCATACTTCTCATCCTTTATTCCCGGATATATTTGGGATTTATTCCCAATATTGGCTAGTAATGATTTCATCATTTATCGAGAACAATCATTGAAGAATTCTTTTAATTCTTCACTTGAAATATTGATTTCAATAATTATTTAAACCGGGATGGTCGATCAGGTTTTGCAAACGAGTATTATTGAACTTCTAGTTCAAGAAATTCTTATATCGATTTCACTAGTATCTCAGATAGTGCTCAATATGATTTATCATAGAAACAATTCACCAAGATATTCCATCATCTTTTGGTGACATTATTGTCTACCATCTTGCTCAAACACGAGTTACTGACTCATACGCATCACATCGTGCTATTATTTAATTCAAATCGTAGTTCTTACGCTTCATATTATTTATTTAAAATCTGAGTCTTATTTCATACGCGTCGTATTATTCTATAAATAAATCATCAAAATTATTGCAAAATCCATCCTAACAAGGGTTTATACATTATAATGGATCATATGCTCTCAAATCTTCGAAACACTATCCATCACTATCGATCAAAATCCTAAAAAGGATTTATCGATGTAGGCCGGAAAGATTAAGGATGCTAATGAATAAGGGTATCCCACAAGATATCCGATGCTTGATTGAAGCAAAGGTTCGATTATCTCGGTGAGGTTTCAATTCCTTCTAAATACATGCCTGGTATGGGTAAAAGTAGTTTTTCAAAGAAACGGAGAGCAAAAAGATTAGGAGGGTGCTACAAGTGTGCTCGATGGACATGTGACACTCGATGTAAATCTGGGGTACTTGTCCGTAAATCGAGAAGATAAAATAGCGTTCATTAAGGATGGATTGAGTAAGGAGCCTTTGGATGATATTCAACAGGCTCTTGAGACACATCCTAGTGGACACGCACAAGGTGAGCTAATGGCCTTATGGGCCAAATTCAAAGATCAACAAACGCGTTACAGTCTTGAAAAACTTACTTTAGAAGATCCTGTTTGTAAATTTAGTAGAAAAATTTAGCATAATGATTTTCCCATATTTATGTAAGAAAGCTCGGTGTAATAACAAAAATCAATATATTTCTTTTATTTGTAAATATCGTTTTCAATTTTAAGATATATATTATTTTTCAATCACTGACAATGACTATATGTCATATCACTAAAGAAAAATTTACTGCCTTTTTCTCTTTCATATTTGTCAAAAAAGAAGTAAATAGTGCACTCAATTATTGGTTTGAAAATTTTTCTTTAAATAGAGGATTCATATATCTCTCATGTTCATACATTAAAAGTATAGTGCAAAAAGAGAGATAGGAGTAGAGATGGATATGGAGATTTTAGAATCATCTCATACAAGTCGACCTTTTACCTCGCCAGATTAAAACCGTATGTATTCTTGGTGGATCTAATGGTAGGCCATATCCAATATGTGGATATGGCAAACCGACTTGTAAAAGAGTTAGGAGACAAGAAATCAATATACTATACGGAGGAACCAACAACAAACTTTTAGCTAGACTTATAATGGCCGCACAATCATGGGGAATAAGAGTTTCGAAGCGTAATACCTTTCCATCTAGTTGGATCTAATACTCGAATTGGAGCCGCTTCTACCATGGGTCCAGCAGGTTGGGGCTACAAGCGCAATCCATCCACAACCGCATGATGTATATGATGAATAATAGTGATGCTTTCATTGTCCTTCCAGCGCTACAACACTGGAGGAAATATTCAATATAGCCTCGTTGCACAGTGGAATTTTTCATGTCAAACCAATAGGTTTGTTGAATATTAATAATTTCTTTGATGGCTTACTAGCGTTTCTAGATCAGGTGTAAATAATAAGTTTATCTCTCATTCAATGAGAAAAATACTTATTTACGCTTAATCGTTGATGAACTACTCATCAAATTTCATGCATATGTTCAAGAATCTGTGGAAGCCCAGTCCGTCTGGTCACGACCATCGGTGTCAGCGAAAAAAGAAATTCGGATCCTTTAAATATTTCATTATGAATCCTAATGTTGATGGTGGCGAGTTACTGAGTATTTATACTCGAGACGCATCCCTCATTTATGGATTCAAGATGTATATTCTTTTGCATTTCTATATTTTCGAGTGTTTAATGCCGTCTTTTGATATTCTCAATATGTTCCACTTCGGCTGTTTTGTACTTCTTCTGGAGTAATAATAATATCATATTGGCTTTATTCAAATACAGAAATCTAGTGATTATGCTTCTTCAAGAGCATTTTATTCTCATATTAATACAATCTCATATCATCGATAAGATTACTTCATGTAAGCTTTTCATGCGATATATTTTCTTTGATTTATCAACATGGGATCTATTCAGCACTTTACTTTCGTCTATTTATCCAATGGTAACTTCAAGTACCACTTGCTCAATTTTCTCCATTCATATTCTAGATATATAAAGAAGTAATTTTATTCTCATCGTCTACTTCTTCGAGAGTATGATTAGAATATTTGATCAACTACTTCTTCTGGAGTAGGATTCGTTATAACCAATCGTGTAGTATAATCCACCACATTGGAAATATGCACACCAATCGTGTGGTATTACCCACCACATTGAAATATACTCAAACTATAAAGTGCATAAATTTAAATTGCGTAAATTAAATTTCCTCCAATAGGTGGTCGAACCTACCTTATGGGAATTATTGCAATAAATATAAATTTACTGAATTTAAATAGCAAGAATTAAATTGCATAATATTTAACTACTTCTTCAGGAGTAGGATTCGCTTAGTAGAAGGTATTACCCATCACTTAGCATATAAAGTGCGTAAATATATAAAACCTTCCGTTTAGTGACGGTTGAACCCATCATCAAGTAGGAGGTATTGCAAAGAATTAAATTGCAAGAAATAAAGTGCGAGAATTAAATATTGAACTGCTTCTACGGGAGCAGATTTGTTTTTCTAGAACAAATACTCATTACTTCTACAAGAGTACACTTATCCTTCTAGAATAAGTACATTATGTAATTGAACTCTTCGGGAGTTACATTAATATTTCGATCTTTTAACTCAAATGGACTTCAAGCCATTTTATATAATCAATGGATTTAGAATTTCTTCATGAATATTCTATCCATTTTTCACTGTCGTCAAAATTAGGTCGGTTTTACCCTAAGGGTAAAATTGTCCATTCCAATTCGCAAAGGTAAAATAGTCAAAAATATTTTATCAATGTTTTACGATTGGAAAATTATCTCCTTTCTACTTCAATTTATCAATATCAAAATATTCAAGGACTATTTTGTAACTTTTTCAAAAGTTGGTGTACTAATTTGTAAATTTTGAAAGTTTGATAATAACATATTTCAAACAACGAGTTATTACCCTATCAATGTTGGTGTCAAATCAAGCTCTCGTTAAATCGAGTATAATGGAGTCGAGAAAATTTGATTTTGATAATGTATGCTCCTTATATCTCGAGAAAACGAATATTATAGTTTAATATATTATTATAGTATAAAGTAATATAATATATATACCTTTTCATTTTTCTTAGGGAGAAGCAATTGAACATGCACGTATTTCCTCCATTTGCCAATTCTTGAATTGCCCACAACTCTTTGTCTCTGCATAAATGTTTTCTGTGAGTGATTGAGAAGATAGAGAGAGTGAGACGTGAGAAAGTGGGGAAAAGATAAGAGAGAAAAGAAAGATAAGTATTGATTGGAGATGGATTAGGTTATTTATAATAATTCGGTTTCTGATACAGAAGATCATCTATAAGATGCAACTGTAGAGCATACTCCCTTCATATTACTCAAATGGCTAGAGACTTGTGCTGATAACGTGTTATAAAAGTATGAAAACAATAGAGAGAATTTAGAGAGAATGAATTCGAATGAATTCTCAGGAATGAATTTCATTAATAACTGAAGCCCTATTTATAGGAAAACTTCGAATGGTACAACCGTAATTACATAATTTCATCAAGGGTATAATAGTCATTCACATATAATAATTACATCTTTTATCAAATTATTCCTCCACCAAATTATTCCTCCACCAAATTATTCCTCATAATTCATAACCACCAAATTATTCTCAATTATTCATAACAAAGATCACATTTTTCTTTTTCTGTTTTATTTTTTATATTTTTTTATATTTTATAGATCACGTTTTAATAACATGATTTTTCCATTTTTAATTTACTAATTGATATGGCAATTTTTTGGGTCTTCCACAAAACTTTATTTTTGGATGATTTGACACGAGGACTGGAATTATGGAGATGGTGTGAACATTTTCTTTTTTCAAAAAACTTGTAGTTTGAACGTGTTATGCAAATAATGAATGACAAGAATAAAATTTAAAAATTATTATAAAAGTATAGAAATAATAGAGAGAATTTAGAGAGAATGAATTATAAGGAATTCAAAGGAATGAATTTCATTAATAACTGAAGCCCTATTTATAGGGAAACTTCGAATGGCACAATCGTAATTACATAATTTCATCAAGGGTATAATAGTCATTCACATAAATAAAATATAATAATTTATTTCCCTCACTTCCCTCATTAATTATATTATATTAATATTATTATTATATTCATAACACTCCCCCTTGAATGACTATTAATACAAATGTCTTCTAAACTTGTTTGGAGAAAATAAAGTGGGAAAAAACTTCCAAACCGATTGCAGGTGATAGCTTGGAGTGGTTATATACTGCTTCATCAAAACATTGCTCCCCCTGATATCTATCAACGGTATAAGAGTATTCACGTGCTGCCTCGTTAAAACCTTGTCAAGAAAACCCAGTGGGAAAAAATTTGATCGAAGGAAAAAGAGTACAGCTACTCCATCTGATTTCATATCTTGAGGACCGATATCCTTACTTCTGGTAAAGGATTTCAATATCATCATTGTTTGGATCTAAAGCATTGTCTCTATTATAACTTGATCCAATAGATACACTGTGTCGATTTCTCTTGTTGTCCTCAATATACCATGAATATGCCTCGTTAAAACCTTATTAGGAAAAACCCAGTGGGAAAAATCCTAATGAAGGAAAAAGAGTACATTATTCATGTGAATACGCCTTTAATGTTGCCTCATTAAAAACCTTGCTAGGAAAACCCAATGGGATAAAACCTCAGTCAAGGGAAAAAGAGTGCAACGCGTATTTTATACAAGTATGCTGCAAGCATTTCAAAATATTTCATAGATTTGTATGAGTATCATATACATTGGTTCATACTCTTCATTCATTTCCACGTGAATGAAATTTTAGATGTTATACAATATCATGTTATATTTAGTGTATATATGCAATCAACAGCTTCGATCTCATTTTCTCACTATATCGAGATATATACCTAAATCTCTTCTGGAGATTTCATAGTAGTTGAGATTGGGCTGCCTCATTAAAAACCTTGTTTGAGAAAAACCCCGTTTTGGGACAAAAACATCAATCAAGGAAAAGAGTACAGCATATGAATTTCTCAACAATATCAATGTAGATATTTTGAGCCGTTGCATGCACTGATACAATAATACATTTGAAACCTCTTCAAGAGTTTCATTCTCATTTCTCATTAAACCCGTGCATGAACACCTTCGTCATAAGGGCATATATTTCAAAGATCGGCATTTTCGATGGATTTTAATATCCTCACTATTATTGATAGTATGTAGCGCTATCTTTTCATAGTGTGTCGACACTTTCAATTTTATTTCTTTCCCTATATCGACATAACTTATCGAGATATCTCATTATCAATCCTCTTGTAGGATTACACAATATAGTTATGTCTATATACTCTTCAAGAGTATATGCCTCCGTTATTAAGACCATCTTTAATAATTTGCTTCGATATATATGATTGGGGAAATCTCATAATATCAACGCTTCTGGCGTGCTAACTTATCAAAGCATCTTAATCGATATATGTGATTGTTCATAGCATCTTTTATACATCTTTGAACTTCAAGTTCATATTTTAATTGTGAGGATATAGTATGATGCATTTCACATATCATTTTCAAATTTTAATACTCCCTCATGCTAAGAAAATTTAGAACACTAAAACTCATATATGTTCTCATCATTCAAATTTAATATGAGAATTTATATAGTTTGCATTCTATTCTCGATATTAACAATTTATTGGAGGACTTTAAATAATTTGCCACATAATATCCCACTTGTATGCATACTCAATCCTTCAGGATTTATTCAAGTGTTGGGATATACATTTACTAGCTTTATCATTAAATCTGGAAATCATGCTCATACAGTGAGCAAATATTTCAGAATTTCAAATTACGAATCATATACACATGTGACTATCTAGTGGATCCATATCATAATATCTAGTAGTCCACATGGAGGATGAGTGGGCCCATATTTCTCATCCTTTATTCCGGATATATTTGGAATTTATTTCCAATATTGGCTAGTAATGATTTCATCATTTATCGAGAACAATCATTGAAGAATTCTTTTAATTCTTCACTTGAAATATTGATTTCAATAATTATTTAAACCGGGATGGTCATCTTCATTACGCAAGCAGTATTATTGAACTTTTAGTTCAAGAAATTCTTATATCGATTTCACTAGTATTCAGATAGTGCTCAACATGATTTATTACTTTCATCATATTTATAGCTCACCGACATATTCCATCATGTTTCGTAGCATTATTACACATCACTGCTCGCGTGGAATCTTAGCACATACGCTTCATGTTTCAATCTCTTTGTTCCAACGCTGGAGCCTTACCTCATACGCGTTTATAAATTATCCGGGCACTTACAGTATTCACCATAATAATGGTCCATATATAATAATGGATAATTTGCTCTCAAATCTTCGAAAATACTATCCATCACTACCGATCAAAATCCTAAAAAGGATTTATCGAAGTAGGTTTGAAAGGTTGAGGATGCTAATGAATAAGGGCATCCCAGGAGATGTTCGATGTTTAATTGAAGCAAAGGTTCGATTATCTGGTGAGGTTTCGATTCCTTCTAAATACATGCCTGGTATGGGTAAAAGTAGTTTTTCAAAGAAACGGAGAGCAAAAAGATTAGGAGGGTGCTACAAATGTGCTCGGTGGACATGTGACACTCGATGTAAATCTGTGGGGTACGTGTCTAGTAACCGAGAAGATAAGATAGCATTCATTAAGGATGGATTGAGTAAGGAGCCTTTGGATGATATTCAACAGGCTCTTGAGACACATCCTAGTGGACACGTACAAGGTGAGCTGATGGCCTTATGGGCCAAATTCAAAGATGAACAATCACGTTATAGTCTTGAAAAACTTACTTTAGAAGATCCTGTTTGTAAATTTAGTAGAAAAATTTAGTATAATAATTTTCTCATATTAATGTAAGGAAGTTCGGTGTAATAACGAAGATCAATGTTTTTCTTGTAATTGTAAATATTGTTTTTCAATTTTTAAGATATATATATGTATATATATATTATTTTTCAATCACCGATAGGTATATGTCATTTCACTAAAATTTTTCTGCCTTTTTCTCTTTCATATTTGTCAAAAAGTAAATAGTACAATCAATTATTGGTTTGAAAATTTTTCTTTAAATAGAGGGATTCATATATCTCTTATATTCATACATTAAAAGTATAGTGCAAAAAGAGAGATAGGAGTAGAGATGGATATGGAGATTTTAGAATTATCTCATACAAGTCAGCCTTTACCTCGCCAGATTAAAACCGTATGTATTCTTGGTGGATCTAAATTGGTAGGTCATATCCAATACGTGGATATGGCAAACCGACTAAAAAAGAGTTAGGGAGACAAGAAATCAATATACTATATGGAGGAACCAACAACAAACTTTTAGCTAGACTTATAATGGCCATCATCATGGGGAATAAGAGTTTTGAGTGTAATACCTTTCCATTTAGTGGATCTAATACTCGAATTGGAGCCGCTTCTACCATGGGTCCAGCAGGTTGGTGCTACAAGCGCAATCCATCCACAAGCGCATGATGTATATGATGAATAATAGTGATGCTTTCATTGTCCTTCCAGCGGCTACAACACATCGGAGGAAATATTCAATATAGCCTCGTTGGCACGGTGGAACTTTCATGTCAAACCAATAGGTTTGTTGAATATTAACAATTTCTTTGATGGCTTACTAGCGTTCCTAGATCAGTGTAGATAATAAGTTTATCTCTCATTTAGCGAGAAAAATACTTATTTCGCTGAATCGTTGATGAACTACTTATCAAATTTCATGCATATGTTCAAGAATCTATGGAAGCCCAGTCCGCTTGGCCACAGACCATGGTGTCAAGCGAAAAAGAAATTCGGATCCTTTAAATATCTCATTATGAACCCCGATGTTGAGGGTGGCGACTTACGAGTATTTATACTCAAACGCATCCTTCATTTATGGGTTCAATATATATTTTCTTTTCGCATTTTTATATTTTCGAGTGTCTATTGCCATCTTTGATATTCTCAATATGTTCCACTTCCATTTTGTACTTCTTCTGGAGTAATAATAATAATATCATATTGGCTTTATTCAAATACAGAATCTAGTGATTATGCTTCTTCAAGAGCATTTTATTCTCATATTAATACAATCTCATATCATCGATGAGATTACTTCATATAATCTCTCCATGCGATATATTTTCTTTGATATATCAACATGGGATCTATTTAGCATTTTATTTATCCAATGGTAACTTCAGATACCACTTACTCAATTTTCTCCATCAATATTCAATAGACGTGGAAAGTGAACATTCCTTTATTAAATGCTTCTTTAAGAGCATTTCTCATCATATTACAATATACTAATCTCATAATGAGATTTTTCACCACGGTATATTTTCTTTCTCTTTTATTACAATGGGATTCTTTGAGCAATTTCATTTCATCAATACATACAACGGTAAATTCTGGCATCACTTGCTCAAATCCCTTCTTTAATATCAATAGAATATTCATATCGAACATATATAAATCAGTTATCCAATTGTGGGGTTTAATCCAACCACATTTGTAATAAGTATTCTAAACGTGTGGTATATCCCACCACATTGAAAATATTCATACCAATCGTGTGATATAACTCACCACATTGGAAATATATGCGGAATTTAAAGTGCGTAAATTTAAATTGCAGAAATTAAATTTCCTCCAATAGGTGGTCGAACCTACCTTATGGGAATTATTGCAATAAATATAAATTTACGGAATTTAAATCGCGAAAATTAAATTACATAACATTTAACTACTTCTTCAGGAGTAGAGTCTGCTTAGTAGAAGGTATTACTCTTCACTTAGCATATAAAGTGCATAAATATATAAAAATTTTCCGTTTAGTGATGATTGAACCCATCATCAGGTAGGAGGTATTGCATTATTTAAATTGCAATAAATAAAGTGCGAGACTTAAATATCTATAGAATCAAATTTGTTCTAACTATTTCTTCAAAATATAATTATTGTCAAAGTAAGCAGTACAGAATCGAAATATCTGCCGCCAACCGCTATTGCCATCGTGGCGATCGCTGGAAGGTGCGTGGCGCTACACATATTTCTTTATAAAACATTAATACATACTAATTTGCCAGCTAGATTCTTTAAGAATGCCGCTGCAAGTGCGTATTGCACATATCTCTTTATAAAGTTTTGACATTATAAGCATTAATACGTAAATATTCACAAGTCTAAGGACCCTTTGTAACTTTTTCAAAAGTTGAGTACTTGATTTGTAAATTTTGAGAGTTTACCTTATCAATATTGATGTCAAATCGAAGATCTCGTTAAATCGAGTATAATAGAGTCGATAAAATTTGATTTTGATAATGTATGCTCCTTATATCTCGAGAAAACGAATGTTATAGTTTAATATATTATTATATTATAAAATAATATTATATATATATACCTCCGTCCTCACATCCTCAATATCCACTGCAGTTCTCAGCTTGTCTACATCCATGTTTGACTCAAATTGGGGCACTGAATTCATCGATCTGCTGCCGTGTTGATTATTTGCAGAAGACGAAGAAAGAGAATTGATGTATAATTGTATAGGATTGATTATAATATAGAATTCAGAGATATTAGGAAGAATTAATTCATTGGTAATAATCAGGTTTACAGAAGATCATCTATAAGATGCAATCGTAGAAAGCATACTCCCTTCATATTACTCAGTTGGTTAGAAACTCATCTTGATAACGCGTGTTATAAAAGTATGTAAATAATAGAGAGAATTTAGAGAATGAATTATAAGGAATTGAAAGGAATGAATTTCATTAATAATCGCTCTCTATTTATAGGAAACTTGAATTACACAATCGTAATTACATAATTTCATCAAGGTATAATAGTCATTCACATAAATAAAATATAATAATTTATTTCCCTCACTTCCCTCATTAATTATATTATATTAATATTATTATTATATTCATAACAAAAATATTATTATTTGGTTTTGTGTTGGGCTTGAATTATCCTATAAAAGTTACAAAATTAATTTACAGTTCAGTAGAAACAGACAATATAAAGAGCGTGTATTAATAAAAATATATTTCAGCCTTGTATGCAATATAGTTCAAGAAAAAAATATTGTTGTGGAAAATTAAAAAGCTTGTGCTAAAAAGTTTAATACTCCCATCGTCCTACAAAGATAGGTTTGTTGACTTTTTTCATATAGTTTAAGAAAATATTATTTAATATTGTTGGGAAAATAAAACTTAAGGACATTTTCCTAAAATACCCTTTAATTCACTAATTATTATTATACTTTAATAATTTTATTTTGTTAATAACAAAAAACATTAAATAAAGGCATATAAAAAATTAATAATAATTTAGAAGGAAAGATGACTATATATCTTTCTGGGACAGACGAAAGTAGTAACCAAGCCTATTTTTGTGCATGGGACGAAGGGTATTTAAAATTTTAAAAGTTATTTAACTTGTAATATCGTCATCATTCTTAAAGTGAGATGGGCACTTTAAAGCTGTAATCGCAAAGGAGTGATTGCCTTCAACTTTCTCATTGAGTTGCTTCTCCAACTATTATTGTCGCTTCTATCTCTATCCACCGCCAAATTTAATTAACGTCTAAGAAGGAGTAGATCAAATCTTACATATAAAAATAAAATTTATATTTTGACTTCCCAACCTATTATATCATGGACAATTTTAGGCCTCATTCACTATTGTTCAGACCACTTGTAACTTAGGTTATGTTTAACATAGATTATTGACAATTCCTAGTGACCAAAAAATTACGCCAATTAAGGATGCTAGAAATGTTTTCCTACTTGCGCATAGTCATTCTACCTATATTTTCGTAACACTAATGCTACCTTTATAATTTCTTCCCAAACAATATTTTAGTTTTGACTTTCTGTAGTATAATTTTTTTTTTCTTTTATTTATGATCTTGAATGAAACCCTACCGTTAACAATGTTACTGGTGTAGCATGAATGACGAATAATTAAGAAGAGAAGAAGATCCAAGAGAAAGAAGATAATTGAAGGCCAAAGGAGAAAATATATCAATTCATTTAATAATCAAAGTCTGCCAAAACAAATGATGAACCCTATATTTATAAGGGTTTTACGACTAGCTCCTACCATGCTTAGAACAATAAATGAAAAATCCTAACATAAACAACTGGAAAATAGGCTAAAACAAATAATGAAGGCCCATATCGCAAGAGTCTAACTATTATTATATATTTATTCTCCATCAGTTACCTCATTTTTCACTTTTAAATTCGATACATTGAAAGGAGAAGTATTGCTAGTGAGAATAAATTATAATGGTTTTTAAAGGTTTTTAATATAAAAGGAGAGAGAATGAGTGGAGTTGAATTGTTGAGATTTGTGGATGTGATAAGATATGTGGATGTGATTGATTTAGGAGAGAGAAAAAAGTTGAAAAAATTGGAAAAATTTGGAAAAATTTGTTCCCAATCAGGCCATAAGTCAATGAAAAGCGTGAATCGATGAAAAACTTCTAGTTGACACCTCTACTAATTGATCGCGCGAGTGGATTAATTCTTCAAGATATACAAAATAAATTTGTATTTTGGTCCAATTAACATTTGATGTCACGTGAAAGTCTAAATAATTGAAGTAACCATTTTATTGTGTTGCTTCACACTATGGAAATTTTTAGTGTCACGAAAGAAATGAATTTGTTAACGTAATTGGATGTCCAACAATTTATATATGTTCATCATTAATCAATGAGCTTTTTCGAATATAATAAAAAAATTTCAACAAAAATTTTAAATTTTAATGAGCTAACGAGTGAGAGCAAATCATAAAAATTTTGTCCATGAAATCGTCTCAAAATATTAAAGGTAGAAATTATAATTTTCTTATTTTTACTTTTCTTCAATGTCACAATTATCATTTAAAATGAGTTAAGTTCTAAAATATTGATTAAATATTAAAAAATATATGAAATGTAACAATATTAAAAGTCAAGTGTAACTTCTTTTTTTCTGTTTATAATAATAATAATAATAATAATAATGGCATTAATTTGAACATGATCCACATCTCAGCTTCCTTCATCAGACTTGAGCAATCGCGCGCTAAAATGCGCTATTTTTGGAACAAATTTGCAGTACAAAATCACCCAAAAGGTGCCGTATTAATTAAGTAGTACTACAAATAGGTTGCCATTTTTAATTTGGAATTTATTATTTCTCATAGAAACTAACAATGTTTATAACGGTAGAAGCAATTCTACATTAATTAATGTTATTTGTCGAAACAAGCCTTTCAATTTTTCTTAAGAAGAATTAAAATTGTTTCAGAATTTCAAGAATCAAACCGACAGGGTAGAGAATTAACTTTTATTTTTAATCATTGTGATTATTTACAATATATTTTTACACTCTCTTTTTTTTTTTTTTTTTTCATCCAAATATGATAGCATTATCTTTCACTTACTTGATAATAAAAATTAATAACTAAAGTAGTTTATTACCTATCTTCCACTAGCTAGCCAGTCTTCTCCGATTCGGCTTGTAATGTATGAGCGAGGTACGTAGTAGCTAGTGTCGTTGTAGGGAAGCTTGTACGTAGAATATGCTATCGATCCAATTGCGAACCAATTCGAGTATTTGTTTTGCTACACTACAAACAACCAAAATCTCAGAGATGAACAACAAGTTCTTGAACATAACTACATAAGAGAACTATGGTTCAACACTTGGTTGATGCAGAGAGTAGAAATGCACACATTCTCTTTTGATTCTTTGCTGCTAGTCTTGCAAAATGACACTTTCTTTGACTTTTGATTCAAATCCAAACCTATATATGTTATACTAATCATGCAATTGCCCCTAAGTTATAAACGCTGTCTTATTAAAGCAACTTTTCTCGGGAATTAGAGCACAAAATTCATGTGGTGAATTGAGCTATCCGGTTAGGTCAATGAGTAAGGCAAGCTCATGAGGTTGTTGAGCTACCAAACTCGCCCACCAACTACGTATACAACCAGGATGTCTATAGTCTCCGAGCAGTCCTATCACAAGGTCAAGAAACGGGCTAATATAATGTAGTATTCACAATTAAGGATTATGAATTAAGTACTCTATATATTAATATTTTACTTATTGATCGACATAATATATATAATTGGGAGGCATGCATGCATTTTCAACAATTAATCATAAGCAACACAAACATATTATAGCACTCCAATACAATACAATACAATTAAAATCACAAGCAAAACCAAAGTTGTTTGACAACAATTCTCTATTCCATTATTAATTATGAACGTGCATCTACGTACATTTCTTTAAAAAATAAAAAATAAAAACCATCTCTTTCTTCACCATCTCAGGTGTTAAATGATTCTTCCAATTAATCTCCGACCTCACCTCGACGAAAGAATATTCTATTTTCCACGCCCCACGCTGCAATGTCCCAGTCTTGTTGATTTCTAGCTTAATTGCTTAAACTATCAAAACTACACAATTTCAAGATTTGTTTCAAGATCCCTCTTTCTTCTTCTTCCGAAGAAAATGGCCAGCCCAAAAACTCCGCAAGGCGTCGATCTCAAATGATAATTAACAAGCTAGGCTCATCTTTCATATCTTCGATCGTACCTCATGAATAGTACTTGTCCGGTTTTTTCCTTCTTTCATTCCAATAACCTAACACGTGATCCCAATAAGGTCCGTATATAGTAACTCCATTACAAAACCGGCATGTCAACAGCTTCTCCATCATAAGTGTCTATTACAAAATTGTTTTTTCCTTGAAGTGTTACATATATGTTGACTTTTTTTTTTCATTGAGATTTTTTTTTTTTTTTTTGTTTATTACAGTCATTTTTCGAGAACATATATGTTGACTTAATCCTACTTAATTGATATATAATATTAGTTCTCAAATGTCTTTGAGGGAGGTACGTCTTTTTGATTCCCTTTTTTCACACCAAAATAATTTAGAAAGCAAAAAAATAGAATGTTATGTACGTATAATGATTTTCTCGGTCATGTGAATTTAATCAACGGCAAACATTTATTTTAGCTTACATATATTTATTGCAATTACTAAATTATTCATCTTGCATGCATTTAATTTCATGGAACTTGTTGATATTTCTTTAATAAAAAATTTGTAATTGGTTTAGAAATTGAGGCATTATCGTCTATATATAACACCAGAGTCTATAAATCTTCATCCTAGCCTGTAAATTGGTATCATCTCTCGACGTACGCACAGGCAACTATATATAAATATACATTAATGGTGCAACTCTTTAATAAAATATAAGCTAATCTCCAAAATCATTAAGGCTAGCTGTGCCTAAGGCATTCAATTTCATCTCCGCCATGCAGAGGTGCGCATGCATGCATGTATACGTATTTAGTTGACTGAAGTTGACTTGGCACATGCGAGCAGTGAGGGAACACAATCTCCCACTTGAACCCCACAAAGGATAGAGGGATATCACGCGGGTGGGTCCTACTGGAGCAGACTGAATTATTGCTCCTACTAGTCCCACAAAGAATAATTGAGCAGACTTGGTTGACTCAAGTCAACCTCGTAGACTTTATTGCCCCTCCTATAAACTGCCCATATATGTATAGCTTCACACACGAGTATTGGATATATGATCCAGATCTGAGCTTAATTCTCAATTTACTGTCCAATATAATCATCAGTACTGTCAAATATAATTCGAGCGCAGCTCAAAGGTACCGTATTAATTAACTGTGATGCTCCACTTTGAGTAAAAGGAGGGAGTCAGTATTATCTGATGGACTCAAATGCAGGCTACTATTAATTTGCAGGTCATTAATTCATTATATAGTATTGCAGTTATTATATAGTATATCGATCTACCTAACAAATGCTATTTTATCTTCTCAGTGCAAAGATTTGAGCTTCCTTTGGGTGATCCATTCATCAGATTTGAGCAATTGCTATTTGAGCAAAACGATAATTGAAAACGTAATTTTTGTTTTAAATTGGTGTAAACAAACTCTAAAATATGATTTTTCTAATTTCAAATCGTCTAATATATTGTCAAAATCCACACATATTCTAAATCTCAACTTTCGTGTGATCCAAATCTGAGCTTCTGGCCACTAACGAGGATGGGAATTGCATGATAATGTGGAAAAAAGAGAGAAGATTATTTTAGTTGGAGATGAATGAAAATAGGCGTGGGGAAAAAAATAGGAAAAAGTTAAAATGAGGAGAAACATTAAAACAAAGTTAAAATAATTATTAAAGAAATTCTAGATGAGTGTCTATATGAGTATCTATTTCTAGACATGATACGGAAATTTATATAAAAAAATAGGAAAAAGTGAGATAAATAAGAGAAAAGTAATTAAAGAAAGGAGAAAGTTGAAAAATGTGAAATCCACTCATAATCCACCCTAGGAGTGGTGATCTCCTACCCACATCACGGGTCCCCTACGATCAGAAAAAATGTATCATTTATCAGACCCAGAGTAGATACTTTAAAAAAAAACAGTTAAAATTTTTTTAGGGATAATGTGGTGCCACATCGTCGTAGGTTACGCATACCCATATGGGAGGCGAACAAATCCGATCTTTCTAGGATGCAAATTGAGAATTCGTGTTTGTATCGTGTCCGTTCATGAGAGATAAACAACTCCAGCTGCCTCGTAATAGTTAAGTCAACTTGGTTGAGTCAAGTCATCTTGGGCGACTGAATTATTGCTCCTACTATAAACAGTAAATTGCCATGTGTGTATAGCTTCACACAAGTATTGGATATGTGATCTAGACCTGAGCCTAATCCTCAATTTACTCTCCCGACATATTCATCAGAGTTAAGCATCAATAGCTTTTTCAGAACAAAAATAATCTGCAGCTCAAAGGTACCGTATGTCCGTAATAATTAATTGTTATGCTTCACTTTGAGTACAAGGAGCATAATCCACATTTGTTGCGGTTATATTGTATATCGATTTAGCTAACAAATGATATTTCAACTTCTCAGTACTAAATTTCTTCAATTGAACATATTCATAATTTAGCTAACAAATACTCTTTATGTTCACATAATATTCATAATTTTATCTCTTCAAAAAAAATAAATAAATAAATAAATAATCATAATTTTATAAACATGTCAAACTTTAGTGTTTCCTTTACAAGCAATATTGATTAGTTTTTTACTACTCCTGTTTAAACAGTATTCTTCAAAAACATTACGCATATCTTCATTATCTAGACGTACAAAACACATGCTTATTCCAGTTCTAAATAAAGTTAGGAAAATTTTCGAAAGCTTCACTTCAAGTGTATTATAATTTTGGAGATACTTTTCTTTTCAAGAGTACGTAAACATGTATTAACAGAAATCTCCGGTTCCTTTTATCTATTGACAAACATACGAATGTTTCTTTCAGGTTTTAAAAAATAATCATATTAGTGATATTTGTTGAAACAAGCCTTTCAATTTCTACTTAAAAAAAGAACTAAGATTGTTTCAGAATTTCAAAAAGAAAATAAAAAGGGAAAAGAAATAACCCTTAATTTTAATCCTTGTGATAATTGACAGTATATTTTTACAATCCTTTTTTTTTTTTTTTTTTTTGCCATGTGGATGTGCTAGCATTACCTTGCACTTATTTGACAATAACTAAAGTGGTTTATTTTTTATCTTCGACCAGGTAGCTAGGCTTCTCCAATTCGCCTTGTAATGGCGGATACAGTTGCTAGTGTCGCTAGAGGGAAGCTTGTAGAATATGTGATTGATCCAATTGTGAACCAATTCAAGTATCTGTTCTGCTACACTAGAAGGATAAAAAATCCAATTGTTTCATGAAGGCTGGACTTTGAGCTCGTTTTTCTCCACCTTATGATAACCTTTTCAGTTCATATTTGATACCGATAGACTCGCCTCGTCGAGAGCTTCGACGATGTGGTCTCGTTTTATACTTACGTCATCTCGTTTGACCGAAAAATTAAGTCGGAGCGGCAAGTTATGTAGTTTATTTCCTTTTTCTTTTTTTTTTTCACTTCCTCTCTGCATATATTTTTCCTTTTTGTGGGTAAGGGATTTGAGAGAGAGAGGTAGACTAGGGATAGAGAGAGAAACAGAGAGAATAAAAGATAGGAAGGAATTATTGAATGTATTATTAAAGATGGACAAAAGAAGATAAGATAATAATTTAGTGTTTCAAATTATAATAATCTGGTTTTTGATATAGAAGATCATCTATAAGATACAACTGTAGAACAAGCTTTCTTCATATTATTCAAATGGCTAGAGATTCGTGCTGATAACGTGTTATAAACCTATAAAGGGATAGAGAGAATTTAGAGAGAATGAATTCTCATGAATGATTTTCATTAATAACTGAAATCATATTTATAGGGAAACGTTGAATGGCACAATCGTAATCGTAATTACATAATTTCATTAAGAGTATAATAGTCATTCACATAATATAATTATTAACAATTACGTCATTGCATGCATCATCATTTTTGCACTATCCACCAAATCAATTATTCATAATAATTACTGCCATTTTTTGAGAACACATATGTTGACTTAATCCTACTTAATTGATATATAATATTAGTTCTCAAATGTCTTGGAGTAAGGTACGTCTTTTTGATGCCCTTTTTTATCACCCCAAAATAATTTTGAAAGCACAAAAATAGAATGGTACGTACGTATATTGATTTTCTCGGTCAAGTGAATTTAATCAAAGGCAAACATTTATTTTGACTACATATATTTAGAGTAATGTTTCGATACCCACTTTGGGTACCTTACAATACCCATAATCGGAAAAAAAAATTATGGGGATCGGGTGAGACCCCCCGCCATCAGGGGACAGTTATGTATTATTCGTCTAATTTAACGTAGATACCAAAAAAATTCAAAAAAAAAATGGTGTGATGACGTGGCGCCACCATGTGGCGCCGTCCACTGTGGGTACCATACGGTACACATACACTGCCCACGGTGGGCATCTGATCAAAACCACGTATATTTATTAGGTTATGCTAGGTATCCACATATTTTTTGTATGGAGATATCCACATCCTAATAGGGGTGTGGCCCCCCACTTTCATGGGGCATTATAGTCTTTTATCCACACACTCTATTAGGGTGTGGATATCTCCACACACTAAAGTGTGTAGAGACTAAACATTTTTCTATTTATGACAATTACTAAATTATGCATCGTGCATGCATTTTCACAGAACTTGTTGATATTTCTTTTATAAAAGATTTGTAATTGGTTGAGAAATTGAGGCATTATCGTCTATAACACTGTAGTCTATAAATCTTCATCCTCTAAATTGATATATCTCTCGACCCATAGGCAACTATGTATATATATATATATATATATATATACATTAATGGTGCAACTTTTTAATAAAATATAAGCTAATCTCCAAAATCATTAAGGCAAGCTTTACCTAAGGCATTCAATTTCATCTCCTACATGCAGAGGTGCGTATGCATGTATCCGTATTTAGTTGACTGAAGTTGACTTGGCCCATGCGAGCAGTGAGTGAACCCAATCTCTACTTGAACCCCACAAAGGATATATAAAGGATATCACGCGTGAGAAACAACTCCAGTGGGCTCCTACTAGAGCAGACTTAATTAGGATAATGCCTAATGTATATATAAAATAAAATATTATCACACATATTATCACAATTTAACAGAGATGTGGTAAATTATCATTCTATCCCCCGAGAGTAGGGGAATCCAGACCACGAGCCATATTTTATGTGTATTCCAAACATTGTTCGATTGAATGATTGCTCCTACTGGTCCTACAAAAGATAATTGAGCAGACTTGGTAGACTGAATTATTGCCCCTCCTATAAACTGCCCATATATGTGTGTATACCTTCACACAAGTCACAAGTATTGGATATATGATCTAGACCTGAGCCTAATCCTCAATTCACGGCCCAATATATTCATCAGAGTTGAGCATCAACAACAGCTATATATTTTCAGAGCAAATATATATAATTTGCCGCTCAAAGGTACCGTATTAATTAACTGTTATGCTTCACTTTGAGTAAAAGGAGGGAGTCAGTATACGCTGATGGACTCAAATACAGGCTACTATTCATTTGCAGATCATTATACAGTGTTGCAGTTATTATATAGTATATCGATCCATCTAACAAATGCTATTTTATTTTATCTTCTCAGTGCAAAGATCTGAGCTTCCTTCTGGTGCATTCATCAGATTTGAGCAATTGCTATTTTCGGAACAAATCTGCGGTATAAAGGAGCAGATCGAGGTACCGTATTAATTAACTACTATTATGCTTCAATTGGCTATCCTACATGTCAATTACACGAAATGAACAGTAACACCTCATTTCTTTTTAATAATTATTTACATCGACACTTATACATTTATAAGTATTTTGGAATTAATTACATTTATTTGAAACATCATATTTTAATTATTGGAAATAATTTTTTTATTTGAATTAAATATACATTACAAGAAATACATTTTATTCGAAAAAATAATATGATTTCGTCAATTGCCAACGTACAATCGATAAACTAACATATCAAGGAACACAAGTGAAAAATAAAATTTATACTTTATAATACTTAATCGCAAAATTGTAATTTAAAAAAAAAAGTGAAATTCAAAAAAGGAAATGCTTCGCTAAATTAAAATTACGTATTGTTGCGAACTGCAAAATGGAGTCCCCTCTGGAGTTGAAAAAATTTTAGTACTCCTGGAGTACTCAACTCTGTACTCCAGACCAATAAAAGATGCCCACCTGCACATAGAGGGCCATAATTTAATATATAATGTGGCCACCTATGTGTAGGTGGATATTTTTCATTGCTCTAGAGTACTGAGTGTTTTTTCCATTGGAGCAAATCAATGCTGCACAATCTCGATTGGAGATGCTCTAATGTCTCCAGACAAACATATTCTACATTTAGCGCCCGTTCTTTTACAATTTTTAACAAATTTTTACACATTTTAACACATTCACATCAAAAATCAAACCAATTACATCCACATATTTTCTGGGACCCACTGTACTACATAAGTCTCCACCACTCAATCTCACTCATTCTCTCTCCTATTTCACATCAAAACTCATAAATACTCATAAATACATATACACTAATACCTTGTTATTCGTGTTGTCTGGGAAAGATTCCCCGAAATGCGCAAAGGAAAAAGGCTCTTTCATACTATCTTGATTCTGATATAGTTTGTAGAAATCTTTCTTTTCAATTTGTGAAAAACATTGACAAAGGTTTTTGTGAAGAAAAGTGTTCTTTTCAAAAGACATGCAGTTAAAAGATAAAGAGAAGCATAAAAAATAGTAATATTTTTTTATAGCATGTGCAATTATCAAATGATCTATAAAAAGTTGAATCCTTGTAAAATATTTGGATTCTACTATTACCTATACCTTTTTCTTTTAATTCTTATATTTGAAGATCTGAAGCAATTACAAAAGTTTTTAGGATTAATAAATTATGTTAGACCATTCGTAAAAAACTTAGGAAAAATAGCAGGACCTTTATATTCAAAAACATCTCCTATATGGCAAAGATATTTTAATCAAGAAGATGTCAAATAACAAATTAAAACCTTACCAGAACTAGCAGAAGATGTCAAATAACTCACAAAAGATGTTTCTGTGAGTGAAACTGTAAGATTTATTGAGAGCTGGTTGTACTAGAGATTGGGTGAGAGGAAAAATTACCGAGAGTGTGGTTGTAACAATTTTCCATATAGTGAATTTTTCTTTTGGTTGTACGGCAGTGGTTTTTCTCCGGATTTGGCATTTTCCACGTAAATCCTTGTGTTGTGATTATATTATTATTCTTTCATATTGTTTCCGTATTCATTTGATAAATTCTATAATAAAAGAGAATCCTGAAATAAATCCGAAATCTAGTTCGTATTGATGTTTTCCCAGCATCTCCTACATGCAGGTGCGTATGCATGTATCACGCGATCAGCGAGTGAACACAATCTCTACTTGAACCCCACAAAGGATAAAGGATATCATGCGAGAGAAACAACTCCAGCTGGTTCCTACTAGAGCAGACTGCATTATTGCTCGTACTAGTCCCACAGAGGATAATTGAGCAGACTTGGTTGACTCGACTCAACTTGGTAGACTGAATTATTGCCCCTCCTATAAGCTGCATATGGTAATGTTCCGGTGCACCCCGGGTGCGCCATAACTTATGGCACACCCGGGTAATTTTGGCCAAAAATTTTGACCGATTTTTGATCGGTCATTCACGCCACGGTGTCAAAATTTTTTCCAAATCTTGAGCTGCCTCATCATGATTTAATCCAACAAAATTTTCTGATTTCAAAGTTTAATCCGGACGAGGAAAATCACCCGGGTGCTATGTTAAGACACCCGGTGCACCTAACATTACTGAAGTTGCATATATGTATAGCTTCACACAAGTATTGGATATATGATCTAGATTAGGGTTGGCAACGGTTCGGTTCGGGGACGGTTCGGTCCGAACCGCGAATCGAATCGAATCGGCGGGTAAAAATCATAACCATAACCGAACCGAACCGTTGGTATTTCGGTTCGGTTTGAGTTTCGGTTAGGTTCGGATTGGGGTTCTGAACTGTTTTCAAAACCCTTTTTTTTTAATAGCCATGTTGGCCTATTTTTTTTTAACCAAAAGTTACCTGCTTACACTCAAAACACTAATACCTAAATTACTTTTATGCTAAAAACATTGAATATTGCATCCTCATTTTAATTGACAAATATTTTAGCATTATATTCTTATTTTAGCATTCTACCATTGCACCGTCACAACTCATTTCTCATTAGACTTTAATACACTAATAACAAATAATCAATCCATTATCCTTGTCCATAAACAAATACAACTAAAAAGTATGAAGTAGTTACTAATCTTCAAACAAAATAGGAAATCACACACCATGCAAGCAAAATAAATAATTTTCGTCACAATTGATCATTATAGATTTTAGATTTTCAAGTTTTGATTTTTGAATTGATAATTAATTTTAAATTTTTTTAGGAAAAAAAATATCGGTTATTCGGTTCGGGTTCGGTTACGACGCTACTAACCATATTCGTCTAGGGTTTTACTATCAAAAACCATATCCAATCCGCCGATCCATCGGTTCAGGTTTTTTCGACCCGTTCGGTTCGAGTAACCGCGGTTCTCGGGTTTCTCGACCCATTTTGCCATCCCTAATCTAGATCTGAGCCTAATCCTCAATTCACGGTCCAATATATTCATCAGAGTTGAGCATCAACATCTATATATCTTCAGAGCAAATATATATAATCTGCAGTTCAAAGGTACCGTATTAATTAACTGTTATGCTTCACTTTGAGTAAAAGGAGGGAGTCAGTATAATCTGATGGACTCAAATACAGGCTACTATTAATTTGCAGAACATTATACAATGTTGCAGTTATTATATATAGTATATATATATTGATCTACCTAACAAATAATATTTTATCTTCTCAGTGCAAAGATCTGAGCTTCCTTCGGGTGATCCAGTCATCAGATTTGAGCAATTGCTATTTTCGGGACAAATCTGCAGTAGAAAGGAGCAGATCGAGGTACCGTATTAATTAACTACTATTATGCTTCAATCGGCTATCCTACATGTCAATTGCATGAAATGAACAGTAACACCTTATTCTTTTTTTTTTAATTAATTATTTACATCAACACTTCAACGCTTATATATTTATAAGTATTCTGAAATTAATTACATTACAAGAAATACATTTTATTCGCAAAAATAATAGGATTTCGTGAATTGCCAACATACAATTGATAAACTAACATATCAAGGAACACAAATGAAAAATAAAATTTATACTTTATAATCTCAAAATTGTAATTTTTTTTTTAGAAAAAAGCGAAATTCAAAAAAGGAACTGCATCGCTACATTAAAATTCGGTATTGTTGCGAACTGCAAAATGGAGTCGCCTTTGGAGTGAATCGACACTGTACAATCTCGATTGGAGATGCTCTAATCTAATCTCTCCAGAAAAACATATTCTACATTTATTCCTGTTGTTTGGGAAAGATTCCCCAAAATGCGCAAAGGAAAAGGCTCTTTCATACTATCTTAATTCTGATATAGTTTGTAGAAATCTTTCTTTTCAATTTGTAAAAAACATTGACAGAGGTTTTTGTGAAGAAAAGTGTTCTTTTTAAAAGACATGCAGTAACATGTTGTGGAATCCTTGTAAAACATTTGGATTCCACTTTTACCTATACCTTTTTCTTTTAATCCCTATATTATCCCTTCTCTCTATTCCCCATATTTATTAAACTCCATCAATTTATTCCATTTTATCCCAAATGTTTCTCATACAATTCAACACTACTAAATTTTTTATTTAATTATTTTTACGATGGTTAATTTATTTCAAGTTAACCACAATACTAAAAACAAAACTAGCATGTCATCCATTCAAGCCGATATAGCAAGTTAAATTAATATATCAATTGAGTTAACAAATAAAATGATAATAGTTCAAGTGGTAAGTGCACCATTTACTAAATAAGACATGGGTTTGAATTCCTCATTTGTATTAATTTTTAATAAATATGTCAATTCTTCCATTCTCACTTTTAATTTATTTTTTCTCCACTTTTTCTTCTTCAATTTTCATGTCATGTCTACACGTACACATCTCCCACTACTATTTATTATTTTTTTAACATTTGTTCTTGTCTCTCTCGTCTTTTCACATTTTTCATTTGTTCTTTACACATCTTTTCATTTCCATTCCATTAAAATAATCATATTCTATCTATCTCTTTACTTCAGATCATTTATCAATTCACATTAGCATTGAAGATGCTCTAACCGTTTGTAGTTCAACAGTAATCTCTCAAGAAAAGTCATGTAACTTACGATGAATTTTTATTTTTTATTTTTGTGTCATTTTCAGTTTCTGAAGTTCTTTTTACACCCCCACCCCATCTTTTTGTTATATAAGATTCTCTTTACCCCTTTTAATTAATATACTAGTTACAAATACGTGTTTCGCACGTGGGATTACACTAATCTTTTTCACCAAGTAAAAAATTGATTATCATAAATTTGGTTAAGGATGAATACATAAAAATTAATAAAATAGTCGAATGAATGTAAAAGCACAAAAAATTAATTAGTAAGTCAATATTAGTGATCATCACTCTGGTTTTATGTTTCCTGGTTTATAACTAGAATAAAAATTAAGTTATTCTTAAAAAATAAGTGACTTACTTGTGGGACTGATGGAGTAAAGTACTTGATCGAATGCAATAACTCTCACTCTCTCTTTTTTTTTTTTTTTTTTTTTTGTGTGTGTGTGGAATCAAGTCAAGATTGGATAGACATTTTAATTTGCGTCAAAATAATTTCTTCAACCAATTCTAGTTAAGACTTGAAATATGTCAATCGTAAGAGATCAATTAGAGATTCCCTTATGTATGGCTATTAATTTTTTGAAAAAAATAAAATAAAATAATACTAGACTGCAATAAGTACTTGCATTGCAAGTGTTACGTAATGACAAATATATTGATGTGTAATATTTTTGAAGTACTAATCTTACTTTATTTTTTAATTTTTAAATTATTTTTTTAACATAAGACTAGATGGAAAATTTTACAAATTCCCTTGGATCACACTCATAAAAAAAAAAAAAGAGTAAACAATGAAAGTAATAAATGGAACTAATATAGGTTGCCAATGTTTGATATGAACACTTGCCATTTGGAGTTTACTATTATTTCTCATAGAAAACTAAGAATGTTCATAAAGATAGAGAGGTAAAATAATCAATGGAATTTTTATTGCACAATCCTTTTTTTTTTTTGATGAATTATTGTACAATCCTTAAAAATCTTTTGATGTATAATTATTCTCACTTGTTAACTGTTGTTTCCATAAGATGGTCCAGAATTTTTATTTATCTTTTTCACATTATATTCATACTTCCATAACATCATAAACATGACAACCTTAGTGTTTTCCTTCACCAGCATTAATATTGAAAAAGGATAATTTCGACTTCTACTTTTTAAAGAGTAACATTACGACGTCGAAAACACATGCTTAATACTAGTTCTAAGTGATGTTAGGAAAATTTTGGTGAGTACATAATCCTATCGCATTAGCAGAATCTCTCATTCCTTTTATCTATTGACAAAAATATATACGAATGTTTCTTTCTTGTTTTCAAAAACAATCACATTAGTGTTATTTTTTGAAACAAGCCTTTCAATTTTTACTTAAAAAAGAATTAAGATATATACGAAGATACTTTTACTTAAAACAATCACATTAGTGATGATATAACTAAAGTGGTTTATTTTTTTATTTTCGACCAGGTAGGCTTCTCCAACTCGCCTTGTAATGGCAGATGTAGTTGCTAGTGCCGCTGCAGAGAAGCTTGTAGAATATGTGATCGATCCAATTGTGAACCAATTCAAGTATTTATTCTGCTACGCTACAAAAATCCAAAATCTGAGCGATGCGCTACAAGATCTTGAACACAAGAGAACTAGGGTGCAACACATGGTTGATGAATCCGAAAGAAATGCAGATGTTATCGAAGAAGATGTTAAGGCATGGTTTGAAAATGTTGACAACAAAAAGAAAGAGGCAGAGGGTATCCTGAATTTGAATGATCCTGAAAATTCTGTAATGCAGTGTCGATGCCTCAAATGTCCAAATTTGAAATTTCGTTACTTGCAAAGCAGGAAAGCTACAAAACTAACTACTACTATTGTCGAGCTCCAAAAGAAAGGTCAGTTTGAGAACGTGGGTTACCGTATACCACCTTCGGAGCTACCAAACGTTGTGCTAAGCAATGTGGAGGGTCTTAAAACAAGGAACTCAACTAAGAAGGAAATCTTAGAAGCTCTAAAGGATGAAGAGACCTTCATACTTGGGATATGTGGGATGCCTGGAGTTGGTAAGACAACAATGGTGGAGGAAATAAAAAATGACGTCAAGAAATTTTTTGACGAGGTTGCATTCATGGTTGTATCGAAGGATCCCATCATTAGTAAAGTTCAAAATCATATTGCTGAAGCGCTTGGTTCGAAAATTGAAGAGGACAACGAAAAAGTGAGAGCTGGAAGACTTTGTCACAGACTTACATGTGATGTTCAAAAGAAAATTCTTGTAATACTCGATGATGTTTGGGAAGAAATCAATTTGGAAAAGATAGGATTTCCTCCAAAAGGTGCTCGGAAGGGGTTAAAAATTCTTTTAACTTCGCGCTTTCAAAATGTCTGTAAAAAAATGGGAGCTGATAGGATTCTTGAAGTTAAAGTCTTGCCTGACGATGAATCATTGAAGCTTTTGAAGGATGTAGCAGGGATTTCAAATGATCCAAGTGAAGTTGTGATACAAGTTGCTAAGAAGTGTGGTGGGTTGCCTCTTGCACTTGTTCTTATTGGCAAAGGACTAATAGATGCAAATGAATATGCATGGAGGGATACACTGCACCAACTAGAGAACTCTACAATGGGAGAAGAAGAAGTGTACAAAAGTATAGAGATTAGCTACAACAAACTGAAACATGAAGGTGTCAAGTCATTGTTTTTGCTCTGCTCTTTGTTCCCTGAGGATTACAATATCTCAATTGAAACTTTGGTTAGATATGCAAGGGGTCTAGAGATGTTTAAAGATACTGTCACATTATCCCAAACAAGAGATAGAGTATATTCTATTGTTGCTCATCTGAAAAGTTGCTCTCTGTTGCTATCATGCCGTGACAAGGAGTATGAAATAAAATTGCATGATGTCGTGAGGGATTTTTGCTTAAAAATCGAATCAGAAGGTAAAGATGGATATATGGTGAAACACAATGGTGTGAAAGAGTGGCCGAAACATGAAAAGGATGACCAGCTCACTGTCATCTCATTGACATTCGATGATAAGTTGAATGAGCTTCCAAGTGGATTAGAATATCCGAACCTAAAGTTATTAAGGGTAGAGTGTCAATCAGAGGAAACAAAAATACCTGATGATTTCTTTTCAAAGATGAACCAACTGAGAGTTGTTGATTTTATTTCTTCATCGTTCAACCATATCCCATCATCAATACAATCCCTGATGAATCTTCAAACTTTGTGTTTCGATCGCTGCATATTGACATCCAGATTATCAAACATTAGAAGTCTAAAGAAGTTAGAAATTCTGAGTTTTTTTGGATGTAATATTGTCGAATTTCCCATTCAAATAGCACACCTTAGTGACTTGAAATCCTTGGATTTGAGGTTTAAGAAATACCCTAATCCATTTCCACGTGATGTGTTATCAACCTTGAATGAGCTGGAAGAACTGTACTTGGGAGATCCCTTTGCAACTTCGGGGGATAAATGTGCAGATTTTGATCAAGTGGAAAAAGAGTACATTATTGGAGAATTAAGTTCATTAAAGGGTCTTCATACTTTTCAAATATGCGTCAAGGATCGAGGATTTCTTCTGCAAATGTTAAAAAAGATGCGTCCTAAGAAATTGAAAAGATTTCAAATCATTCTCAGTCGGGGAGAGAGAGATAAGGTAGATTATCATTTCAACAAAACCTTGCTTCTTGGGCACTTGGAGGCAAGTGCAATAAAACACCCCGTAATTTGTGATTCGTTATTGCGGGGAATAGAAAATCTCTCTCTCCGTAAAGTGTTGGGCTCATTAAAGAATCTTGTGAGTGAATTAGATAAAGATGGCTTTGTTAACCTGAAGACGCTAATTCTGGAAAGATGTTCCTTTGAGTATCTTATTAAGTTACCGTTCAATCGGACAAGCGCCTTTAGTAAATTGGAGCAACTTGATTTAAATGATTTGAGTGATCTGAAAGGGATATGCGATGGAAATTTACCTCCTGGGGCCTTTGCCAGATTACAAAAGGTAGTTCTAGAAAAGTTGCCATGCATAGAACATTTGTGGAGGGGAGTCTTCAAACCTCCATCGCTCTGCAACCTCTGGAATTTCTACTTGGTGCGTTGTGATGTAATTAAAAGCGTGTTTTCAGAGTCGGCTGCAAAATGCTTGCTAAACCTTGAACATGTAGTGATAATAGATTGTGAACTGTTAGAGCATGTTGTTGCAAGGGACATCGCAGAAAGTGAAGCAACTGATCTAGTGCTCGAGGTTAAAAAGTTGCAATCTCTTCGACTTTGGCGACTACCAAATTTAAAAAGCTTCAGAAATCAATCAAATGTTGATTCCAAAGCATTACTCAACCAGGTACCTCCCTCTTCTTTAGTTATTTTTCTTCTTTTTTTACTTATCAATTCTCATCAAACATTTTTTTAAACTGAGAAAAATACAAGATTAACAGAACCTACTTATGGTGATGAATTATCATTTTCAACCGGTATATACAGACGTATATATGCTCTGGAGTACTCCATATATAACTGATATTATCATTTTAAGTAGTTTTCATATACAAATATATGATAACTAGAAGCATAGATATTGGATTTTGGCCCAGCACAACCTTTTTTCTTTAGCCCAGCACGACATTGATACATGCATATTTTACTTTTTGATTAGTTCAAGGCTCCAATCCAACTGGCCAAACAAAACATAAATTCCACAATGATATGATAACTTATCATATGAATAAAATTCAATTTTCTGGCAAGTAGAAATTTGTTCAATCTTTTGTCCTAAAATTGAATAAAATCAATTTTTAGCAATTGTTTGAGTTTCTTTATTTCCTTTTCTTTCTTTCTTTCTTTCTTTCTTTTTTTTTTTCAATGCATTATTATAGATTGCTAATTGGCTTATTAGTGTAATAAGGTCCAATCATTTTGAAAATTGATGCATTTTGGTCTATATTTTCATTTTTTTCTTTTTTGGCACAATGTCTTTTCCGAACTTGTTTTCTTTTCTTTTTTTTTTTTTGGCAAAAAAGAGAACTTGTTTCAATAATTAATAATGGGTAATTGTATATACATTATAATTTTTGTTGGAAACACCACATTTTAATTGCAGCAAAGATCCTTAATTTTCTTTTATTTTTTCATTGGCATCCTTCAAGTTTTTACATCAGATTTTTATCATCAAACTTCTTTTAGTTTGTACAAATTATTTGGAGTGCAAGTTTCTGATTATAAATTAGTTAAGGGAGTAATTATAAAAGAGTAAAGTGCGAATATAATTAGCCTCAACAATTACCGTTAAATACAACTTCTATACAATTGTAAATTAGTACAACTTTTTTTTTAACTATACGGCTTTGACTTAACTTTTTAACATTTTTTTTATCTTGACCCATAATTAAATAAATTAACATGTTTTTTGTCATAAATAAATAGTTTGTATCAAACACACTAGCACATGTTTGCATATATATATATAATATTATTATTAGATGTCCATATATTTGTAGCTTAATTAATACAATTATTAAAATTTAATAATAATTTTCTAGCAAAGAATGGAATAGGAAAGAATGTGAAAATAAAAAGAAAAAAGAAAAAAATGATACCTAACCAACCTGAGCCGCCCTTCTCTTTCCAGCGTAAAACCACAGTGTTGGAGCATTATGACAATTGGATTTATGTCTCACTTGACTAACTATTAAATTGTGCAGATTGCATTCCCTAACTTGAAGTGGCTTGATGCAATTGGATTGCACAACATTGCAAAGATAGTGGGTGACGACATACAACCAAAAGCTCTAGAAAAATTGAGGTCCGTATTGGTGAGTTCTTTTGATGATCTAAGGACCATCGCACAGTCTGATTCGATTAAAGCCCTACAAAATCTTAAAGATCTGAGAGTACATGATTGTAATGCATTAGATGTGTTGTTTGAGTTGGAGGATCTAAAGGTTACAGAAGATGAGACCCAGAGCATCCTTTCTCGGCTAACATATCTGAGTTTGACACGTCTACCCAAATTAGTGCACATTGCAAAGAGGGTTCCTAAAGGACTTCGTGTCTTCCAGAATTTAACATCACTTCACATTGATAATTGTGGTAGCTTAAAGTACCTGTTCACACCTTCTATGGCCAGCTCGCTTGCAGGCCTTGAAACTCTACTCCTTCGTTCTTGTGATGCGATTGAAGAGATTATCGGAGGGGAAGAAGAGATCGAAATGGTGGCATTCATGGGAGAGTTTAACAAACTTGAGTTTCCTAAATTGAGCACTCTAAGACTTGAACAACTTGACAATTTGAGAATGTTTTGCTGTGAGAACATTGAACTCGTGTTCCCTTCGCTAAATCAATTGACGATTGATGAATGCCCTAAAATGGTAAAATTTTCTTCACAAGAGCCACTTGCGCCAACGTTGAAGAAATTACGCATAGCGGGAGTGAATTTTACCTTTGAAATGTCTTGGATCCAGGTACGTCTTTTTTTATTCCGATTTGTCAAGCTAAACATAATTGTAAATTGATATTATTTACATATGATCAACTTGACACTTTTGTCCTGTCTATAATTAAGGGCTCATGAGTGATGATATATATATATATATATATATATATATATATATATATATATTTATTTATTTATATATTCCCTTCATCTCTGATGTCTGCAAGTATTATTCGATTGCTTAGGATATCACATTCTAGTGACATCTTCTAGATTTGATTTTTGTATCAAAAGAATTTTGAAAGTGAAAAAATAGAATGGTACATACTTATTTTAAAACGAATATTCTTGGTTGTGAATTCGATCAAAGGCAAACATTTATTTTAACTACACATATTTATTCTTACTGATGTCTAGTATAGGTGTGTATCTCTACTTTCACGCTAAGTTTTTATAGTATAGGTTACTTTACGAAATATATAAATTGTAAGCTGGAAGGTAAGGTCTAGGGGGAATAAAAAACACACTACGTACATATATTTATAATTATCAAGTTATTTATATATCTTGCATGCATTTTCATGGAACTAGCTAATATTTCTCTTATAAAAAAAATTGTAATTGATTTACAAATGGAGGCATTATTGTTCACACACTTTTATGGGATTTGATACTATTCCTTTATTTAGAAGTGGGTCGAACAGGGGCATTTCGTTGTACTACAAACATAACAAATTGTTCCACTGATAACTCACTTGAGTATTACGACGATGGGATTTATTGCTCACATAACTTATTAAATATGTGCAGGATAGATTCCCTAACCTGGAGAAGCTTTCTGTCAAAGAAGTGCAGTGTGTGTCAAAGACATTGAGTGATGAGATACAACCAAAATTTTTGGAAAAATTAAGGTCCTTTGATGTGTGGAATTTTGGTGATGTGATGACCATTGCACAACCTGATTCAATTGAAGCTCTACAAAATCTTGATACGTTGCGAGTATCTCGTTGTTCACATATAGATGTGTTGTTTGCGTTGGAGGGTCTAAAGGTTACAAAAGATGAGACTCGGAGCATCCTTTCTCAGCTAACATCACTGGAATTGATTGATCTACCCAAATTAGTGCACATAGCAAGGAGGGTTCCTAAAGAAATTTGTGTCTTCCAAAATTTGACATCACTTACCGTTGCTAAGTGTGGCAGCTTAAGGTACTTGTTCACACTTGCAATGGCCACCTCACTCTCAGGCCTCGAAACTCTACGCCTTATAGGGTGTGAAGCAATTCAAGAGATTATCGGAAGGGAAGAAGAGATCGAGATGGCGGAACTAGCATTCATTGACAAAGAAGGAGGAGAGTTAAACAAACTTGTGTTCCCTAAATTGAGCACTCTAAAACTTCTAAAACTTCAAAGTTTGAGAATGTTTTGCTCTGAGAACATTGAACTCGAGTTCCCTTCACTAGATCAATTGGCAATTGCTACTTGCCCTGAGATGGTAAAATTCTCTTCACAAGAGCCAATTGCACCAAAGCTGAAGGTAATAGAGACAGGAGAAGACAAATATGTTGACTTTTCAAATGTGTTGGATCCAGGTATGTATGTTGTCATGTTGACTCTCATTTTGCTATGCCATTTACATGTGAATAACTAGAATACATTTTTCCTATTTATTAGGGCTCTTTCATGTTGAGGACGACAAAATATGGAAATTATTATGAAGGGAATGATTGCTAGGAAGGAACGTGTTGAATGGGGAATTTGCAGCATTAATCCAAGAATCTGACCTTCTTCCCCTTTCTTTTGCTTTTACAATCCATCCATTTGAATTTGAATACTATTCATGAGTTAGTTATTTAGGTGTTGATGATGAAACCTACAATAATTCAGTTAACTTGTTTGTTTGTGCATTGTGTGCATGCTCATTTGCTTAAAAACTCTTGTATCAATTTAATAACTAAAGACAATGTTTGTCCAGTTAAGACTTAAGAGTCTATTATTTCAAATTCTGGGGCAATATTCCCATTTTAAGTATGGACGGCAGCAATCTATTATTTTGGATTACGAAGGCCTTAGAGTTTTTTCTATCATTCCTTATCACTAGACGATGATATTGATGTTGGGTAAGTCCAGCATTGATCGGTGCAGATTTGTCAACCATGTTGTGTACTGTGGGAATGCATGTTTGCTTAAACTCTTGTATTGATTTAATTAATAAGGATAATGCTTGTCAAGTTAGGAATCTTTTATTCTGTTGGGCTAAGGTTGCTGCCTTAGTCAAACTTTGGGCTTGACTGAGTAGTCAAGAGATGGCCCAAGAAGCCCACCACTTGCAAAAGAGATCTAGATCATTGATTGGAGTTAATCTCAACCGCTTATCTTAGGGTTACCTTTTAAGAGTTTAAAAGGTGTTGGACTTTTAAGGGTTTATAGCCGTTATTATTGGGATAAGTTGTTGTACGATTAATTATTTAAATGAGTTCCATTTGAGGGTTTTTTGTAAGAGTGTGAGGTAACAATACAAAAGATTAACACTGTACTTTTCTCTAAGAGTTTGGAGTTAGGGTTTCAGTGTTGAGGAGAAGATCACGAGGTGATCTTGGTGTGGCTTTGTACCTTTGTTGCCGGCTTTGTTTCTAGTGATATCCACGAGCAACTTCCACAATATGTGGATGCTCAACGCATACGTAACCAATTTGGTGAACTGCGGGGTCGAGGACCAAACAAATCTTGGTGTTATTTACTTTTTCGTTATTTTGTGTTTTATATTATTCGATTACCACGCGATCCAAATCCCAACATATTCCGAATCCTATAAATAACAATAATATTGTCTTGGAAAGTAACAACACTAACAAAATTATATGTGTTTACACTAGTCTCCTTTTCTTACTTGGGCACATGACCAATAAATATAGCCCAAAGGCAATCATTACCCACTAACTCTAAGCTATCTTTTTTTTTTTTCTGTTAACTACAACATTTTATAAATCTTTTACCAATTACTTATTTTCATATTTTTATGACATTTTTGCCCTTTCTCCCTAATTGATAGTGAATTGCTTGTCTCTCCCCTCTCTCCCTCTCCTCGACTCTTCTTCCTCGCTGAAAATTTACCCGAGAGTGCTAGAGAGAGAAATTGCCTAATCAAACAACTCATTCAATTGATTCCAAATCAGTGATAATTGCTTCAATTTTCATGGCAGAGAGAGTGGATAAAGTAGCTGCAAGTAGAGATTTTATTTTCATCTTATGGTAGATCAGATCTAGATCGCGTTGAGGGAGGGCCGATTTCAATGCATGAACAAAATGGTGGAGAAACGGAGAAGCGATCATTGTGATTTCGTTTGTATGTGATTTTGCTAATCGTTTATGGTTGTTAATTGTTGCTAGCGTGGTGAATTGTGAGAACTTTGATAAGTTTTATTTCATGTGCTAATATAGTGATATTGACAATCTGGATTCTCTTATGGTGTTTGAAAATCGAGTTTTGCTAAACTAGTGGAATTTCTGAAGTTTATTTGTGTTGCAATAGAAGCTTTCAATTAATTTATTTTACTTTTTATAGAAAAAGGCAAAGTAATGTTAGGTGAGCAAGCAAGCAAAAGGACAATGGCGTGTTTTGGTGCACTTCATTGACTAAGCAATCAAAGACACCAATTGTTTTTAAATCCTGTACAATTATTGTCTTGTGGGATGGTTCTATAATTGTAACAACTTTGTGGTTGCTACAATTTGCAACTAAGAGTTCTGTTTAGATTGATTAATTAGTAATTAACAGGTAGTTTAACTATATATGTATCCCGTGAATAATATTATGATAACATTTTATGTGTGACGAAAGATATTATAAAAGAATTCATATTTATGCAATTTTTGTTTTTCATTAAGTTTCAGCATGGGTGTACAATGTACTTGTTGCTGTGGTTGAAATTGTTATTTTTCAGTATTTCGACTATGATTATCGGGGAAGATAATATTCTTAGTAGGGTATGAAATAATATTATCGGGTCAAGTAATATTATTACGTACCGTGGTCATAATAATATTATTGGGTAAGGAAATATTATTCATGGGATACACATAATATGATAATTGGGTTAGGTAATGTTCTTTTTATGGTTGATTTATTTTCTTTTTTGGTTTTTTAACCGTCGCGGAATTGTAATGTAGATTTTTAATCAAACGCATTCATGTTTGAATTTGAAATTGGTCAAACAAATCGTATAAACATATCTTATATAAGACACATGTACTATACAAATTTTTACCATTTATTGAATAGAGAAAGAAAGTCTGGGACGGGGAACCAGAAAAATTGAATATTGATCGAGATTACTTGTGGTGGTAAAGTGCGTAGACAGAGAAAGTCAAAGATGCGGGAAGGGAGGAGTTGAATGTTGATTGAGATTACTTGATGTAGTAAGTTGATTACCTGGTAAAGTAATCTGGAGAGAGAAAGTACGTAGAGAAAGAAAGTCAGAGATGGGGAAGGAAGAAGTTGAATGTTGACCGAGATTACCTAGGATGGTAATCAAGAAAGAGAAAATGCGTAAAGAGCTAAAGTTAGAGATGGGAGAAGCAAGGAGTTGAATGTTGATCGAGATTAACTTGGGGCGTAATTGGGAGAGAGAAAATGCGTAGAGAGAGAAAGTCAGAGACGGGGGAAGTAAGGAGTCGAATGTTGATTGAAATTACCTGGGGCGGTAATCTGGAGAGAGAAAATAAGGAACGGGGGAAGCGAGAAGTTGAGGGTTGGTTGATATTATCGGTGGTGGTAATCTAGTGAGAGATATAGCGTAGAGAGAGAAAGTCGAAGGCGAGGAAAATGATGAGTTGAATATTGATCGAGATTACCTGAATGGTAATCTAGAGAGAAAAAGTGCGTAAAGGGAGAAAGTCGGAGACGAGGAAAGTGAGAAGTTAAATATTAATTGAGATTATTTGGGACAGTAATTTAAAAAGAAAAAGTGTGTAGAGAGAAACAGTTGAGGATGTGGAAAGCGAGAAATTGAATGCTTATCGAGATTACCTATGGCGACAATCTCGAGAGAGAAAGTGCGTAGAGAGAGAAAGACGAAGATGGGGAAAATCTTGAGTTGAATGTTGAGCAAGATTACTTGTGGTGGTAATCTGATTACCTAACGAGGTAATCTGGAAAGAGAAAGTGCGGAGAGGGAGAAAGTCGGAGACCGGAAGGGAGAACTTGATTGTTGATCGAGATTACTTGTGGTGGTAATCGGATTACCTGACGAGGTAATTTGGAGAGAGAATATACATCGAGAGAGAAAGTCGGAGACAGGAATGGAGAAGTTGAATGTTAATCAAGATTACTTGTGGTGGTAATCTGATTACCCGGCGAGATAATCCGGAGAGAGAAAGTGTGTAGAGAGAGAAAGTCGGAGCATCAAGGGAGAAGTCGAATGTTAATCGAGATTACTTGTGGTGGTAATCTTATTACCTGACTAGTAATCTGGAGGAAAAAAGTGCGTAGAGAGATAAAGTCAAAGATAGGAATGGAGAATTTGAATGTTGATTGATATTACTTGTGGTGGTAACCTGATCACCTTGTGAGGTAATCTGGAGAGAGAACATGTGTAGAGAGAGAAAGTGAGAGACAGGGGAAGGGAGAAGTTGAATGTTGATCGAGATTACTTGGGGCAGTAATTTGGAGAGAGAAAGTGGGTAGAGAAAGAAAGTTGTAGACGGAGAAATGGAGAAGTTGAATGTTGATCGAGATTACCTATGGCGGTAATCTGGAGAGAAAAATGCTTAGATAGAGAAAGTTGAAGATGTGGGAAATGAGAAGTTGAATGTTGAACGAGATTGTTTGTGGTGGTAATCTGATTACCTGGTGAGGTAATCTAGAGAGAAAGTGCATAAAGAGAGAAAATCGGAGATGGGGGAACGGAGAAGTTGAATGTTGACCGAGATTACCCAGGATGATAATCAAAAGAGAGAAAATGCGTAGAGAGAGAAAGTCGGAGACGGAGAAAGGAAGAAGTTGAATGTTGGTCGAGATAACCTGTGGAGGTAATCTGAAGAGAGAAAGTGCGTAAAGAGAGAAATTCGAAAATGGGGAAAGGAAAAGTTGAATGTTGAGGGAGATTACTTGTGGTGGTAATTTAGAGAGGGAAAATATGTTTATTTTATTTTATTAGAGTGGTATTGTTGTAAATTTGTGCAATTTTTTTATTAGAGTGGCATTGTTGTAAATTTGTGATTTTTAAATTCTATTTTGGTCTTATTGTGTAAAAGATAAGTTAGTGGTTAAAAAAGAGATGTGCATAATTTAGTGGGTAAATTTTCCCCATAAGTGTAGCTATTGGTCAAATGCCCTTCTTACTTTTGTTGCTCAACAATTATATTTGCCTATCCATGGTCTTTGTTGCACATCCTTTATAACTCCAAGTAAGAATATACCAAGTATAAATCCTTTTACCTTGAGTACAAGCAATTTGAACGTTAAATGGGTATTCTAGGAGTACTCAAGAGTTGTCAAAGCATTAGAAAATTAGTAGAATGTGTCGAGTAAGCAAGGATGTTATAAAAGGGTTTTATCTACTTATTTCTCTTGTCACGTTTAAAACCATGGTAATAGGTTTTCGTTTTTAATTTCAGAACCATGAGCAACAATTCTAAGTATACCCACTAGTATTCTAAACGATAATTGCATTTAAACTTTGATGAGGTTATCAACATCTAAACTAAAGTACAGTAAATTTACACAACGGTATCTCGATTGTATCCAATTTCGATGCTAACTTAGCCGCTGTATAACAAGAATTTTGAAGAAATCTTAATAAATTTTTTATGAGTGATCATGCGATTGTGTGGTTCAAACTGGAACCCAAGGGAGAGCACAAAACAACGAGTTTTTTTAACCATTCACATCATTTCTATACATTTCAGTATTGGCGAGCAAGCTCAGATGAGGAGGTGCAAGTCCCTAGAGCTGCACTTATCGCACCCAAAGCCACAATAGCAACACTCAAAACCACCTGATGCATAACAGAGAGAAAAATAAATAATAAATTAGTACAATGAACCTAGAAAACCGAGCAACTAATAGCATAAAGTCGGTCTATGATCAATAAACTGCAATCGAAATGATTTTGTTAGATCGAGATTCGATTACCAGCACTCTAGTGGCGTTTTTCCCAATAATTTTCAAAAAGCATAAAGTCGGCATAATTATTGCCTGAAAAAAAGAAGGAAAAAAAAGAAAAAATAAAAAAAAGGACATTACGAGTGATATAATATCAGATCCTAAGCTCGTGGAAACGATGAAATAATAAGAAACTAAACCTAAAAAAGATCCTACATACCATTAGTATGCACAAAAGAGAGCCAACTAAAGACATCACAAGACCTGCAAGTATAAAAGGCAAAAGTTGAGTGCAATTAGTTGGCATGATGATTGATAAAAAGGCTTCAGAGATGAAGAGGAAACGGCTGCAAGAATTTAAGCATGGAAAAGTTCATTTAATTGAAGGGCGTGTTTGATTGCAAAGCCGAAAAATGGTTAGAAGGAAAATGTTTTCCGGGTAAATGAATTCCGGGAAAAGGTTTTCCAGGAAAATGGTAATTGTAGGTGTTTGATTGGGTTAATTTGAAAGTTGGAAAATGATGTTATTTTCCTTATTTTTGAGGTTTTTTTAAATAAAATTTGATCATTTTCCTTATCTTTATGGTTAAAATAAATTGTCTATTAAAAAAAAAGAAACAAAAGTGCCAAACTTTTCCCGGAAAACAAAAACCACCTCCACCCCAAGGAAAACGTTTTCCTCCAAAACAAGGAAAAGAACGGAAATCGAGAAAAAGTTGGAAAACGTTTTCCAGGAAAAAAAGTGCAATCAAACGGCCAAGGATGGAAAAAAAGCCGGAAAATGAGTTTTCCTGGAAAAAATTGGTTGAATCAAACACACCCGAAATGTTTCCCCACCGAATACTGCTTCAAATTAACAATTTTGCATCCTCCTTTGGAAATGGAAAGCGCATTGAAGAATTTTCTCTAACGATCGACAAGTCTCTTCACAGGTCTTTAAATGTGACGCAAGTCCAAAAAATTCTCTAAAATGACCGTATTTCGTATTGTTACATATAGCTCTGAGTGCAAAATGATCTGCAATAAAATAAAAAATAAAAAATGGAAAAATGAAAACGTCAACTAAGTTAAGCTTAACAAGTTCTTCATAACTATAAGAAAACCAAATTACGGATACAAAAATGCGCCCGTACTTTCCAAACGTAGCTTCCCCATGTCTGGAAAAGTTGAGATGCCTTCTTTACTTTCAAAGCAATGTTTCATAAGCATGGCGATGTAACAACAGACAAATGCAAATAGAACAACTACAAGCACTGCCAAACTTGCCCAACCAGCTTCTCTAACTGTATATGGTGTAGAAAGAAGTCCAACTGCCGCAATTACATTGACACCTATTAGTATGATTCACTTCTTTGATTCATCATTTCCTGAACTAATTAGAAAAATTGATTTTTCGTTTAGAAGATAAATCAAAAATAGAGAAAAAAAAAAAAGAACAGAGAGAGGGGAGAAAGAGAGAAATTGAGGGTTTAGGGATGGATTTGTTAGTAGAGGGTAAAAATGTTATAAAAATGGTGGAAAATGGTCAAAGGAGTTAGTGGGCAAAAAAGATATAAATATGTATAGCTAGTGAGCAAAAATAACATGTGTTAGAGTTAGTGGGAGAGAATTGTTGTAGTCAATTTTAAACTATTAATTGCGTGTTTAAATTATATTACTACCAAGAAAAATGCATAGAGTTTGTGACATGATACACATAAAAAGGGAAAAACAAAGTTATCTGACCAAGTCAACATAGAATCAAGTAGATAGATTGTGAATCATTTATGAATATTGTGGTCATCAACGCAAGTTCATGTGCGTGTAGGAATCTCCTAATTTTCTGATGACAATGGGATGGGTTCTAGGCGGGTATTTCGTCCAATGTCATGTTTCTTTCAAAATTATGATACGATGATCCAACCATTTAATTTTAGATCGGATATATCGGTGAGATAAATGGGGGCAAGGACAAGTCTTGAGATTGAGGCCTTGTTATATTTGGTGTTAACCAAATCCGTACGCAATTCCGTATATCTCATACTCATTTTCAACCACATATACATTTCCCAAAATAATATTAACCACACATTTTTACACGGAATGCCGCGCGGAACAACTAAACCCCCAATCAAACAAGGCCTGAGAGGCATATATAAAATTTGATATTCGGAATTATTTCTTTTCATAAACTTGATACTTAAGGGCCATTTTGTGTTAACAAGAATACATAAAAAATAAACCTCATATCCATCTATGATCTATCATAGTAGAAGTCGATATTTATCATTGTTTGTGACTTTGTCTTGTGTGCATCCCTATTCGCTTAAACTCTTTGTATTTATTCAATCACTAAAGACATTTTTGTCCAGTTTAAGAGTCCATTATTTTGGTTTGAGATCCAATGTTCCAAGGCAATATTCCCATTTTAAGCATGGTCTAGGTCTTCTATTTCAGTAATACAAGGAATACAGAAAGGAGAACTTGTTTTTGTAGAATGATTATTGCTCTTTCCAAATAATGGAAGCCCTTGAGCCTTGATGATGAAAGTTGAAACCAACAAATCAACAATAATTCACTTTTTCATTTTTTTCCCCCCTTTTTTTCTCTTGTGTGTACCGTACGGGTGGCAAACGAGCCGAGCCGAGCCGGCTCGGCTCGTCAAACACGAGCTCGGGTTCGACTCGTGAGTAGCCCACGAACGGCTCGGCTCGGCTCGGCTCGGCTCGGTTTTTTGTTTTACACAATTTCAAATGTTCAATTACTTAAGTAACTTACTTTTTTGAGTAATTACTTCAATAACTTAAATTAATTAGCATGACTTGTTCATATTGGTTAAAAGTAGACATTGATTAATTAAAAGTGAACATGACAGAACTAGAAAAAATCGAAATGAAAATAGTTTTCCAATTAAAAAATTTAAAATTGCAACGCATTAAAATTTGACGAGCTCACGAGCCGGTCCACGAACTTTATGAGCCGAACCCGAACTGTCCATTTCCCAATTTTTCGGCTCGGTCCAAATCCAAGTCCATGTTTTGACGAGCAGAACCTGAACTTTTGAAGAGCCAAATCAAGCCGAATACACGAGCTCACGAACTGTCCAGCTCGTTTCCCACCCCTAGTGTACCATGGGCATGCATGTCACTTAAACTCTTGTATTGAATCAATTAATAATAAATTAAAGGCAATATTTGTCCAGTTAAAAGTCTATTATTTTGGAATAAATAATAATTATATCATCTTGGAAAGTAACATTATCACGAGTGTTTAGACTAATCTCCTTTTCCCATTTTTGTTGCTAAACAATTTATCTATTTCTCGCACATTATTTTATAACTCAAAGTAAGAATACACCAAGTATGAATCCTTTTATTGTATTCATCAAGTATAAGGAATTTGAATATTCACCATATAGTTTAGGACTCATTATAAGCTGTCAAAGAATTTTAGAAAATTAGTAAAACGTGTCGAGTAAGCAAGGATATGCTATAAAAAGGTTGTACGGATTTTTTTCCTCCAGTCACCTCCAAATTAAAACAATGGTAATTGGTTTTCTTAATTTCCAATTTCAGAACTACAATCTACAAGAAACAATTCCAAACAAACTCAGGAGTCTCCCCCACCCCCCACCCTCCCCCGGAATCCCCCACCAAAGAAGGAAAAAAAAATTGTATTAAACTCTCCTACGAGGATATCAAAATCTAAACCAAGTAGTACTGTAAATTCATTCAAACAATAGTAACAGTGCATCTATGGTATCGAGATCGTATTCGATACTATTAACCATTGTATAACAAGAATTTTAAAGAAATTTAAATAAATTTTGATGAGAATGGTCATGCACTTCTATACTTCGAACTGGGGTCCAACTATCCAACGGAGAGCCCAAAACGGCAAGTTTTTTTTTAGTTCATGAAAGTGCTCTCTGCATGAGCTATGAAGTCCTACATATATGTTGATTTAATCCCACTCAATCTGTAATATTTATCTGCTCAAGTGTTTCTACCAAATCTACCAGACTACAATTGAAAGAATGTTATCAAGAATAGAATATGTTAGAGTTGCTGGCACTTTTACCTGAAGACGCACTTTAAAAGCCCGTTTCCTTTGGTGATCCGTATGCAACTTGTTGGAGGGCCGAGATGGAGACACGTGTCCAGATCTTGGCAACCACATGATGGCATATAAAACCACACCTTCTCACCCCTCACGTGACAAGCAATCTCAGATCTGGCTACTCTCGTCTCTCTGTGGACTCGTGTGCTCTCTTAGGGTTACTTGTGTTCTTGATTCTCATTAGATCTCTAGTGATTATAGAGTGTAGATCGAGAACTAGTGCTGTAGATAGAATCTCTGTGTGTATATCTATCTTCGATTGTATCTTTGGGAGTCAATTTGTGAGTTTCTGAGGGAGTTAGTGTACTCTTGAATCTGTAAGGGTGTAATCTTCAACTGTGGTGTATTTCTTGGCGATTCTTAGTGAAGTTTGAGCGTAATCCACACTAGTGGATGCTCAGTGGATGTAGGGATTAACACCGAACCATCGGGCTTCGCCAGAAACAACTCACTTTGTGTTCACCTTTCTTCTTGGTTTCTTGTTTCCTTTTGTGTTTGCCGGCAATTAATCCTTGTTAAGTTCTTACAGTGGTATCGGAAGCGAACCTGGCGGATTACTTGCGTTTACTTGCCTGGAAAGTGAAATCGAGTCTGTTTGTTGATCGATCATTATCGGAAAAAGGAGGAGCGGTCTCAAGTCGGCGGCGTCATTGATTGGGGTTCTTCACTCCTAATCTTATGCGATCCAATCTCTAAACCCTACTCTAATTGTGTTCACTCACCGGGACCCATTACTTCACCTTTGTCTCGAGCTCTCTAAGAACTCTTGAATCTCGGGGTAATGTCACTTCAGTGTCTGTACTTATTAGGTTCTCTTTGTGATTTGTGTTTAGGGGTTTAGATCTTGTCACGTTGCTTGTTTTCTTGAATTTGTCTGCGTTAAGAGTTGTTTAGGCAAATATCTCGATTTGCCAAAGTTGCTGCGATAATACCCTGTGTGTTGTTCTTGATTGTGCCAACTTGTGTGTTGTCATTAACTGTGAATATGCCGCTCCTAAATTTGAGGTGGAGTTGTGGAATGGAACCGGGTGATTTTACTATGTGGCAAAGAAGATGAAAGCTGTGTTAATTCAACAGAGATGTGCCTATAGTATTACTGACTCCTGGCCAGCTGAGTTTAGTGCTGCTAGGAGAAAAGAGGTAGATGAAGTGGCGTGGAGTACAATTTTCTTACACCTGTCGATGGTGTGATAAGAAAAAATTGGTGATGTTGAAGGTGCTAATGCCCTGTGGGTAAGACTTTCTTCCCTATACTTGACGCTTCTACACCTAATAAGTGCTATCTGTATAAAATGTTCTTTGGCTATAAGTTTAACAATGCTCTTGACTTGGATGAATCTTGATAACTTTAACAAGATATATCAAGACCTTACCAATAGTGGAGAGGAGATATCGAGGATCAGTGTGATTGCATTGCTAAACTGGCTGGTGATAGGTATAGAGATGTGAGGGCTGACTCACAGAGTGCAGTGAACTAGCCTCACACTAGACATTGTATACTCTTCCCTCGTAATCCGGCAGGAACTTGAACTCAAATCGAGCTGACAAGAAACAAAACCTCCGAGGCCTTGTTCACCAAAGCGAGATACTCGGGGAAAGGGGGCCTAGTGGTGAGAAAAAGGGAAGAGGTCGATCTGGGGGTCAAAAAGAAAGCACCAAGTCTGAAAAAGATAAGAAAAAGAATAGAAAGTGTCATTATTGTCATAAAAGGGACATTATTCTAAAGAGTGTTATCAAAGGATTCTTTGATCAAAAGTCTGACCATTGCTAATCATAATGCTGACTATGACTTGTAATGGCATGAATAATCGATAATGGTGTTGCCTTTATGACTATTGATGATTCTTCATCTCATACCTGGATACTTGACTCTGGCTGCTCCTTTCATATGTGCTCTGTTAAATCTTGGTTCCATGATTTTGAGAAAGTGGGTAAAGGTCAAATCCTAACTGCCAATAATTCTAGCTGTGAAATTAAAGGCATTGGTAAAATTTCTTTGAAATTAATTGGCAGTCAGGTTCTGACACTTGAAAAAGTGAGATATATTCCTGATTTAAAAAGGAACCTTATCTCTGTTGGTGTATTGGATGAGTTTGACTTTGAGGTACATCTAAAGAAGGGTGTTGCAACTGTTTTCAAAAACTCAAAAGAAATTTTCAAAGCTTTCAAAACAAATGGGATTTACACACTTGAAGCAGCTTCCTATTGCTTAATTGCTAGTGTCTTTCAAAACTCCAAGCTGTGGCATGCTAGGCTGGGCCACATTGGAGGAAAAGCTCTTCAAATTTTGGGAAAAAAGGGAGTTTTGGGAAAGCAAGAAAATTTCAGCCTTGAGATGTGTGAAGATTGTGTTTTGGGCAAACTACCAAAGTCACCCTTCCCTGTTGGTACTCATAAGTCAAAGTTAATCTTTGAATATGTGCATGCTGATCTTTGGGGACCTGCCTCCACCCCTACATGTTCTGGTTATAAGTATTACTTGTTGCTAGTCGATGATTTTTCAAAGAAAATCTGGACTTACCTTTTGAAACAAAAATCAGATACCTTTCAAGTGTTTAAAAACTGGAAAGTATTGATTGAGAACCAGACCAATAAAAAACTAAAGTTTCTAAGAACTGACAATGGTCTTGAGTTCTGCAATCAAGACTTCGATAGACTGTGTCAAGAATCGAGCATAGTGGGGACATAAAAGCTTGATGCCCTATACTCCTCAGCAGAATGGTGTAGCGGAGAGGATGAATAGGACACTGTTAAACAAGGTAAGATGCATGATTCTAGGCTCAGGTCTCTCGAAAGTGTTCTGGGGTGAAGTAAATACAGCAACCTTTTTGATAAATAGAAGTCCCACTAAAGCCTTAAACCATCAAGTCCCTGAAGCTGTTTGGAATGGAAAACCCGTGGATTACACATTTCTCAGAGTGTTTGGTTGTGCAGCCTTTGCACAGCAAACCACAGGGAAATTGGATCCAAGGGCTGTAAAATGTGTTTTTCTTGGATATGGTGATGGGACTAAGGGTTATAGGCTTTGGTTGAAGGATTCTAATTCTTACAAAGTGATTTTGTCAAGAAATGTGGTCTTTAAAGAGGATGAGTTTCCTTGTTTAGTAGATAAAACTACCTCTAAAGATTCTAATCGTATGCTCGATCTTGTGTGTAAGAAATGTGGCGATTGTCCCTCAACCGGGTTGAAGTTGCCCCAAGCCGAGGTGGAGCAAGCTGCTAATGAGGAAAATGAGGTGGAGCATTGGATCAGCAGAGTAATATAAATAATCGGCTGATGTAACACCAAGTGGTGATCATTTAGAGTCACGTGATGCAACTTTAGATACACCTAGCTACCAATTAGCTAGAGACGGAGCTCTAGAGTCGGAATGGCGATGGGTATAATGATGATTTTGTAACCTTCTTTAGTGAAGAAAACATTGAGGATGAACCAACATGTTTTGAAGAAGTTCTAAAAATCCCGAGTCCAAACTACGACTATGACAATGCAGAAGAGATGGACTCACTCTATAAAATAATACATGGACCTTGGTAGAAAAACCTTTAAATCAGAAAGTTATTAATTGTAAATGGGTTTTTAAAGTAAAACCTGGCCAGACTGACTCTGAGAAGCCTAGATATAAAGCAAGGCTTGTGGCCAAAGGCTTTAGCCAAACAGAAGGGATTGACTTCAATGAGGTATTTGCACGAGTGGTAAAATACTCTACTATTAGACTTTTGCTTGCTCTTGCTGTGCAATATACTTGGTTTCTAGAACAGTTAGATGTTAAGCCTGCCTTTTTGTATGGAAATTTGGATGAAACCATCTATATGTGTCAACCACCTGGCTTTGTCTCTGATAAATCAAAGCATCTTGTGTGTCTACTGAATAAATCCTTGGATGGCCTAAAACAGGCACCTAGGCAGTGGTATAAGCGCTTTGATGCATATATTCAATCCATAGGGTTTGTGAAGAGTCAATATGATGCATGCATGTTCTACAAGTTTGGAACTTATCTGTGATCTGTTACTATATGTAGATGACATGCTATTGACATGTGAGAATATGGATGAGTTATATGCTATAAAAACAGCTTTGAAAAGTGAGTTCGATATGAAAGATCTAGGGCCTGCTAGAAGGATTCTAGGCATGGATATTCTAAGGGACAGTGTCACAGGTTCAATTTTTCTAAATCAAAAGGCCTATGTGGCCAGAGTACTTAAAGGTTTAATATGTAGCGTAAGCTTTGTGTCACTGCCACTTGGAGGGCCGGTACAAAGCTGTCGACCATCTGATTCACCTCAAACACCAGAAGAGGTGGAGTTTATGTCTTCTGTACCCTATGCTAACTGTGTGGGATCTGTAATGTATTTGATGATCTGCTCTCGTCCTGATCTAGCCTTTAGTATTAGTGTCCTCAGCAGGTTCATGGCAAATCAGTGAGCAGTTACCTTTGGGAAGCCCTTAAGAACCTATTGAGATATGTAAAAGGCACTAGTGAACTTGGTTTATGGTTCAGGGAATAATAAGGGAAGGTCCAGTGCTGTGGGTACAGTTGATTTTGCAGGCGAGTTGGACAGAAGAAGGTCAACTTCAGCTTACTTCTTCACTTTGGGAGGAAGTTGTGTTAGTTGGAAGGCTCAGCTACAAAAGATCGTAGCACTATCATCCACAGAAGCCGAATATATTTCTGCTTGTGATGCTGTGAAGGAAGGGTTATGGCTGAGAGGAATCTTGTTGAGCTTAAACAAAGGAAGTGGAAAGCTTAACATCTTCGCGATAACCAAAGTGCCATACACCTCAGCAAGAATCCCATGTTTCATGGAAGAACAAAGCATGTGGATGTGAAGTATCATTTTATTAGAGATCCGGTTGAGAAGGGAGATGTGGAACTTTGCAAAATCTCCTTGAAATTAATCCTGGACATGGGAACAAAAATTATTCCTATCTCTAAATTTAAAAATTGTTTAGCTTTCTTGCATATTGAATGTGGTGATAGTGTCCTTGTTGTCTGAGTAATAAGAGCAAAGGAAGCTAAGGTGGAAGAAACTTCAAACTCACTAAGAACAATAAGGCCAAAGTACCACCAAGGTGGAGATTGTTAGAGTTCTTGGCACTTTTACGAAGACGCACTTTAAAAGCCGTTTCCTTTGGTGATCCGTATGCAACTTGTTGGAGGGCCGAGATGGAGACACGTGTCCAGATCTTGGCAACCACATGATGGCATATAAAACCACACCTTCTCACCCCTCACGTGACAAGCAATCTCAGATCTGGCTACTCTCGTCTCTCTGTGTACTCGTGTGCTCTCTTAGGGTTACTTGTGTTCTTGATTCTCATTAGATCTCTAGTGATTATAGAGTGTAGATCGAGAACTCGTAGCACTATCATCCACAGAAGCCGAATATATTTCTGCTTGTGATGCTGTGAAGGAAGGGTTATGGCTGAGAGGAATACTGACTGAGCTTAAACAAGGAAGTGGAAAGCTTAACATCTTCACTGATAACCAAAGTGCCATACACCTCAGCAAGAATCCCATGTTTCATGGAAGAACAAAGCATGTGGATGTGAAGTATCATTTTATTAGAGATCTGGTTGAGAAGGGAGATGTGGAACTTTGCAAAATCTCCACTGAAATTAATCCTTCAGACATGGGAACAAAAATTATTCCTATCTCTAAATTTAAAAATTGTTTAGCTTTCTTGCATATTGAATGTGGCTGATAGTGTCCTTTTGTGCAGGTAATAAGAGCAAAGGAAGCTAGGCTGGAAGAAACTTCAAACTCACTAAGAACAATAAGGCCAAAAGTACCACCAAGGTGGAGATTGTTAGAGTTCTTTGGCACTTTTACCTGAAGACGCACTTTAAAAGCCCGTTTCCTTTGGTGATCCGTGTATGCAACTTGTTGGAGGGCCGAGATGGAGACACGTGTCGGATCTTGGCAACCACATGATGGCATATAAAACCACACCTTCTCACCCCTCACGTGACAAGCAATCTCAGATCTGGCTACTCTCGTCTCTCTGTGTACTCGTGTGCTCTCTTAGGGTTACTTGTGTTCTTGATTCTCATTAGATCTCTAGTGATTATAGAGTGTAGATCGAGAACTAGTGCTGTAGATAGAATCTCTGTGTGTATATCTATCTTCGATTGTATCTTTGGGAGCTAGCTGTGGAGTTTTACAGGGAGTTAGTGTACTCTTGAATCTGTTAAGGGTGTAATCTTCAACTGGTGTATTTCTTGGCCGATTCTTAGTGAAGTTTGGAGCGTAATCCACACTAGTGGATGCTCAACGGTGGATGTAGGGATTAACACCCGAACCATCGGGGCTTCGGCCGAAACAACTCACTGTGTTCACCTTTCTTCTTGGTTTCTTGTTTCCTTTTGTGTTTACTTCTGGCAATTAATCCTTGTTAAGTTCTTACAGAATATATATCTGGTATGCACATTCTCAGTAACAAAAAGGACTATGACTCAAGGCAAACTTTCTCGAAATAATTATTTTCTTCAAAAACTTCATCCGACATGTTAGGATCAAATTAACTTTTTAAATATTTTTATCCATTCTTTCTAAAATTGAATTTGGTCAGATCAATCACATTTTCATATGTCGTTGGATCCACATGTACTACACAATTCTCTATCATTCAACTCCATTTATTCTATCTCATATCTCACATAAAAATTTCAATCCTAACAAGGGCTTGTCATTCAAAATACAACAATTTGATTTATCTTTATTTTTCTCATTTTTATTAATTTTTTGTTAATAATAATAATATTATTATTATTATTATTATTAAAAATAATCAAATAAATGAAAAATTAAACCGGGAGCAGGGCGGGGAGGGGAGAAGGATTCGCACCTCCTACTCTGCCCCTCTCCGCTAGCATGGCAAAAAATGTGTCTCATCTATGTCCCGTTTGGGACACGAGGCAAGTGATTCCAACTAAATTCTTTTAATTTTGCTGCATATAAATTAGAATTTCTTTATAGAGTTTTAAATTAATTTTTAGGGATCGCAAACTCCACGTATCGCACAGGTATATAACTAGTTAATGTAATAGGCTAAGGCAATTTAGGAATTAAAATAAAAATATATGTGTAAATTTGAGAATCAAAAGTTCCCTTCAATCCACCATTTTATATATGGTAGATTATTAAATTTGTCATTTTTTATTTGTGTATTATTATATACAAGCATGAATCTTATTTTATTATTATTTATTATTATTATTATTATTATTGGTTTTGCCTATTCAAAAATTAAGTTTTATTACTTGTCGAATTCAATTATTGAAATTAACCATCAACTTCAAATTTCTATTCATTATTATCTACACATTTTGCATCCTTCCCACTAATTGGTTTTTCAAACTTGCTAGATTTTTTTTTATTATTATTATTTTGTGAAGAACAAACTTGCTAGATTTACTAGTAATAAATTAAGTTTTATTACTTGTCGAATTCAATTATTGAAATTAACCATCAACTTCAAATTTCTATTCATTATTATCTACACATTTTGCATCCTTCCCACTAATTGGTTTTTCAAACTTGCTAGCTTTTTTATTATTATTTTTTGTGAAGAACAAACTTGCTAGATTTACTAGTAACTTATTACTAATGATGTACAAGTTATATTTTCTAAAAAAAAAAATGATGTACAAGTTATATAATAAGATGTAAGATATCAAACCTCGGGACACGAGCATCAAAACTTCTTGACTTGATTTCCAATATTCGTCTACTCCTATAGCTCAGTGGGCAGGAGGCCGTGCACACGGGTGACGTGACGCCCTCACAGGGCGCCACATCATCCCAAAATTATATATATATATATATATATATATATATATTAGTATCTACATTAGGTGAGATAAATAATACATAATTATCCCCTAATGGTATAAGCCCATGTAGGCCCCACATTTTTTTTTGGCCCAAAATACTCAAATGTGGGCATCTCCCCTGCCCACACAATGGGCAGGGGAGCAGGAGCGATTCTTCTACACCTCTCTCTCATATATCAAGCCCCAACAACTCAGCAACCAAGTAAACAAATTAAGGGTAGGTTTGATAGAGATTTTCGAATACGTGATTTAAAAGTAAAAAATGAAGTGGTATTAAAAAAAATAAAAAATTGTACAATTGTGTCTTGAAAATGTGATTTTTGTTTTAAATTGGTGCAAACAAACTCCAAAATCTGATTTTTCTAGTTTCAAATATTCTAATATATTGTCAAAATCCACAAACATTGTAAATCTCATCTTTCGTGTGATCCAAATCTGAGCTTCTGGCCACTCTAACGAGGATGCAATTGCATGATGATGGGAAAAAGAGTGAAAAAAAAAAGATTATTTTAATTGGAGATGAATGGAAATAGATGTGGGAAAAATTAGGGAAAGGGTAAAATGATGTGAGAAATAAAAACAAAATTAAAATAATAATAAAATAATAGTTGAAGAATTCTAAATGAGTGTCTATATGAGTATTTATTTCTAGAGATGAAACGAAAATTTATATAAAAAAATAGGAAAAAGTGAGATAAATGAGAAAAAAAAAGAAGAGAAAATTGAAAAATGTTAAATCCACTCATAATTTTTATGAGTACGCTCCTGCTCTCTTACCCACTGCGCGATGTGGGGCCCTCACAGGGTGCCACGTCACTAAATTTTAAATAATAAAAAATAAAAATTTTTAGTATTCACGTTAGGTTAAATGAATAATACATAACTGCCCCATGATGGTGGAGGGCCCCACACGAATTTAAATTTTTTTTGCAAGTTGAATTTTGAAAATTCGTGTGGGCCCCACCGGCCCCCACCATCACGGGACAGTTATGTATTATTCATCTAACCTAACGTAAATACTAAAAAAAATTTAAAAAAATTGGCGATGTGGCACCTTGCGAGGGCACAACATCGCACAGTAGTCAAGAGAGCGGGAGCATTTATGAGTATATCTTTCTAGAATGCAAATTGCGAATTCGTGTTTGCTTCGTGTCCATTCACAAGAGATTAACAACTCCAACGGCCTCCTACTAGAAATAATTAAGTCGACTTGGTTGAGTCAAGTCAACGTGGTTGACTGAATTATGGCTCCTACTAGAAACTGCTCATGTATGTATGGCTTCACACAAGTATTGGATGTATGATCTACATCTGAGCTTAATCCTCAATTTACTCTCCAACATATCCATCAGAGTTAAGCATCAACAGCTATTTTCAGAACATAAATAATCAACAGCTCAAAGGTACCGTATGTCCGTATTTATTAACTGTTATGCTTCACTATGGAACAATCGCTTGTCCACAGGTGGTACCGTCGCTGCCACTAGTCACAGCGTCATTGCCCACCATCGACGCCAAAAACTCATCATTGTCCGAGTCTAACAAATAGATGGGATTCCATCTCCACCCATCACGGCCAACTGAAATGCAGAAATGGCCTCACTTGGATTAACGCTGTTTGACACCATATTTGTAGAGTTTTGAAAGAAGAACCAAGGAACTAAGATGAAAGAACAATGAAGAAACAAAGAATCCTCAAAGAAACTGGTATACTCAGGAATTCTTACAGAAGCAGGGCCCTCACGGTAGCAATGAAGCTAAAAAAAATGAACAAATTACCAAAGGCCGATATATATAGACAACAGAAGATAGATCTGGACCGTCCAAGAAGACACGCGTCCACATCTGGCAGGTGACGTTTTGCAAAACATTTCCGCCGTTTCAAATCAACCGCAATCATTGCAGCCGATGAGCCTTTGTGATTGCCCATACCTCCCACGCGCCCTTAAATCTCGCAAATTTACAGTTGCAATGATGAGGCGCATTCAATGCATGTAACCGTTATGAAACGGCCTGGTTCAACTTCCAAGACAAGTAATCAATTGCCTGACGGCTCCGCGCCCACACGGCCGTCACGGCGTCGGCCCCCACACCTCCGGCCACTCCGCCTCGACGTGTGCTCACAACGCCTCGACGCCAAGGGGGCCCACGGAGGGACTACGCCACACGTGGCACCAAGACCACCACACCACCATGGCGAAAGATCCTCGCCATGGCGATCCGATCTACGAGGGCGCCCCGGCCCCTAAAGCCAAAGTGACCCACGTGCCAAGACACACCATATACAGCTGACATGACATAAAATCGCCTATAGGATCCTCAAGTACGCTGGTTGCAGTATGTAGTAACATCCAGCCACACTCCTACACTCCTAAGATAGGATCGGATGGCCAATGACAACTGGACACGTGGTAAGTCATTATGCCAAAGCCAACTACCACTTTATGAGATGGCAGTATAAATAAAGGAAGAAAAGCAGAAACCAGGTAATGAAAAATCATTCTCTTAACAAAATACTTCAATTAATTCACTCCCAAGAGCTTCACACTCTGCTAAGTGGATCTCCATAACACCTTGTTTCAAACTTCACAGCTCTACCCCACATTTCATATTATCGACTTCTCTGTAAGATGGCTGACTTGACCATCGGAGCGCGTGCTCCCACCTCCTCCGCTTTCTGAGTTGTGGTTGCCGATGGTCAATGCTCCTAACGGTTTGTCTGAGCGTGCAGGTGGATGAAGGAAGAAGATAGAGGTGAGGAGTGTTGGACTAAGGTTGCTGCCTTAGTCAAATATTGGGCTTCACTGAGTAGTCAAGAGATGGGCCAAGAAGCCCACCACTTGAAGAAGAGATTTGGATCGTTGATTGGAGTTAATCTCAGCCGCTTATCTTAGGGTTACCTTTTAAGAGTTTAAAGGGTGTTGGGCCTTTAAGGGTTTATAGCCGTTATTATTGGGATAAGTTGTTGTACGGTTAATTATTTAAATGAGTTCCATTTGAGGTTTTAAAAAAAGAGAGAGTGAGGTAACAATACAAAAGATTAACACTGTATTTTTCTCTAAGAGTTTAGAGTTAGGGTTTTAGTGTTGAGGAGAAGATCACGAGGTGATCTTGGTGTGGCTTTATAAACCTTTGTTACCGGCATTGTTTCTAGTGAAATCCACGAGCAACTTCCACAATTTGTGGATGCCCAACGCAGACGTAGCCAATTTTGGTGTACTGCGGGGTCGAGGACCAAACAAATCTTGGTATTGTTTATTTTCTCGCTTTTTCGTGTTTTATATTCGATTATCACGCGATTCAAATCCCAACAGTGGTATCAGAGCGTAGGTGATTTGTGGTAATTGAATTAGGGTTCATAATACACAAAAAAGAGAAGCTGAAAAAAAAATTTCGAGCCGTGCACAGCAGTGGAAAAAAGGCACCACACCCGTCACTTTCAGGCCATTTTTCGGCCCAATCCTATGACCGAAAACATGAAACGACCCCACCATCTTGAAGCTCTCTTCGAGGCGAGTTGAATGGTATCAGATTTGAAGTAAATCGGTGGCCAGACGAGGTAGAAAATTGAGTTTCAAGTCGCTGCTGCACGAAGAGGACGAATCAGTTGTAGATCTGAAACTTTGAACTCGATTTGCGGACAAACAACTTCGAGTTAGAGTGAAAGGAGACCAGATTTGGACTTCTGGTGAAGAGGTGTTTCTACTGGTGCCAGATCGCCGGAGAAGACAAACAGCTCGCCGGAAAATTTTCTGCAGATCAGAAGTTTGATAGGAGATTGTGAGCGCATACGGCGTCGCCCCGTGATCTACAACCTACCGTTGGAAAGGTACCGATTGAAAACTGTGCCCATTTTCAATCGCATTTTTCACGTGTAAGTTGGTAAATCGGTTCTCCACTTCTCCTGGAATTTAATTCCAGTGGTAAGATCGTTCCCTTTTGCCCTATGGTTATTGCAATGTTGTGCATTTGTGTATTCTTAGTGGCACTATAGAAATTATCTCTCCATACGTTGCATTTTTGAGGTGGAGTTTCATTGAGCTTTGTTTGAGAGTTGTGTTTTTCTATTGTGTGTTTGAGTTTGTCATTTGCTTGTCAATAGTGGATAGTTGCATTGACCATCCATTTTGCATTATTGTGACTATTGAGTTGTGATTGTTTTTTGAGTAGTTCTTGTTGGTTAGTGACTACTTTTGGGAAAATTGAGTGTTCGAGAAGTTTAAACACCAGTTTTGAGTTTAGAGGGAGCGCCTCTAACTGGTTTTTAAAAGAGTTTTCAAAACAGCGTATTTTTCCTTTCAAAAGATTTTTTAACCAATGTTCGTGTTTTAAAATCAAGATGGCTGCCATTAAAATTGAGTTGGGAGTTTTTTATGGCAAGGGTGATTTTAAAATCTGGTCACAAAAGTTGAAAGCACTACTTATGCAACTCAAGTATCATAGGGCTTTAGATAATTCATGGTTAGAAGGCACAATAGACAAAGAGAAAATTGAGGGTGAGGAAGTTGCTTGGAGTACTATATTTTTGCATTTGTCTAATGATGTTATTCGGACGATAGGTGACACTAAGACATCTGCACAATTATATAAAGCACTTGACACTCACTATGCCACTAAGTCCATGCCTAATAAATGCTTTATGCTTAAGCAATTCTCTTCATTTAAGATGAATATTTCTGCTAATCTTCATGAGAATTTGAATATGTTTAAGAAGCTTGCTATTGACTTAACTAATACCGGTGAGACAATTTCTGATGACCAAAAGGCGTTAGTCTTGTTGAATTCTATCCCTGATAAATTCAGTAATCTTAAGAATGCTTTGGAGTACGGTCGAGATGACTTAACAGTTGACATCATTGTGAATGCATTGAGAAATAAACAATTGGAGTTAAGGGCAATTGAAGGCACTTCTCACCATGACAATGGTGAAGTTATGTATTCCTATGGTCAAGGTGGAGCTTGGCATTCCAAGAGTGGAAAGAATGGGGATAAGAATGAGAATAGCAATGGTAAGAAAGAAAAAAGTATATGGAAGGGAAAGAGCAATGGTGAAAAGAGAGAATACGAGTGCTATGGTTGTGGGCAAAAAGGTCACTTCATTAGAGACTGCCCGGAGAAGAAAAATGAGTTGTTGAACAAATATGGGAATGCAGCTTGTGCTTTTGACAGTGGGATTGAGGATCATGTCCTCTAGGCAGTTTACTTTATCGAACTGTCTAGATTTCATTTTTTCTTGTTCTTTTAAATTCTGTTTTAGTTTTTTGTTCAAGAGGAAAAAAAAATTATTTCATGTTCTTAAGTTGAGATACTTGAATTTAGAACAATTTATTGATTTGTGTTTTTTTTTTTTTGGCAGGTGCATGAGCAATGAAACAAGATTGTGGATGAAGGTACGTGGATACTCACTAGAGACATTGACCAAGGCAGCAAGGTGGAGATTGTTGGACTAAGGTTGCTGCCTTAGTCAAATATTGGGCTTAACTGAGTAGTCAAGAGATGGCCCAAGAAGCCCACCACTTGGAGAAGAGATTTGGATCGTTGATTGGAGTTAATCTCAGCCGCTTATCTTAGGGTTACCTTTTAAGAGTTTAAAGAGTGTTGGGCCTTTAAGGGTTTATAGCCGTTATTATTGGGATAAGTTGTTGTACGGTTAATTATTTAAATGAGTCCCATTTGAGGTTTTAAAAAAAGAGAGAGTGAAGTAGCAATACAAAAGATTAACACTGTATTTTTCTCTAAGAGTTTAGAGTTAGGGTTTCAGTGTTGAGGAGAAGATCACGAGGTGATCTTGGTGTGGCTTTGTAAACCTTTGTTACCGGCATTGTTTCTAGTGAAATCCACGAGCAACTTCCACAATTTGTGGATGCTCAACGCAGACGTAGCCAATTTTGGTGAACTGCGGGGTCGGGGACCAAACAAATCTTGGTGTTGTTTGTTTTCTCATTTTTTCGTGTTTTATATTCGATTATCACGCGATCCAAATCCCAACAAGGAATAACTGTGGGCCCCATTTCCAGAGGTCAACAATGATGTTGACTTATTCATGTCGAAACCTAACAGCTTCTGAACGAAGGTCTATCCTTGATGTCTTTGTTATTAGTTGGAATCTCATCCACGGCGCCTTCTTTTAGAAGCTATTGGTCTTCTATGTGAACAAGTCAATACTGCAATACGAAATAATAGCCAATTAATTACATAACCAAGAATTGAAGCAAAAAATCATATGAAAATTATTATATTTAATTAATATTGATTACAATAATTTTTGGAGTTACAATTATTAATTTTATAGTAATATAAATATAAAATCTATCAATATGAATAAATAATTATGATAAATAATTATTACTATTAACTATAAATAATTATTTTCATAAATAAATAATTAATATAATTAACATGTGATTATTATTAAATATAAATAATTTTTTGCATGAATAAAATTACTATATTAAACCAAAAAAAAAGAAAAAAAGAAAAGCAAGTTGGCCAAACATGGCCAAACATCCTGATCCTGAGCCCCCATAATGGGGATCTCGACCTTCTGTGGTCGGACCCCATACCTACGCCATCAGTAGTTGGCCATTGTAGGGTGTAGGGTGTGTTTGTTTAAATGGGGCGAGAGGGTAAAGTTGGAAAGAAGGTGGGTGTAAGGAGAATGTGTTGATGATGAAGACTAGTTTGTACTTATTGAAATATTATAAACTCGATTGTAAATCTTTTTATTTAATTTAATAAAAATATTGTGAATAAAATAGTAATATTGTCTTTTTTGTTTAAAAAGTCTTTATTTCGTAATAAAACATTAGATTAAGGATGAAAATGCTAATAAAAAAACGATATGCCTTAATGTGTAGCGAGTTAAAACGTTAGATCTTGATTGTGCCAATAAGCCAATTATATTCTTCAAAAACTTCATCTGAAATGTAAACATCAAATTAACTTTTTAAATATTTTTATCAATTTTTTCTAAATTTGAATTTGGTCAAATCAATCACATTCACATATCTCATGGAATCTATATGTGCTACACAAATCTCCATCATTCAATTTCACTCATTCTCTCTCATATTTCACATAAAAATTCATAAAAATTTCAAACCTAACATGGACTTGTCATTCAAAATACAACAATTCGATTTATCTTTATTTTTTCATTTTTATTAATTTTTTCTTGATAATAATATTAATTTTTTCTTAATAATAATAATATTATTAACTAAAAATAATTAAATAAATGAAAAAATAAAGCAGGAGCAGGGCGGGGAAGGAAAAGGATTCCCACCTCCTATTCCACCCCACTCCGCTAGCATAGCAAAAAATGTGTCTTATCTATGTCCCGTTTGGGACACGAGGCAAGTGATTTGAACTAATTTTTTTTTTTTAATTTTGCTGCATATAAATGAGAATTTCTTTAGAGAATTTTAAATTAATTTTTGGGGATCTCAAAGTCTATGTACCGCACGGGTATATGACTAGTTAATGTAGTAGGCTAAGGTAATTTAAGAATCAAAATAAAAATATATGTGTAAATTTGAGACTCAAAAGTTCCCTTCAATCCATCCTTTTATATACGGTAGATTATTAAATTTGGCATTTTGTATTGTGTATTATTATATGCAAGCGTGAATCTTATTTTATTGTTATTGTTATTATTATTATTTATTTATTTTTCGCTTTCCCAAAAATTAAGTTTTATTACTTTGTCGAATTCAGTTATTGAAATTAATCATCAGCCTTAAATTTCCGTTCATTATTATTTACACATTTTGTATCATTTCCACTAATTAGTTTTTCAAACTTGCTAGATTTACTAGTATCTTATTACTAATATAATTTACAAATTATATAATAAGACGTAAGATATCAAACCGTGGGACACAAGCATCAAAACTTCTTGACCTGATTTGCAATATTCTTCTACAGCTCTCTCTTATATAAATTAGCCCCATCAAAACTTCTTGACTTGAGAAGATTTTTTTTTAGTTGGAGATGAATGAAAAGAGGTGTGGGAAAAAAGATGGAAATGTTAAAATGAGGAGATGGATAAAAATCTATATATTAATAAAATGAGCACATTTTTCCGCCCAAACTATCAATTTTTAGAATTAAAAAATTAATTATAAAATTTCATTTCCTACCCAATCTCTATATATTCATTTTTTAAGATTAAATGGTATATTTTGAGATAGTTCAAATCTTTTATCAAAGAAATCTCCTATATATTCATTTTTAAGGGAAATTAGAAAAATTAATAAAAGTTGGTTTAGTGTAAAATGGTCCAAAAAATAAGTAGCCACAATGGAAAAAGTTGGTTATTGAAATGGTCAAATTAATGATTTTCACCATTTTTTCACAAGATTTTGCCTATTTTGTCTTTTTGTAAAAGGGTATTTTAGTCATTTGGTTTAGGAAAATTGGCGCAAATGGTCCAATAAAAGTTGGTTTAGTATGCAAATGGTCCAAAATAAAAATAAGTAGCCAAAATGGTCCAGAAAAAGTTGGTTTGTTGTGCAAATGGTCCAAATTAATGATTTTCACAATTTTTTTTCATGAGATTTTGCCTATTTTGTCTTTTTGTAAAAGGGTATTTTAGTCATTTGGTTTAAAATAAATTGCATAAAAGGTCCTAAGTTTTAAAAATTATTACAATCAAATTCCAAAGTTTGAAACGTATATGCTTTAGTCCCAATTTTTTATTAAACTGCAAATTTTGGTCCATAATTAATTTTATCAAATAAATTTGATACTAATTAAATAGTTTTTATCAAAATTTTTCAACACAATGTATTTGTTCGCATTAGTATCATAACTTTCGGAAAGAAATTTAATAATTAGTTGCACATATTCGATTTGAACCAACGGTTAAAAAGAAATATAATTAATGTATTCCCATAAAATATTAGTAGGAATATATCACAGTAAAAAATATATCAAATACGAAAGAAAAGAAATAAGTAATTAATTAATGTTTGAAAAATAATTTTACTGCATCTCCGTAAAATTTTGAAAATTTGTTTTTGTTGAATACAAACTAACAACTAATAATTAATATTTTATTTTTCTAAAAAAAATTAATGTAATTATAAGATTGCTACAAATATATCCTATGGATATTAATGAAAATACACTGAATTCAACAAAAAAGTGTGGAAACTAAATAAATATATTTTTCAATAAAAATAAAATAAAAAATGAAAACCACGCCACCCACCCCACCCAACCAACCCCCAAGGGTGGATTTGCGATAAAATTAATTATGGACCAAATTTTACAATTTAATAAAAATTTGGGACTAAAGTATACACATGAAATTTGATTGTAATAATTTTTAAAATTTAGGATTTTTATGCAATTTATTTTAAACCAAATGACCAAAATACCCTTTTATAAAAAGACAAAATCTCATGAAAAATGGTAAAACCCATTTGCATTACTTATTTTTATTTAATTTCCCTTTTTAAGATTAAATCTATATATATATAAATAAAATGAGTACATTTTCCAGCCCAAACTATCAATTTTTAGAATTAAAAAATTAATTACAAAATTTCATTTCCTACTCAATCCCTATATATTCATTTTTTAAGATTAAATGATATATTTTGAGATAAACCCAAATCTTTTATTAAAGAAATCTCCCTATATATTCATTTTTTAAGATTAAATGGTATAGTTTGAGATAAGTCCAAATCTTTTATTAAAGAAATCTTACACGCTCATTTCTTTCTCATCTTTATCACTAACAGTTCACGCATGTCAATTGGGTATAAGTTTTCCCGTGCAACGCGCGGGTGAAAACACTAGTAAAGTTAAAATAATAATAAAGCGCGTGTCAGTGTATGTGTAAAAATGAATTTTGATGTGATATGAGAGAGAGAATTAGTGGAATTGAATGATGGAGATTTATGTAATACATGTAGGTCCCACGAAATATGTGGATGTGAAATCTATATCTATATATTAATAAAATGAGATCATTTTCCCCCCAAAAGTTTTATTTTTATGAATTAAAAAATAAAATTTAATTGTAAAAGGATAATTACAAATTTGCAACTCAATCTTTCCTTCATCTTCTAGAATTCGAACTCTTATATATCTCCTATATAAAGGGTGATAGGGAATAGTTTATAAAAATTTTTAATGGATTTTAATGTAAAAGATGAGAGAAAATGAGTGGATGTGAGTAGTTGAGATTTGTGGATGTGATGAGATATGTGGATGTGATTGATTTAGGGTAAAGAAAGAATAAATAAAAAATGGGTAAAAAATGGTAAAAATATTTAAAAAGTGTTGCCTATCAGGCTAATAATATGAGGTCATTTTTCTGTGAAAATTTTCATTTTCTGAATTAAAAAAAAAATTAATTGTAAAATCACGCTTCGGATAATCACAAATCTGCAACTCAATCTTCCATTCCTCTTCTAGAATTCGAACTCTTATATATCTCCCCACTTCGTTTGTGAAACCGTTATAAGTTGCTTGAACAGCCTTACAATTGCGTTTTTTTAATGATGGGTATATATGTCCAAGATGATTATATCTTAAATATATATCTCCCCGTGCAATACACGGGAGAAAGTACTAGTATGAAAAAGAATGAGTAGAAACTGTGGAGTTGAAAAGAATGTAAAAATATATATATAAAAATTTGTTAAAATCTATAAACTTACCCTCACAAAATAATAGTTGAAGAATTCTAGATGAATATCTATACAAGTATTTACTTTTAGATATAATACGAGAATTTATATAAAAAAATAGATAAAAGTAATTAAAGAAAAAGGAAAATTGAAAAAATGTGTGACCTACTCATAATTTTTATATCTCTCTTGAATTCAAATTGAGAATTCGTGTTTGCATCGAGTCCATTCACGAGAGAGAGAGAGAGAGCGCTCCAGCTGCCTCCTACTACAAATAATTGAGCGGGTGTTAGTTTATGTGTATTTATGAGTATTTATAAATTTTGATGTGAAATATGAGAGAGAATGAGTGGAATTAAATTGTAAAAATTTGTGTAGTATAAATATGTCCCACGAGATATGTGGATGTGGTTAGTTTGAAGTGTAAAAAGAATGTGTAAAAATAGAATACCTTACATAGACATTCCAAATTGACATTGTTAAGTTCACTTTTTTATTGGATGATGAATATGTATCCAAATGATTATCATTTAATGTAAATTTACACCATCCAATGAAAATATACCACATCAATAATGTCAGTGAAAAATATCAAATTTAAATATCTACGTAGAATCACTCGTAAAAATATATAAAGTTGCGTAAAAAAATAGTCACTAACAAGCGCTAACTCGACTTGGTTGACTCAAGTCAACTGACTTATTTATTGAACTGCTCATGTATGTATAGTTTCACACAAGTATTGCATATATGATCTAGATCTGAGCTTAATCCTCAATTTACTCTCCAACATATTCATCAGAGTTAAGCATCAATAGCTATTTTCAGAACAAATATAATCTGCAGCTCAAAGGTACCGTATGTCCGTATTAAAAAACTGTTATGCTTCACTTTGAGTACAAGATCTCTGCTAATGTTTCACTTTGAGTGCAAAATAATCTACATTTGTCGCGGTTATATTGTATATTGATTTAGCTAACAAATGCTATTTCATCTTCTCGGTACTAAATTTCTTCAATTGAATATATGATCCAGATCTCAGCTTCCTTCATCAGACTTGAGCAATCGCTATTTTCGGAACAAATTAAATCTGCAGTACAAATTCACCCAAAGGAGCAGAGATGCCGTATTAAGTACTGCATATAGGTTGCCAATGTTTGATTGCAATTTTTAATTTCTCATAGAAACTAACAATGTCTATGACGGTAGAAGTAATTCCGAGTAGATATTTGGAATTGATATTTTTAAGAGATACGACCTTTATTTTCACATAATATTCATAATTTTTATAAACATCATAAACATATATGTCAAACTTTAGTGTTTCCCTACTACTACTACTACTGTGTAAAGAGTATACTTCAAAAACATTATGCATATCTTCATTATCTAGACGCACAAAACACATGCTTAGTACTAGTTCTAAATAAAGATAGGGAAATTTTCGAAAGCCTCACTTCAGTTCTATGATAATTTTAGAGATTCTTTTCTTTTCGAGAGTATGTAAACCTGTATTAACAGAAATCTCCAGTTCCTTTTATCGATTGACAAACATGCGAATGTTTCTTTCCTGTTTTCAAAAATAATCATATTAGTGTTATTTGTTGAAACAAGACTTTCAATTTTTACTTTAAAAAGAATTCAGATTGTTTCAGAATTTCAAAAAGAAAACTGAAAGGAAAAAGATATGGCTCTTGATTTTAATCCTTGTGATTATTGACAGTATATTTTTACAATCCTTTTTTTTTTTCCATGCGGATGTGCTAGCATTACCTTGCACTTATTTGATAATAACTAGAGTGATTTATTTATTTTTATCTTCGACCAGGTAGCTAGGCTTCTCCAATTCGCCTTGTAATGGCAGATGTAGTTGCTAGTGCCGCTGGAGGGAAGCTTGTAGAATATGTGATCGATCCAATTGTGAACCAATTCAAGTATTTGTTCTGCTACACTAGAAGTATCGAAAATCTGAGAGATGAACTACAAGATCTTGAACACAAGAGAACTAGGTTGCTACACTCTGTTGAAGCAGCTCGTAGAAATGCAGACATTATCCATGAAGATGTTTTGGCATGGCTTGAAAATGTTGACAACAAAAAGAAAGAGGCAGATGATGTCTTGAATATTGATGCAAATTCCGTAATGTGGTGCCTCAAATGTCCAAATTTGAAATTTTGTTATTTGCAAGGCAGGAAAGCGACTAAGATAACTACTACGATTGTCGAGCTCCAAAAGAAAGGTGAGTTTGAGAGCGTGGGTTACCGTAAGCCATCTTCGCAGATACCAATCCAAGTGCCACGCGATGTGGAGGGTCTTCAAACAAGACAATCAACTAAGAAGGAAATCATAAAAGCTCTAGAGGATGAAGAGACCTTCATAGTTGGGATATGTGGAATGCCCGGAATTGGAAAGACAACAATGGCGAAGGAAATAGCAAACGACGTCAAGAAATTTTTTGACGAGGTTGCATTCGTGGTTGTATCGAAGGATCCTGTTATTAGTATAGTTCAAAATCATATTGCTGAAGCGCTTGGTCAAAAAATTGAAGAGGACAACGAAGAAGTAAGAGCTGGACGACTTTGTGAGAGAGTTACATTTGACATTCAAAAGAAAATTCTTATAATACTCGACGATGTTTGGGAAGAAATCAATTTTGAAAGGATAGGATTTCCTGCAAAAGGTGCTCGCAAAGGTTTCAAAATTCTTTTAACTTCGCGCTTTGAACATGTCTGTAGAAAAATGGGAGTTGATAGGATCGATGAAGTTAAAGTTTTGCCTGAAAATGAAGCATTGCAGCTTTTGAAGGATGCTGCAGAGATTTCAAATGATACAAGTAATGTTGTGAAGGACCTTGCAACACAAGTTGCCAAGGAGTGTGGTGGCTTGCCTCTTTCACTTGTTCTTATCGGCAAAGCACTAAGAAATAAAGAGGACTATGCATGGAGGGATACACTACGCCAACTACAGAATTCTATAATAGAAGAAGAAGAAGTGTACAAAAGTATAGGGATTAGCTACAACAAACTGAGACCTGAGGGTGACAAGTCATTTCTTTTGCTTTGCTCTTTATTTCCTGAGGATTACAATATCTCAATTGAAACTTTGGTTAGATATGCAAGGGGACTAGAAATATTTAGAGATACTCCCACGTTATCCGAAACAAGAGATAGAGTATATTCTGTTACTGCTCATTTGAAAAGTTGTTATCTGTTACTATCAGGTGACAAGGAATATAAAGTGAAACTGCATGATGTCGTGAGAGATTTTTGCTTACGAGTTGCATCACAAGGCAAAGACGTATATATGGTGAAACATAATGGTGTGAAAGAGTGGCCAAAACATGATAAGGATGACTCGCTCACTGCCATCTCATTGAAATTTGATGATAAGTTGAATGAGCTTCCAAGTGAGTTAGAATATCCGAACCTAAAATTGTTGAGTGCGGTGTGTCGATCGCGGGAAATGAACATACCCAATGATTTCTTTTCGAAGATGAACCAACTGAGAGTAGTTGATTTCAAATCCCCACGGTTGAAGCATATTCCGTCATCGCTACAATCCTTGATGAATCTTCACACTCTGTGCTTGGATTTTTGCAACTTGGACACCAAATTATCAAGCATTGGAAGCCTAAAGAAGTTAGAAATTCTTAGTTTTTTTCGATCCGAGCTCTATGAAGTTCCTTTTGAAATAGCACAGCTTAGTAGCTTGAAATCATTGGATTTGAGGTTTAGGAAATATCCTCATCGATTTCCATCTGGTGTGTTATCACGCTTGAAACAACTTGAAGAACTGTACTTGGGAGCTCCCTTTGCAACTTGGGGAGATGAAAAAGAGTACATTATTGAAGAATTAAGTTCATTGAAGGGTCTTCAAACTTTTCAGATCCTCATAAATGATCCAAGGTTTCTTTTGCAAATGTTAAAAATGATGCATCTTGAGAAGCTGCAAAGATATCAAATCATTTGTACTGAAAGATTCATAGATGACGGGGAATATCATTTCGGAAAAAGCCTGCGTCTCGAGAACTTGGAGGCAAGTGCGATTAGAGAATCTATAATTCTTGATGTGTTATTGCCCGGAACTGATGATCTCTTACTGAAGAATGTGGAGGGCTCATTAAATAATCTTGTGGATGAGTTAGATAAAGATGGTTTCGTTAACTTGAAGACATTGGCCGTGAATCGTGGTTCGTTTGAGTATCTAATTGATATCACTGGGTTATTGTTCAATCCAACAAGGGCCTTTAGTAAATTGAAGCAACTTAAATTAGATTATTTAAGTGATCTGAAAGGGATATGCAATGGAAATTTACCACCCGGGGCCTCTGCCAAACTACAAGAGGTAGATCTACATGAATTGCCATCCATTGAATACTTGTGGAGGGGAGTCTTCAGACCTCCATCGCTCAGCAACCTCAGGGATCTTAAGATTCAGAATTGTAAGGTAATTAAAAGCCTATTTTCAGAGTCGGCTGCAAAATGCTTGCTAAATCTTGAAAGTATATCAATACGTTATTGTGAGATGTTAGAGCATATTGTTTCAAGGGATGTTGCAGAAGATGAAATAACTGATCAAGTGATTGAATTTAAAAAGTTGCAACAACTCTCAATTTATGATTTGAACAATTTGAAGAGCTTCAGATTTCAATCGAATGTGGATTCCAAAGAGTTATTCAACCAGGTACCTCAATTTTCTCTAATTATTTTTCTTTCTTTTTTACCTATCAATTATCATCGACACTTTTTCTCTTTCTTTTTTTTTCTGAATTAAGCAAACTACATTACAAACAAGAGTAACGATCTCCCCATGTCATGCGTAAAGGATGCTATATAGTTTGAGTATTGACGTGGAAGAGCCAAATCATCATTTAAACACCAAGGTGACCTTGCCACATCAGTTAGGGTGTGTTTGATTGCAAAAGTGGAATTTGTGTCAAACACATTAGCAAGTGTATGCATATATATTATAATTTTTTTTCTAGCATTTAGGATAGTCAAATTTTAATTTTAACCAACCATTCATAATTAATAATTAATATTATTATTAAATGACCATAAAATCTGTAGCTTAATACCATTATTAAAATTAAAAAATAATTTGTGAGCAAAGAACTATACCAAATGAAACAAAAAGAATACAAAGGAAAAAGAAGAACGATGAGATAAATCCTACCAAACTCAGTCCCCCTTCTCCTTTCAGCATAGACGAGAGAATCATTCTGATACATGGATTTTAATTTTCTCACGCGATGTTTTCAAAATGTGCAGGTTGCATTCCCTAACTTGGAGATGTTTCGTGTCTTCGGATTGCACAGTGTTGGAAAGATACTGGGTGATGGGATACAACCAAAAGCTCTGGAAAAACTAAGGTTCTTGGTTGTGAAGTATTGTGGTGATGTGAAGACCATTGCACAATCTAATTCAATTAAAGCTCTACAAAATCTTGATACGCTGCGAGTATCTCGTTGTTCACATTTAGATGTGTTGTTTGAGTTGGAGGATCTAAAGGTTACAAAGGATGAGACTCAGAGCATCCTTTCTCGGCTAACATTATTGAACTTGGCTTTGCTGCCCAAATTAGTGCACATCGCAAGAAGGGTTCCTAAAGGGATTCGTGTCTTCCAGAATTTGACATCAGTCTATCTTCACGATTGTCATAGTTTAAGGTACTTGTTCACACCATCTATGGCCAGCTCGCTTGCAAGCCTTGAAACTCTAAGCCTTAGTTATTGTAAAGCAATTGAAGAGATTATCGGAGGGGAAGAAGAGATCGAAATGGCAGAACCAGCACTCATCGGAGAGTTTAACAAACTTGAGTTTCCTAAATTGAGCACTCTAGAACTTCAACTACTTGAAAGTTTGAGAATGTTTTGCTGTGAGAACATTGAACTCGTGTTCCCTTCACTAGATCAATTGGTCATTGTTAAATGCCCTAAAATGGCAAAATTCTCTTCACAAGAGCCACTTGCACCAAGGCTGAATAAATTACGCATAGCAGGAGTGAATTTTACTTGTCAAATGTCTTGGATCCAGGTACGTCTTTTTTATTCCGATTTTTCAAACTAAACATAACTGTAACTGATATTATTTAGATTTACATATGAACAACTAGACACTTTTGTCTTGTCTATTAGGACTCATGTGTGATGATTTTTTTTTTGGTTATCTCTGATGCATCGCCATGCTTCTTTTGCCAGTATTATTTGATTGCTTAGGATATCATATTCTAGTGATATCTTCTAGAGTTGATTTTTGTACCAAAATAATTTTTGAAAGTGAAAAAATAGAATGGTACGCGTTCTTATATTAAAACGAATATTCCCAGTTGTGAATTCGATCAAAGGCGAACATTTATTTTAACTACATATATTTATTCTTGCTGACGTCTAGTATAGGTGTATCTCTACTTTCATGTTGAGTTTTTAGAGTATAGGTTACTTTACGAAATATAAAAATTGTAAGTTGGAAGGTAAGGTTTAGAAGAAATTTTTAAAAAAAAAAAAGAAAGAAAAGAAAACTACATATATTTATAATTATCAAGTTATTTATCTTGCATGATTTTTCATGGAACTAGCTAAAATTTCTCTTATAAAAAACTTGTAATTGATTTACAAATGGAGGCATTATCATTCACACACTTTTATGGGATTTGATACGATTCCTTTATTTATAAGTTCGTCTAACAGGGGCATTTCATTGTACAACAAACATAACAAAGAGTTCCACTAATAAATTACTCGAGTATTATGACGATGGGATTAATTTATTGCTCACGTGACTTATTAAATATGTGTAGGATAGATGCCCTTTCTTGGAGGAGCTTTCTGTCGGAGAAGTGCAGTGTGTGTCAAAGACATTGAGTGATGAGATACATCCGAAATCTCTGGAAAAATTAAGGTCCTTAGATGTGTGGAATTTTGGTAATGTGATGACCATTGCACAATCTGATTCAATTAAAGCTCTACAAAATCTTGAATCGTTGGTAGTACATGGTTGTTCACTTATAGATGTGTTGTTTGAGTTGGAGGGTCTAAAGGTTACAAAAGATGATGAGACTCGGAGCATCCTTTCTCGGCTAACATCACTGCAATTAGCTTCGTTGCCTAAATTAGCACACATTGTGAGGAGGATTCCTAATGGAGTTCATGCCTTTTCAGAATTTGACATCACTCCATCTTGAATATTGTGATAGCTTAACGTCCTTGTTCACACCTTCTACGGCCAGTTCGCTCGGAGGCCTTGAAACTCTAACCCTTGGATTTTGTAAATCAATTGAAGATATTATCGGAAGGGAAGAAGAGATCAAACTGGCGGAACCAACATTCATCGACAAAGGAGGAGAGTTGAACAAACTTGTGTTCCCTAAATTGAGCACTCTAAAACTTTTAGACCTTCAAAGTTTGAGAATGTTTTGCTCCGAGAACATTAAACTTGTGTTCCCTTCACTACATAAATTGGTCATTGCTAATTGTCCTATGATGGTGAAATTCTCTCCAGAAGAGGCAACTGCACCAAAGCTGAAGAAAATAGAGACAGGAGAACACGGATTTGTTGACTTCGCAAATGTCCTGGATCCAGGTATGTATGTCGTCATATTGACTCTCATTTTGCTATGCCATTTACATGTGAATAACTAGACTACATTTTCCCTGTTTAATAGGGCTCTTTCATGTTGAGGACTACAAAATATTGACACTATTAAGAAGGGAGTGATTGCTAGGAAGGAATGTGTTGACTGGGGAATTTGCAGCATTAATCCAAGAATCTGACCTTCTTCCCCTTTCTTTTGCTTTTACAATCCATCCATGCATGCTTATTTGCTTAAACTCTTGTATCAATTTAATATCTAAAGACAATGCTTGTCCAGTTAAGACTTAAGAGTATTATTTTAGATTCTGGGGCAACATTCCCATTTTAAGCATGGACTACAGCAGTCTATTATTTAGGATTATGAAGACCTCGAGTCTTTTCTAGCATTATTTATTACTGGATGATGATATTGATGTTGGGTAAGTCCAGCATTGATGCAAAGTTGTTAACCATGTTGTGTACTGTGGGAATGCATGTTTGCTTAAACTCTTGTATTGATTTAATTAATAAGGATAATGCTCGTCCAGTTAGGAGTCTTTTATTCCAAATCCAATAAATAATAATTATATTATTTTGGAAAGTAACAACAGTAACGAAATTACACTATTCTCCTTTTCTTATTTCTGTTGCTCGACAATTATATTTATCTATCCATGGTCTTTGTTGCACATCGTTTTATAACTCGAAGTAAAAGTATACCGAGTATAAATCCTTTTAATGTAAGTATAAGGACTCAAAAGTTGTCAAAGCATTAGAAAATTAGTAGAATGCATGTGTCGAGTAAGCAAGGATGTTCTAAAATGGTTTTATCTACTTATTTCTCCTGTCACGTCTAAAACAAATGGTAATAGGTTTTCTTTTTTAATTTCAAAACTATGAGCAAAAATTCTAAATGAACCCACTAGTATTCTAAATGAGAATTGTATTTAAACTTCGATGAGAGGATATCAAAATCTAAACCAAAGTACTGATCGTATTCGATACTTATAACCATGAGAACTTTGAACAAATCTTAATATTTTGGATGAGAATGATAATGTGATTCTATAGTTCAAACTGGAATCCATGGGAAAGTACAAAACGACAAGTTTTTTAACCATTCACATCATTTCTATGCATTTCAGTATTGTCGAGCAAGCTCAAATAAGGACGTGTAAGTCCCTAGAGCTGCACTTATCGCACCAAAAGCCACAATACCAACACTCAAAACCACCTGATGCATAACAAAGAGAAAAATAAATAATAAATTAGTACAATGAACCAAGAAAACTGGGCAACTAATAGCATAAACGTCGGTCGATGATCAATAAACTACAATCGAAATGATTTTGTTTGATCGAGATTCAATTACCTGCACTCTAGTGGCGTTCTTCCCAATAATTTTCAAAAAGCATAAAGCTGGCATTATTATTGCCTGAAAAAAGAAAAAAGAAAAAAAAGAACATTACGAGTGATATAATATCAGATACTAGAAACTAAACATAAAAGATCCTGCGCACCATTAGTATGCACAAAAGAGAGCCAACTAAAGACATCACAAGACCTGCAAGTATAAAAGACAAAAGTTGATTGCAATTAGTTGGCATGATGAGCAACAAAAAGGCTTCAAATGTGAAGAGGAAATAACTGCAAGAATTTAAGCATGGAAAAGTTCATTTAATTGAAATGTTTCTCCACCTGATACTACTTCAAATTAACAATTTTGCATCCTCCTCTGGAAATGGAAAGCGCATTGAAGAATTTTCTCTAACGACAAGTCTCTTCACAGGTCTTTAAACGTGACGCATGTCCAAAATGTTCTCTAAAATGACCGTGTTTCATATTGTTAAAACACATCATCAGCATCCTTTTTCTTTTCCTGTCAAGCCTTTTTTACTTTCATGTAATTCTAATTAAACCAACTTTTCAAAAAGATTTTACACCTAAGTCCGACATCCCAGTTGAAAATTATGGTTTAAACCCAGAGACGAAAAAATTAGTAGACAATAATAGTCAAGACTCAAGACTTACGCTAAAAAGGAATGAAGAATTCTAAAACAGATCAAGTATGTCAGAGCCATACCAAAAAAGGGAACAACAAATGCGACGAATAGAGAGGACACAACAAGAGCTGTCCGTAAAAGAATGAAACACCAAAAACTACTGGACAGTCGTGCCGGCAACAATTCCTCAATACTCCTGGCCAATGGGTTCATTAATAGGGCATATTTGGTGAGTGGGGTGATAACCTGTTTAGACACAAACAAAAGAGTTACTCAAAAGCAACTTTTACACTTTTCCAGCTTATACATACTTACTTTAAATGAGGAAACCCTCATTTTTTTTATTTGCCAAATGATGAGAGCAAAAATGAGAGTTTGATCCTCACCGTTGTCCATAATGCAATTTCAGATCCAATGGTATGTTGAGGCAAATTCAAAGTGATCTGTGAGTTCGTGTGTTGGCCGAACATAAGAAATCCAAGGATTGCAGCCCCACCATAGATAAGAACGCACAATATAAAACTGTAAAACCAGCAAACTTAATGGTTACAGTAAACGAGAAGTGGAGAACCAAAAAAGTGAAAGGGGCAAAGTATAAAGATGAATCTATCACCATACTACAATTGCTCTGATAAATTTGGTTCTGTCAGCCATTGATTGGTATATGTTTGGGAAAACAGAATGTCCCGAATAGCAGAACCCATAGATGCCAATTGCAAAAGGAATACCACTCCAATTTATCACTTCACCACTTTGATGAAATCCAACTCCCTCCGTTGTACCAATTAAAAGCAGACAAAGAACTAACAAAACTGTTGCAATCACACCACCAGCTGCAAAGGAAGAAGTTACTTATAAGTCAAATAATTAACTCATTCTGGTTATATAAGTAAGAAATCAACATAACATATCCAATCATGTTGCCCCTTTTGACATTTTTATAAGCTTAGCAAACCTGATTTATAAAGAACGTAGTATGAGTAATTAGATACCTGACAGGTATGAAATCAAACGAAGATCTTTCAACCACACAGTCGGTAGAACGATAAGAGCTGCGAGAATTCCAAATAAATGAGTGGAGTCCAGTGGAAAGCCCAACAAATCAATAGATGCTCCAGGAAATAGCCTAGTAAGATTATCCCCTTCCAAAATAATAAATTCCACACACGCCGTCTGCACTTATACAACATGTTAGCTGAATGCTACAAATGGACCTGATAATCAAAAAACCTTGAGAAAGAAGAGGCACTCTACTTACATATAGCTCTGAGTACAAAATGATCTGCAATATTAAAAAAAAATAAAAATGAAAACATCAACTAAGTCAAGCTTAATAAGTTCTTCATAACTATAAGAAAATCAACTTACGGATACAAAAATGCGCCCGTACTTTCCAAACGCAGCTTCCCCCATGTCCGGAAAAGTTGAGATGCCTTCTTTACTTTCAAAGCAATGTTTCATAAGCATGGCGGTGTAACAACAGACAAATGCAAATAGAACAAGCACCGCTAAACCTGCCCAACCAGCTTCTCTAACTGTATATGGTGTAGAAAGAAGTCCAACTCCCGCCATTACATTGACACCTATTTTCCCGTAAAACAATCTCTCAATTGGCATGCTTCGCAAGGCAGATTAGGAATTACTCAAAAAGATTACTCACCGTTGAATATGGTTTGAACTAAACTACATCCATGGCTAATAGGAAGTTCTCCATGAAATTGCTCTCTGAATGAAGCCTTTTCTGTCCATGATGCAATGGCAGTCCTGTTAATTTCTTCACTTTGATGTGTTTTCTTGTAATCTGTGAGCAGGGGCGCTTTTTCACTCGATGCCAGGTCATCATCGTTGACATCACAACCTGAATACCCCGTCCCATATAAATGCCGAAGTGTGGCAAAGTTTGGTGATGCAGCTATTGTATAGATATCAGTTGCTTCTCTGGAAAAATGGGGGAAGATATATGTTGACGTCATCCATAATATTTATCTCCTCAAGTGCAGAATATATAGTGTATCAAATCTTCAATTCTAAAACAGAGTATGATGCTTCGTACTTAGACTGCATATAGGCTTCTTTTAGTAGCTTTTAAGCAATGCCAAACATGTTTTACTATATGTGAATTCCAAATGCCAAGGAGCCAAAAGGGGAAAGCAATTCCCCAATCGAAAAATTAGAAGAATAAAAAAAAAAAAAATCGCACAAAATAGGCTATAAATCCGTTCTCAAAAATGAATTTGATGTAAATGTAACTAGCATATATCAACGGTGTATGTAATCTCCTCACTTGAAACTGTGAGGCCATTGCTGAGAAACCAAAGAGGACGAAGGTGAAAACCTTCCGCCGCCATTATCAACAAACACAACTTCTTCGTCGTCTTCCTCTTCTTCCGTGCGCTGGAAATCCTCCTCCGTGCAACCTTCATCGCCACCATACCGGTCGGTTTCGAGGAAAAACTCCGCAGCGTCTCCCTCGTTCTCCCGGTATTCCTCCACCATTTTTAAGCTTTTAGAGGCTCACAAGCACGGATATATAGGTGTCAAAGAAACATGGGTGCGGCTAAATAGCCCGCACCCAGTTTTTTTTTAAATTCCAACCATACTCTCGCTAAAAAAAAAAAAAAAAAAAATTCGTTCGCTCCGAAATAGGGCGAACTCCCGGAGTTAACTCCCACAGTGGGAGTTCGCTCCACATGGAGCGAACTCCCATTTGGGAGTTCGCTCCTTACGGAGCAAACGCCGCAGTGTAGAGCGGACGGTTTTTAAAATAAAAAATAATGTACGAAAAATTTTTTGTTTAAAATTTTTATAACTATTTTCATGAGTAATTTCTTTAAATTTTTTTAAGTCATTTAAAGTTTTTTTTAATAATTATATTCAATACGAATCGGATAAAACCAATTACTATGTAATAAAAAAATTAAAATTCATCATAGAATAGTTAAAAAAAACACAAAAATTCGTCAAAATAGTTATAAAAGTGGTAGCAAAAATTTTAAATTTTTTAATAATTGTATTCAATACTAATCAGATAAAAGGCAATTACTTTATTATTAAAAAAATTTTAAAATTTATCGTCACATGGAATGCAAAAAACATGTAGATGTAATTTTTATTATAATTTTTTGTTCAAATTACTCTGAGTAGTTTCGAAATTTTTTTCAAGTTTTTTGCAATCCTGAATTTTAAAATTTTTTTAATAATAAAGTAATTGCCTTTTATCTGATTAGTATTGAATATAATTATTAAAAAATTTAAAATTTTTGCTACCACTTTTACAACTATTTTGACGAATTTTTGTATTTTTTGTAACTACTCTATGATGAATTTTAATTTTTTTTAATTACATAGTAATTGGTTTTAGCCGATTCGTATTGAATATAATTATTAAAAACTTTAAATGGTTTAAAAAAACTTAAAGAAATTACTTATGAAAATAGTTATAAAAATTTTAAACAAAAAATTTTTCGTACATTATTTTTTATTTAAAAAAAATGTTCGCTCCACACTGAGCTTAACGCTCGGTGTTAAGCAGAAGGAAGGAGCGAACTCCCATTTGTGGGAGTTCGCTCCATTTCGGAGCGAACAAATTTTTTTTTTTTATTTTTTAGCGAGGGCATGATTGGAATTTAAAAAAAAAACTGGGTGCACAAAGAAATTCACTGGGTGTATTTAGCCGCACCCAAGAAACATATATATGATTTGTAAGTTAACACATGATATCTCTGAGGACCTCAAACAGTTCAACAATATAGGCCAAAAACGCACGTGATTCAACAAAAATAAAAAACTTAAAAAATAAAAAATAAAAAATAACGAGGGAGAATTGAGGCTATGTGAGAAGGGATTTTTTGGTACCAAAAGGTATAATTCCGGACACCCCAACCGGCCGAAATATGCCAGGGGAGAGAATACAATTGCACAAGACAACGAAAGATAGCCGAGATTTTGGATTTTGCCCATTCCACCAGGGCTTGAGGGGCCGGTATTAGAAATTTGTGAGTTGTGTGGGGAAAAAAAATCACCCCCTCGCGGGTGCTTGAACCTTTTTGCTTACTAAACGGAGCATCAAGTTGGATGGATTATAAAATTTTCTCTATGTAGTTAATAGCATACACTCCCGCTCTCCTACACACTACTTCGTGCACACTCTCGTGCACACTAATTCGTGCGGGGCATATAACCCCCCGTCATCAGGGCGGTAGTTATGTATTAGTCATCTCACTTATCGTAGATTCCAAAAAAAATTTAAAAAATTTTTTTAAAAAAAAAAAACACGGGGTGACGTGGCGCTCCCACGGAGCGCCACGTCGCCCCGTGTGCACGCTCCCCTGCACACTAGTGTGCAGGGGAACACCAGCGTAATAGCATATATAGAATTTAAGGGATCCTTTCTCCATACTGTTTTTCAAGATTCCTAGTCAATTGAGAGCTTGTTCGATCCATGGGTAAATTGTTGGGGCACGAAATTCCGTAAAAAATGTGTTGTTAATATTGTATTAGAGAATGTGTGTGTGGTTAAAAAGAGGAGAGGGAATTTTTTTTTCCTTGCAAACAAACCGAACAAGCTCTCAATTAATAAATGAATTTCAAGTACTTGTTTGAGTATTAAATGTGTAATGCTTTTTAAATAAGCCCGGATTAATACAACATTATGTTTAAAATTTTTGTAAAATGAAATGTTTTATGAGAATTTTGATCTATCACAATTTTATCAACCACTGTCAATCATTATATTAACTAAAATTATTCTACTTGCTTGGTAATGTTATAAGTACAATTTCCTATCACAATTAAAAATGAGGCTAGTTGATGCCATTAGGATCCAATTTTTATGTGTTGTGTATGCAGGACCTATTTTGAAAGTTTTGACATTTAATGACTTATTTTCAACTTTGATTGCACGACAAAGACTTTTAACAATAAAATAACAATACTCCCCTTCTTTAAAGTTCAAATAAAATGCATAACAATTCAATCCAAAATATTCTAATTTGTGCCAGTTGGTTCTAAATGTTTCAAAAGATTTTCACTTCAACTTTTACTTTTCCTATATATCTATTTTGACATGTGAGATAAATAAAAGACGAAATTGCTAGACAGAATTATTTTTTATTAATTTTTTTTAAAATGATAATATTTCAATTTAATTTATTAAAAACAAGATAAATAAATAGATTAATTAAGAAATAACAATTCAAAACTTCAGCATGTGGTCACATTTATGTTTTAGTTCAAATAACAATATTAAATTATAATTGACTAAATTTCGAGATAAACAAAATAGTATAATAAATTTCAAATAATTGGTTAAAATCGAAAAACCACTTTATTTAATACTCCTACGAGAATGATTTTTAAAAAGTAAAACACTGCTACAACTACTGAAGGATTTTTAAGAAAATATAATATATCAAGAAAAGAAAAAATTAAAAAATAACCAAAAAAATGGAAAACCAAAATCTCTACCCCCCAAAAAAACCTAGCCATTTGTGGCTTAGACTCGGCCAGGGAGGCGTTGGGGGGAAGGGAGGATGGCGTTGGTTGGGTTTTTTTCTTTCTTTTTTTTAATTTTTGTTTTTCGCAATATATTTTATTGTTGTAAAATTAAATTATTCCATAGTTGTAATCATATTTTGCATTGTAGAAATCAATCTCATAGAAGAATTAAAAATAATAATTTTTTCGATTTTAGTCAATTATTTGAAAAAAATAGTATTATTCGATGTAATTGAAAGTTCGGTCAATTATAATTCAATATCATTATTATATCTACAGCATGAACGTGGCAACATGCTAATATTTTGATTTCATATCCTTATGTTTTCATTATCTATTTATTTATCTTATTTTTAATTAATTGAATTAAAATATTATCATTTTGAAACAAAAATTTAATACAAACTAATTATGTGTACCAATTTCGCCTTCTATTTAACACATGGCTCAAAATAGATATATAAAAACTGTTAAAGTAAAAAAGGAAAACATTTTTGAAACATTTAATTAAGACTAATTTGAATGTATTAGAAAATTTTGGATTGAATTGAATTGTTATGTATTTTATTTGAATTTCAAAGAAGGTAATATTGTCATTTTATTGCCAAAAGTTCTTGTGGTGCAACTGAAGTTGAAAATGGGTCCTTAAATGCCAAATCTTTCAAAACAGATCCTACATGTATAGCACACGTAAAGGTTGGGTCCTTATGGCATCAATTAGCCTTAAAAAGACTGTATGGCCCTCTATGTATTGTGGGGTTGGTAGACAATAAGGGTGAAATGACAATTTCGTCATTTCTCCTTTCTTTTTCTTTTTTTTCTGGAGGAGCCCGGGGCACGCCCATGGGACTGCCACGTGTCCATATTGCATTCTCCATCTCATAGTAAGGGAAACGCAAAACAATTAGAGAATAGAGCAAGATTAATATTGACATAAAAAACTCAAATAGGGGCTTTTGTCCCTTTTGTTGAACTTCTATCAAATAATGTATGGGGGAATAATCTTATACTTTAGTTTTTCCGCCTGAGCCAAATAATATAAAAGTGAAATAAACCCAAATAATGACATTTTTAGGGGGAAATATGTAAAAATAAGGTTACATTTAGCCCTTTTTTTGAAGAACCCCCTTGACTTTTTCTTCCTCTTTTGATATAAAGGTGTGTTTGATAGCAAAGTTGAAATTTGGTTCGAAAGAAAACGATTTCTAGGTAAATGACTTTCGGGAAAATATTTTTCCGGGAAAATATTTTTCAGGGAAAATGGTAGTTCTTGGTGTTTGATTGCATTAATTTGCCAGTTGAGAATAGTATTTTTTTCCTTATTTGTGTGTTTTTTTATCGTCTTCCTTGTCTTTATGATTAAAACAAATGGTCTATTAAAAAAAAGAGGCAAACTTTTCGAGAAACCAAAAACTTCCTCCCCTAAAGAAGACGTTCACTTCAAGACAAGAAAAAGAATGGATTTTGAGAAAAGCTGGCAAATTAGCTCCTTGGGGAAAAGAAGTGGAAAAATTGGTGGAACAGAAGGTTTTACTAGAAAAAAATCACCAACACACCTTAACTTTTTCCCCACTTTGCTTCACTTTGGGTTTTTTCCCTTGGGTTTTTAACCTTACATTAATTTTTCTCTAATGGCAAGAGGGAAAAAGGAAGTGGAAAAGGGAAAGATGAAAACAATGGTGGAATGGGCACCTCTTTTGAGTTTTTCCATCCCAAATCAATCAAAAAGTAGATTTTTTTTTCCCTTAACATTATTTTGCATTGTAGGAGAGGGGTTTGGGTGTTTTCATCCCCACATTAGAAATGCTCATTAACTTTTGAACTTCGAGTGTGTTTGATTGGAAAGCTGGAAAACGTTTGGAATGAAAATAATTTCCGGGTAAGTGAATTTCGAGAAAACGTTTTCCACGGAAAATGGTAGCTATAGGTGTTTGATTGCATTAATTTGTAAGTTGGAAAATAATATTATTTACCTTGTTTTTGTATTTTTTAAATTAAATTTGATTATTTTCCTTATTTTTATGGTTAAAGAAAATTGTTTATTAAAAAAAAAAGAAAACTTTTCCAATGAACCAAAAACCTTCACCCCTCAAGAAAAACATTTTCCACCAAAATAAGGAAAAGAATAAATTTCGAGAAAAGTTGGAAAACGTTTTCCTATAAAAAAAAATACAATCAAACAGATAAAAAACCAGAAAAGGTAGAAAAATTGGTTTTTCCAGAAAAAAATACCCAATCAAAGACACCCAATACTAGTAAATAGAATGGTAATTTTATACCACACTCTATTAGAGTGTGGTATTTGTGTGGCACTCTTTTATGTAGACAACTAGCATTTTTCCTCAATAAACGGTAACACCCACTTAATCTACAAAGTTAAGATGTTAGCTCAAACTAAATATCTGTTAGGAATAAATGCACCCAATACTACAATTATATTCTGAAACTGAGTTTTACTACCAGTTCTAAAAAAATGAAAAATACTACAACTCTCAAGTATTATAATATGATACTTTAAACCACTGAATCGCCACCACGGTCACTACCACGGCGCCGCCACTTGCACTATTTGCTGGTGGTGAGGTGGAGATTTGAGCAGTGATGAATGAGAAAGTTTCATAGTGTGATACTTTATATTTTATAAAGTTTTATAAAAATTATAAAGTATCAGATTGTGATATTTTGAGACTAGCACATCATGATACTTTGAAAATTAATGTAGTAAATTTCAATTTTCAAAAACTTTGTAGCAAAAATCATTTCTAATGTGTAAAGTAAGGTATTTGTGCACTTAACCCTACGTGTTATTTAATATCATATCTGTAACGTCCCCTCTAGTCCTACATTCGTATTCGTCATCTTAACGTCATTATCTTACGTAATGTGCATGGTAATGTATTACATCATAGCCTAATGCCCATACATTCATTGTTACATAGTGGACCCTAGGGTAATGTTACTCGTGTACATAGCATATACGAAACCCTGAGTTCGTACTTTGATTTTAAAACTTTCTTACATATCGTTATAACTCGAGGGGTTTCGAACTTACATGTAATGTGTTGCGGGATCGTTAAATTCCTTTTTGCTCACACATCTTCACATATACAGGCTTGGAAGACTCTTCGCCATCTCCCACGTACATAACATATTTTGTACCTTCAAAAACATAAACGAACACATAATGAGTCATAAAAACTCAATGGGAATAGATGCAGATGCAATACATGTCATGCATGCCATGTTCTTTCTTTCTTTGGGCCCTATTGCGAATCATGTGAATACATTGACACCATCTTATTTCATTTCATCTTTGGCACGGCCTTTTATCACATTTGGGGCTTAGTTTCCCTATTCAGTCGTCGCCCAAGAGCTTAACTCACCCATTAGGCCGCCACATAAAGTCATGTCATCATATATGGAGCTCAGATCCCCCATTGGGCCAACTTAACTTTCGTATTTGGTAGACACATGATAGGCAACCTCATATACATATTTTTTCATGACATGATTGTGCAAATAGCTTACCTTCAAGCCTTGGTATCGTTTCTATATAAACTCATCGTCATCAGTACTAATTATCTATACAAGGCTTCACAATCATGTGTTAATCATAAATATAAGCTGTTACTCGTTCAATGCATTGAATGTACCATATATAACGTATCAACGTGCCAATGCCATCTAGCACATCATATAATTGCACACTCCCACGAAGTTACAAGAAACGTATACATCTAAATAGGCCTATAACAACTTCATCATTTGGATAATACATTTATCCCTCTTTCTTGCAACACATTGAGCATACAGAACACATTTCATATAATATGCCATTAGTACCAAATTTATCATATATTACATGGCCTATCATAATACATAGAACATGATTCTCTCTCTTTATATTCCTAATTTCCTTAGGCACTAAGTGAGTAATGGGCTTTATATAGATCAAATAACTCATTCAGCATCACAACATATCACAACATACTCACAAAGTAAGAAAGTTAAGTACTATCATGCTATTTATCTTCATAGCATCTTAAACTTATTCTTTTCTTTATCAATTCAATCAAAAGCATATATTTACCTACTAACACATGTAACACATCTATTACTCACTTTTGATTTGAAGAAAACAAACACAAGAAAGCTTGAGAGCATCCCCTTCCTCTTCTCTCCCTCCTTTCGTTCCATTTCTCCTCCCTTAGCATCAACATGAAGATATATGCATAAAGATTGATAAATAAACATCAAGCAAGGTTTGAGAAGCTTAGGAGTGTTTAGAACTGATCTTTGGGGTGTTATGAAGGTTTAGGGACGAGATTGGGTATAAATATATTAGCCAAAAGCCAAGAAATGTCTAGAAAATTATTATGCCGACTTAAAATTACGGTCATAACTCTTAAATTTACGGCTGTAAATCTCATCTTACGGCCGTATCAATATGACATACGGCCGTACCAAAGATTCTGAAAGTTTTCACATCTTTTCATCTTTTGAATTAAGGCAGTATAAAAATACTTTATGGCCATAAATATCATCTTATGGCCGTATCTCACATACATACGGCCATACAAAACTCTCTGAAAGTTTTCCACCTTTCTTTTATTCACATAATTATGATCGTATACTATAACTTTACGGCTGTAAATCTCACACTTACGGCCATACCCATAATATTGACGGCCTTAATTTCCCATATTCAGCATTCTTCCTTACGACTTGCCTTTGACGACCGTACCTATTCCAAATACATCAGATACATTCGCAAGCATATCATAAACATATCACGCATGTTATTAGCAACTCATAGCACATTCGTATCATTTCAATTCGTATACGAAACCACATACAAATTACATACAAAGTCATATATGTTTTCGGACGAATTCGAGCGGGGTATTACAGTGTCCATCATTCTTGTAGTCAAGGGCGGATCTAGGCCCGGGCTCGCACGCGCTTTAGCCCGTGCAGGCAAAAAAAAATCTGGAAATTTAGTGTAGAAAAAATTGTATAAAATTTTGATCGATTTAATATTTTGTATATACCAGCCCGTGCGACTTAAATTTCTAGATCCGCCATTGCTTGTAGTCAATTTTAAATTATTGACTGCGTGTTTACATTATATTACTGCCAAAAAAATGCATATATAGAGGGTTTGTGACATGATACAATGGACACATAAAAAGGGAAAAACAAAGTTATCAGACCAAGTCAGCATATAATCAAGTAGAAAGAGAGCAAAGGTGAATCATTTATGAATTTTGTGGCCATCAAGTCAAGTTGATGTTCGTGTACGCGTCTCCTAATTTTCTTTTGACAATCGGATGGATTCTAGGCGTGTATTTTGTCCAATGTCATGTTTCTTTCAAGGTTATGATACGTTGGTCCAATCAGTTAATTTTCGGTGGGATTTATAACTGCCACTAATAGAGCAAAGATAAGCTTTCAGATTTTGAGTGTTATATAAAACTTGATATTTGGGTTTATTTCTTTTCACAAACTCCATGTTTAGGGCCATTTTGTGTTAACAAGAATAAATAAAAATAAATAAATAGATTTGGAGATTTAAACAGTCAAATAACTCATATAACCTCATATCCGTCTATGCTAGCAAAAGTTAGTTAATATTTACTTTTTTTTTCTTCCGTTTATTAATGAGGTTAATTTGTCACATTAAGCCCTCGAATCACGTATTTGCTGCTTGTCAATCCATTCGTTATGCATCTCTCTATCTTCTCAATTCTCAATGATTATTAAGTGAGAAACATGACAATAAGAGTTTCATATCGATTGTCAAATTTATCCATATCTATCTCACAATTAAAGTGAAATGATGATTGTCATCTCTTTTAATGTGATAAAATAGTACACTTTGCGATAAATATGTGTTCACTAATAGCATTGCCCATATACAGTATATATACAAGCATGATTCGTGAAACTAATACTCAACTTTTTAATTAAATATTAAAATAAAATCAGTTAAAATCAATTTTCAAAATTGAACATGTATCTCAAATCATTAATCATTATTGTACACTCATCTTGTACCTCTTCTCAATCTAAAAGGTTAATTTTAAAAAAAATAAAAATAAAAGTTTACTCGTTCATATTGAAAGAAGGAATCTAATGCCGTGGTTGTTCATCATTGTCGTTATTCTCTCGCAAAGTAATCAATAAATGGCCGTTTGTTATAAAAGTATAGAAACAATAGAGAGAATTTAGAGAGAATGAATTCTAAGGAATTCTCAGGAATGAATTTCATTAATAACTGAAGCCCTATTTATAGGAAAACCTTGAATGGCACAATCGTAATTACATAATTTCATCAAGGGTATAATAGTCATTCACATATAATAATTACATCTTTTACCAAATTATTCCTCCACCAAATTATTCCTCATAATTCATAACCACCACATTATTCTCAATTATTCATAACACCTAATAATTATTCTTCAATTATTATTCATAACACTCCCCCTTGAATGACTATTAATACAAATGTCTTCTGACTGTTTGGAGAAAAACCCAGGTGGGAAAAAACTTCCAAACCGATTGCAGGGATAGCTTGGAGTGGTTATATATCGCTTCATCAAAACATTGCTCCCTCGATGTCTATCGGCAGATATGAGTATTCACGTGCACCTCGTTAAAACCTTGTCAAGAAAACCGGTGGGAAAAACTTGATCGAAGGAAAAAGAGTACAATGCTCCGTTTGATTTCATATCTTGAGAATCGATATCTTTACTTACGGTAAATGATTTCAATATCATTATCGTTTGGATCTAAAGCATTAACTCCATTATAACTTGATCCAATAGATACATCAGTATCAATTTCTCCTATCGTTCTCAATATACCATGAATATGTCCTCGTTAAAACCTTATTAGGAAAAATCCAAGGGGAAAAACCCTAATGAAGGAAAAAGAGTACATTATTCATGTGAATACGCCTTTAAAGTTGCCTCATTAAAAACCTTGCTAGGAAAACTCAATGGGATAAAACCTCACCAAGGGAAAAAGAGTGCAACGCGTATTTTATACAAGTATGTCAGTAAGCATTTCAAAATCTTTCATACATTTGTATGAGTATCATATACATTGATTTTATACTCTTCGTTCATTTAGAGTGCATCAATTTTCTTACACAACTACAAAACATTCACCATGAACACATGTCTCCAAATACACAATTTAAAGCATATAAATTCATCGTAAAAATATGTAAACATATAAGTAAACCTTCATAACTAACTAACACTTAAAATATATCATTTAACATTTAATACTCACTTAATAGGTTATTTCATTCCCAGGGGTTTAGCTCACCCTTTAGGGTACTCATAAACACTGGTTTAGCTCATCCGATCCTTTAATTTCCTTTTCTACTACACACACGATCGGTAATTTAACTTTCATGAGCATGCAACATATAATGACCACCATGCTTATCTTTAAACTTGAGCAATAGTCATCATCATCTCATCATCTCATAAGTTAAGGATTTCACATTCACAATTTATCATCTTCAATATATCTCAATATTTTCATTATCATTGATCATATGTAGCGCTACATTTTCATATCGTGTCGACACATTTCAATTTCATTTCTTTCCCCATATTGACATAACTTATCGAGATATCTCATTATCAATCCTCTTGTAGGATTACACAATATAGTTATGTCTATATACTCTTCAAGAGCATATGCCTCCATTATTAAGACCATCTTTTATAATTTGCTTTGATATATATGTTTGGGGAAATATCAACGCTTCAAGCGCTTAACTTATCAAAGCATCGTGGCTGATATATGTGATTGTTCATAGCCTTTCATGCATCTTTGAACTTCAAATTAGTATTTCAATTTGAGGATATAACATGATGCATTTATTTTCAACCTTTAATACTCCCCTCATCTTTGAGAAAATTTAGAATACCAAAACTCATACGATTGGTATGATTTTAATCATATATGTTCTTATCATTCACCTTAATATGGGAATTTAGACCGTTTGCATTCTATTCTCGATATCGGCAATTTATTTGAGGACTTTAAATAATTTGCCATATAATATCCCACTTGTATGCATACTCAAATCCTTCAGTGATTTATTCAAGTATTGGGATATACATTTACTAGCTTTATCATTAAATCGAAAATCATGCTCATACCGTGAGCAAATATTTCGTAAATTTCAAATTACGAATCATATACACATGTGACTATCTAGTAGATCCATATCATAATATCTAGTAGTCCACATGGAGGATGAGGGCCCATACTTCTCATCCTTTATTCCGTATATATTTGGGATTTATTCCCAATATTGGTTAGTAATGATTTCATCATTTATCGAGAACAATCATTGAAGAATTCTTTTAATTCTTCACTTGAAATATTGATTTCAATAATTATTTAAACCTGGATGGTCAGTCCGGTTTTGCAAACGAGTATTATTGAACTTCTAGTTCAGTAAATTCTTATATCGATTTCACTAGTATCTGTATAGTGCTCAACATGATTTATCATAGAAACAATTCACCGACATATTTCATCATCTTTTGGTGACATTATTGTCTACTACTGTTCAAACACGGAGTTACAGCTCATACGCATCACATCCGGCTATTATTTAATTCCAAAATTGTAGCTCTTACGCTTCATATTATTTATTTAAAATCGGAGTCTTATTTCATACGCGTCGTATTATTCTATAAATAAATCATCAAAATTATTGCAAAATTCATCCTAACAAGGGTCTATACATTATAATGGATCATATGCTCTCAAATCTTCGAAAATACTATCCATCACTACCGATCAAAATCCTAAAAAGGATTTATCGATGTAGGCTAGAAAGATTAAGGATGCTAATGAATAAGGGTATCCCACAAGATATACGATGCTTGTTTGAAGCAAAGGTTCGATTATCTGGCGAGGTTTCAATTCCTTCTAAATACATGCCTGGTATGGGTAAAAGTAGTTTTTCAAAGAAACGGAGAGCAAAAAGATTAGGAGGATGCTACAAGTGTGCTCGGTGGACATGTGACACTCGATGTAAATCTGTGGGGTACTTGTCCAGAAATCGAGAAGATAAAATAGCATTCATTAAGGATGGATTGAGTAAGGAGCCTTTGGATGATATTCAACAGGCTCTTGAGACACATCCTAGTGGACACGTACAAGGTGAGCTAATGGCCTTATGGGCCAAATTCAAAGATCAACAAACGCACATACTTGAAAAACTTATTTTAAAAGATCCTGCTTTGTAAATTTAGTAGAAAATTTTAGTATAATAATTTTCTCATATTAATATAAGGAAGCTCGGTGTAATAACGAAGATCAATGTTTTTCTTGTAATTGTAAATATTGTTTTTCGATTTTAAGATATATATATGTATATATATATTATTTTTCAATCACCGATGATATATGTCATTTTCACTTAAAAATTTCTGCATTTTTTTTTCTTTCATATTTGTCAAAAAGTAAATAGTGCACTCAATTATTGGTTTTAAAATTTTTCTTTAAATAGAGGATTCATATATCTCTCATGTTGAAAATATAGTGCAAAAGAGAGATAGGAGTAGAGATGGATGTGGAGATTTTAGAATCATCTCATACAAGTCACTTTTTATCTCGCCATATTAAAACCGTATGTATTCTTGGTGGATCTAAGCTGGTAGGTCATATCCAATATGTGGATATGGCAAACCGACTTTAAAAGAGTTAGGGAGACAAGAAATCAATATACTATACTGAGGAACCAACAACAAACTTTTAGCTAGACTTATAATGGCCGCACAATCATGGGGAATAAGAGTTTGAGTGTAATACCTTTCCATCTAGTTGGATCTAATACTTAATTGGAGCAGTTCTACCATGGGTCCAGCAGGTTGGTGCTACAAGCGCAATCCATCCACAATCGCATGATGTATATGATGAATAATAGTGATGCTTTCATTGTCCTTCCAGCGCTACAACACACCGGAGGAAATATTCAATATAGCCTCGTTGGCATACGTTGAACTTTCATGTCAAACCAATAGGTTTGTTGAATATTAATAATTTCTTTGATGGCTTACTAGCGTTTCTAGATCGTGGTGTAAATAATAAGTTTATCTCTCATACAATGAGAAAAATACTTATTTCTGCTAAATCTTGTTGATGAACTACTCATCAAATTTCATGCATATGTTCAAGAATCATGGAAGTCCAGTCCGTTTGGTCACAGCATCATGGTGTCAAGCTTAAAAGAAATTCGGATCCTTTAAATATTTCATTATGAATCCTAATGTTGATGGTGGCGAGTTACGGAGTATTTATACTCTCGAGACGCATCCCTCATTTATGGATTCAATATATATTTTCTTTTAGTATTTCTATATTTTCGAGTGTTTATTGTCATCTTTTGATATTCTCAATGTGTTCCACTTGATTGCTTTGTACTTCTTCCGAGTAATAATAATAATATCATATTGGCTTTATTCAAATACTGATATCTAGTGATTTTGCTTCTTCAAGAGCATTTTATTCTCATATTAATACAATGTCATATCATCGATGAGATTACTTCATATAAGCTTTCCATGCGATATATTTTCTTTGATTTATCAACATGGGATCTATTCAGCATTTTACTTTCGTCTATTTATCCAATGGTAACTTCAAGTACCACTTGCTCAATTTTCTCCATTCATATTCGGTATGTATGAAGAAGTAATTTTATTCTCATCGTCTACTTGAGAGTATGATTAGAATATTTGATCAACTACTTCTTACGAGTAGGATTCGTTATAACTAATCGTGTAGTATAACCCACCACATTGAAAATATGCACACCAATCGTGTGGTATTACCCACCACATTGGAAATATATGCGAAATCTAAAGTGCGTAAATTTAAATTGCAGAAATTAAATTTCTTCCAATAGGTGGTCGAACCTACCTTATGGGAATTATTGCAATAAATATAAATTTACGGAATTTAAATTGCGAGAATTAAATTGCATAATGTTTAACTACTTCTTCAGGAGTAGGATCTGCTTAGTAGAAGGTATTACCCATCACTTAGCATATAAAGTGCAGAAATATATAAAACCTTCCGTTTAGTGACGGTTGAACCCATCATCAAGTAGGAGGTATTGCAGTAATTAAATTGCAGTAAATAAAGTCTGAGAATTAAATATTGAGCGCTTCTCACGGGAGCAAATTTATTCTTCTAGAACAAATACTCATTACTTCTACAAGAGCACATTTATCCTTTTAGAATAAGTATATTATGTAATTAAACTCTTGGGAGTTAAAATAATATTAGATCTTTTAACTCAAATGGACTTCAAGCCATTTTATATAATCAATGGATTTAGAATTTCTTCATGAATATTCTATCCCATTTTCACTTTGTCGTCAAAATTAGGCTCGGTTTTACCCTAAGGGTAAAATTGTCCATTCAATCGTAAAGGTAAAATTGTCAAAAATATTTTATCAATGTTTTACGATTGGAAAATTATCTCCTTTCTATTTCAATTTATCAATATCAAAATGTTCAAAGACTATTTTGTAACTTTTTCAAAAGTTGGTGTACTGATTTGTAAATTTTGAAAGTTTGATAATAACATATTTCAAAACGAGTTATTACCCTATCAATGTTGGTGTCAAATCAAGCTCTCGTTAAATCGAGTATAATGGAGTCGAGAAAATTTGATTTTGATAATGTATGCTCCTTATATCTCGAGAAAACGAATATTATAGTTTAATATATTATTATATTATAAAGTAATATAATATATATACCTTTTCATTTTTCTTAGGGAGAAGCGATTGAACATGCACGTATTTCCTCCATTTGCCAATTCTTGAATTGCCCACAACTCTTTGTCTCTGCATAAATGTTTTCTGTGAGTGATTGGGAAGATAGAGAGAGTGAGACGTAAGAAAGTGGGAAAAAGATAAGAGAGAAAAGAAAGATAAGTATTGATTGGAGATGGATTAGGTTATTTATAATAATCGGTTTACGATCTGTAAGATCATCTATAAGATGCAATCGTAGAGCATACTCCTTCATATTACTCAAATTTAGAGACTAAATCTTTGATAACGTGTTATAAAAAAGTATGTAAACGATAGAGAGAATTTAGAGAGAATGAATTAAGGAATTCTCAGTGAATGAATTTCATTAATAATCAAACCCTATTTATAGGAAAACTTGAATTCAAGACAATCGTAATTACATAATTTCATCAAGGGTATAATAGTCATTCACATATAATAATTACATCTTTTACCAAATTATTCCTCCACCAAATTATTCCTCCACCAAATTATTCCTCATAATTCATAACCACCACATTATTCTCAATTATTCATAACACCTAATAATTATTCTTCAATTATTATTCATAACACCGTTTTCTTTATAGTGTGTGTGTATATATATGTGTATGTATCATGAATTCATTATCGAAAAAAAGCTTTGCAGCAAAAAAAAAAAAAAAAAAACATAAGGTAAATGAGATTATGAACACATTTATCAATTAATTAAAATGCTTCTAATTTCTTGGTAATCAATCTTATTTTATTACAATTCCATAGTTTCATTCTTTGCTTGGTCACCAATATTGCGTCGCTTCCATTTCCAATTTTTCCATGCACATGAATATATACCTTGGGACACAGGATCAAAGCTTCTTTTCTTTATTCTAAAGAAACCTCAAATTCTTATACATTTTTTTCCCTAATATATCAAGCCCTTGTAATAAACCACATAAATCTCCTCTTTTTAGTATCAAAAATCTTTGTTATTATCTTGCCAAAATTCACAAAAAAAAAAAAAATGGGTCAATCTCTCAACAAATTCGGTACCCTCTTCGTTCTTGCGAAGTTCTTATAATATAAAAATATTAAGTATTTTTTCCTTAAAAGAAAAAATGAATCATAAGTACTATGATTGATCTTGTGTGCTTATTTTTGTGCAGCAAATGAGAACAAAAATAAGGAAATTGAACCCATTGTTGAAGAATGTTATGACAAGTATTTTAAGGACCAAGAAATGAAGAGCACTGCTGACTTCTACCATGCAATTTGTCAAGCTGTCGAGTACGTTACTCTTATTATTATTCATATATTTGATCAATTTTTTCTTTCTTTCTTATAAACACAAATATACATTAAAAGAGACTTTTGGCAAATTAATACCGTCTATTTCTTGTTATATTTTTAGGGAAATTAACAAAAGATTCGGTAGCACATCATTTCGAGTTCCAAAAGCCAGTACCATCGAACAATCATATGAGGTAAGTTTATATACAACGTATATTCATGTTCTTAATTTTACGGGTTGAGATAGTTCTCTAATAAATTTAAAAAGAAAAAAAAAAAAAAAAAGAGGTTCTTAATTTTAAATATTAAATATTTTATTCTCGTAATTTCAGAAACATGTCAAAGGAAAAGGAAAATCCTTGACAAAAGAGGAGTTTCAAAAAATTCTCCAAGAAATAATATTGGACACAGGAGTGACCGGAATTGGAGCAAAGGATATAATTTTCTACATGTTTGGAGTTCCATCAACAGCACTATTTATCAAGCAAAAGTTAATACCAAGGGCTATTCCAAATGAACTTTTTATTCCTGTTATTACTTCTGCAACTGTTTCTCTTCTTGCATTTCTTAACAAGATTTGATTAAGTTGGAGTAAATGTACATTTTTAAATGTGAATTGTCCTGTTGCATTCAGTGTGCTAAAAGTTTAATTTATTCATCATCTTTATATTGATTTATGGTCTTGTTCAACATATATATTACACATGAATAAGATAATGCTATTCATAAACAGTTTTTGTCAGTCGTTAGGATGTATCGATTTGTTATTTGAAGGGCTATGAAAATTTTTTTTAAAAAATACAAAAAGACTATCCAATCAATATGATCAAGGATTGAAAATGATAGTGAAAACAAATAATCTTCAAAATAAGGCAAACAGGCTGTAAATTTGATATTGAAGACAACAATTTCTTTTCTTTACTTTTCTTCATTTTTTTTTTTTGAAATAGTAATTTTATTAATCAAAATCTCGTACTTCATGGATTGAACAATTTGAAGAGCTTCAGATCTCAATTGAATGCTAATCGCAAAGCATGATTCGGCCAGGTACTTCACATTCTATTGAATCAGAATGCCATGTAGTTTGAGTGTTGACGTGGTAGAACCATATCATCATTTAAATAGTGATGTGAAACTGCCACATTAATTAAGGTCGTGACTTATCCTCCCCCGGGAAACAAACTAAAAGGATTAACAAAAAAATTATAGTCGCCTTGAGTATTGCTAAATACAACATTATCATTTTAAATAGATTTGAACCACATATATATAGTTATCAAAGCCACAGATAGAGGTTTTAGCCTAGCACAGCCTCTCAGCCCAACCTACTTCCCCGGATCGGATGCATACATATTTTACTCTTTGTTTGTTCAATGCTCCAACCCAACTTTCCAAACAAAATCTAAAACCCAACCTATCGACTTCACAATTAAAGACCTTTAGTCCCATGCCTTCAATCAATTCTACAACTTTATGCTGTTTTGCACCTTACATTATTGTATCATGAATGTTCCGAAATACTCGGGTGTGCCATAGTTATAGCACTCTCAGATATTTTTTGATCACATACGATCTCCATTGGGAAAATCGAGATTAAGTTCAGAACTAGCATGGCAAGGTGAAGCTCCAGTGGTTCAAAAAAATTTTCGGTGACGTCATTTGTTCGAAGTCAAAATCTTTTGCCAAAAATGCAAATCCACAATACTATGATAACTTATGCCTGGGATGTGGCTACTGGCATGTAGAAATTTGTTCAATGACAAAAATCAATTTGCAATACTTGTTTGACCCAAAAGACAAAAACTCAAGGAGTTTCCCTTTTTCCTTTCTAAAGACCCATTTTGAAAAATTGATGTATTTTGATTTCTACCTCACATTTTATTTTGTGAGGCAAAAATGACAAAATTACCCCACTTTTCAATAATTAGACATTATAATTGAATACAAACTTTTAGTCAAGTACCATTTAGTCCCAAGCTGTTCTTAAATTGTACAATCAATTCTAAATTCATTTTTCACTTTTTTGTTTCTATTATGATCCATAATTAAATACATGAAAATATTGTGTCTTAAATAAATAGTTTATATCAAACACATTAGCACGTGTATACATATATATATATATATATATATATATATATATATATATATATATTAATTTTTATAGTATCTACTGTAGTAAAATTTTAATTTTAACCAACCATCCAAAATTACCATTTATTGCACATCCATAAAATTTTTAGTTTATTACAATCATTAAAATTTAAAATGATTTTTTTAGCAAAGAACTATACTGAATGAAATAAAAAATAATGTAAAGTAAAAATAAAGCCGTCATACTACAATGACATACTAAATACCATAAAGAATGCTATAATGGGATAAAATAACTTCAATACCTTTTTAAATCAACTATACATACAATCATTCATTAACAGTAAGATAGAAATTTTACTAATATTATGTCACAAATCATGTCAAATGCTATGGCAGTCTAGTATTATCCAAAATCAAAAAGATATGATAAAACCTATCCAACCCATTCCCTTTCAATGTAAACCAGGGGAGCATTATGACATATGGATTTAAGTATCACACGAGGTATTAAAAATGTGTAGATTACATTCCCTAAGTTGGAGATCGAAGCTTCATGTCGAAAAAATCAAAGATACTGGGCTGGGTGATGAGATACAATCAAAAGCTTTGGAAATTAAAACTAAGCTCGTTGGTTGTGAGCTTTTGTGATGATCGGACCAATATTGCACAATCTGATTCAATTAAAACTCATCCACAACACTAGATGTAATGTTTGAGCTCGGGGGTCTGAAGGTTACAAAAGATGAGACCCGGAGTATACTTTTTCTTGACTAGTGTCACTGAAATTGACTTGGCTACCCAAATTAGTGCACATTGCGAGGATAAAGGAATTCGCGTCTTCCAGAATTTGACATCACTCAATCTTGAAGCCTGTCACAGGTTAAGGTATTTGTTCACACCTTCTACGGTAACCTTGTGCCTGGAGGCCTTAAAACTCTAAGCCTTGAATGGTGTGAATCAATTGAAGAGACTATAGGAAGGGAAGAAGAAATTGAGACCGAAATGGTGGGACCGGCATTCATTAACAAAGAAAGAAAAGAGCCGAGCATACTCGTGTTCCCGAAATTGAGCACGCTACAACTTGTACGACTTCAAAGTTTGAGAATGTTTTGCTCGATCTGAGAACATTAAAAATCGTGTTTCCTTTGTTGCATAATATTGTCATTGATGCTTGCCCTAAGATGGTAAAATTCTCTGAAATTTCCTGAGTTTTGTTCACCATAAAGGGGGGGTGTGCCCCCCCCCCGGGGGGTTGTCTCTATCGGGAAGGTGTCCGTTGCGGGCACCTGAACAAGAAGGGAGATTTCCTATACAGTCATAGCAAAGAGTTCCATTGATAACTCTATTATTATATCAATGGGATTTATTGCTCATACAACTTATTAAATATGTGAAGGAGGTTACATTTCCCTACTTGGAGGAGCTTTGTCTCTCAGGAGTGGACAGTGTGTCAACGATATTAAGTGACGAGTTACAACCAAAAATTCTGAAAAAGTAAGGTCCTTAAAAGTGAGAAATTGTCGTGGTGTAATGAACATTGCACAATCTGATTCAATTAAAGCTTTACAAAATCTTAAATCATTGAATTTATTCAGATGTGAAGCACTAGACGTATTGTTTGAGTTCAAGGGTCGCTACAAAAGATGAGAGTCAGGGCATCCTTTCTCAGCTAACGTTTCTGCAATTGAGTTTTCTACCCAAATTAGTGCACATTGCTAGGAGTGTTCCCAAAGGAATTCGTGTCTTCCAGAATTTAACATCAATTCACATTGGAAATTTTAATATCTTAAGGTACTTGTTCACACCTACTATGGCCAGCTAGCTCACTCGCAGGCTTTGAGACTCTATGCGTTAGCTCATGTGAAGCAATTGAAGCCATTATCGGGAAGGAAGTAGAGATCAAAGCATTATTCATTGACAAAGGAGGAGGAGGAGAGATAAACACACTTGTGTTCCCTAAATTGAGCACTTCAAAACTTAGGGTGTGTTTGATTGCACTAGTTTTGTATGGAAAATATACATTTTACATGTAAATTTTCTTAGCGTGGTGTTTGATAGAAAAATTTTCGAAGAAAATCTTTTTCTAGGTACAATCATTTAAAGCACATTTCCTTCAAATTACATATAAAACTTTTCCTTCGGTGGTGATGGGAAAATATTTTCTTACTTACATGTAATTGATTTTCCAAGTTTTCTTTTTTCATGCATTACAATCAAAAGAGAACTTGGAAGTTTGAGAATGTTTTGTTCTGAAAACATTATATTGGTCATTTCTATTTATCCAGTGATGGTAAATTTCTCTCTAGAAGAGCCAATTGCACTAAAGCTGAAGTAAATATATATAGGAGTAAGCAAACTTATTGACTTCCCAAATGTCTTGGATCCAGGTATGACTTGTTTGACTCTCATTTCCTGTATCATGACATGTTCGCACTGAGAAGAAAGATTTTCTTCATGCAATCTTCGGTATAAATCTTCAAAACCTCCTCACAAGATGGTAAGTGACTAGTAAACATGTAAAAGTTCACAGGAAATGCATTGCCAAAATATGATACTACATATAACACCATTGAAGTTCAACATTCCAAAATGAAATTTTAACAGCAATATAAGTATTTCAGACCTCAAAACATCCACCAACAAAGTTCATATCTTTGCAACTAAAAACATCAACCATGAAAGTACAGATACATCAACACGAAATTATCGTACGCTTATTCCATCTAACACACCATTATTATTAAAGGAAACTCTGTTCATGTAGAGAATTTCTAGGCAGCGACCGTCGACTGCCAATAGTCTACTACCTCAAACAGTTTAGCTGTCGAAACTGAAACTGCTCATGGCATATACTACGGTGGGGCCTACTAACCCGTGACGTACGTCCTTCACTGCCATGAAGAATTTCGCTAGTAATTTTCTCTTGACCACCAAAAGCCGATATCCCTGAAGAGTTCTGTCCAACAAACCAATCCAACTGGACAAGGTATTTGAGCTCCAAAAATTTCAAAGTACTGCCATCTGTTGACATCATAAGCACCATTCAACCAGCGAACTTGGCACAAGCTGCAATCAAAACAGGAGAGTCAAAACAAACAGCTGACCAAAATGTCAACAACTCAAAAACCATCAGAGTTAGCAGGTATAACGAAATTATACAAGAAGTTGTACAATAATCCACCTGGCAAAAATCCTTTTTTCCACACATCACATCACTTCTAAATTAGAGGTTATCAAATACGTCACATGTGTGTGTGTGTCGGACACCTTGTTCTACATTTGTTGTATCAATAGCATAACCGTAAAACTAAGAGCTGGGAGACGAGAGATGTACCTTTTCAATAGCAAGTGCCAGTAACACTCCAAATACCAACCACTCTCCAACAAAAAGTAAATTACATCGGCCAATTTGCAAAAGCAATGGCTGAAAGAATACCCCAAGACCTCAGATATTTCCATAGTAATTGTCCACAACCTTCATCGTTCATCCATAAAACAATAGAATGAGCACAGAATTGATTGTAATGTGATATATAAGGTCAGAAACTTAACAGTAAATCGGCTAATATAAACATAATATATTAATGTTTCTATGCATCCATCTATAATATGACAGCAGAAGCATATAACTTAAAAGGAAATGGAGACTAAGGCTCTGTTCATTTTAGTTCTTTTCTAACAAAAAAGTGATTGCTACTTGTCAAAGTCAAATATCAATATCAATCACACATCTCACATCACTCATTATTATCCATGCATCTGGTGGTCCCCATCACTATCCATTCTATAAAGTTAGTTTTCAGTTAAAAAGAAGTTAGCCCAAACACACTATAAGAGAGAATTCAGCCTACCATGAAGACTCCCTTTCATCACACAAAGAAATGACCTTCCCAGAGAGATTGTCCTTGGTACTGCTGAGGCACGGCAACAGACTGTTGGTCTCCATTCTGAAGTTGCTGGTGAGGCTCCTTGTATGCCATCATATGTTCAGAAAACTTACTTGCCTGATTTTCACCCGGGAATTGCAGTGTGGAGACTTGCTTTCCAGGGAAAGGGAAGCTTGACATACCCATTGTCGAACTATTGATCTTGCTAACTGAACCAAACATCTGCCCTGAATTATTAACAGAACGATTTAATCCAACGCTTTGATTCGACGAGGACAACTGATATCCATCTAGCCAGCTGTAATCATCCATTGTCGGGCCCTGAGGCTTTTCATTTTTCAAGGTCATATTATTCATTGACTCATCCACAGCTTTGGAAGGCACCGAACTAAAGCCCGGTGGAGGCCCAACATGCCTAACGGGTCGACTAACTGGATTTTTTTTAAAGCCCGTGGACATCACCGAAGATGGTTTCACATTCAAGCTGCCACCAGCTGCTCCTGAAGAAACAATGGAACCAAACTCCAACTGTAAAGCAGCCTGAGGATTTATGAAATGGGGATAGGGAACAGACAGTGCAGCAGCCTCGGGAACTCTTGAATGATCTTGCAGTCGAGGTTTCATAGTAGGTCCATTGTCTGTTAAATTTAGGTGGGAAAATCCATTTACAACAGGAGCTTGTTCTCCTAGCCACAGTGATGTGTTGGGCGGACCTGGAGGCGAATAGTGGGCGTTGCTGTTAGGGACATTTGTAGGTGGCTTCATGCTTGTGCTTAAAGCATTCTGCCAGGAGAAACTATCTTGCCCAAGAGAATATGAACCCTTTTCATTCCCAAAGTTGTTTACTTGCTTCTCAGCTACAGGTGGCTTGAACAAGATCACCTCGTCATCATCATCTTCGCCTTCCATACTAGCATGTAGCTCTGGCTGTAAGGCACTCGTAGCCATTTGAGATACGGCAGAATTTTCTTGGCTGTTATTATTAGATTTTGAAGCTTCCAAAGAATCCAGGAGTGCATAATCATCAGATATTTGAGGTTCAACCCCAATTACAAACTTTTTCAACTTTTTATCGAAATAAAATCCATCCTGGCCAATCCGGACGATGTTAGCAAGAGCCTTTCCAGCTGCAAAAATCCTCTGGATACGGATTTGCTTCTCTTTATTGCTATCACTTCCAAAGGAAGGCTTCCTTGAGAAGTCGAGAATGAGTTGAGCAGGAAGAAGAGGAAGGAATCCTCTCAATTCAAAGTCCTCAGACAAAGCTAGACGGTTAGCAGTCTCACTTTCATCGTACTTGCTCATATTGGAAAAACATGTTTCATCATTTTCTTCGCTAAGGAACATAAATCCATTTGATACAAGCTTGTTGAAGAAGGTAATGCAGTGGTTCCAGAAAACAGACCTGGCATTGACTTGTTTCTCCTCCATCTCACTGCCCACTGCAACATCATGACAACAGGCTAACCACTCCACAAAAACCATAATCCCAGGAAGTAAATAGCTGGTCGAGGGATCTGCTAACTGGTTACATCTTTCAAATATGCAGGCCATAAACTCAAAGATAGCAGTAAATGAATTTTGAAGCAGAACTGAGCGCTGTAAAATATCAGCATATGATTGATTTTCGCTTTCCCGTTTCACATTGTGAACAGTGAAAATGAGGATGGCCACCAGCCTCACAGTTGTGAGTCTACACTCCGCAGCATCTGAGCCTAAATTGAATTTCTCATCTGGCCCAGATGAGAGAAGTTCCAAGAAATCATTTTTAGACACTGATAAGACTTCTGCAAAAGTTTCCAAGCTGGATAAACATAGTGATTGAATATGCATCAGTGATTTTTAATACTAAGGTGTCCCAATTAATGATATATAGTAACAAATTAAAGAAAGACCTTGTATGAGTAAAGAGAATGCCATTTAGACGAACAAAACGAATGCTGAAGGTTTTAAAGACTTCAGGGATTATACGTTCCTTGACTGCACTTGCTTCCACCTTATCATCCTTTAAAGGCGGTCTTGATTCGCTTTTGCCTCTCACTTTCCCAGGCATCCTGGAAGATATGGTCTTGAGTGAGGATGCTTTATCATTGCCAAGTAGTTGGGTAGAACTTTGCCGGTTCTGCAAACAGAGTCCAACACCGCCAAAGAAATGTATTATACACTAAATCGAAATGTATTATACACTAAATCACCACGTTTCATAAATCTAATGAATTTTGTTTACCTTCTCAAATACAATGATCAAGTTATCCCGTGCAGTGACGAAAGGATTATCCACTGCCAGACTCCGAAAATAGCGATAGATAGACACCAGTTCATCATTAGAATATGATGCTAGTATAGCAAGCTGAAAGACCGAGGGAACAGCTCCAAGTTATTACACAACTCCTAAGACCAAAACTAAAAAGATGTCTTTCAAGCCAAAATGACAGTGCAACGAGGGTTCACCTGATGATGCGGATTACCACTTGAAGGCCAGAGTGAAGAAGCTTGCAGATAGTAACTTGATGCTGCAGCAAAAGCCCGAGCTTTCGATTCGCCTTCCCCATATAAGCCTTTGTAACGCGCAAGATCCCCCAGATAAATGAAACAGCGGTGACAGGATATCAAGCCCTTTTGCACCTCAGAAGATTTATTTCCATCTTTAGACTGGGAAATTTGATTTTCTGGATCATCAGAAGAATATCCCAATGGAAGACCGTACTTCGCCCTTATCTTCAACATCAAATCATGATAAAATCCAGTGGCCTCTGAGAGGAAAGTCTTAAACTGGGAACGGATCTTTGAAATCCGATCAGGTCCCATTCTTGGACCTTTTCCATTCTGAGAAGTAGCTACACCTGAAGAAGAGAGTGCACCATTTAAGTGTGCACGTAGCTCCTCAATCCTCCTGTAATGCAACTGCCACAAAGCATACTCTATATCATGTTGTTCAGAGAAAGCATGGTCTTCGAGGATAATGGTTTCATAATTTTCGCGCATCTCTTGCCAAGCATTTGGATCTGAAGGAACTCTGGCTTGTGCTGCTTTCCTACGCTTGTTCTCCAACTCAACATTCTATAGAGAAACAGAAAATTCAGAGAAAAGAACATCACTAATTGAAGAGCATTGTACAAACATGGAAATCATATATCTCTAGACTATTAGATTGAACAACAAAGAGCTGCAATAATTTACTTCAACAATGAATGCATAAGGCGTTGTCAACATCCAACATATATTAACACCTCAATGAGAAAAGCAAGCGCATACCTTGTTGAAAAGACGCTGAACATGCTCCCTTGTTGAATTTTCTTTATCGTTATCCATCTGAATGGTCATGACCCATCAACTAAAAGACATGCAACTTCAGCAGCAAAGTATATGATTTAACTCAAAAGGAACTGCCTGCAGTGAATTACTAATTTACAATAAGTAAAAGGAAAAGATTCAACATTCATAATTATTAAGGAAATTACTAAAAGAGGGAATAACCAAAAAAGAAAAACATTAAGTTACTTGATATGCAGCTGGATTCAAGTAAGAAAATCAGAAAAGCAAATCTTTAGCGTTGAATAGTAGTTAATGAGTAACAAAATCTAACCATTAGCACATAGAAACACGATATTCCTTAAAACATCTGTGGCATTATTTTGCATTTAAAGGGTAATGTCAGCAAGCGCTACAACAGGCTTAAATAGCGATAAATGGTACATCATCAGGATAAGCGGCGAGATACATATATCCTATATTCCAATGATTCTTAAATCAAACACAGGAGGCAGTCTTGCAAGCCCAAAAGCTAACCGAAAAAGATCTTATCACACAGCCACAAACTGCACAGAGCAATTATTTTTGTAACAATTTGGGTTGCTTGGTGATTATGCCGTAAGGCACAACTCACTTGAGGACTTGTGAAACACCTTCAAGCATATGTCTTTAGTGCCGCTATTAAGGCTTATGCATCAATTTCCAGACAGCTATGAGCAGTGTGAATTCTTTGCCATTCTTATTAGTAATTTAAAGCTTTTGGTTAATTTTTACAGAATATGAGTTTTTACCAGGTCGACACCGTTACATAGAGCTTTTAAACATTTAGAACGTTACTTTTAAAAGTGGACATCCCAACTCTTATACCATATTATAATAGTATTATAGTAATATAACACCAGACTCGACCCAACCCACACGCAATTCCAAATGCATGAAGAAGTCAAAAAAGGTCCTCTTAGAAAGTACAAAGATGCAGCAACAGTCTATACCAAGTCTTAAACGTGGACATACCAACTCTTATACCATATTATAATAGTATTATAGTAATATAGCACCAGACTCGACCCAACCCACACACAATTCCAAATGCAGGAAGAAGTCAAAAAAGGTCCTCTTACAAAGTACAAAGATGCTGCAACAATCTATATAGCAGGTCACTCTTTGGTTTATTTATTTTTAGTTTGGCAGCCCAGCTCTAAATAAGATTCTACTGCAAGAGAAACGGTTGATTGTTTGCAACTTCAATGATTACATTCAGCATTGCTTTAATGACACTACCAATACCATCATAAAGATAAGAACCAGGCTGGCAAAGCAAGAATGAAGGTGTGTGAAAGCTAAATAAATTTATTTCGAATTGCTTTAATATCAAGTTGGTTCAGAAAACAACTCAACAAAAATGCCAAACCAAACTTTCCATACTAAACCCAAAATCAATATGACAATATCAACCTTTAAAAGTCAACAGAAATACACATGAGTGCACGAATACATATCAGATACAGACGAGCGAATAACTAGGAAAAAAGAAGAAACGTTTCAATTATGAACTAAAAAATAAAATAAATGAATAAACAGACAATTGACCAACAAGTACAGAAATTCGAAAACACAAAATCAAAAAGATTAGAATCGACAAAATCTGAAACGCGATACCAACAAGAAGAAGCAAACAAAAATTAAAAATTTCAGACACAACCGGTAAGAATTTTTGGTGAATCGACAGGAAAATTAAATTTCTCAAATGGAAAACTTACCCGAATTCGAACTAAGCCCAGATCCACAATGATCTCGCCCGCACAAAGTTCCAACTCAACGAAACCGGGGAATATGTATATATTTACATAAATATGAACAGGTAAAAGGGGTTAGGGTTTCTTTGTTTCCATGACTAGGATTTTTTTTTTTATGAAAATTTTTGGGTTCTGTTAGGTCGCCATGAATTTCGACGAGACAAGATAAACAAGTGGGGATATATATAGGTATAGAAAGAGGTTGGAAGATGGGATGACTTTTTTTCTCTAGCACTTGAAAATCATCGAGATAATAGGCTGCTGTATTTTTGTTCTTGCCTTGGTCCAAACGGGTGCGAGTCTATGACTACCCCAACCCCAAATTCTTTTTCAAATTTTAACCCTTTCTCTTTTTTCTTTTTCATTTTTCCCTATTTTCAATTTTTTTTTAATTCCATTCGTTGATTCTAACACTGTTGTTATTTTTTGTTGAGAGTACGTTTTACGGTTTGCATTATAACAGTGCAAAAACACGTAAATATAGTGTGATTGTTATTTAAGATGATCGAACTTTTGTTTGTTAACATGCAATTTGATAAAATTAGACATTATTCCAGAGTTATATAATGCAATTTAAAAATCCAATTTATTATCACAAGTATCGTTGCACGATATAAAAAGAAATTAATAGTTATAAAGTTGGACAAAATGTAACGATCCGACCCCTGTCATGGCCCACTCGATCTGGTTTGTTGTGCTTCGAGGAGGACCATACGGATTTGGATAAGGTCCGCTACCGACTCGATCCACCTCGGTATGATATTGTCCGCTTTGGATCGAGCCCGCACAGTTTTATTCTTGGATTCACCCTAAAAGGCCACATACTTAATTGGATGGTTCTCTTAACTTATAAACTGAAGTCCTCTCTTATGCTCAAGCGATATGAAATTGTGGGAGTTACACAAAAATTGCACGACTAGTATGATTCTTTTTTCTTCAATCAATAGGGACAATAGCGTTCTCCAAAAAAAAAAAATGAATGGGGACAACAACGAAATTTGGTGAATCAACTGGTTTGGGATTGCTTTTGTCCACTATTAAAAGTTATGGACTAACTTGAATCTCAAAAATAAGTTGGGGGCCAACTTTGTAATCATTTACTTAGAACGCTGGATAGCTACTAGAGCGTCTTCAATACTTCTGTTTACTTGGTAGGGTTGAATTGAAAATAAAATAAAATAAAATTTCGAACATTGTCAAGGAGATTGTGTATTGAATAGCGTGCCACATAGCACGCATCACACCTGCCGTCGAAAAACATAACGTGACAGTTGGGATGCAAGTGAAAATCGTGGGATTCATATTGTTAATTTGTTTTTGAAATTAGAAGTGCATGCATGGCATGCGTCCATTTTACACAACATAATAATATATGGTGGTCATTATTTTATCGTTAGAACATCACCAATACATATGTTTCTAAATACTAGTTTGTTAAATGTGTGTTACACATTGTATGTCAAAGTGGAGGGCATAATAAAAAAGTGGTAAATAGATTTTTTCATCAACTATTATGTTGAAGGTGAAAAAATTAGCTACATAAAAAGCAAATGATTGGGATAATACTTTGCTTATATTATAGATCTAAAAATACTGTGATAATATTTGGTGTGAACATAAAGTTATATTAAAACTTCTTTATATTATATTAAAACTTCTTTATATATGATATTTTTGCTAATTTTTCTTACATTTTTGTATTTTCATTTTTGACTTGAGTTAATACCTTTATTGTTTTCTTAAAGCACTTCGAGTACATCAAAAAACAGCTTTGTAAGGGTAAAAGTAATTACACTGAAGACGAGGATGAAGCCTAGACAATTAAATTTTACCAAAGTATATCTAGCTTTAGATAAGCGAGAAAACAAAATTGATCTAGTCTTAGTACTAGAACTTTGTTATAATTCCAATGCTTAATGTTGCGATATTCCCTATTGTCACGTGGTTGTTAAGCCCCATTTATCAACCCCCTTCTACTGTGTGACAGCGCCAGAACACACTACACGTTTTGATACGTCATACAAAATAAGAAGTTTTTCTTTCTTTCGTTTTTTAATTAAGGAACTATTATTTCTGATGAGTCATTATATCGATTATTAAAAAGAAAATTATATAGTTTGAAATGTCTTTTTTTCATATGAAAAAATGCCTTTCTTTTTCTCCACCATCCAGAAACGTGTTTTATGATGCAATATAATACAACCTTTCACGAATTACTCCGTGATAACTAATAAGCATATGTTTCGAAAGTGATTAAACATCTATGTGATACTGATACACATTGTGAAAAAAGAATAATTTTTCTAATATAGTCCACCATGTGCATGAAAACTCTCAACATTCGGGTTGTGTGTTTGATTACACAAAGGAATTGAAAATGGAAGTGTTAAATTGCGTTTTATTGACTTGAACATGAAAGCTGCTTTCTATTTAATTTGGGTTTACACCAAACACAACACTTGGAAAAACTATATCCTCCGTTTGCCAAGTTACGTTCTAGGGGAAACGAGCACGTTGATTAGTTTATATGGAAGTTAAATAAAAAATCGTGACATTCATGTAACATTCATGTCTAAAGAATAGACCGACACATCTAAACTTGATCTCTAATAAGTTATGTTTGCAGTTCAAATATATGCTATATGCACACCACTTATATTTTTGCGAAGTCGACTAACAATTAATCCTACCTTTGCTTACAAACGCATTCAAATGATACATGAATCCCTTGTTTTTCGAGTAAGCAGCAAGTTTTGGGGTTCAACCAAAATCCCATTGCAACAAGGAGATTGATAGCAAGAGCTGGATAGAAATCCAATAATTAATTAAATTTCAAAAACTAGTTCAATTTAAATTAATATCAATTTAAATTAATATGCTATAATAAATCATAGAAAACACAAACAATGATGAAGTGACTAGAATATGAGTGAAAATGGAATTGAAAAGAGTAACACAAAACTCAAAATGATATTTGTTAGAAGTGTGAATATAAAAACGAAGAATGTTTGTGAATTATGGCAGAACGAGTAATAATAACAAGTTTAATATGGAACACCAAATATGTAGAAGTGGGCGATGACTGAAATTAGAGTTTCTCATACTCAATCCATATGGCAATCGTTTACCTATCAATTTTATTTTTGCTCGCCTATTAAAAATATAAGCTGATAATTGATTTTAATATTTGTTGCTACTACATTTTAATATTTGTTACATGTGATAATTTTTTGTTGTAAGAGTTATTGCATTGAGCCATCGATCTAAGAACTATTAGTAATACAGTTAAACATTTCTAAAACAATTTGATGTTTTTGATGTTTTAAAATTATTGACATAGAAAAATAAATAAATAGTACATATTTGCCAAGTGACCACTACACCATATCTCGCAATTTGTCACGGTTTTAAACCGTGACAAATCGAATTTGTCATAGTTTTAAACCGTGACAAAAAACAGCGTCGCAACTAGTTTGTCACGGTTTAAAACCGTGACAAATTGGAAAAAAAAATTTAAATTACAATATAATTTTTTGATATTAACAAACATATTTGGTTGATGGTATAAATTAGTAACAACAATTCATTAAAAAACCCCTAAATCCATGTAAAATGACATTCTCAAATCAAATTTGATCATCACAAGAACCCGATATCTTTTTGTGCAGTAATAATAAAATTACAATTGTGTACTAAAATTCGATGTACATCCATATTTCATAAATATACACATTTCAACCGGAAAACAAGAGAACAAAAATGATAAGAAAAAGATGAAGAGAAATATGTACATCCATATTTCATAAATATACACGTTTGAAAATACAACATTATTCAATCTTGTTGCCATATACATCGAATAGGTTGCTTAATTCAAAAGTACAAGGCAAACGGCGGCAATAAACACTAAGCTAGTAACTCCTTGTATAAATCGAAGCATCAACTGGAAATTAGTCGACTTCTTGGCACAATAATCAAACTCTTCTTGTCCCCTGATTAATCAAGGATTGATTGACAACATACTAAACATAAATACATATAAGAATTAGAAAATAATCACAAGAGAACTAAATTTCGTATCTTCCATTAACCAAGCAAACCACCTAGCTACTTAGTTTAGTACTATCATAAGAAAAGCATAACAGAAAACAAGCTACTCTATGATAAATCCCAACCTTTAAATCATTTCAATCATGAGACAAACTTATACAAATTTATATCTATTGTTCCACCACATACAATCCCAAAAGCAAACATCCTCTACTCATTTAGCATCAATATTGTAGAAAATAAATTGATCAACAAACAAAAGCCACAATTCATTAGGTAATTGCAAATTATAGAGATAATGATTAACTAGCTCGATTCAATACACTATAATTCAGTCATTCCTAGAGTAACTTCATAGGCAAGAACAAGAGATTCTTTTATTTATTGGTAAACCACTCAGTTTTATTTTCCTTCATTCCATAACATTAGTAATCGGAACAAATGTCAGATTGAAAAGAACCAAAAGAAGAAGGGAGAAAAAGGACCAACAATCGAGTGTATTTCACATAGCCGATTAGTGTTGTTTAGTTTTGTATAGATTACCATCATTAGTTACGCCAGCCGAACTCAAATAATCTTCACAAGTTCCATGATGTGGAAGTGATGAACCTTTTTGAGCTGCATTTTTTATTAGAATTTGCCTTCCATTTTCAAGTCCAGACTCTTGGTCTAGCAGATCCTATATAAGAATTACTGCCAATGCCAAAATGTAAGAACATATCTTCCTCTTGAAACAAATGAAAACTCAAACCTTGTACTTGTAGCTAAGTTGTTTAAGATATTCAGTGGTTTCATCCAACATTGATGCTTTGCTGGTCTAATATAGGAAACATCAAAATCATTTCTACAATAATAAATCAATATAATGTAGACCACAATATGTGTAATAAAATATGCAAAAGAATAATATATGTTAGTTTTGAACTAGTTACCTTACTAGAATTTGAAACTGCGTTTTGAAGTGTCTTGAGTTTTTCATTGATCCAACTTCTCCTCCTCTGCCAAAAATCATGTACTGGATAAAAGCTCAGCTCACGTTGAAATCTTTACAAATAAAAATTCACAGTGAGTTAAAGGCAAACCTTTTCTGACAAGTTATGCCGTTATGGATCTCAACTGCTCCACTCCTGTTTGAAGAATGAGGTGGAATAGACTTTACCCGACTCTCAGAATCCTCGGCTTCCATTTTATTTGAAAAATTTTTTTACAGCACAAAAGCAAAAGATTTATTAACTTAAAAAAATAGTAATTCTGAGTAGAAATAGACCATGAAACAGTTGTTAAAGAAATCACCTTTACTACCTTACATTCTTGAACAGCTCTAGAGAGCCAACAGCTAAAAGTTCTGCTCTATGCCTAATTTAATCAAGAGTTGGTAATATAACTCCAGATGAAGAATAACAAATGAGCAAAAAAAATTCAAGAAAAAGTAGTAAAAATGAGAGATACAATGTATATATCCTTAATATAAAAAGACGAGATACAATATATATCTCCTTAATATGTTATCCATAAACAAAATTACCCACAAGAATTTTCCAATAAAAAGGAAAAGGAAAATCAAGCAGCTAATGTAATATCTCCAATTTCTAACTGAGCATCAATGTCTTCAAGTTGCTTCTTCACACTTATATCAATCAATTTGGAACCACAACTTCCATCCATTATAGTGAATCCAGCAACCAGTGAAGGATCAATTTGAGTTCACAGAGTATTGAACTACAACAAGCATACCATTAAGAAACAACTATTAGGTAGTTTGAAGTAATAGTTATTCTCTTTGATATGCTTTATTGATTTAGGAAGATCTTTCTTTCAACAAACACATTGCAGAGCTCTAATATTGAAATGCAGCAACAAAATTAGAATAAAAATTGTACCTTAATCCACTGGGAAAGAGTCCCTAACATGTAGTTTGAGTTGAAGATATTTTGGTCAGAGCTATCTCCTTTACACTTGCCTAGCAGAATAAGTATTCTTATCACTAAGAATTGAATGACGTAAAATTAGGAAAGCAACACCGAATGATAAGCCATAATATATTGTTGAAACCAATTGTGTATAATGTATGTTATTTTTAAGTATCATATAAGATTTTAACTTTATATTGCTTTCATTTTTTACTTCTATCATTAATAAGGTTTGATTGGTTTTAAGCCTCTATTTAGGAAAACTAGTTGGTCAAGTATTGGGAGTATTGATTTTACTTCTATCATATAAAAAGCATTAATCCAATTTTCAAGTATTGGGTCGAGTTTCCTCAGATTGGGGCGACATTTTCAATATATGCTACCACGTTGAACCATGCATAAAAATAAAATGAAACATGAAAAAGATAAGCTAACAACAATCTTCAAAAAATTGGTGCTCAAAAGTAAGTACAATGTGCATGAATAAACATAGGGAAGGTTGTTATGTGATATAGATCAAGGAAACGAAGCACAATGTAAGCATCTCAAGCAATTAGCAAACATTTTGTATAGCTTCAATGAGACAATATGTCAAACACTCTGTAGGCATAAATGGAAAACTCACAATGGCAACTCAATGGAGGTTTCAATCCGAAAAATCCATGTAAAATGAACCTCAATCACAAAATATACCCACAATTCATGAATCCCTTCAAGATTATCATTATTTTGTGTGCCCTACTAGAAGAACCCGAATTAGAATGCAAACATTCATTCTCATACAAAACCATTTCTAATGCCAAATTTGCATTCCATTCAAAAAATGACCGTTGGAGATGCTCCAAGTTCCATGAATTAAAGGGTATGTTTCACACTCTATATACACAAAATATACACAAAGAATACTACATAATCAACAAATTATAGCATAATTTCTAAACCAACGAAGCTATATGCCTAGATTTGTCAATAAAAAAATTAATAATCAATGAGACCAATTTTAGCTATCTCCATGAAGTTCACTACAAGAGATTACCTTGAAATTCAGACGGTGATTAAGCCGGTACTTGAGCAAAAACCTTGATTTTAGCTTGAATTCAAGTTTTGGGACTAATTTTTGCAATTTTCATGGTGAATTTCGAGTAGAATTAGGGCAGAAATTTGGGGATCTCGTTTTGTTCTTGCATTCTGCGTTGCTACTGCTGGTTTTAACTCTTTAATTCAGATTTTATTTTTTTTCTTTTTATAAAACTCGCGAGATAGTTGTCACGGTTTAAAACCGTGACAACACGCGAGATGGTCACGGTTTTAAACTGTGACCAATATTTCGCGGATTGTCACAGTTTTAAACCGTGACAATCCTTAAAAAAAAAATTTATTGTCACGGTTTAAAACCGTGACAATCAGCGAGAATTTTAGTTACTATTTAAAATCGTGACAAATTGAAATTCTATTGAGTGACAAATTACACATTTTGGTGTAGTGGACCGAGGATCGAAAGTTGGATTACTTATAGTAACCACTTAAAACATAATATTAAAACTAATCATCATCATAAAATAAAAGAAAACCTTACACATCATTAACAAATATCCAATGTGGCTATCGCCTTTCTTTTAATCTTTTTTACTGCTACCAACAACTACATCAAGTTCATTATATCTACCTTAGTCCCACTTCAATAACGGTGTGTTTGATTGCAAAGCCGGAAAATGGTCAGAAGGAAAACGTTTTCCGGGTAAATGAATTCCGGGAAAAAATTTTCCAGAAAAATGATAGTTGTAGGTGTTTGATTGGGTTAATTTGAAAGTTGGAAAATAATGTTATGTTCCTTATTTTTGAGTTTTTTAATGAAATTTGATCATTTTCCTTATTTTTATGGGTAAATTAAATTGTCCATTAAAAAAAAAAGAAAAAAAGTATCAAATTTTTCCCGGAAAACAAAAACCACCTCCCCCCAGGAAAAAAAAAGGAAAAGTGCGGATTTCGAGATAAGTTGGAAAACGTTTTCCTGGAAAAAAAACCAATCAAACACTCGAAGCTGGAAAAAATGGCTGGAAAATTCGTTTTCCAGGAAAATTTTTATGGAATTAAACACACCCTAAAAGTAAAATAGCAACGCCTTCTCGCACTAGGCATTGGAATGAATGAAGTGTAAGCTCCGAAACTACTAAAACAACTTGAACATTATATATAGATTTGGTGGTTGTGGTGGTGCAGATAGGGACGATCTTGAAATGTCAAGGTCGTTACACCAAAAATATTGGACATCAATCGTCAATATCACAATGACTGATGATGTTGGTGGTGTTTTTGGCCATGACCAAGTCATTGATGGATATTAATAGATATACTCTTCAAAAATATCCACTAAAATTTGTTCACCCTTCAACGGATACTGTCAAATAAATTGATAGATTTTTTTTTTTTTTATAATTACAAGGTCAATGGAGTGTAGGGAGTGGAATCGAACCATAAACTTAAGGGGTGGGAAACAAATTTGGATACCACTAAATCATATAAGTCTTGACATAAATTGACAGCTTGTTGATCTTATTCATCGATTCCAAACTTGATGGGTATTGGTACAACTTCTGGTGATTTGATTTTGCTACTATCAAAAGCATCGTGCTCCATCAGTTCCTATTTTGTCTTTATAATTTTTCATAATTCCTAATTCATCCTTATTCATTCATTGATTAAAAAATGAAAAAAAACTCTCCATTTTCCTACAATTTTCTTTTCATTTTCCCCTTTATGATCTTTCACTCTCATGTTTTTATTATTTCGAAAAAATCAACATTACATTTAAGTAAAAAATTACAATATGAATGTTAAATCAAAGGTCTCAATCTGAAGTTTCAAACGAGCTTGCCTTCAAAAGCTAAGATCTTGTTTTTTTTCAAGTTAAACTATGCTTACTCGAATTTAATGTAGGGTGTATGGTTGAAAATTGGAGAAAATATATTAAAAAATATAAATAAATTATCAAACCAATATTTGAGTTGTTGAAAATGATGAGAGAAAAAATTAAGTTTGAGCTGATGAATTTAATGTGTATAGAACAAGCCCTAATTATGAACATGCAATTTTTCACGAGCATTAAAGACTCTGGTAAAAGTTAGTTTTTTATGTTTTGCATTTTGAATGAAAAACTCAGTCTATGATGTTTCGTTACATTAAGTCCAAATTATATTTATAGTTTATTGATTTATCCTTTATCCCTAGAATTTATTTTAATCTTTTTATTTTTATATTAATATCTTTACCTTATTTGGTATTTTCATATTTGATTTGATTGTGCAACATTATATACGAATAGGTAAATCAACAACTTAACCTAAAATGGTATATTCTAGAGTTACTCCACGTTTTAGTGGTAGATTAGATATATAGGGTGTTTGGGAACCACTTTGAAAGGTTTTTAAATGTTTTTAATGTAAAAGAGGAGAGAATTAGTGGAGTTGAATGGTGGATATTTGTGGATGTGATATATGGATGTGATTGATTTATGGTAAAGAAAGAATGTATAAAAATTTTGAAAAAAAAAGGAAAAAATATTTAAAAATGGTTCCCTAACAGGGTAATAGTCAATTGGAGAAAAAGTTGAATAAAATAAAATTTCAAAAAATTGGATGCTTTTTTAATGTTAAGTAATACAATTACTTTTTAAAATTATATTAGGCTCAAAAAGTAAATAAGATATCTAATATTTTATTATTCTTTGTGTATCTATATAATATATAAAATAAGGTTTGATGGACAGTTCTTGAATTGCAAAACAGTTATTAGGACAAGATTTTAGTTAGAAATTTGTTGGACCAATTATTTTCTGCCAAGTGTCATAAATCATGGATAAGAATTTTGTTCACCCTAAAAAAGGGTGAACATCACCTTCTTTCTTATGGGTCGATTTGAGGGATGAAAATTTGAAATTTTTTAATTTTTTTTGTTCCATGTTATTCTATTCGTCGAGAGCTTCAAGATGAGTACAATTTTGATATATAATTTTTATTGATTTAAAAATTACTTATTTTTTGTCATAAGCTACTTATTTACCAGCAAAATAAGTAACTTTTAAAATAATAAAAATTATATATCAATATTATACTCATATTAAAGCTCTCGACAAATAAAATAATATGGAACAAAAAAATTTAAAATTTTTAATTTTTTTAACCTCAAATCGACCCACAAAAAAAGAGGTTGATGTTCACCATCTTTTAATAGGGTGAACAAATTTGTTCTCTAAAAAGGAGGGTGAAAATTAACCTCATTTTGGAGGATCAATTTAAGGGTTAAATAGTTGAAAATTTTGAATTTTTTTGTTCGATATTATTCTATTTATCGAAGTTTAATATGAGTATAGTTTTGATGTATAAATTTTACTATTTTAAAAGTTACTTATTGTTAGCGATAAATTACTTATTTAACTGTAAAATAAGTAACTTTTGAAATAACAAAAATTATATATCAAAACTATTTTTTTTGAGCTCTCGATGAATAGAATAATATGAAACAAAAAAATTAATTTTAAGTTTTTTACCCACTTATATCGATCCTCCAAAATGAGGCAAATATTCATCCTCCTTTTTAGCATGGTGAATAAAATTGCTAACTAATAATAATTTATTTTAAAAAAAATGTATTTATTTAATCCCCCAATGTGTACATGTTTTTTTTATTTTTATTGTTTTAAAGTACTATTTAAATCCCCGTTCAAATAAATTAAGAATATTTGTTTAATCTTTAAGTATAAGTTTCAAAAATTTTTCACTAATAAATGTTTAAATTAATTTTTTATTTGTTAACAATTTATCTCTTATTGTCAACTTATGTTTATACTTTTAGAATATTTGTATAATCTGAAATGAAAAAATTTAATATTTTTTCCACTAATATTTTTAGTACAGCAAAATTATACCTTTAAATTTTAATTTAAGTATTCTCAATTATATCTTGAATTTGTACTTAATACAGAAAGGAAATATTTTTTATTATATCTTTAATTGTTATTTAGGAGTAGAAAAATTTCCTAACATAACAAGATTATATCTTAAATTTTTTTACTTTAAATTTTTTTATTATATCTTTAATTTATACTTTAAGTATTTTTAATTATATCTTTACATTTTTAGTGCGGAGTAGAGAAATTTCCTAGCGCAGCAAGATTTTCTTCATTTGCTAATTTTCTACAGCTCAAAAGGGACATCAATATTTTCTAATTAGTGTCTAAAAGTAGTAGAGAAATTTCTTAGCAATTAGCATACATTGTATTCTACCTATAAATTACAAATTACAAAGAATCACAATGATTTAACATATATGTAAAGAGGACTTACTTATTAAATGAAACTATTACATAATAATTTTGATTTCTATGTTTCTTTTTGGTAGGATTAGAAAATATATAGACTTTTTTCTAGGTGAATCATATACATATTTAGGAGATCCCACCTATCTCTGTGTCAAACCGTAGCATTGATATATTGGTATGATAAAAAAATACATAAGCGTTATGAAAGACGTTGAGAGAGAAAATTTCCATTGTATTGTATGTAAGGGCAAGTGATTGAGCTTCTACGAATGAGGGATGTCTCCGCTGTCTTAAGTGATTTACTATATAGCATGAATGAAAAAAGTAGTCACTTTGTGCAAACCCTTCGAGTCTATAACATGATGTTTTTATTTACGTCAACGATATGATAAATGGATTCTATTATCAATTATGGAAGGCTACAAATGAGTCCTCTAGATGAAGAGTATATCATTAGTTATTCATTAAATTTATTTTATTGTGTAATATATAGTCCGATTATGTTATGTTACTTTTATTTGTTTCTACGTTGGTTTTCTTTTATTATTCTCATTTGTGCAATTACAATTTGTTTCAACAGTGAAGAACTGCACTGCACTCTTACATAGTGTCGTGCTACTTAGATGAATAATTATTATGAATCGGGTTGAAATTAGTTTCTTGTGGTTATCTGATTCCTTTGTCGAGTTCAAAGTTTGAATGATATTGAATTGAAATTTTTTATATACATAATTTTCAATTATTATTTTTCTATTCGCACAAAAAAAGTAAATTTAATACATTGTATATTATCGATTTACAAAAAAAAACAAGCTAATAGACGGTGATCGTGAAACAGGACGCTAATATCCTTGAATTGTATACATTTTGAGCTAAGTAATTATTATTTCAATAGTATTTAATTGATTATATATTTTATATTTTATGGATTTTTATTGTAAAATATTTTTATAATTTAATGTAGGATAATAGCCGACCATAGATAAATTTATTGAATTATGAGTGCAGTATAAAATGAAAAACTTAAATTTTCTTTTCTATAATATTTCGTTATTATTAACATTATTTACATTTTATATTACGTGATGATGTTATCGATTAAATACAACTGTCATTTTGTTAAAAAATTTATTTTGCATTATTCTTTACCACAAAAATCAATCTAAATAATTTTTTTTAGATTTCATGCAAATCTATACAGCTTTACTCCCGTGCAACGCACGGAGGGTGAAAACTAGTTCATTCTAACTTAATGTATTGCAATCAATTTTCGACTTTTGAAAAATAATTAATATAATACCATGCGTAAAGTGCATGTTGCAATATCACGTGCAATACACGTATTTGTAACTAGTACAATTAAATTAAAATTAAGAATAAAAAGTTATTCTGAAATAATTATTTCCAAATTCGAACGTACCAAAGATTTTTCACATCAAAATATCAGTGCCAGTAAACCCGATCCTGGATGATTGAAAACTCAAATTAATCAGTCACTTGTCCAATCATTCACCGGATCTTGTAGGAATATATTTCCTCTATAAACCAAGATCTCTCGTGTTGGATCATCAAGAATACACATAAATTAGAACGGAAGCGTACCTGAATCAACCATTGTGCTTGCAATATTGGAATCCTATGGTTTCGATCTTCCAAGTCAACAAGCGGCTCTTTATTTCTCTCTACGATGGAATGTAAAGAATGAAGCAATCACTAGAATCCTAATTATAATCAGATATATACATATATACAACGGTCTGCTAACCTAATTCAACCTCATCATGTAATTAGAACCCCTACCAAGATTCACACACATATAAAACCCACACTTTAATTGATGTATAAAAGCCCAATATACGAAACCTTATTAGATCACTTTAAACGGGCTCAACCAAATACGATAGCCTTTAATTTAATACACAATAATTACATATATCAGCCCACATGTTCGATTAAAACCTTACAGATCTATCTTTCATCTTTCTCATACACCGGCTGTTACAGGTCGTGAACCCCCAACGTAATGAACTTATCACCGAGAAAGCATTTGAGAAAACTGGCACTTGCCAGTAAGTCAATGGATTAGAGAAGTCAAACCAACAATCAAATTATCAACTTTCGTATGGATTGAATCTTAAATGTCGCTATCAATATCTAGTAAGCATGACATGTGCTAGAGGATTCCCGGCAAATTAAACTAGTAATAGGTTAAATATATTACTATTAAAATTAATTATCTTGGTTCATTAGTCTAGTAATAATACATAATCAGGATTTCTTTATAGTTCAAGTGGCCATGTTATCATGTTTATTAGTTAAAATACTTCCCATATTATTTATCTTTTGTTCTTAACGGCCTATCTACACAAATGAGACCATAATTAATCGATAGTCCGATTTATTATATGTAATCGAATTTGCTCCCCTACCCACTGTGACGGAACGGGAGCCGTGCCCGCGACTAATGTGGACGTGCCAAACCAAGATGTTCCCTTAGTTTGGCACGTGCCGGACGTGGTTGTTGTGTTGTGTCAGCCCGATATGATAGTCATGTCAGATGTGGGTAGCCCACGCTGGGTGTAAGGGAGCATTTCCCTATATGTAATTAGGGCTAATAATTTAATGCCCTCCTTGTTTATTGAACACAAGTTTAGTATTCAGTATTTCAATAGTACTAAAAATTCTAATGCTTATATAGAAAGATTTTCATTATTCTTCCTTTTTTCTTTTTTTTTCCCCTATCTTGTTTTTTTCTTATAATTCTCTTAGAGCATGTAGGAAAGAGTTTTAGTACATCAAGATTTGTATTGTAGTGTATTCTTATTTCTTATATTTATCTTCGACAACCTCTCAACCTAATAAATTTTAACAAGGTCTGAAAAGTTGAGCATAATTTTATTCAACGTACAGCTAGAATTAATTCAACGTTGGTTGATGTAAAATTACTATTTTAAGCACCAAGATGGAAAATAATTGAAACTTCTTCGGCGGAATCTGACTAAAGGAGACAATGTTTATTGTGTTAATAATAACATTACTTGAAAAAGAAGGTTGATAATCGAAATCATGCACAGTGGTCAAAATCCGGAACAACGGTAATTCAACATGTAGAGATAGGAGAAGTAAGAATTGACACATAAAATTTTTGCAAAATAAATAAATGAAAAGATATATGAGCTTTTTAGTGAAAGAGGGAGTGAACTACGGAGAAATAAGGCTTTCTTGTGTTTGGTGTGATGACTTTACAAAAAGCATATTTATTATGATTGATTACTATTATCGATAATATAATAGCGAATCAATAATGATTGATTTAGTTTCGATCGAATGGAGGTTTTCTATCTTACTAGCCTAAAAAACAAAAACATGTCTTCCATCTTTACTTCTACCTCCTCTTTTCTATTCTCTTACAATTGTTCTTCAAAATATCCACCAAGCCTTCGATCAGAACTACCACTTTAATGATATATTAAGTGTATAAGATTTAAAATGACAAATAAATCAATTCCACATCATCATTCATTTAATGATCATGACCTCTTCCGAGTAGCATCACGCTTGCCTAACACATCACGAGCTAGAAAATAGATTTGACCTTGTTAAGAGAAAACCATTGATTTATCTGGGGCTAGGCTTTGCAATCCACAAGCTGGTACGGACACACAATTATTCCAAAACTGTTGAGAAACACACACAAAGCTGGCTTTTGGTTGCCACATACAGTCAGAGTCACTTCATAGAGAGACAAGCCATTGATTCAGAATCACAAAAATCAGTTAAAAAAGAGAGAGGGAAAAAGAAAAATAAATAAAAACGGCTCTGTAGCCTAGTCGAAAGTGATGGCAAAATTTGAGTAGGAGGCGGGTGGCTGCAAATCGTTCACTTTGTTATCCCAAATCTTTAATTTACCGTTTCCACACATTTTGCACACTTCTCTTCTTCTCTGAAATAGCACCCCTCACCGTCTGTTCCATTGTTTGAATAATACACTGCCGTTATAGAACAAACATACATACTGCGTGTTAGGTGTTTGAGAAAAGGTTGATGAGAAGATGTCTCTAAAATCAGTAGGGCATGTGGTGCAGCCTGTGAAATTATTTGCAGGGAATAGTTTTGGTGGCAACAAAGACTTGGTTTCTGTTGATTTTGTTGGGTTATGTAGTGGGAAAAAATCGAAAAAGGCGTGTTCAAGTTCTCGCAAGAGAATTAGTGTAAATGGTCGTAGTGTTCAAAGGAGTTTTCTTGGGTTAAGAAGGAACTGGGTATCGTCTCTTAAGGCTGTTCTTGATGCTGAGCAGGTTAATATTGCCTCACAAGAGTTCTCTGATCTTAAACCCAAGGTGGGTTTACTTAAAATCTCTATAGGCTTTTTTGCCATTGATATCATTTCAATGGGTTTATTGTGATGAATATATCTCTCTTTTCTTGGTATTGTTTGTGAATTGTTCCATTGATTTCTGATATTATCTCACGTTGATTCATCTTGCTGCATAATATCGCTTTCCTTTTTTCTCTAATGAGAAGGGGTTCTATTCTGTAAAGGCACACCATCAACTTATCCAAATGGGAAAAATGTGAAGCTCACGAATATGATTCTGTTTTAACAATTCTAGACAATAATGATATAGAGATGTTTTCCAACTATATTGCGTTTAAGGTCAATATTTTGAAGACCATCCTTGTTATATGAAGTGTTGCACATGCTTCTATTTAACCATGTGAATTGATTTATACTCTTAGGCTGTGAACTTAGAGGACATAATATCCGAGAGAGGAGCATGTGGAGTTGGCTTTATTGCCAATTTGGATAACAAAGCATCACAGGAGATTGTTAAGGATGCTCTCACGGCTCTTGGCTGCATGGAACATCGTGGGGGTTGTGGCGCAGATAATGACTCTGGTGATGGTTCTGGACTGATGACTTCAATTCCTTGGGAGCTTTTTGACACCTGGGCCAACAAACAAGGCATAGGCGCTTTTGACCGACTTCACACCGGTGTTGGAATGATGTTTCTTCCCACGGACGATGACCTGAGGAAAAAAGCCCAATCTGGTCAGTAGATAGCTTGATTCCCAATTAATACATCCCTACAAGTTCTTACCTAATGATCAATTTATTGTTGTTACTTTTCCTCACTGCTGAGGCCACCATCTGTCTTCTGACCTTTAGCTGGTCCATTTGCAGTTATTCTGGATATATTTAATCAAGAGGGCCTTGAAGTGCTCGGATGGAGGTCTGTACCTGTAAATACTAATATAGTTGGTCGTAATGCTAGAGAAACCATGCCGAACATACAGCAGATCTTTGTACAAATTTCTCAAGAAGAAAATGTGGATGACATAGAAAGGGAGCTGTACATTTGTCGGAAATTGATTGAAAGAGCAGCGAGTACAGAAATATGGGGGGAGGATCTTTATTTTTGCTCATTATCCAATCAAACTATTGTTTACAAGGGAATGCTTCGTTCCGAGGTTCTGGGTTTGTTTTATTTGGATCTTCAGAATGATTTGTATAAATCTGCTTTCGCTATTTACCACCGAAGGTACAGTACAAATACAAGTCCAAGATGGCCACTGGCTCAACCAATGAGGTTCCTCGGTCACAATGGAGAGATCAACACCATACAGGTAATATCATCCGAAGTGAGGGTTTGTGTCATTATTTACCGGATATTTGATCGTATCTACTGAAATCATTATTCAGGGTAACTTGAACTGGATGCAATCACGGGAAGCATCTCTGAGGTCTCCTGTCTGGCGTGGTCGTGAAAATGAAATCCGCCCGTTTGGGAATCCTAGGGCATCTGATTCTGCCAATCTTGATAGTGCTGCTGAAGTACGCCTAACTTCTTTATAATTACATGATTCCTTGTTTATCCTTAGAGTTACACAGAAAGTCTGAAGTGAATGCATATTGCATTATTAAATCTTAAATGTGCTCTTTCTTTTTTACAGCAAGAATTTTCTGCACGAATTTTTTTGTTAGTTTTTCATGTATATCATTGTTTTTAAAGGCCACTTAGTTTCCACTGTATTTTTGATGCAGTTGTTAATAAGAAGTGGCCGTGCTCCTGAGGAATCTCTGATGCTTCTTGTCCCAGAGGCATACAAAAATCACCCAACATTGATGATTAAGTACCCTGAGGTATTATATTTCTTTGTCATTTATGTACATGCTTTTGGTAAATGTTTTCTGTACTAATGCAGCTTAATTTATCACCAGAGCATGTTTGGCCAAACATTAGGTTTTATATAAGTGACACTTTCTTAATTTCTGTGGGATTTCAGTACACCTTTTTGAATTAGTAGATAAATTTATGAATCTAGTATGTATTATGTCAAACTTATTCAACTTCATTCTTGTCTCCTTGGCCCCGTTTACATGGCTCATTCTTCTTTCTTATCAGATTGTTGATTTTTATGATTACTACAAGGGTCAAATGGAGGCTTGGGATGGACCTGCTTTACTTTTATTCAGGTCACAATTGAAATGAAACTTTTACTTTTTGTTGTCTAAGTAGTAGCTATGTGGTTCCACTATCCTTTCAACTCACATTTGTAGAACGTTAATGCCCAAGTTGTGGAGTTGTCACTGTGATATGATGGGATTATGTATGAGTGATTTATAGTACAAACGATATAGTCAAGAACAAGAAATTTTGATGCATCACTTTGCTATCACGCCTCGAGTTACCTAATAGCTGTAAAGATATATCTGCGTTTTTTGAATTCTGAAAGTGAAATTATTTCTTGGATCTATTAATTTTATGCTAAGACATTTCCGTAAAGTTATTAATCACATTTGAATGCCTATCAGTGCTTCAGTTCCTATACTTTTTCCCTCCATAGAACTTCCGTTTAGAGGCTTGTATAAATGGTTTTAAATGCTACGAATAAGTTAATATCGTTCAGTTAATTACCCTAAAAACACATTTCAGATTCATGCTAAGATCAAGATGTTTGCTAATTCTGATTGCATCATTCGCCAGCAGTTCTGCAAATATTCTATTATAGCATAGTAACCTCTTTCCTCTTTTTGTAATTTCTCATGGTTATACCTTATCTTGTCTCCTGTCATCTTTCACAGTGATGGGAAAACAGTTGGAGCTTGTCTGGACCGTAATGGGCTTCGTCCAGCTAGATATTGGCGGACGGTAGACAATGTTGTCTACGTTGCGTCTGAGGTGTGTACTTTTTCTCTCTTTTCCTGTCCCTTTTTTAATGAACCTTAACTTTTCTAGATAGCATAAACTCCTTTTGTTTCCTAGGTCGGCGTCCTACCAATGGATGATTCCAAAGTCATAATGAAAGGACGGCTAGGTCCTGGTATGATGATAGCTGTTGATCTATCCAGTGGTCAGGTTTGTGCAGAGATCTAATCATTAACTTTGACTTGTTTTGGATTAAATTGTTGGTGTAAAGGACTCTATTAGTGGAAAAATGTACCTTTTATTGTCTTTGCATTTAGTTACTGTGTTGATTTTCATATTTATCTACTCTTATCTTTCTGTGCATTGCTATATTTTTACACACACCATAAAAAGTGTCAATCCTGAATCCCAAAGTCAATGCACTCTCACGAAGTTTAGATGGTATTACAAACTTTTCTGAAAGCACGCTTTGTATAATCTAGGCCCAATTAAAGTTAAGTGTCTGAAGCACAGATCAGGAATTTATTTAGATTGTAATTTTGAATTCTAAAACCATAAGATTATAATGCATCATATTCTTTTCCTAGTAATTTATTGTAAAATTTCCATCATATTATGCAGGTGTATGAGAATACAGAGGTCAAAAAGCGAGTTTCACTGTCAAACCCTTACGGAAAATGGGTTGCTGAGAATCTCCGTTCTTTAAAGCCGGCAAACTTTCTTTCGGCGACCCTAATTGACAATGACGTAATATTAAGACGCCAACAGTAAGTTCTTAAAAATTTCCACTTTAAGAATTCTTCTTTTGATTTTTGTTTGTTTATTTGCTTTCGGGATTCATATGCTTTGAATATGCTAGTGCTTGTTTAATCTTGTTTGAGCCATGGTGTGACTTGTGTGCCAGATTGCAGTATCAATTACTTTGGCTACAACTATCATGAAATTTTATTCTTATGACAACAGGGCGTTTGGCTATTCCAGCGAGGATGTTCAAATGGTTATTGAAACTATGGCTGCTCAAGGGAAGGAGCCTACTTTTTGCATGGGAGATGATATTCCGTTGGCAGTAATATCTCAAAGGCCACACATGTTATATGATTATTTCAAGCAACGGTTTGCTCAGGTATGGATCCTTATTTGTGGAAACAATGCATAGTGCTATTGAGTAACTTCAATGTTGAGATGTTCGTGCAAGTTGTAAAGTTTTCTGTGCAATATCCAATTGTCTTCTGGCTAAATGTCTGAATGATGGGACTGGAGAATTTCTCTGTCTCGTTTACTTTAGTTCTTTTTGTAGTATTGTCTATTGTAGGTCCTACGCATTTAATCTTCCATTGTCATAAATACAGATTGACAGTTAGATTACCTTTCTGATGATATATTTTGATTAATTTCGAGAACTTATTTAATTTATTATAATGGTTCTATCATTTTACATGCCAGGTTACAAATCCTGCAATTGATCCTCTCAGAGAAGGTTTGGTCATGTCTCTTGAAGTAAACCTCGGAAGAAGAGGGAATATACTAGAAACTGGTCCAGAAAATGCCTCTCAGGTTCTTATTCATTTCCTATTTCTTTAGAGCGCACAAAAGGGTTGGTTCTTTCATGGCTGCTTGTTTCTTTCAAATCTTTGATATGGGTCTTATTTGGTAAGCCTGAGAAGTCGGTACTATATGTGGGTCGTATAGAATGTGTGGATCAGTTGTAGTTCAACCAAAAGTTTTTATAAACAGAAAGGTTTATAAACTCTTTCCAAACTAGGATATTATGCTTGGTGTAATATTTGATCTTTTCTACACTTCATTCTTCCTTTTGCTTGTATTTTGAACTTAGTGAGTTTATTTTTTTCAACCAGATAATTCTATCGAGCCCTGTTCTGAATGAAGGAGAGCTCGAGTCTTTATTGAAAGATCCACACTTAAAAGCCCAAGTATTACCAACATTTTTCAATATAAGGCAAGGGGTTGATGGGTCGTTGAAGAAAACTCTGGCCAAACTTTGTGAAGCTGCTGATGAAGCTGTTAGAAATGGGTCGCAGCTGCTCGTGCTTTCTGATAGGTCTGACGAGCTGGTAAGCACATTTTTCATGTGTCTCACTCGTGTATCTTATCAGTTGCAGACGCCGTGTTGACATAAAAATGATTGTGAATGTGTGGTTGGCAAATAGAATAAATTATTGTCAAAGTATAAGAAAAGTTGTCAAGTCAATGAAATGAGTAGTAGAAAACGATTTTAGAGAAAAATGATTTTTCCGAGAAGCTATACCAAACAAGCTCCAAGTCTCTTTTTTTATGTCCACCATCTACCCTTTTACTTCCATGTCGCACATCCTAATGAACTCCTTTTTTTTTTCTTCTCCTTTTCTAGGAGGCAACTCGACCAGCAATTCCAATACTTCTCGCTGTGGGTTCTGTTCATCAGCATTTAATTCAGAACGGGCTGCGAATGTCAGCTTCTATCATTGCTGATACAGCTCAGTGCTTCAGTACTCATCAGTTTGCATGTTTGATTGGATATGGTGCAAGGTTACTTTAATCATCTACAACTGCTATTTATTTATTGGTTTCAAAAATCAGACGATGTTTGCATGTTTTTATTCATGGATATAATTTTTTCATGTCTTTCTTATGGTATACCTTTGATTTAACATCTTATAGTAGTTTCTCTATATTAACCCCCCCTGTTGGGGTAATTTGCATATCCACCCCCCCCTCCCAGTGGCATAGATAGGGGGGGTTGGACTATGCTGTAACCCAGTCCAACCCTGAAGTTAGTTCAAATAAAAGAGAGTGCAACATATGACACACAAAGCTTTGTTTCTGGGTTGGTTGAACTCACAATTGAGATGGTGGAGGACTTGGGTTCGATTCTCTAGCTCACCAACTTCCTTGTTTTTCTTCCCTTCTCCCCCTTGCCTTTTCTTTGAGATGTTTGGTTTTGGCCACTTTCTCCACCTCAGAAATTGCACGCGAGTCCCTAACAATCACTTTGTTGCATTTTGGTCCTTAATATTTGACTTTTCTTACAAAAAAGTCCTAAAATAATTGCATCTAAAGTCCTTAAACTTTCAAAAGTTACATTCTGGTCCCCAAACTTCTAAAAATGTAACACTTTTGATCCCTTTTTCTCCTTTTTCGCATGTTCTCATCCAAATTGAGGGATTATGCCTACCAACACAAAATATACATATAAATAAGTAGATATCTACTCGATCTAATGATAAATAGTTTGTTTAGAGATAATAATAAGTGTGTAAAATACACACTTATCATTGTTGAACACTTTCTTTTACATTACGCATATATTACCTCTCTTTACCCCCCTCTCTTTCTCTCAAATTAAATGTTTATTTTCATTTTATTTTATTTTTTGTATTTAAATTTATTGGTGATTGTGTAAACTTTAAGTAATATAAAATTACAATTTATCTTTCAAACTCAATTTCTAATTAAATTTCATTAAAAAATAATAATTAAATGAAAAATGCCAATTACTTTTTCTCTTCTAGTAAAAACCTCTAAGTCCATATTTCAAGTGGAGAATTTATGAAATTTTCTATTTTCAAGTGGTTCTCTCTCTCTCCCCCCCTAAATGCTTATTTTCTTTCTTTTTTTTTGCATTTTTATTTATTGGTGATTATGTAACTATAGGTAATAAATTACAATTTATCTTTCAAACTCAATTACTAATTAAATTTCATTAGAAATAATAATTAAACGACAAATGATAATTATTTTTTCTTTTTCAAGTAAAAACCTCCAATTCCATATTTCAAATGGTGAATTTGTGGAATTTTCTATTTTCAAGTGATCCCTTTATTACTCTTTGTGAATGAAAGTCTTTGGTTTTTTTTCTTTTTTTTTTTGTCAGGAAAGTCTTTAATTTTTAATATATTTGTTTCGATGAAAATTAGAAGAAATCATCGTATTTTTATTACTTTAATGTACATTATCATTTTTTTTGTTATATAATGGATTCGTCGAATAAGAATATACACTGAGTTTAGATATCATCGGAAAAGAACGGAGCCCAGTAAAAAATTTTGCGCGTAACCCCACCTAAGCTGAATTCCTAGCTACGCCCTGCCCCCTCCTTCTTCTTTTGGGATAATATGGGCTACATCACAACTTGCTAATTCATAAGGTTGAGAAATAGAGTACTAATATCTCCCTTACAGATTCGAAGTCACTGCTTCCTTAGTTTAATGCGATCTCTTGTTCATATATTTATTTATATATTGTTACTTTTATCTCCTACTGTTGTCTTTATATCATTGCAGTGCTGTATGTCCATACTTGGCACTTGAGACGTGCAGACAATGGCGCTTGAGCAATAAAACCGTGAACCTGATGCGGAATGGGAAAATGCCCACCGTTACAATTGAACAGGCTCAAAAGAACTTTTGCAAGGTTCTTATGCTTGCTACTTATAATGTTCTTTAGACGTTTGCATCTTTCCTTGAATCCTTGTTTGACCATGCTAATTTCGAAATAACTATTCAAAATTCTGTTTCAGGCAGTAAAATCTGGCCTTCTGAAAATTCTCTCCAAAATGGGCATCTCATTGCTGTCAAGGTATGTGCTTGCTTCAAAGCCACCTTTAAATGTAGTATCCTGTTCTTCTGGATTTGTGGCATATGTTGCTGTTTATCTGTCTTCTCCTTGAGTACTAAATATTGCTGAAAATTATTTGGCTTTAGTTATTGTGGCGCTCAGATATTTGAAGTTTATGGATTGGGTGAGGAGATCATTGATACTGCATTCTGCGGGAGTATGTCGAGCATTGGCGGTTTAACCTTGGATGAGGTAATACTCCGAATAAGAATGAAGCACATTGTTCTGTTGCACCGACTCTTGTTCCTCCTCCTTTTTTAACTTTTTATGAAATTATTATTAATTAAATTATTTTGGGTTAACAATGTCTAATTCTTGCAGTTGGCAAGGGAGACGCTATCATTTTGGGTTAAGGCTTTCTCTGAAGACACAGCCAAAAGACTTGAAAACTTTGGGTTCATACAATTTAGACCTGGAGGTATATGTTTCTAACAGAATTTTGAACTTATATGAGCACAACTTTTATGTCTTCCTTTGACTAACTTTTAGTTTCTTTCAGTAAGAAATATTAAACCTCTTTTTCCTTTTTATCCATTAAGGCGAATATCATGGTAACAACCCTGAAATGTCAAAGCTGCTCCATAAAGCTGTCCGCCAAAAGAGCGAAAGTGCTTATTCGGTTTATCAGCAGCATTTGGTTAACCGACCTGTGAATGTGAGTTGCAGAAGTTGACCTAAAAATGCTCTCTAACGTGCCCACTTTGCGCATATCACTTGTTAGACAACCAAGTTTCTTTGAATGTTTTACAGATTTGCCCTTATTGCAGGTTCTCAGGGATCTTCTTGAGTTTAAAAGTGACCGTTCGTCTATTCCAGTTGGAAGAGTAGAACCTGCGACATCTATTGTTCAGCGGTTTTGCACTGGTGGCATGTCACTTGGAGCTATTTCCCGGGAAACACATGAAGCAATTGCTATTGCCATGAATAGATTGGGTGGGAAATCTAATTCCGGAGAAGGGGGTGAGGTAATCAATTATCTTGTAAAACTTACATTTTATTTTTGGCCTTTTGTTTTTGATCATGTAAAACTTATTTGCTGCATTTGAAGTGCTAATATTTCATCTTCGTCCAGGATCCTATTCGCTGGAGTCCACTTACTGATGTTGTAGATGGATACTCTCCAACACTGCCACACCTTAAAGGTCTTCAAAATGGTGATACTGCAACAAGTGCCATCAAGCAGGTAGGAACACCCATCATTCATGACATTTTGGGGCAGTTTGAGGCCAAAACAAACCAGAATTGGGTTGGTTTGAGGCCCACCGGATTGGTTTTACAACCCCAAAAACCCTTCGGATATCAGGCTGGTTTTACCCAACCGGTCTGGCGGCCAGGTTGGGCCTCTTCCCATGCCCAGTAGAACCTGAAACACCATGGAGGACATAAAAGAGCTAAAATCTTGTTTAGCAAAATTATTATATCTTTATAAATGTATTTAGTATCATTAATGATGAAAACCACGGTGGTTATTTTGATTTGATCTTTCAGGTTGCTTCAGGGCGGTTTGGCGTTACTCCGACATTCTTGGCTAATGCTGATCAACTAGAAATCAAAATTGCTCAAGGGGCAAAACCAGGTGAAGGTGGACAACTGCCAGGGAAAAAAGTTAGTGCGTATATTGCAAGGCTAAGGAATTCAAAACCTGGAGTTCCTCTCATATCTCCACCTCCACACCATGACATCTACTCTATCGAGGATCTTGCTCAACTGATTTTTGACCTTCATCAGGTGAGGATATACAACATATTCTTCCTTTAAACAGGTTATCATGTAATCATAGAACTATGAAATTCATACTTGTAATTCGACTGAACAGGTCAACCCTAAGGCTAAGGTATCTGTAAAGCTTGTGGCAGAAGCTGGCATTGGCACAGTGGCTTCTGGGGTGGCAAAGGGTAATGCTGATATTATACAGGTATATATCAAAGACAATCTTTGTGCTCAGAGTCAAAGTGCTAATGCATGTTTGGCTAAGCTTAAAAAGACTACTTATAAAGGATTTAAGTAAGTTATCAGAAAATCATTGGACACATTGAAGTTAGTATTTATTTATTTATTTTTTTAAGACCTCGTATACTACAGGGCATAAATTAAATATTTTGATTGATTGACTATTTGATATCATAGTCGTGAAATGTGAATGTATAAACACTTGCATGTTGTAGAAAAACACGGAATGGTTACCTTGTACAGTAGACACCAAAACCATCAGTATATGGTAAATTCTTCTCGAGGCTTTTACTTGGTTGCCGTATTAAATGGGATGTGATTAAGTGAATTCACTAATACGTTTGACCTGGTTTGCAGATATCTGGGCATGATGGGGGAACTGGAGCAAGCCCTGTGAGTTCCATCAAGCATGCTGGTGGTCCTTGGGAGCTCGGGCTTACAGAAACCCACCAGGTGGGCCTGATAGTTTCCCAATTTACTATTTTTCCCTTTTCGCTCTAATTCATAGTCACTCCCTTCGGCCATTTGTTCTACAACAAAAGTTAACTTTTTTCTTTTGTTTTCTGGGTCTGGCATTTTGCATTCACTGTAGACACTCATTTCAAATGGGCTCAGAGAAAGAGTAATTCTCAGAGTTGATGGTGGCTTTAAAAGTGGATTCGATGTTCTAATGGCTGCAGCAATGGGTGCTGATGAGTATGGATTTGGTTCTGTAGCAATGATTGCCACAGGTTGTGTGATGGCTCGTATTTGCCACACCAACAATTGCCCCGTTGGCGTTGCTAGTCAGGTGACAGGCATTACTACACATTACGTTCTTTTTATATCCACCTGTCAATCGCCTGAAAATTTCTAATTCGTTTTGGTTTAATTTACTTCAGAGAGAGGAATTAAGAGCTCGTTTCCCCGGTCTACCTGGCGACCTTGTCAACTTCTTTTTGTATGTTGCCGAAGAGGTAATGTATCTTTGAAAAAATGAGTAATTTCTGACTAAGCTTGCAATTGTCTCCTAAATCGTATTGTAACAACCTATTGACAATATTTGCCAGGTAAGAGGCATGTTGGCCCAACTGGGCTATGAGAAACTAGACGACATAATCGGACGTACCGAGCTACTAAGAACTCGGGATATTTCATTAGTGAAGACTCAACATCTTGATCTTAGCTATATTCTGTCTGTAAGTATACATTATATTCTTTCAATCCATTTTCACCTGAAATCATTTTGGTCTTTCAGAAATTATTTTTTACATTTATTTATTTATTATTTTTTTAGAGTGTTGGATTACCAAAATGGTCCAGCACAATGATTAGGAACCAGGAAGTTCACAGCAATGGTCCAGTTCTTGATGATACGTTGCTTTCAGATAAACCGGTAACTTGTGTTTTTCATAATTATTTATTTATATATTTTCATTCTATTGAGTATTGAGTATGATCAGTTGCTAATGATAAACACAACAAACTAAATGAATTTTTCGACCTTGTATAACGCTGTGTCATTTTTGCTTAATTGAGTATCTAAAACAACGTTTTCCTATCTACAGATATCAGAGGCAATTGAGAAAGAACTGGTGGTTAATAAAACCGTAAATATCTACAACGTTGACCGAGCAGTTTGTGGGCGTATTGCAGGTGTCATTGCAAAGAAATACGGAGATTCTGGTTTCGCTGGGCAGCTGAATATAACGTGAGATATTTGCCCAAGGATATAAATTTTCATTCCCCAGTTGTCATTTCGTTATGAAACGGCCTTGTCTGTTAACTAATGATTTGTTTCTTTCCTCCATATACAGATTCACGGGCAGTGCTGGGCAGTCGTTTGCTTGTTTTCTGACACCTGGAATGAACATTCGACTAGTTGGAGAAGCTAACGATTATGTGGGGAAGGTAATCCTCGAATCATATAATTAACAGTAGTGCGGTCTGCGAAATGTGTCAATAATAATGAGTAATGATGTAAGATGTGTGGTTAACATTGAAGTTTGACATCGACTGCATAGTAAAAAACTAAAAATTAATTATCAGGAAGGAAAAAGTTAAAACGAACATCAGCTAATGCATAGGCTTATTTCAGGGAATGGCTGGAGGTGAATTGGTTGTAACCCCTGTTGATAATACTGGATTTGTCCCCGAGGATGCTACTATTGTAGGGAACACCTGTTTGTATGGAGCCACAGGTGGTCAAGTCTTTGTAAGAGGGAAAGCCGGGGAGCGTTTTGCAGTGAGAAACTCACTTGCTGAAGCAGTAGTCGAAGGCACTGGTGATCACTGTTGTGAGTATATGACTGGCGGTTGCGTGGTTGTCCTTGGAAAGTGAGGGTTTTTTTTTTCCCCAACTAATTAATATTATAAGATACGCTATAGTAGTACACATGGAACTTTCTAGATTGTGAGTATCTTCGTCTTGCTTTTGGTAGGGTGGGTCGTAATGTTGCGGCTGGTATGACTGGAGGTTTGGCGTACATTCTTGACGAGGATGATACACTTATCCCCAAGGTTTGTAGCTTTGAGCTTTTCGTGCTAGGGGAAATGGCTTATCGACATTTATGAAACTTCGTAAATTGCTACAATCTTTGGTGACCAATTTGAAACAAAATGAAGTTTAGGGACCAATCTGGAAACTTGATAGGGAAATATTTAAATATTTATCTGGTCACATGCTATGCTATGTAAATTTTAACAGGTGAACAAGGAAATTGTGAAGATCCAGAGAGTGGTTGCTTTGGTCGGTCAGATGCAACTAAAGAGCCTTATCGAAGCCCATGTTGTAAGTCGAAAGTTGAAACATCATATTGAGCAATGTTCTAATGCCCACCGCCTACATGGCATGATATTATTAATCATGTGGGGTCATCAGAATTACACTGATGACCCCACATGAGCAATGATACACTGCCAAGTGGACTGTGATCACAACGGTTCTAACTTGTAACATCATAACACACGACAATTTCAAAACCTTAAATGTGTCTCATTTTGTGCCTAGGAAAAAACGGGGAGCAGCAAAGGGGCTGCGATTCTCAAGGAATGGGACAAGTATTTGCCGCTGTTTTGGCAACTCGTTCCACCAAGCGAAGAAGACACTCCCGAGGCTTGTGCTGACTTTGAGCAAACTACCAAAGGACAGGTGACTTCATTGCAATCTGCATAGGAAATGACATATCCACAAACTTTCAACCTTCAAACGGCGCAAAATTGCCTTTGTATATAAAAAGTTGTGTCCGAGCTTTCTGAAATGGAATCTCAAACGTTGGTTTTTGTCGTCGAAGGTGACAATGAACAGATGTTTGAAAGTTTGTCCTGCCTTCGACAGCCGTACATGATCTTGGAGAAAATGTAGATGCAAGGTTGTATGAATTTGAGGTCACCATACTACCGCACCTAGCACACACTTGTGGCTTCAAAACACTCGAGGGCAGGGTGCTGTTTGAGGGTTATTTTCGCCATTTCATGTCAAAAAATTTACTACTTTCGATAATGTAAATGCAATCACTACCCACTAAGGTATACAATGAAATAAAAAGTGCAGTAATACGATGTTACTTATTTTTATTGGTCGCACAGCACCTACGTGTTAATTGTACCAAAAGTTCTCTTTGTTCACTTAATATCCAAACCAGTAAAACTTGTGCCAACTTGTACTTTACCGTCTTTTAAACGGTACATCCAGTCCAATAATAATAATAATAATGTTTGTCCAATTTATATGCTTAAAATTAACAAAAAACATTGCTTTGCATATATATATATATATATATATATATATATATATATATATATATATATATGTGAATTGTTGGTTTTATGTACATCGACCAAATTAATTTTTTTTTTTTTTATGCCCTATCCGGCTGGAATTCGTTATTATAGTAAAGATGTATTATCAAAGGGTTGATGCAAAAATTTTGACTCAATATAATTTGGGACGAAAATTTTAAAATAAACAAAAGTTTAGGACTTTTAGTGATATTCAAATATGGCGAAATTCGTCCAAGTGGGTTTGTCCTAGTGAAAAAGTCACTCCTTATTAGTGATTGATACGATCACACTCTACGATCCCGACTTTGTACTAACAAAAATATGGTGAAACTATAAAATAGTGTAGCTTCAATTAGATTATCCATATATAAAGGCTAATTATATCACACCACACTTTTTAATGATGACACCACATTTAAATTGTAGTGGACTTCCTCAATTATCACTTTTTTTTCTTTGTAATTTGTGTCCTCAATTTTATTTTTTATTTTTCACATTATTATTCTTAAACTTCAACTAAATAATCATATTGTGTCTTGAATCACAATTCTTCTCTAAATACTTTGTATACTTGCGTTCAACTTAGGTTTAAAAATTTTGTCGGAGTTTTATTTTTTATGTTGATTCTTTCTTTTTCAAAATCGCAATGAATATATTTAATTATAATCTCTCGGCTAATTTATAAATAATAAGAAATTTATACTCCAAACAGCATGTACAAATTAGAAGAAGGTTGATGATAAGAGTTTGATGTAGAAGTTTGAAGGATGCGAGTGAAAAATTTTGAGGAAATGGAGGATGTTAATCACAATTAAAATTGGTGCATCCAATAAAAAATATAGTGTATCTATGTATAGTTACCCATATAAGTATGAATGAATTTAAGTAAAATGACAAAAAATAACCAATGCCTCTAATGCAAATCCGTTATCCGTTAGTTAGAGAAGTAAAACAGAATTTTTTTTTTACCAAAGCATACTACATGAATGTATAGGGCAAGTAAGAAGCCATGGTGGCCACTGGCCAGTGCTGACCAGCCAGCGTGTAAAGCCGGCGGCGGCGATCCAAAGTTAAGATGAATTGACAGCACACAGCAGAATCTCTCATCATTCCTTTTGTATGGATGGAATCTTTGCAATCACTTGTAGGGCGCCTTAAAATTTCTTGATGCGATGGAACTACAAGATGATGTACATACTAAAAGAATAAATTATTTATAATATGGACTAGCATTAATGCCCCGTTTTTTTCAAAATAATTTTAGTTTACTCGAATTTTATATCGCGTATGTAGTTGAGAATTGAAGAAAATATATTAAAAATATGAACAAATTATCAAATCAATGTTTGAATGATTGAAAGTGATGAGAGAGAAAAAAGTAAACTGAAGTAGATGAAATTTGTTGTGCGGAGAACAAGACCGAAGTTTGACAACTTTGTATCCATTTCCCGCTATGCTACTAGCCACGAAGATCGAAAGCGGGCATGGATTATTTTGGGACCAAAGAGTTTGAGTCATGCTAAATGGATATATATATATATATATATATATATATATATATATATATATATTTCATTAATTTAATAAGATTCACACATCACATCACTTTTAAATAACATAATCTATGTGTATATCTATCTACACTTTTTTTTATGTCGAATAATCATTATTCCAAGTCATGTCCTCTCGATCGGAAATGGCATTAATTCATGCATCAACGTCAAGTCTACTCTCTCTACTTTTGTAGGTCTCACGGCTCGTCTCTCATGCCTACACTTTGTGATAATTTCTCCTGTTCTTTTCTTTTATATAATTTTTCCCTTTTTTTTTCATATAATTCATTTAAATTTATTTATTTTCATTTTCCTTTCCTCTACGTAATTATATTTTTTATTTTTCTTTTTCCCTTTCTCTATAATATTCCTTTCTTCCTATATATGCCTCGTTCAATCTCTCTTTTTCTTTTTTCTTCTCTTTTCTTTTATATATAATTTAAATTTTTTTCTCAAACTTATCTTTTTCATATATGCCTAGTTCAAATTTTCCTTTTCTTTTCTTTTATATATATAATTTTTTTTCTTTCCCCATTTCGCTTTTTTCATAGATGCCTAGTCCAATTTTTTTCTTTTCTTTTCTTTTCTTTTATATAATCCTATTTTTAATAATTGCCTTTAGATAATATGAAATTACAATTGATCTTTTTGACTCAATTACTAATTAAAGACCCCAATTGCTTTTTCTCTTTCTTTAAATCAAAAAAATAATTCCATGTTTTCGACAATTTGTTATTTTAAGAGCATCCCCAACAACCTCTTTATTTTTAAAGAGCATATTTTACATTATAGAGAGCATTTTTCAATTTAGATATCAAAATTTCTAATAAATTCCAACAAACTCTTTATTTGTACACTTTATTTTATTTGTATCAATGAACAATTATTGCATTCTTTTACTTTTTAATTAATGTTTATAATTTTAATTGTCTTTGACCAATATGATTAATTGTTATTTGTTACAATCAATAAAAGAATATTGAAATTTGTGGATATTAAATAATAGAGGGTGAGTTTTACTCTTTAAATTTGAAGAGCCAAACCCTCTCTTTATCTCATGAAGTTAAAATAAAGAGTTGATTGTGGAGCTCAATTTGAATACTTGTCTCTTTATAATAAAGTCTATATTTCATTTAAAGAGCCTATTAAAGATGCTCTAACTTTTAAGATTTGCAACTTAGAGTTTGTAAGACTGTATTTGTAAGTTGTTGTTGTTGTTGTTATTATTATTATTATTATTATTATTGGTATAATTAGGATTCAACGTTTTAACTCGCTGCGCACTAAGGATCTATAGTTTTTTCTTGGCATTTTCATCCTCAACCTAAAATTTTATTACAAGATATGAACTTTTTAGACAAAAAAGATAATATTACCCTTTTATTTACATTATTTTTATTAAATTAAATAAAAATATTTACAATCAAGTTCATAACCTTCCAATAAGTATAAACTAATCATCATCTTCAACACATTTAAAAATATTTATAATCAAATCCATAACATTTCAATAAGTATAAATTAGTCCTCATCTTCAACACATTCTCCTCCACCACTACCACCACCACCCCGGTGCCACCGCCACCACCAACTCTGGCGACAACCCCGGCGAGGCTCAAAAATAGATTTGATTTTTGCAATATATTGAAAAGATATATAAAAGAAACTTATTGAACAAATTGAATTGAAAGTAAGTTATATAACATGATATTGTTGGAGTAAACTTGATTTGGCACAAAAATAAATAATTGGGCGAAAATAAGAAGTTAAAAGTCCGAGAGCCTAGGTTCTAGAAGCTTATTTTAGATCAGGCCATAGAAAATATCACGATATTTTGAAGATATTTTTAAAACGTGTTTTAGACATTTTAGAAGATAGATAATTGTCTAAAATATTTTTATTAGAGAATTCTGGATGATAAAATGTAGTCATTGGATTAGATATACGGTGGCAAAATCATAGTCATTGGTTAAAGAGGTGTCACTAGTATAAATAGGGTCTTGTGCTATTGTTTCCAATCTTTCCTTACTTTTTAAAGTTTCTTTATGGCAATAGATATTTATTTTTGATAAAAAATCTTTTATATTAAATTGATATTTTAAAATATAAAAATCGATTATAAAATAAGAAAAATACGAACAAAAATAGGCCCTTTTTTACTCTAGGCATAAGTCGCTCACCTCACTTGTCTCATAGCAGAACCGACCATAACTTTGTTCTTGGCTAAATCAAGATTTCTCGGAAGGTTCTGCCCAAATGGATAAATATTTAAAGTCGATGACCAGAAAATGAAACCAGTCAAGAAGGGCCAAGAATCACTCAAGGAGGACATTCAAGTCTTTAAAGTCGATGAGGCCTCTTTATCTAGAATGAGTAGTATTTTCTTGGGCACGAATCAAGACTTCTTGGAATGGTGGAGGAAGATTTGCAGCCATCTTCAAGCCAAGGATTTCAACACATTCATCATCCGACGACGATGATCAAGAATCTCCACTCGAACCAGAGAAATATGAAGATGGGGAATCTCGAACTTGGAAGTTTGACTTAGATGATATAAGCAATAATTTGGCCATGACTGTCATTGATCCCATGGATACTAAAGTCTTCAAAGTTGATGAGCCCTTGATATCTAGAAAAATGAATGGCATTCTGTTGAGCAGTAATGAAGAGTTCGTCGAATGTTCTTGTCCAGTGGATGAAGATTTGTCATTTTCTTTTGAGCCAAGATTTGCAGCCATCTTCCTTCCCGTTTTCTGCCGTGTTTTCTAGTCATGAACATAATTCATCAGAGCTGGAAAAGAACTATGAGTCAAGTAACAACAAACATCGCCGCATACGCTGCTAATTCAACAATTAACAAATAATTTAAATTTAAATTTATTTTTACCATTCCGTTTGGGTTTTGTATCTAGAAAATACATAAATTGAAATCCTTGTGATTGAATTAATTTTATTTTTACTGTTTTCTTTTAGAGTATCTTTGAATTATTTTTTATTTTTGTCTTGCTTTCATGTTGTGCAAACATTAATTAAAATAACTACTTCATAATTATTTTTATCTTAGTTTGAAATTATTTAAGCAGTAATTATATTAATAGGTTGTTAATTATTTTAAACATTCATTTGTAGGTGAGTTTGTTAATTTAATAACTTCATGAATGTTGACAATCACATGCATTGAAATTGTTCCGTACGGTTGGAATCACCTATAGTGGTATATATACTAATAATAACAATAATAATAGGTGCCACATCTCAACAGCGTGCTTCTATTGGTAGTGAGGACCTCTTTATGGAGTGAGCCACGAATGGGCCAAGCCCATAGATTGGTAGTGCCATCGTGTGTTGGGTCGAACTAGACTATGTACAGCCGGGTTTTAACCGTATCATAGGAAACCCACAGGAGGACGTAAACTTATTTCTCGAGTCCTGACCTAATTTCAATTAGAAAAGCCTAAATAAATAAAGGAAAAGCAAAATTCCTTAATGCTAGTTTCCCACAGCAGTAGAAAAGCCTAATTATATATATGAGATTGAGAATCATGTCTCCATACATTACAAAACACATCCATAATAGCAGATTTCCACAGCAGTAGAAAAAGATCTTTGATGAAAACATGAGCTCCATCTTCCCCAAGTTGCCATGATGGAGTCCATCTTATTGTTTCCCAGGAAGATACCATTACAAATACGAATCAAACACTTGATTCGATCCGGAGGTGCTTCTATGTGCATTTGTATGTAATTACGGGAATGACAGATTATCTTCATAGACATCGTTCGAGTGAATTCTACCAATTGAGAGGAGACATATAATATGACGTTAAGCAGCCAAAAGGATTTCGTAAACGATTGTTTCCATACGTTGGAGTAATTGATCAGTGACACTAAAGAATTTGTCAATTGGAAGGTAATTTACCACACTCTAATAAGGTGTAGTAGTAAATTATCATATTATCCTCCTAAAAGTGGCGGGCCCACACCTCTATTAGGGTGTGTTAGATTACTACACAAAAATTGTGTAAATACCAAGCATAGCCCTCATCGAATAGAGTACTCCCAATCTCCATATCAATGAGAGAGTTTATACATTACAACAAGAAGACGAAACTATTGATGATGCCAAACGGAGGGCCATTACAACCAATTTGGTAAAGCTTCATCGGAGGCCTCCACCATACAAATTTATGATAGAATTTGATGATCATCATGAGATGCTATGAGATTGTTATATTTGTTTAAGCAAAAGCTGTCGAGCGGAGAAGAGGTATTGTTTTTGTCATGCTCGCATGCTTATCATTACGACTGCCTAATTAATCCGTTGCCTAGAGAAGGGGGAAGAATGTCCACTGTGTTGCTGTCCTACCAACTTGCAAAAATTAGACGTCAAATCTCTCCTTTTTCGAGAAGAGATTGTGAAACTCGAGAACAGGCACCGCCGCGAATACGCAACGGAAGAATCTCTGCAATCACTTCTAGGGCGCCTTAAAATTTCTTGATGCTTGGTACGTAGTACAAGATGATGTATATACTAAAGAATAAATTATTTATAATAATGTGTAATATATAGCATTATTATAATTTGTAGATTTTTACTACTGAATACTGATTGTCAGGCTTGTTGACGTGGCACCTTCTTATTGGTCCACATTGACTGATATATGATACATACCAGCAGACTAGCTAGCTCATTTTATTTTCTTCTTGAGTTTAAAGCATCGAATGAAGGTGGTTTAGGAGAAAATCTGGCCTCTGGTGCCTCAATTTTACACATTCCAATATTTCAACCATTGTTCACTTATTAGATCATTAGATATGATGGTTTTATCAATCAATCTCCATATAAACAAATAAACATGACTCGCAACTAACTAAGATGAAATTTCTAGTACGTATATCCCTATTTAGTTATACCAATTAAAATTATCAATTTAGTGACCGCGGTTACAATTCACAATATTATTTACTTAATTGTCATAACGCACATATATAGATGATTGATATCTATTAGTTAGAAGTACCGAGTCTTGAACACTTGAGCAGTCAGTATTAGAATTTTTTCCCCTAAATACAGAGAAACACAATACACACACGTGTGTGTATATATAAATTATACATCATATATGTATGATATATTATAACTCAAACAGAAGGGGGAGGTATATAATTGGGCACTTCTGAAGGAGAGAAGGCCAAGAGAACCAGCAAAACCATGATAAAAACGGGGACAAGAAGAACCACCGCCGGTGGCGGCGAAAGCGTCGGTAGAACCAGCGGCAACACCAAGAGTGATGAAGTAAACAAAACCATTAAAATCACCACTCTCAAACCAAAATATCTGCACATCAAATACTTAGATGGCCTTTGATTTTCAAAGTTTTTCACCCCCAATGCCAAACTTTGCTCAATCTTGTACATCTTCATCTTCGTCCATCACTGTCATCAATGGAAGAATGAGACACAATCTGTTTGTAATGCCGTTTTAGTTCTTCTGCTGTGAAAACTGAAACCTACACTTTATGTTGAGGAATGAGGATTAATTAATAGTAATCAAGGACTTGGCGTTATGAGGAACGAAGGGGGTGGGCCTTCGTCAATTTGACACGTCACCTGACAATGTACAAACGTGATGTCGAAGTTGGGGTTAGATTCATGGTACCATTGTCTGATTTTGATTTTTCGGTTAATATATTTGTGCGGTGGGAAGAATTACAGCTGGAGTCCTCAACTTATTTGAAATGTAGCAACTTAATCCTCCTAAAATCCAAGACTACCTGAAATTAGTGTTCTAAAAAGTCCGCCTAAATAGCACCTATGCTTGAAGCTTGGATATCACACTTCACCACGCTTTATACGTTATCATACATTTACAGCGTATTTATCACTCATTGGAGTACTGAGGCATGCCCAAGTTTAATATTTCACCCCGCTGCTTTTTCAGGCATTATGTTTTTTAAAACCTTCTGAAACTCATTCAGAGAACCCAATTGATGTAGCATCTCAACTCAACCAGTGTGATACTTTGTCTGAGATGCTAAATCACGCCAAGGTACTTCTGGTATGCATCTTGGAGTGCATTTGATGAGCTTTCGAAGGCTATTTGTTTGGACAATATTGTTTTAAAAATATTTTTGTTTAAAACTCAGCAAAACATGTTCATTGTATGAAGCAAGTAATCAAGAAGTAAGCAATATAAAGTGTTTTAAAACGTATCTTGAATAAGTGTCCAAAACTTCGACGACTTTATTTATTTATTTTTTTTCATAATTATAATCATTGGATTAGAGTCAAAGAATTTCACTATGTTTTTCTTTGATGCAATTTATTAAGCTATTTATTTAAGACTAAAAAAAAAAATTTGTTACTCCCACAATTATTTTCTTAGTTGTAGTTGCCAAAAAAGCAAGAAGAAGAAGGACAACAAAATAAACGAAAAATTCACAGAAGCACGTTTAATCAAAGGAGAAAATAGAAATGAATTTTTTTTTTTTGGTGAGATTTCGTTTACTTTAAGAGCTTGTTCTTTTGACTATAAAGTTATCCCAACACTTTTCTCTCATTTTTTCAACTACATACACATTTTCCAATACAATATTAATCACATATTTTACACGGAACACCACACATATCAACTTTATACCCAATCAAACAAGCCCTAAAATTAGTTTGTACATGGAAATTGTTGTATCAAATGCACAGAAGTAATGCTCTTGATTGAACATTTTTCATGGAATTTATTGCATGTCAAAGGAAGTTCAAAATCGATAAAATAATTTTTTTTTAGTAATAAAAAGTTGGGTTTTTGATTAATAATAGGTGAATTTGTCGCACTTGATTACTAGAAAAATTTTAGCGGACAGGGACTGAAGGAGCAAAAAGTAAAAGGCTGAGGACCCACTTGGTACATTACCAATAGATTAGGGATTACCAATAGATTAGGGATTTAACAAGTTGAAATACTTACGGTAAATAGAGTGCGTGCTACGTGTTATTTTTTTTCAAAATCTTTATACCTTGGTGGCTAATGCCATTGGCCACTTGGATAAAATAAAGACCTAAAAAGCAAAAGTTTTTTTTTTAGCTTGGGTTTTACTTTTACTGTGAATTATCCCTCGGATTTAATTGAAGTTTAAATTAGTTTAAATTAAAGAGACAAAGATCATCTATTTCAAATCCGTCACTAAATAAAATTAGAAATTATTTAATTCCCAACAGCCATCAATTTTTTTAATTTAATCTAAACATTTAACATTTGATATTCTTCTCAGTTCTCAATCACTTTTTCAAAAAAGTATTTGTAGTACTGCATCCTATTCGGTACTTTACACAGAACAGAGCTAGTTACATGCAGGGACGGTCCTGTGATTCACGAGGCCTGAGTCGAAGTCTTGAAAAAGGGCCCTTGAACTATAGAACAGGGGTTTCGGGGTTGAGCGGCGCCAAATTTTTTTTTTTACTCCAACGCACGGTATTAAACTAAAAAACTTAGAAAGATCATCAAACGTAACTCATCTTTTCCTTCCTCTTCATCTTTCCCTCCCAATTCATTTTTATTAGTTTCGACATTTTCAACCGTCATTCACATTCTCGGTCCTGTAATTGCTTTACACTAAATACCAAGAAAAAAGATTAAAAATCGGCATCAAATGAATTAAACAAGTCCTTTTGTCAAACAAATTTCAACAATTATTTCACAAATGCAACGGATCAAATCCACCCAATACTAATACAGTAATACTATTCTAAAGTAAATTAGAAAGCGGTCTCTACTAATTTAAAATGGGCATAAATATTTGAATACACATTGCTAAAAAGTAAAAAATGGAACTAAAAATTTGGATTGAATACTTTAATTGTTCTCTTATTATTCTTAAAATTGGGCCTAAAAATTTGGGTTAAATTCAAAATTAGGCCCTTCAAGATAAAAAAGTATCTGTGATTGAAGCTGGTGATAATGAATAAAAATGGCACAAAAATGGCGGGCTGAGGCGGTCAGCTCGATCTACCATTCTGAGACCGCCTCTGGTTACATGCATGTAGAGATCATAACTGTGGTCTTCTATGTGTAGGAAACAACCATTTTCAACATAACCAAATATTTGTTAAATTAAAATTATTGAAAAAAATTTCTCACTTAATTATGGAATACGTAGAAAGCTGTTTTCAACAAACTGATTATTAAAAGATTGTGAACGTGGAATGTCTTGATCGTTATAAGTCATTTTATAAAATTTGACACATTTTTAAATGTAAATCTGCATATACAAATAGCATTAGAGTAAAGTATATGTGTTAATAGGAATGATACACATTGATTAAAATAATCCAGAAAATGAAAATCTAAACCATGCATAACCTAATTAACCTTTGACTTACTCCACAGCTAAAAAAAATTGATTGGTTGGCTGTCTTGACTCTAGCGATTAATAATTGATGAAAATTTACTAACCGAATTGACATTAATGACCTTCTAGCGTTGATTATGCAAACCTACAACTCGTGTTTGAGTTCAGAGACTCACCCATCACTATCATGTAATAAGATTCATGCATTTAGACAATTATAGTTCAAAGTTTTCAACTCTACTTTAATCACAAATTAAATTAAATTTATTTGCAGTTAATGAAAACTTTCAACTATAGATATAAAGAATTTAATAAGATTTAATATAATGTTTTCCATGTTCCAAAAAAAGAAAATATATTTTCTATACAGAATTACATGATATTGTTATACTATCATTGGTGCGTAGAAAATGAATGACCTAATAATAATATATTATCACTCCAATTGATGCATATAGCGTCGCCACTGAAGCGGATGTATATGGTTTATTCTCCCTCCATAAAGGAGAATAATATATCACACATTTTCTCTTTTCATCATCACCACAACTGACAAGAGTATTACCATATAACCGGTGAGAATTTCCCCCCGTCGGTGACAGGTATTGGTCGTCATTGTGTTCAGGTTGTGGGTCCCATCTTCCTGTTTACATTCATGCATAGTTGGAAATTAAGCACTGCTCTTTTGACAATGACGTCCAAAAGATGCCAATTTCCCCCCCCCCCAAAAGTCACAGACGTGTCTCACAATTCTACAACAAGATGAAAGATCACCTCTTCCTGCTTGTTTTCTTAGCTTAAAATAGGGCAGATGATAAACGTTGTACTTATCTAGTACACAAAAAGGTACAATAATCCCTTTCACAGTTTACACTATAGGTTGAAACTTGAAACTTCTACATATACTAAAAGAGAAATAAAACTTCCTATTCAAAAAAAAAAAAAAAGAAGAAGAGAAATAAAACTTCTTTTTCCAGTCAAAATAGCACTTATGATAAACAATTAAAATTTTTTCCTTAAATTTTAATGTCATTGCATTGCACATTGTGCAACTTTTTTTTTAATTTTTTTTATTCAATGCTACAATTCCTTTTTTTTTTTTTTTAATTTGATGTTTGATTGCATTGCACATTGTGCAACTTTTTTTTTATTCAACGCTACAATTCTATTTTTTCTTTTTTTAATTTTGACTTATGTTGGGTTTTCTTTTCCAATATTTTAAATTGACCAAATTGATGACGTCAAACTAAATATCACTAAATTTCAATTAAAATCTTACTAATTAATTAATTTATGTTGATAACAATAAACTAATTAATTGGTAGATGATAATATTAAGTTTATCCTGTTATTTTAATCGTGAAACCTTAAATTCACTGACTGAATTGATTTGCTGTATATTTACTCAAACACTTAATTCAAAGATTGATTATTCGAGAAAATGAATATGACTATAAGAAATACTATAAATTAGCAAAGAGATTATAAGTTAATATAATTTCCATAATAAATACGATTTCTGAAAATATAATATTTTTTTAATATCTTGAATTGAATTATATTTTTTTGAATGTCCAAATATAACCTTATCGTCATTATCTAATTCATATTTTATTTTACATTAATACTATAATAATTTTTTGTATCTACATATGCGCGCACACACACACACATATATATATACACTTACAAAATATTAAAAAGTAAAAATACTAATTTAAATTATTTATTTTTTTAATTTGTATTAAATGAAGTTGAATGATTATTTTATTCAAGAATCGAGAATTATAACATTTTTATTGCAAGATGAGGAACACGATTAGTGAAAATTCTTTTAAATGATATTTTACATTCACAGTTAAATTATAATGTCAAATTTTATTTATTTATACAATTTATTTCGAAATTACCAACCTGCTTATTTTAAACAAAAAGATTGTTTGGCTGAAATTTTGAATTGTAAGTATCTGATGTTAGTGGAAAGTGACTGTGGTTCGTTACCAGCATGGGTTTTTCAACTTTCCTACTTTATAATTCCATTTCACTAAAATTTATTCAATTTTTTTAATTCTCCTCTTTTCAATTTTCTCGGTTTAGACTAAAGTTTGAAATAATAAAACTATATTTTATACTGTTAATTTAAGTTCTTAACTAATTAATTAATTGGGTTGTAATTAATTAACTATTACATGTTTAGCTAAAACAATATATTTAATAATTAAAAGATAAATAATTAGCATATATTTTAATACTTTTAAAAACAATATAAGTATTCATTTCCTTATTTGTGGGTAGGTATTGCCTAATTTTCAACAATGTAACTGAAATTATTTTTTGTTTCTAAATTATTTTTTAGTTGACAAAAATTAAATTAACATTTATATTGTATATTTTCTTTTTTGTTTTTTAAAGAATATCACGTGTTACATATATTTACGAACATAAGTTCTTATTTACTAACAATGATTTAATTGAAATTTATTGTCATTGTAGACACTAAAAAAATTCCATTATAGAAGTGCTAGCTAAGTTTCTTATCTATTTGAAAGAATAAAATATTTGAAAAACATTTGATTAAAAATGTCGTACCAAAATTTTGATATTTTCTTGAACTTAGTTGTGGTTCTTATTTAAGTAGATAATCATATATTCTTAATTTATAGTGATTTAATCTTACGTTCATTAAAATAATTTTTTATTATAATTTCAGCTAATTATAGATATAGTTAGTTATGCCACGATCTAAGAAAATTGTCTGATCACAGTAACATCAACCATTTTTTTTAAAAAATAAATGTTAGGATAAAATTGCAATTATAACGTTTTTTCAAATATTTAATTTTTAAATAAATTTTTGAAAATCTTGAAATTTGAAAATCTTTTAATAACGATTTTCATCATGATAAATATTTTCAACAAAAAAGTATTGCGTGCATTGCGCATGCTGCATTATTTTTAATATTGGATGGTAGTTTAACGCATTTTCCTGGTTTGTAACAAATTACAACTGTTTTTATTTATATGTTTTTCAATTATTTATTAATTAATAAACTATAATCTTGACTGTATTTAGTTGTAAATTGATACAGTTGTTATCAGAGCCGGACCTTGCATTAGTCTGAAGAGGCTTTCGACTCAGGGCCCATTTTTGGGGTAATTTTTTTTTTTGAAATGTTTTGGGTTATTGTTGGGGGCCCATAATCAGCGAAATTTATTTATATATAAACATGTGTAACAATTTCTCAATAGTTGGTTGGGTGGACATTGCTTGGGACTTTTGCTTATAGCTGACACCCGTGTTCGACTCCACAGGCAAGCTGCTTTCCCTTCCTTTCTTTTTTTTTGGATAAAAAATAATTTTTTAATGTTACAATGGGCATGTAGGATAGAGGAATTGAACATTTGACCAAGAGTGTAAAAAGTCCACTTAAATGCCACTATACCACATGATTAACTTTATACAATTCATGTTTCTCAATGAAATAAATTTGAGATTTGTATCATTTTTTATTTTTGATGTCAACTTGTATCATATCTTAACAAACATTTAATTTATATATTTAGATTTTTTTCTCATTTTAATAATTTTCAATCTTTGTTGCTAAATTATTTATATAGCATCAATATTTCTCAATAGTTTTCTTGTTCTTTTATTTAAAAATTTTGGCGTTTCAAAAGGATATCTGATATTTACATCAATAAAAATTAATGATATTAATATAAAAATAAGTCTTGTCCTAAAGATCCTTCATTTCAACCAAAAAAAAAAAAGTAGAATAGTCTTATCCTAAAAATGTATTTTCATGTGATTATTAAATTAAGGTTATTATTTAGTGTATTTTTTATTTTAACAGAAACAACAACAACAACAATAATAATAATAATAATTTAGAGTATTGTTTATCATTTTATGTGGAAAAATAACAAAGTAACACCATACACACTGTTGTTATGTGTCATTATTTGAAGTAAAACTTGAGCCTATGCTATAGCTTAGGGGGCCCCATTTTAATATTTCAACTCAGGACCTCAAAATCACAGGTACGACACTGGTTGTTATGAAATAATATTTAATTATTATTTGAAGTTCTTATTCAATGTCATAAGTATTATATTTTTCATTGTTTTGAAATTAAACCCGGCCGATCATACCAAGAAACACACGATCCGGCCAAAAAACCTAGTCGGGTGATGGCTAAAATCCGGATTAGTCCAACCCGGTCAAGGCCCCCAGTTTACTTGGGAAATCCGTTGGACCTATGCGAAGGAGACTGGGATTGACCTGGATTTTTGTATCTTCTTTTATTTGTTAAAATTTTATAATATTTTTGTATTTTATTTATTTAATATTATTTTAATCACCAGATCGATTCTGAATTGACCCTTGACCCTTGACCCAATCCCTAAGCTGGGTCCACGATTAGGTTTGATTTAAAAATATTGATATTTTACATGATACCAACTCCTTGTGTTTTTTACATAGACTTAATGAACGCTATTTTTATAATTTAACTAACTAACATGAAATTTTTTTTCTTAAGGCTACGGAATTTCGTGTGAGGCATGTGAGTGCAAATGTGACAACACTTAAATTTTATAGTGCTAAATAAATTAACAACACATCATAAGATTGAAAATTATGATTTGTGATGATAAAGATGCAAAAATAAATTCATATACAATTGTCGGACTACAATATTTTCCAACATTTGTGCTTTTCGCAATGTCAATCGCTCTTACATAACATTTTAGTATTTTCTTGATGAGCCCGATATTTAGTCATGTACAATTGTATATTGCATTAGTATCAGGATTCATGAAGCGCGATGAGTTTGAAAATATTAATAATAAGACAACTATGATTTTTGTACATAAGAAAGTGTTGTGAAATCTAGGATATTTTTATAATTGGAAATAATGATATTATAACTTTTATTTCGTACTATTAATTTGATCTAAATTTTATTGATATTAATAATAATTAAAAAAATTGTTTTTTTTAGTAGGGGATATACGTGCAATACATAGATACGATTGCTAGTTACTTTCTAAGTAAATAACTTGATTGACAAAATAAAATGTTTAAATTTTAAGTATTTTAATCGTACAGCATACATACAAACTTTCATATACATCATAATTTAACTGGTAAAAAACGATGAACAGTTACACACAATTTTTTATTGTTCTTTGTCAAATAGCATGTGTTAACAGAATTATTCACGTGATAGATTATAATTCGTTTATACATTAAGGGTATGTTCTTTCGGATATAAATTTAATTTTTTCAATTTACGTATTGAATATGTTATTGAAATTTGAGAAAAATATATTAAATAATTGAATGAGTGATTAAAAATGAAGAAAGAAAAAATTGATAAAATTTGTATGATATAGAATAGAGTCTAACAATCTCAAGAAAATTTAATGGTTTTGACTGTTGATATTCATAGTTGAATATATGGTCTGATCAATTATCAATTATTCTTTTTAGAAGTTGAGGATCAATTTACACGTGATAATTTATATGGGGAACTATAGCCAGTTTGGGTTATACCTACAAGGTTAAACCACGTATAATTTATGAAAAAATCACATCAGTTTGCGATAAATCACATGTGATTTATTTCATAAATTTATTGAAGATATTAACACATGTGGGCAACAGAACATTACCATGTGGTACTATTGTGAAATTTCCCTTTATCCTCACTATCAAGAACCTGTTTCAATCATCTCAACCCCCCGGGGGGTGGGCGGGAGGGGAAGAACACACACACAATAAAACACATTAGATATAATGTATGAGTATGACACATACCCCCTGATAATGGGGGGCTGTGAGCGGGACTATCCCTTTACCATTATAAGGTGGTATGTGTCATTTATTCGACCCAACGTGGATAAAAATAAATAAATTAAGGATGGTGTGGCGCCACCACAGAAACCCATGTTGGCATGGGTACTAGATCAAAAGCGATGTTTTATATGCTCATTTTTAGTCAATTTCTCATAATCCCTCTTGTTATATATAACTCTATATTCACCAAAAAATAAAAAATAAAAAATTAGTTTTTAATATTTAACTTTGGCAGACAAAGTTCATTAACAGAGAAAATGGCCAACGGCTAGATCTAGTATTATTCATCTGTCGTATAGATGATCTGGGATCACTGTCACATTGTGCATGTAGTGAATACTTATATATGTATCTCAGCTCTATTAAATAACATAACATAATAGAGTAACAATTAACCTATTTACTATATAAAATATGTATCATCTCTGCGACGACTCTACCAAAGATGAATAGTATTAGTCAAAGATGATATATATAATTAACGCTAATCCTATGACAAGCAGCATAATATTGTCTACTTCACTCAAGAAATAGTTTTTTGTTTCTGAAAATTGGTTGTTCACTACTTCTTAAGAATACTTGCAACCATAATAGAAAAAGAATACTAAAATCATTCAAGCGTGTTTGTTATTTTCAATATTTCAAGGTTGAGTTTTCAAAAGAAAACGCTATATATATACTTCTGCAATGCATAGAATGAGAGTGGAATGACCATCTTACCCTTTTTCTGTTGTGAGACAACATTTTCATCCTGTTGCCTTCTTTGAAAACTCTAAAAATTTGCCTACTTAACTTATTTTTTAAATTAAACAAATCTAAACGTCAGAAAAAATTCAATGAAAACACAAAAAAAGAAATATTGTCTTCTCATCTTCTCTCGAACTGAAAATTAAAAATGAATTCAAAATTCAAAACTGAAAAAACAAGGGGCGGGGGTAGATTTACCTGAAAATGCAAGCTATAAAAGATCATATATACTTGCAGATTGAAAACAAGATGCATTAAGCAAAACAATGTCATGATTCTCCTCTAGTTACGTTCTTCCAAAACCTCTGATAATGAAATCCTCTCATATTGTTCGGCCGATGATATCTGTACTAAAACTCCTCCATTACCAACTGTCCTTACAAAACCATTAGAGCTCAATGAACTCTTCGTCGAACCATCTCTCAAGCTTTCATCGTAAACGAAGTCTCTAAAACGCTTTGATTTGGCCAACAAAAGCTCTTGTTTTGTCTGAACCAACCTTTCCACTTCCTTTTGTAGCTCCGGTATGTACCTTAGCACGCAAGAAACAGTTCTTGGAATGCTTAATTTGTTCTGCATCACAAATCTGACCAATCATTAATATTCAGTACTCCTGACCACTAAATCGTAGGATCCACAATTAACTAAATAATGTGATCACTCATCAGTATACTGGTTCATCATAAGACGATTTGAAGTGCCATTTGATCTGCGGCCGGAAGAAGTGATCGAAGGTCGGAATACAAGGTGTTGATCTTGTATTCCGACGATAACATTCACTGGCATTATGGTTAAGTTGTTTTGGATTTGTGCTATTTTTGCAAAAACTTGTGGACCCTAAAACTTTTGTTTCTGAGTACATATTGGTGACTAGGGCTGGGATCTTCTGTAAACCATCCCGTGTTTGAAAACGTAGGAGGTGATAGTGCTAACACATTTGCCTTTCTTGAGGTCGTTGGGGACACTGATCTATTGTCTCTTTAACTTAATTTGTAACGTCAGATCTATATATTATCTCTATTTTTATCTAATTATCTCTTTAACAGTCTTATTCAATTAAAGCGGTCCATATAAAATTAGTACACTTGATTGTATATATCGAATGTTTTAATTGGATGCGGCAATCATGTGGACAAGAATCGACTCGGTAGCTCGATTCTATTTATTATTTACTGCCACGTGGAGAAATTAAGGGATGTGCACAGTGCGTGTAAATGCATGAACTGCAGAAGGCAAGAGTAAGCGTGTGTATACAACCACGAGCATTCTTTATGGTGTCCACGTGGAAAGCGCACTTTAGTTTTTTTTAATACTCCATGCTTCAGAGCTTTTCGTAACGAGTCGATTAAATTAGTTACCCAAAAATCAAAATGCTTGTATAATCTTGTGCTTTTGTCATCAACTAATTAACTATAGCATAAGGGAAAATGGAATATATTCGAGTTAGTAGCTATCCACTAGTCCAAATTACATTTGATAGTTACAACTAGCTGAATTTGTAATGCCAATGGTTTCGTGTATCCAAAACGTTAAATATATACGTACGTCATATATCCTCTTTTTTTATCTTGCTAATCACTAGTCATGTTATATGTACATTTTGATTTACATTCAAGATTACAACTATATATTGCAATTTGATAATATTCACACATCAAATCTATATATTATATAAAATAAGGTTTAATTAGAAGTTATTAATTAAGAAACGGGTTATTAGGACCCAAGGTAGTTATTGCTTTGTTGTTATAATTAAGTGATGCCACATGTGCAAGTAGTTATTTTTGTCAATAGTAATAAATAATAATTAATTAATACTAATAATAAGATTATTAGGATATGCTTTGTTACTTAATTAATTAATTAATCAATCCTGATTTTCACACGCTTTGAAAATGATTTATTCTACTTTTCATAGAAATTTTAGCGGTTGAGATTATATAGAAATATTGGGTATATTAATTTATTTTTTCTTCGCCATAACAATATTATAATATTACTATGATTTTATATTACTCTTAGAGATTTAATCACATAATCGCAAGACATGTAAAATGTATAATTTATTGCATAACCTGTTAATTATTTTGATATGTTATAAACTTATAAATATACAATGACATAATTAATTAATTGTAGATATTGAATAAATTTATAATTTATTATTTTTACTTCTATATTTCAAATGTCACATAATTATTACGAAATAAAAAATAAATGATAATGCGAACAAAAGGTAAGTCTGAACATGGGAAGTGGTCCGATTGACTTGTATGTGTATGCAACAAGAAAATCTATATCTATATCTATATTATGAAAATCTATATCTATATTATATAAAATAGAGTTTCAATTGGAAGTTATAATTAGAAAGTAGTTATTAGAACAAAAAGTTAGTTATAATTTTGCTAGACCAGTTATTTGCTGCCACATGTCAATGATTAACTACTATCTGGATTTAACCACATTTTATAATAGATTGAATCTATAGCATATATAAAGTAGAGGTGCATGATTTTTTTGTTTTCTGTCAGTGGTTTTAGGATAAATAAAACCTGTTTAAGAAGTGCGATAAACCTTATTTGCTAACACATGTCCTATTTGTTATGAAAATCTTTGGTTTTCGATTCGTCACTTAATTGCCTGACACGTGTCCAGTTTGTTAAGAATATCCAAATTTAAATTGTAGAATTTAATTACTTTATCAAATGTCACCCACGTCCGAATATAGCCATATGTCCAATTCGGGAGGGTGAACATACCTTTATTTTTGAAAGGTTAATTTGAGGAATAAAAATTTGAATTTTTTGAAATTTTTTGTTCCATATTATTCTATTCGTCGAGAGTTTCAATATGAGTATAATTTTGATATATTATTTTTACTAATTTAAAAATTACTTATTTTTAGTGATAAATTATTTATTTTTTTGTATAATAAGTAACTTTTAAAATAGTAAAAATTATATATCAATACTATATTCATATTATAGCTCTCCGCAAATAAAATAATATGAGACAAAAAAATTTCAAAAATTTCAACTTTTTAACCCTTAAATTGACTCACCAAAAAGAATGAATGTTCACACTTCGATCCTTTAGAAATTTAATCTCCAAAATCAATGGATAAGTGTCATCTAATTTTGAAAAAGTCAAAAGACTTATTCATAATCTATTAATAAATATAAATATATTAAACAGTTAGTTGTTAAAGAATTTTTTCCGAAAAAATTAAAAATTTTTGTTAAAATAATTATTAAGTAGAGAAACACTATAAAATAATTAAACGCAATTGCAAAAACTGTTATTTGAACAATAATTCAATTGTAGTTGTACTGTATCAATAAGAATTTGTCACGTGTCCGGTGTTCAGTAGCTGATAGCACATTTTTTGAAATTTTATTCTTTTAAGTCCACATGTTCAGTTGTTTTATATTTAAATTTTTTTCATATGGAACATCGTGCATTTAGGATACTTTATCAGTTTTTCCAAACATATTTAAATTGAATATTGAATATTGAATTGACTGAATAGAAAAAAGCTTGATAATGTAGCTTCAATAAGAATGAAAAATTGATATGAATTTCTTAAGATAAACAATTACAAAAAATTTATGTATTGACCATAAATAAAATGTGTTTGAACAAATTTAAATGGGGACATATACATGGAAAAAATAACGTCTGAAATTCCTAATTCAAAATGAGTTTTCCTGTAATATCGTTGCGGTTCCAGCTAAACATTTGAATCCCATTTGTAGATCTGGAGCAATATCTGATTATTAAAATAAAAAATGCTACCATCAATCAAACTGAAAACAATAGATAATCTGATCATTAATACGATAAAACACAAAAGATCCACTCTTCTTTTCCACCAAAGATCTGAAATCCGTATTTCGGTCTATGATTTCTATAATATCATTGAGGCTTCGACCTCACAATTCGAAGACAATCCACAGATTTGAAAGAAAACTTGATTAAAACAAAATTATATCGATGAATCGAAGTGAGGTATGCTAAAAATATTATTTATATCAAAAAAATAAAGAATATATTTATCTTTCTGACGAAATGGCGGAAAAGTTGACTGCAAATTTGTTTTTGATGGACCGAGAGCCTTCAATATAAGTAGATCTATAGCAATCATCGACATAGAACATATTGACAACAACTAATTTATTTAAAGTATAACCTCAATTTAAAATAAGATTGTGATAACTCGTGCTACCAAATTTATGCATTTTATCAAACTTTATGTTATAATCAACTAAATACAATTGTGAGTTGTATGTTAAATAATCTATTTTTCGTTAATTTTTATCACAAATTTCAACTTACATAGTTTTATTCCCGTGCAACGCACGGGCATGAAAACTAGTTACTTTTAAATTAATGGGTATCACACAAATACAAGTTACCTGGATCTTGATCGAGAACATAATCGGGAGGCACGTATAATATTTTTCTACTTATTTATAATAATAGTTTAAATTTTAAAATGGAACTGATAAGATGATCCTAGGTTTTTCTTTAAACGGCACCAACTCACCAACTACTTAACATTTATAATTTTCATGTCAAGCCTCTGAAATTCTAAGTTCTATGCCCAATCAGATCAAGAAGGTTTGGATTACGATACTTCGTCTAAAGTCAATTTGTGGATAAGATAATACATTCATTTCCTACCTACCTAATGGTAATGAATTAATCAAGTGGCCGGGATCGTCTGAAAATGTCAAGGATGCATGCAATAAATAAAATCATGCTAGCTATTCTTTTCTACATTTTTTCTAATGATCGATTTTTTAAAATTTCGACTTTTAAAATTTCGACTCTAAAGTAAAGATTCTCATCGATCATAAATTCTAATATTCTATTCAAATGAGAACTTATCTATTTGGTTGAGGAAAAATGGACTTATTATTGCGTGTGTGAGTATCTTATTCACTGTCATACATGATTAAAGATTCTTCTGGTAAATTCGTTTCAAATAAAAACTTCTTATCCATTTGGATGAGGATAATAGTTAGATATCCACTTGCAATATACAAATATTTTGGTCATTGTATATATATTCTACGTGGTAAGTCTAGTCTACATAAGACGCGCATGTGACTAAGTGATGGAGCTAGAGTATTCAATAGTTCAGGGCTTGGAATGTAGCACAGCTAGTGGGCAAAATAATTCTACTCACCTTTACTAGAAGACAAATTTTGTTATTTTTCTTCCCTCCCCCCCCCCCCCCCCCCCAATGGTGATTTAATTGAATAGGCTATCAGGCTTGTGCTCTAAATTGATAAGCGATGATATGCAAGAATAACTATATTTTTATTGATAAGTCAAGAAGGCAATTGATATCATTTTGATCTTAGTAATAATTGTTGGAAATTAGGTGTATGGTGAATGGAAATTGAGGCACAATTGCATTGCAAGTGGGAAATGAAGTTATCCCACATAGGAACTTTAAAGAAGTTTTGTCCAACTTATTAATGGTTGGCTTGTGTGTGAGGTGTAACCATTGTTACATAGGGTATCCTCTATGGTCTATGCGCGCCCGCAGGGGGGTGGAAATCACGAGCCAATTTCCACACGATCTTTGGGATTCGTGTGCAAGCGCGACCTGCGGACACCAATGTAGCACCGAAATTGACCATCGGGCGCAAGTTGAGTTTTGCTCGGTTGGTTTTAATGCAATGTAACTGATGGAACCGTTTGAATTACATAGCCGCTGTAATGGACAGAATTGAAATGGATTGGCGTTATGTACCGGCAGAATTGTAACAGTTCGGCATTACACTGCCTCTGTAATGGCTGTAATTGCAACGAATATGCGTTACACGGCTGGTGTAATGGGTGTAACGGTTCAGAATTGATGATATTCAGGCTCCATTGCACCTATATAACTGGCAATCCCCATGGTCTCAGAACAGGCTTCTCAACCACGACTCACTCTTTCGTCCAGCCTTCTTCTCTTCCAGTTCGTTCCAGTCAATCTTCTCGGCTTCAGTTCTTGGTGATAATTTTCAGGCATTCAGTCCGGTTCGGCTGCAACACCTGCAGTTGGTCGTTGTATCCTGGGAGGCAATCGTTCTGGTGGTGAGGACGAAATTGCTTTAAGGACATTGCGTTTGAAAGCCTCGGCCGTATTCTCCGTTTTGTTTTCTGTTCTCGTTTATGTAATTTACATGAATTGACAAGTTCATTGGGATATTGTTATTTGCTGAATCTGTTTAGCAACCCCAAAGTTTCTTACAATAATCTCCGACAGATGTAGATGCCACACTAAGTAATGAAAACATGTTATACGAGGTCTCAATGATAATGCAACTTTGGCATCGGATGGGCTGATCCTGAAGGAGATTCGTGAGGAGTTACTTAAGCTTCAATGTGGTTGATGTTATTATATCCCACGTGAGAAGAACGTTGTAGCTCATAAGCTAGCGACGTTGTCAATAAATTGTAATACTTTTTGGCTGGACTGCTTACCCCGAGTAATTTCTCCTATCTTATTGGAGGCGAATTAAAGTTCTTCGATTCCCCTCTCAAAAAAAAAAAAAAAAAAAAAAAATCTATTAAGTGTTCATAAATTAAATAATGAGGCCTGAAGACGAGATTTAAAGAAATGTGTGTGAATAAATTAGTTTTAAACTTATAAGTGGGGAAATTTACAAAATACACCATATGTTTATAGTGTATATTTTACAATTTTCATACAGTGTTTTGAGAAATTATAATTTACGTGTCGTATTTGATTTAGTATTAACAAAACACATCCTTTATTGAAGAAAGATAGAAAAAAAATTAAAAATTACTTGTTTAGACGAAATTACCATTATTTGTGACTAACAAATCACACATTATAAATTATGCTACATACCAGTTTAATACCATTTTATTATTTTTAATCTTTTTATACATTGTTTTTAAACAAAAAAAAGGTCAAAATCAAAGAAGTAAAGTTAAATATTTGTAATAGTGGTGGTAACTGGTGACAACGACGACAATGGCAATTCCTTGTTTTCAATTTACTTATATTATTTCATACTAGTGTTTCTATCCGTACGTTGCACGGGGAGACATATATAGATTGTTACTGGTCATTTTTTCTAATATAAATACCAGGAGCATATATTAGATTAGAGTTGATCCAACTTGCACATGGATTGGCTTATTTTAATGGTGTGATTTTTTAATTCAGAAAAATAGGTGGACGCGATGCTTGTATATATGTATACACGATAAAGAAGAAGTCGAGTTGGAAAAGACATGTAGAAGCGGTAAAACTCGTTGCCATAATTAAAAATTAATTTTTTAATTTAGAAAAATAGGTAAAAGTGGCGGGAAAATGTGCTCGTTTTATTAATATATAGATATAGATATAGATATCAAATTCAAATATATTATATAGTTAACTTTTCAAAAATATTGCAGAATAAAAGCGAGAAAGAAAAATAAAATTTGATAAAATAATTGTTGATTAATATTTTGAAGAATAATGGTATGTGAATTGTTACCTAATAAAATATGTGATGTGTAATTTTTAATCACAAATTAGGGTAATTGCGTCTAATAAGTAATATTTTAATTTTTTTCCAATTTTCGTTCAATAGAATATGTGTTTTGTTAAGACTAAATTAAGGATGTGTTTGATTACAAAGTCAGAAAATGGGTGGAAGAAAAATATTTTTCGGGTAAATGAATTTAAGGAAAAGGTTTTCCATGGAAAATGGTGTTGTAGGTATTTGATTGGATTAATTTGAAAGTTGGAAAATAGTATTGTTTTCTTTGTTTTCGTACTTTTTTTCATGGAATTTGTTCATTTTTCATATTTTTATGGTTAGAGCAAATTGTTCATAAAAAAAAAAAACCAAAAAAAGGCAAATTTTTCCCCAAAAATAAAAACCACCTTCCCCTCCCCGGAAAATGTTTTCCTCCAAAACAAAGCCTAAAAAATATTTTTCCAAGAAAGAAAACCTACTATCCCAAAAAAAAATCGTTTTCCTGGAAAAGTTCTTAAAACATGCTTAAAATACTTGTACCATGGAAAATCACTTCTTTTTCCAACTTGCAATCAAACAAGGAAGCTGAAAAACGGATTTCCTTGATTTGAAATTTTCCTGGAAATCTTTTGCTAATCAAATACACCTTTAGTACTAGCAGCTAGCATTCTATTGATGACAAAGTATACTCTCTTTCTAGTTGCAATAACAGTGAGTTCAACTGCTTCATATTTAACACCTATTCCTATCAAGCCAAAGCATCCACGTGAAATGTAATTTCTTAAAACACGGTAAACAAATTGTAAATATACTATAGACATATGATTTTTTTTTTTTGTAAATTTCCCCTTTATAAGTATACCATCAAACATGCGCTAAATTTGTGGATATTTCCATTTTGCTTAAAATATAAAGGAAAAAAAAAAGATATTATCAAGTGCTACGAACATACATTTAATTTCTTAATTTTCTTCATTAATATTGTCTAAACAAGCCCAAAATGAGTATACATAAGTCAACTCAACAATCTCAAAGACCGAGTTTAGTTTAAAATATATATAAACATGGTCCATTAGTTAAGCCCCTATCTCTTCGATACTTCCATTCTTGACCTTGTCCACCGTTTAAGCCAGTATTTCTTCCCTCTTCTCATACAATGACAAGAGCTTTTCCTTTAGCAATTCAACATCAATGGCTTCCCTTCCTTGTACCTGTCGAAAGTCAAAATAATAAGAAGATATAAATAAGCGGAAAGTTAAACATGAAAATGAAGGGACTGAACATGAAAATGAAGGGACTGAACTCTAGTTTCTTGATCTTTGTTTTTTTTAAAAAAAAAAAAAGAAATTTGAGGATTTTTGTCTATTTAAAAATATTCTAAAATGATTTCAAAGCAACTTTTAATCGTTAGTGTTAATATTGAACCTTCTAATTTCTATAACTAAAAAGTATATTTGGAACACTCATATTTTGTAAATATAATATGGAAAAAGGGTGATAGGATTGAATTTTTTTTGTGGATTTTTATGTGAAAGAGGAAAAAGAATGTGTGAAGTTGAATGGTGAAGACTTGTATAGTATATGTAGGTTCCACGAGATATGTGGATGTGATTGATTTATGATTAAAAAAAGAATGGTTAAAAAATTTTAAAATGTTGAAACCTAACATGGGCTTAAGGTGTCAAAAAAAAAAAAAAAAGGTGTCACAACTCACAAGTGGAGGGCATCACCAAGCTAATCTCAATATTTTAGGAGTGCTAAAAAAATTTATCTTTTCAACTTAGGGGGGCCAAAAAATGAAAGGAGAATTTTTTTTTTTGTTGTTGTTATACCTGAAGATGCGAATTGTAGAAAACCCTTCCATCAAAAGATTCAAAACTAGATGCATTCATCACAAGAATCCCTTCAAGCTCCAAATCAAACAGAGCTTCCGAAAATGAACCTCTTTTCATCTTCACCGTCGATATCTGAATCACTACATCTCGATCCCCAATTCTACTCGCCGAAACAGCTAATACCGAGCTCTCATGATCTGATATTCTCCTCTTCTTCCTACATTGGATCGAATTTTCCTGCCTAGAGATTTTCGCGACAAGGTTCTCCTTCTTCTCGAGCAGCCTCTCAACTTCCTTCTGCAACTCCGGTATGTATTTTAGCACTCTCGATACTGTTGATGGAATGCTTAATTTCTTCTGCAATCAAAATTTTATCCAATCGTTAATAGATCTAAACTTTAAAAAATAATCGATTTGAAAATGAAATTGTGAAAATACGATCAATATGTATAGTATACCGTTTGATCTGCTACCGGAAGGAGTGAACGGAGAGTAGAATACAACGAATTGATCCTTTTCCGGCGATCGCGTTCGCTGGCATTATGATGGAGCTTCTTCACTATGTTTGAATCTCCGTCGAAATTGGGAGATTCATTGCTATTTCCAGCTTGAAACTGAGATGACGGGGAATTAAGAATATTAATGGAATCTGAGGTTTCTATTCTCTCTGTATATAAATTTTCCGGTTGAATTTGATCTTCTAAAAGCCATCCAAAACTGGAAATTTGGGGGTATACTTCCAGCATTTTCAGTCACTGATTTGGATTGGATTTGGGAATGAGAAGTAATTGTCCGGGGAGGATAATTACTATTTATGTGGACTTGTAGAATTATCAGGGATTAATTAGTTGATAATTAAATGGATTTAGAAGTTAATCATATATATATAGGAAGTATTTTATATAGCAAATTAGATAATTGATCTCATCATTTAGGTCAGCATCTATTATTCTAATATAGACAATAAAGGAATTTTTAATTGTTTGTGTTGGTGAATTAAATTATAGATAATATGTCCTAAATCCCAATCGGTATATGTTTAAGGATTTCTATTCTATTTTCCCTCGATAAAGGTACTAAGAATTTTATTGACTACTAGTGTTTCTACCCGTGCGTTGCACGGGGTAATATATGTTCGAGATATTTAGAGAATTGAAACATTTTTGCAAATCTTTGGATGATTATCATATACAATTATAAACTGCAATTGTTTCCGAATAAAGACATGTTCGAGTAGTCTGAGAAGTATTTTTGTTGCTTGCGTGAGGGAAGGTTGGAGAAGTTGATGATGATAAAATCAAGAGATTTGTAATGGCGTCCGCTTGAGATTTTTGAAGATTGAGTTCGAATTCTAGAAGAGAAAGGGAAGATTGATTTGCAGATTTGTGATTATCCGTTTATGATTGCAGAATAAAAAATTGATTTTTTAATTCAGAAAAATAAGGGAAGATTGATTTGCAGATTTGTGATTATCTATTTATGATTGCAGAATAAAAAAATTTAATTTTTTAATTCAGAAAAATAGGTGAAAGTGGCGGGAAAATGTGCTGGTTTTATTAATATATAGATATAGATATAGATTTTAATTTATCTCTCTTTAACACTTTCATTCATCCAATCAAAATAGCCCATATTTAGTTGTGTACATGAATTGCTTCAACTAGATGATACATGGATTGAAATTAACAACATATTTGAAATCATCTTTATCAAACATGTTCAAATTGAATGATGAAAAAATGAGTTGTTTCCGTGGATTTTATGCAGAAATATGAAAAATTATTGAATTGAAAATAATTATAAAATGTGATTATTGGAACTATTAACTACTATTTATCCATTTTTTGGATAAATTATTCATAAATAAAACATATAAATTAATGACAGTTAAGGTTGTTCCATTTTCTATTGGGAAACAACTACTCCATTATCGGTTTGCTCTTGTGCTAAGATTAATTTATTCATTCAGGACACACGCCAGGTGGAGGCAATCTTGTGCGAAGATTAATTTATTGATGCAATGATTGATAAATGCGATCTTAATACAAGGCATCCACGAGAACAAGTTGGCTTCGTCACACATTAGCCTGAGCAGAGTATCAACAAGTCACGTGGAAACACGCTTTTTTTAAGCTAAAAATCTGTACGTTACATCATTTGCTTATATATGTAGAACTTTCCAGTATATGATTATGTAATTTCTATCGTTTTCCTATCAAAATAATTCATTCGAATTGTGTTTTAAGACATACGTGTTTTTATCATTTATATAATAATAATAAAAAGCATATTTATAAATTTTCAAAAAAAAAAAAGGCATATTTATAAATTATATGATTTTTCATAAAGTTGCCATATTTCTACTATATTTTCGCAATAGTTCGTCGATTAGAGGCCATAACCATGGCCGAAGATTCGTTACTCAATGAGTCAGTCGTGAGATGTTGAGTGTAGACCCAAAGATTGTTAAGAAAATGTCAATACAACTCTTACAAGAATTATCAATCCCCTTTTTTGAAGTCTTAACATTATAAATTATAACTTGCGATGAGTTAAAAGGAAAACTATTGCAGTAATATCTCGACAAATATAGCCTCTAGTGATATATCAATTGAACTTTGAAAGTATTGATGACTGGGTGTTTGAGAAGATCTTCCAACTTTGTAAGTGTTTTACGCATGTAGTGATGACGATGTTGAAATGTTCTGCTTAAAATGATGACAGATTGTGATCCCAAGAAGACGACATTTGACGACACGCATTGATGCTCAAAAGTTTTCAAATACTAAAGCATAGTCATCTACTTGACTACTTCATGGCCCATTCATCAAACTTTAACTACAAATAGTCAAATACAATGGCCTTTAGTTGATCTCTCTAACACAAAAGCAAGAACATACAATGTGGGGTGGGGAGAGAGACATGACAAGTAGCCTTTGCACATCCAAAGCATCACTACAAAAATTTACATTCAAACCTCGACTCCGATTCTTTGAGCCACCTGCACGAAAAAGTACCCTTTCAATCTTACGGTACAATAGAACCATTTTACGAGCATCTAAGGAACGTGAAAATGAAATGTCCGACTAAGAAAGTACATTAGGGACAAATATCGGTGTATAAGATTCTCACAAATTTCACCAATAGATCATATTAATTAAATAGTTACCTCTTTGAAGGAGTTAACATCGCTTCCCCAAAGCCAAGCATCACAGCCAGCATCTCGGGCACCCCAAACGTCATTCCTCCGGTCATCACCAACATGTACAGCATCCTCGGGTCTCACTTCCAGTAACTCGCAGGCCTTCAAGAAAATTGTAGGGTTTGGCTTCTCTGCTTCGACCTGTTTCAAATAATGTTATCATTTTAACGTTTACCTTCTACAGTTCTCTTACCACAATTTATTATTGCCCACATATCTTGTGATACCATCAGCATTCAGCCGCAATACTCTTTTAATCTTGCAAGTAGTTCGCACCACACCTTGCGCAAGCAGTTGATATAGCGTGATCTGGACAATGTTGCAAGTTGGGAAATGGATGATGTAGCAAGTCCAGATAGCGCTATGTCAGTTGCTTATGCAAGATCTGCTGTAAGCACCTTGCATTAAAATCCGGAGTATCAACCTAAAAGTTAGTTTTTTGCAAAGTAAAAGTTTATTTGAAAACACAGTTAAGAAAATGAAAACAAAAGTGTCACTTACTTCAGCAGACACTGCCATTGCGTCAAACCAGTGATCACACTTGAGAGCTCTTAACAATGGCCTTAATCGTGTATCAAAGTTCGATACAACAGCCACTCTTACACCAGCTTTCCTAAAAGCCTCAAATACTTTACCAGAATCTGGATCACAGAGACGCCAAGCCTTTCAAGAAACAAAGAACAGAAACGTGATAAGCTTTGCCTACCATTTCCAGATAAGTGGTTTCTTGAAGACAATAAGTGGTCAGTCACCTTCTGCAACCTTATAAGAATGGAACTAATTGCAAAAGACCAAAAATCAAGAATGTTCCAAAGAAAACCGACCTTTTCGGTTGTGTAATAGTTATACAGCTCCTCAAAGTACTGAGAGTTGGAACAGCCAGTTGAAGAACTGACAATATGTTGCCAGAATGGTCTCCCATCATTAACGTACCTGCAAGTGAGATAGGTTGTATCTTCAGGAATGCTATAACGTGATTCTTAAGCAAATAATTATGAGAAACAATAAACTAACACTTCTTTTGAATTTAGGGTTGATTACGTAGTCCCTTTTCGCCATTCTATTTTCTTTAATTGCTAGATTTATTTCAAGATAAGTATTAACATGTGGATGTGCACAAGAAGCCATGAAATGGAGAACAAATGGAAGCTTCACCTGAGACGAGATTGGCCCCAAGGCTGCTCGTAAGCCCTTCTGTATCTTTTCAATATCTCATCTTCTGAGTACTCCACTCCATACTTTTCACCAATTTGTCGATAAATCTAAATGGAAAAATGAATAAATAAATACAAAGCATAAGAAAAGTCCTCAATACCCACAGAGACAATCTATAAAGGAATGTCTAATAATCCAACAGTAGAGAAATTTAGGGGTTGTTTGATTGGGTATAAAGTAAATGTACGCGGTATTCCGTGTAAAAATGTGTGGTTAATATTATTTTGGAAAATGTGTGTGTGGTTGAAAATGAGTATGAGGTATACGGAATTGCGTGCGGATAAAGTTAATACCAAGAAGAACAAGGCCTAGGTATTCACTAATGAAAAACTAAAGTATGGAGAAGTAGACGACTAGAAAAAATCTTTAGTTCTTTATCAAAAAAGTAAGAATGTAAGAATCTTTACATAAAACAGCAAATAAGCAAACATAATGATTCTCAGCATAATGAATGATTAAATTCAAAGCAACCTTCAAAAAAGGTAGTTTTCCATATTGTAACTTCTAAGAAAGATAATCGCCACTTTCCGCCACCCCCAAAACAGGGGAAAAGATAAAGATGGTACACCATCTAAGAAAGATTAATGCTATGTATACACCTCGTGCACATGCACCCCTCTAACCGGTGGGAAGGAAAATTATCACTTTTATCCTCCTTCGTTAGTAGGTCCCACCCCTTATTCGACGGGTGTATGTACACCTGTGTACACATAGCATTAGCGCATCTAAGAAATCCCACTCCGATGGTCCAAAATCGAAAATAATCAAGAAACTGTTAAGAATTGAATTCCTTCGGACAAGGTTAATCCAGTAAACATAGTAGCCCAACCTCTCATTAACTCAACAATCAGTTCATGTTTAAGGACTTTGTAAGGACAGTAATTTCTTCAAATTGTACACTAAGCAGTACTGCAATATATTGATCATCAAACAGAAAATAATCAAGAACGTCCACAAATTCAAGAATCGAAAATTGGGTGATATTTTGGGCATTTGCCTAGCAATTGAGAAACCAACTTGTCTACATCATAACATGCATGAATATTGGATATAATTAGTGATGCTTTTAAGAAAATGCCAGAATTGCTTATAATTAGTGGAAAATTAAGCACGATTCAAACAGAAGATTTAGTGTAAGTGTGAAGGAAGTGAGAACCTGGGCCATGGGCTGGGAAGGAACAACGAGAGTGCCCACTGCATCAACAAGAAGGGCTTTATGGGTTAAGCCGCCATACAGATTCCTCCTATAATCTTCATATTCCCGTACCAACCCGAATAATTTCGACCCGGTTTCTGCTTCAACAACCGCCGTCGCAGCGGAGGTGGAGAAATTTAAGGAAAATGGTGATGAGGATCCGAAATACCTAAATGGATCGACCCGGAAATAATTTGCGGACCCACGTGGAAATGGAACACACTGCATTTCGGAGAAAGTGGGAGAGGTCAAGAGTTTACTGATCAGTCTGATCTTGGTTACCGTTGAAGCCGTGATCGGAAATATCATGTTCTCATGTAAACTCTACAGAAATTCTGCCGAACAAAAAAAAAAAAAGAAATTAATAATAATAATAATAATAATAATAATAATAATAATAAATAATTGATGGCTAACTAGGCTACTAGCTGGTAATCTATGCGCCAAAAGAAGACGGTGAAAGAGGGAGAATGATGTGGCAGTGGGAGCCTGGGAGGTTGTCATCCAAAGGCCGTTCTGGCCTTCTGGGTATTGCGATATGACAATTTTACCCCCATGATGGATGCTACCTGTCCAAACGAAATTGTCCGTCCACTCACAAGTATCCACCATGTGGAAATGTTCTACACTAGAACCACATTATATGCGAACTTCATCTATCATGCGTGTTGGAATTTTGTTAAAATTTTAGTGCTTGATGTAATATTATTTTCTATTACTAAATGACTGTCCAACTCCAATAATCACCCCCTCCTGCTGTGTATTAGTGTGCAAGGACACACCACGCTAGCGTAAGATAATTCTAGGGCTGCAACTAGAAAAGAGTTGATATTACGGCATCAGCACTAGTAAATCATATGGTCATGTTTTTGCGTAAAACCATGAATAAATTACATATTGTTTACGATGTCTTCATGGTGAACCACATGTAATTTATCGGTACTATTGCCATAAAATGATTACAGCACTGATTTATTGTGATCAATGCTAAAAGTACAATAAATTAGTATAACCTCCAATAGAGTGGTGGATTTAACCAATATAAAGGGAGTAAAAATAGCATTTTATCCACCATTTTATTAGATATTGTACCAATTTGTTATATATTTAGTATGTATTAGAAATAATTACTTGATTATCAAACTTTATCATGTTAATTACTGAAAAATCAGAATTAATTTTCAAATTTCAAATTTGTCAACATTTTCAAATTGCGGGTCTAAAATACCCTTTTCAATTAAAAGAAACCTCAGAACCTAGGATCTAGGATGTCTTTTGATTTCCTCCGACGCACTTCATCTTCTCCGGCGAAATTTCCGACCACACTTCATCTCGTCATAGTTTGTATAATCAAAGGCAAAAATTCCAACCACGCTTCATCCCGTCAAAGTTTGTATGATCAAAGTTTCTATGAATTGAGCAACCACCAACCAAAATCAACCTGGTGGCAGATCTAGTTGCTGCAACTAGATCCACCGGTGGTTGTTGGTTGCGAACCAGCAGCCATCACCATTGGCAAACCAGACTCCAGAGAAATTTCTGACCACACTTCACCTGTCACAGTTTGTATAATTAGAAGCGGAAATTCTGACCACACTTCATCCCGTTAAAAGTTTATATAATCAAAGTTTCTGTGAATTGAGCAACCAGCAATCAAAACTAGTGTGGCAACAGATCTAATTCTGCAACCAGATCCACCGGTGGTTGCTGGTTTTCAACCAACAACTATCGTCATCGACAAACCAAACTGTGACGGGGTGAAGTGTGGTCGGAAATTTAGCCGGAGAAAATGTAGTGTGCCAAAGGAAATGAAAATACATCATAGATCCTAGGTTTTACGATTTATTTTTGAGAGAGTATAATAGTCCACTCAATTTGAAAATATTGACATTCTTATAATTCAAATTAACAATTGATTTAATTATAATTAACATATTTAAATTTGGCAATTAAGTAAATCACTCTTAGTATTATTCATTCACATATTCACTTATTAACATAGGAGTATATTATATCTCCTTATACAGCTTATTTGTTGTAGAATCTAACCTTAATTATAATTTTTACAACAAAATCGAGAAAATAAGAGGAGTTTATTGAAGAGGCAATTGTAGAAATGGCATGGCAAGAAGCTAAAATTCTCGTTGTGTTAGGTTATCTTGCCAAAAGATAGATGTATAGCAGAATTTTGAAATTGATGTTCCGATTTTGCTCCGATTTACTTTTTTCTATATTCTATATTATAGGTTCTAAATTTTTTACAAACGAAATTTTAATAAAAAATTCCAGCTTTCTCTGATGACTTCAAATAAATGTACTAGTGACGCCAACCTCCAACTCTCCACTTCTGATCATCTTTTCCATTTTCAAGTTTGTTGAAAAAACTATTTTTATTTCTGAATTTTTCATAGATCTAGTTGAGAGCCAGATTTTGGTCTCTGAGAACCAAGAACCAGATCCAAAAATCTGGTTCTTCAAGAACTTCCAAAAGTAAGAGGAAGAGGTAAGGGTAAGAAGGGTCGGGTGTGCGTGGGGGGTAGGGGTGGAGAAGGGGAAGAGGAATAAATTTTATTTATTTATTTTAAGGAAGAATGATAATTTTGTCCATCTCTATTTGAAATATTTGTAATCTATGGAAAATGCTTAAAGTGAATGCTTAATCTGGTAATTTTCAGTGCTACCATTGTGGGACTTTTTTCTTTATTGAAAAAGATGAAAAACATAGAGCTATTTCACTTCTCTCTTCTTGGTGACAAAATACTCCAGAGGTGATTATACCACGGACATTTATGTTAATACATTTTCGTATAATCTTTGCTTGGAGCATTGAGGAGGTTTTGGGTGGCTGCTGAAGTTGACAGCTTTTACCTCAAAGGGGCGAACTCAAGACCGCTTACATTAAAGATGGCAAAGAATTAGGGGATAACGGGGTGGCCAGGTTATTGGGTAGTAGTTTGGACTTGGGTGGTTGCATTTTGTAAGTCATGGGTCATAGCATCAATAATTCTATGGGAAGGAAATGAGTGAGGAAAAGTTTGAGGAAAAGTTTGAGAAAAATGTGATTTGATTCCAAAATTACCCTTGATGATTCATTTAAGAATGCTTTGATAAGGGTAATTTTGGAATCAAATCACCTTTTTCTCAACTTTTTCCTCACCCATTTCCTTCCCATAGAATTATTGGTCAATCGATTATGGGCTTCCGTTATCACTTTATCACGTTGTCCATTTTCGTTTAAAGTTCTAGAACCATAACTGAACGGTCCGATTCTCAACTTTTAGGCCCAAGACCAAAGCCCAACAACTTGGTTTGATTAGCAAAATAATTTGCGTTAATACTAAATCTACAATAAATTTATACAATAAATTATACAACAAATACACTTGTTAACATTCTATTTTGTTATACATCACATTACTTTAAAATCAGTTATAATCAAACATGTTACTTGTATGCTGTACAACATATTGTATAATTCATTATACATGTAGCATTCTTCATACTTTACTCAATTTTTAACTAATTAATTCCAACAAAGGAAAACCAAAACAAGGTATAGAAAGAACAAACTTAATTAGTGTCCCATAAAGTCCTCCAAGGGACAACCCACAATCCAATTTGCCTCTACACTACTTCTTAAGGGCACTTTATTTTCTTGAATTTGTGTAGGGTAGCCCTTAATTAAAAATTCACCAAAAAAAAAAGAATATAAAAAAATCCCCGTTCATTCCTAACCTGCATGGATTTTCAATTTTTCATTAATATAATCTCTATTATTATTATAGTTTAAATTACCTAAATCAAGACCTAATAATATTAGAAGTACATGGCAAGTTGTCGATTAATTAATGGTGCAATTAATAATTAACAAGGACAAAACAAGAAACTACATGGCCAAGCTGGCAAAAAGATTGTGAACGTGCCCCAAAGATTTTGTGTTCGTGTGTTTGTTGTATTGTAGTTTTCTATAGCAATCGGGCTAAGTCACACAACAAGGACTCGATTTTTAGGATAATTATATATTGATGATATATTTTGAAAATTCTTGATATTTAAAGACATATTTCAACTTTGGTTGCGGAATAAAGACTTTTGAGGATAAAATGACAATATTTCCCTTTCTTTTAATTAAAAATAAAATATGGAACAATTCAATTGAATGCAAAAATTTTTAATATATGTAGATTAGTCTTAAATATTTCTAAAATTTCTTATTTCAACTTATACTTTAATTATATTTTTTTTTGTCCATAACCTAAGAAAGTAATTAATTTTAATAAAAATAATTTAATTTAATTTAATTTATTAAATATATAAAATATGTAAAAAAAAACCCACATTTATAGTACTTTCCTATTGGGTTTGGGATGGGTCGGTTGGGGGAAAGGTAGGAAGGGTAGGGGTGGGTAATGGTCGGTTTTGGACCCAAACCGAAACCCACTCGATTGTTATTGGTTTGGGGGAAGCGGAATAGAAACTGAACCGGCGGTTTGGCTGTTCGATTTCAAAATCGACCTGAACCGGATCAGTTCGGTTCGGATCAGTTTGGCGGTTTAAGCCTAAAAATTATTTCGTTTCCTAAACCGGTCAATTTGTGGGTTGGAAACCTCCAACCCGCAAACCGACCAGACGGGCCTCCAACTCAACCCAAACTGACTCGAGTCGGGTCGGGTCTGATCGGTCGGGTTGGGGGGTCGCGGGTTGGATCCCCACCCCTAATCTGGAAGGGGGTGAGTCGTGGGCAGGTGTCTATTTCCCTTAGTGCTTAACTTTTTTATTATTTTCAAATAATTTGGTTGTGCACATTGCAGTAGGGCAAATTTGCAAATGAATCCAATGATGGCATTAGTTTCAAATCAGTTGTCAAAATAAAAGAAAACCACATTCATAGTACTTTCCCATGAGAAATGAATTTTTTTCCCCCGAGAATTTAATGTGAACAAGTGCCTTTTTTTTTTTTTTTTTAATTTACACCTTTTATCTCCATTAGTACACCTGTTATGGAGCAAAACAACAATATTATCAGAAAAGTATAAGTTGAACTGAAATTTTTTTAGAAATATTTAAAACTAATTTACACATATTAAAACGTTTTGTATTCAATTGAATTGGTCCATATTTTATTTGAATAAAAAAGAAGAGCAATATTTTTTTTTATCCTTAAAAGTCCTTGTTTTACAAGTAAAGTTGAAAATAAGTTTTTAAATGCCAAGATTTTCAAAAGAGGTCATCGATACTCAAATACCCTAAAAATCGGGTCCCTGGCGTGCCAATTAGCCATAACAATCATTTAAAATTGGAAATAACATGTTTTAGAGTTTTCACACAGACACACAAATTCAAGATTTACTTGATTTTATTATCATATCATTAAAAAAAATAATTAATGAAAATATAAACGCTTAGAGAGATGCTATAAATCACACAGAATGTCTATATAAATGTACATATACTGATAATAGAAGGTAGAGTGATATTTTCATTCAATGCTCTATTAGAATATGGATAATTGTCTGTCATGTGTGCACACATAATTTTCTTAGACTATAATATCAAGCAGTAGCGATCTGGTTAAGGTGAATAAGACTGTCGGTCTAAAATTCCCTATTGTAAAACATATTTTTATTTTTTATACAAAAAAAGCCCTCCCCTTCCTCCCCTCTACTTCCACAAATCGAGTTATAGAAGAAAAAGTTCCCAATATCAAATTTCGTTTAGGATCTCCGAAATCTGAGAATCAATCATGATGTCAAAAATATTTATCGTTTTCTGCAATATGAAACATTCCAAACATGCCTTCGTAAATTGAGGGGGGTGTGAGCTTATGAGACATGGACACCAAGACCCCACAAAACTATTGGCCATATATGTTCTTTATGTAAAGGCAAACTGACCCACAATACCCGGAAAGCATCCTTTGTTTTCAAGACCAAATTCTTCATTGGAATGGGAGTTTGGGGCCATCAGCAAAAGTTTTTAGTACTGTTTGTTCTTAACTTCTTATGACTTGTTTCATATTGGTTCACCCCACTTCACTTTTGTCTAGTGGATGAATAAGATTGGTTGTTAGATTAAGCATTAATCTTTATCAAGTATATCAACTAAAATGGTCAACTCATTAAAGTTCTATTTTAACTAACTTGTCACCAAGTCGAGTGAAAAAAAAAAAATACTAATGCATGTTGCTATTCAAATAAATAAATAAATTAATGCATGTTGCTTGTGTGCTTCTTGCGCAAGAGGAAATTAAGAAGAACAATAATTATATTGACGGTTTCAGTTCAAAGTTGAACATGTGCATCATGGAATCGCCACCTCGCCTCTGAAGAAGAAAAATTTCTATGAACAGTGAAGAGAAAAAGAAATATTAGTAATCTAAGATGAATTCATCCCATAAAGGAATATACTACTTGTATTGTACATATAGGGTTATATTATTATGATCTGTAGTTAATAATCTTATTATTTGTTAATCGAGATAATAATAATAGAGACATTTTATTTCACATGATTTTGAGACATCATATTGATATAATCATGTATATAAATGTGTGCATTCAAATAGAATTATTGATTGACTAAATTCGCATACTAATATTAGCGTTAGGACAAGCAATTAAGTTATTCTTCTAACAAAAGCTATTGTTCGATCTCTTAGAGAAGCAAAAGATTTAGGTATATCGGTAGAAACTTTCCACTTACATTAATATAATAATTATCTGATTAATCAAAAGTTTGGGTCTCATTAATTAGATTCTCTCTCATTTGACTATCTGATTTCTTGGGTGTTTTTTAATGCAAAATGGGGAAGGAAAGGAATCGAACTTACATCATTTTGCTTGGTGGATGAAGCTTAGGCTAAAGAACCAACTTAAAACTTCATTATCTAATTTAAGTGATTTGTATAGATATTCCTAATTATAGAATTTGATTGACTAAAGATAATTGTTTTGCTTTCTTTAAAACAATTAGATGACAATTTTTTAAAGTGTGTGTGAGGTGTTTTATACTTTCTTATTTTCGTGCAAATATATTATAATTGTGACCATAAAATTATTTTCTTCGCAAGTATTTTCAACACAAAAATTATCAACTATTTCTTGTGGGGCACAACTCAATGCTAATAGAGGACCAGACAATATGCGTAAATCATAATATACAATATACTCGTATTAGATTATATTCAATTATGGATACGAGGTAAAAATTAATGTACAATATACTATCTTACTCGCTATAGATTGCATTCAATTATGGATACGAGATAAAAATTGATGCAGCAACAACGTTTCTTCAATAACATGTCTTTAGTTTAAATAACTAAAACAAATATATTTAGATCTCCAAGTACAAAGCAAATCTCTTAAACTAATTGTAATAGTGGAGGGTTCAATGTATTAGCTTTCTCTATAATTTTTGTTAGTTAATATAGTAATTAGTCCACCAGCTCATTTATACACACTCCTTATTTGTTTTGTTAAGTATTCCCCCATGGCCACTTCAACCACACCCCTCCACCCCACCCATCTATTTAAATAATTTGATTTTTCTTTTTTAATTTAACTTCGTGAAATTTACTTTTGATTATTCTTCGTTATAATTTCTTTTTTTTATCAACATAGATAAGTTTAAGAAAAGTAGAGAAAACATCATAAATCAGAGTGCGTATACATTTTTTTTTTTTATTGATAGAAGAAATTATTACAAGGAGGGGAACTTCAAGCCTGACCTCCAATTTCCTATACATGCATATACACAAAATTTGATCAATACATAATGTGTCTCTCATAGTTTGATATTGTTATCAGGATCGCATAGAGTTCCTCTATAAAAAATAAAATAAAATTATATGGTTGTCCGTCTTACCAAAACTCAAAGACACAATTTCTGGATAATCTACAAAATTTCTTCAAAATATCTCTATAACATACCAAAAAATATTTCTATCTTCTTCGTCTTCTTGTTCTCTCCAAATTCTGCAATCGAATTCACATTGATAAAGCAGTAATACTATTGTAAGTATTTGCAACATCATATATCAGAGATGTATACATATATATATATATATATATATATACACAAAATTTGATCAACACATAATGTGTCTCTCCTAGTGGGCTAATTTCACATTGTTATTGTTATATACGTAAGTATTTGTGTTTGATGAGTACTTACCGTCCTTACGAAACACCTCTTATTATAAAATTCTTGCATTACAATCAGTTTCCTCTTATTCCAAAATTAAAGTCTAATGCACTGAGGAATATAATAAGGGCTGACATTCACTGAATTCAAAGTTAAAAAGTCAAACTATGATCCTTATGGGGTTTTTTTTTTTTATTTTTTCACTTTACAAAATAAAATGTAATATAACAAACATGTCACTTCCATGCTAGATATATTCTTGGCAAAACCAACCAGAATGTTAAAATGCCCACTCAAATTAATGGATCCTTTTTTTTTTTCAGTTAAGTAGATATTGAATTTGACTTTTTTTTTTGTTAAATGTCGAATTTGAATTTGTAAGAGAATTTGTTGATACAATTTATTTTTAAAAAAAATTTTCTATTGTTATTATTAATCGTTATTATATTAATTTGATATTTTTAAAATTATTTCTTTACTTCTCAATTATATATTAAAAAATATTTCTTTCAATAATCTCTATTTCACTTGAAATGAATCAAATTAAACCAGACCCGATTCAAGTTGGTTAGCGGTTAAAAATAGATTAGGGAGTAATATACTCCAATGTGACAGTGACCAACCATGTGACAAATAAGATGCCTAATTTTGGCAAACCCATAAGTGCACTTTAACCAAATTTGGCATTACCAAATTGTTATTTCCTAGAGTAGGCAAGAAAGAGAAGTGCAACATAACTAAAAAAAGGTAACAGGGGAAAGACTACAAATTGGGTTGTAATGAAGCACTTTCGATTGTAATAAGAAGTCAAAGTAGGGTTCAGTATTCAAATTATAAGTTGGTATTATCCAAGTATATAGTGTACACAACATGTCCACATGCAACTGATAAAACGATTCATGCTTTGTCACAAATTTTTCTTTTTTGTTTTTTTCCCCCTCATCACCAGTTCCAATATATTAATTAGAGGCTTTAGACAAAATTTCATATTGATTATTTTTTCTCTATCAATTTGAGGTTGCAACTCTCTTTATATTATGTGAAAAAGATAAAATCAATTTGAGATTTTAAGCAATCGTCTAGTTCATCTAACCTCAAGACTGTCACTAATGCATTTCAAGAAAATGAAATTTTGATCATCATTACATGACCAAGACAAGAATCCAAGGTAAGGTCTTGTGTCGATGAACATGTGAGTAATCTTGAAAGTGTGGTAGGGTAAAGGACATGATGAAATAGGAAGGGCAAACATGCAAGGTTCCTATGGAGTGGACAAAATCTACCATAATCTATAATATATCTTTTAGTGGTGAATGTTTTTGTCCAAAACGGGGTGGGGGGTTAAATATGGTATGTTCAATATTGAGCGTCTAGTGAATAAATTTCTATTTTTGTTAAAATTAAATTTTCATGTTGCATGATGGTAATTAGGACCGCGAATTGTGTGAATAATTTTTTTTTTTGAAAAGAGTATTTATTTATTCATAACATCAGAATTCAATATATCATAAATAACAATTGGGGGAAGTATTGACCATTCAAAACAATCTGATAAAGAACCAAACTGCTTGGGTAAGCCTACAAGCAACCTGCAAAACGACAACAAGAAGAATAAAAAGATTCAGAGGTAAATCAGCCTTCATTCTTTGACAATCTTCGATAACTAAGCCGAAGTACGAGAAAAGGTTTTGATCGGGTGCCCACGCGGGCATGTACCCACGCCCACGTGGGCACGTCTGGTGACGCCACGTCACCAGATCAATTTTTTTTTTTTTTATTTTTAAAATTTTTTTTGGAATCTATATTAAGTTAAATAAATAATACATAACTGTCTCTTGATGGTGGGGGGTCTCACCCAACCCCCATAATTTTTTTCCCCACGACTGTGGGTACCCGAACATGACTAGTACGATAAATTAGCAGAATGGGAGCTACGTGCTATGCAAACAATGTGGGCATCCATCTCAATATCAACATTCATCCCGCCTTTCTCCTTGGCCCAAGCAAGGGCTTCTCTAACTAATTAAAATATATAATTAATGTTAAAGTTTATTTTTAATTAAGTACAAATAGTTAGGTTTTAGGTGAAAAGAAGTAAAAACAAACATGCACTGTTATTATCTAGCTAGTAAGAGGCATGGTAATTATTTAATGTTCTTATTTATTTACTAGGGACATTTTTATTTGGGGTCTTGTTGCATTTAATTTGTTAAGGCAATAGGGACTAGGAATGCAACTTCTTCTTTTTATTTTTATTTTTATTTTGTTTTATTATTTTTCGCCATTTAGGTCTGCTCTTCGAATGCAGCCGCCCTCAGGTCCGCAACGCTGGTTTTGCTTTTGTTGGTTTTGACTTGACGAATTATTTGCGATTCTTTTCAGACTTTGTTCCAAGTCCTCAATTAAAAAGAAAAATTATAATTATAATAATAATTATTATTATTATTATTATAAATTATTGACATTTTTTCCTCGGATATTTCTTTGAATAATATTATTTAGTATTATTGGTGTTACAAAATTAAATCAAATAGCAACAAGTGACATTAATATTGGTTTAAGTCAAACATTTAATTGGGTTTATCTATCAATGGTTTTCTAACACAAATATAAGTAAATAGCTTTATTTAAATTCGAGATCAATATTAAATTTACTTGTATTTAATTAATTAAAGAACTTTCTCGTTTTTCTTTTTTAATAATTTGCAATGAAATAAAGAATAATATTTTACAACAATGACAAGTCTCCTTATATCAGATTTTAAATTTTGTTATATTAGCAAATTTTAATTTTTTATTTTGCAAACTGAGCCAAATTTAGAATAATTAAGTTTATAGTTAGCTTGATGATACCGGTTGGATCTAGTTTTAGACATGACACCCTATTCCTAAGAAGTAAGAGTAACAAACCTTTACAAAAGTTCAACGACCAATAAACTCATTATGATGATAAGATTAACGATAATTTACTCTTACGAAAAATAAGTTGCTAATGACAATATTCTTTACCTAACAGGTGTTTTGGATACTTTCAAAAAAAAGAAAGAAAAAGAGAAGAAGTGTTTTGGAAGCTTGGAGGTTGTTACATTCAGATATTTCTAATCTGATTATGAAAAGAGATTAATGACAATTATTATTGTCAAGTATGATGTACGGATAACGACTCTTTATCAACAAATGGAAAACCGCCATCCAAATTATAAATAGTCACCACTATTAATAAATAACGTTAGTTCGTCTGTTCCTTAGTATGGATGTTTAAGGTAGTGTAACTGATACCATATAGGTTTATTGTGATACGATATGATTTGGATGTCAGGTCTTTAGCCTCAAATGCCACATGCGACTTGGAGATTCGATTCGAACCTTATGTTACCACGTCTAGGAGACATGTGGAGCTAACAAAAGACCCTCTTGCAATACTAAAGTTATGTATCTTCTACAACATGTTCACTTAATGTCACATAAATAAAGACACTAACGGTAAGTATTCAAACATAACTATCTAAGACAATTGTAAGTCAGTACCTTTCTTATGCGTAAGAACCTAAACGAATATTCAATCAATCATTTATGACAACCATGTATATATGAAAATGGTGTAAGAATTAGCTATTTTTTCTCTCTCCCACAAATAGAGCGAGTCGAAAGTAATTTAGAGAATGTTTTTCTCCCCTTTTTTAGGCATTGCAAACAAAAGAGATCATGCTAATTTAGAGAATCCTCCTTGCTTTTTTGCCTCTCTCTCTCTCTCTTAAACATAACATCAGAAATCTAAGTCATACAAAGAATGAAATTCACTTCTTGATTTAAAAGGGTATTAGGATGTGTGTAAAAATGAATTTTTATGTGTTTTTATGTGATACAGGAGAGAGAATGAGTAGAGTTGAATGGTGGAGATTTGTGTAGACAGGCAGGTCCCCACAAGATATGTGGATGTGAAATAGGAGAGAGAATTAGTGGGTTTGAAAAAAATGTGTAAAAACGTATAAAAATATACAGAAAAACGGGGGCTTAAACATTCTCACAAACGTATTTGATATTCCATTTAATCATTACTGACTACGAGTCGAATAAATGTAACATTATCAGGGTTGATCATGAAATCCAATTGAAGGACTCATTGCAAAATGTTCGTTAACCATCCATTTAAATTTACAATTTATGGGTACCTGTGGCTTGTTCTTTACACTATAAAATTTATTAATTTTTATTAATTTTTTCTCTCTCATTATTTTCAATCAATTATATAATTATTTAATATTTTTTAATACATCTTCCCTAAATTTTAACTATTCAATCCATACAAAATTTAAATAATACAAAATTTAAGTAAATAAATTTTATTTTATATAGAACAAGGCCCTGCTATCATTTATTCTAGATGAAAGAACAAGACATGCGTACATTTTGATGGGGGCATAAGTTGGATGTCCATGGGAAGCAAATCTTGAAAGCGAATCAATAGGAAGAAATTACCACCCCACCCCACCAGCTCAGGACATGGTAAGAGCACATGATTTCACACAAGAAAAAGGCCGCAATGCTTACATCACCCGTATCTCTATGAAGGATTTTTATGGGTCCCATGTCCAACCTCCCTTTTGCTTTCAATCCCAAGAACACACACACACTCTCTCTCTCGCCCTCAATCAATTGTTTTGCTAGCACATTAGTCCTCACCTTTAAAAAGAAGCGAATGAATCCCCAATCTTTCCCTGTGGTTAAACCGACCAATTCTTAATACGAAAATTGTTCAAACGTGGATTAAACATCAAATATATAAGCGAGTATTAGGATGGCGCGTAAAAATAAATTTTTATATGTTTTTATATGATATAGAAAAGAGAATGAATGAAGTTAAATGTTAAGATTTATGTAATACAAGTAGGTCCCACGAAATATGTGAATATGAAATAGGAGAGAGAATTAGTGAAATTGAAAAAAATATTTAAAAATATGTAAAAGAACACACGCATAGCCTTCAAATATCCATGCCCAATTCCCATCTCAATTTCTTGACTTCTTCTGCATGGTTAGGCACCAAAATTGATAGGCACCAAAATTGAATGCATCTCGGATGTAAAATATAATTTGAATTTTTAAAATGAATGATAAGAATTTGTATAGTATATGTGTGTTTCACGAAATATATGGATATAATTAATCTGATAAAATTTTATTTTGATTGTAAATTGATTTGATAACATGTGCTTTATTCTATCCTATCAAAACAACCAACATTATTGAACTGTAGATTTAGTGGGTGATAGAGAATAAATTTTAATGATTTTTTTAATGTATTTTAATGTGAAAGATGAGAGAGAATAAGTAGAGTTAAATAGTTGAGATTTGTATAATATATGTAGATCTCATAAAATATATAGATCGATTGATTTAGAATAAAAATAAATAAAAAATTATAAAAGTTGTATCCTATCACCCTTTTAATTATATGTGTGGATTCTAATTGAATGTGATGGTCAAGTAGACATAATTGAGATAACAGAATTTTGGCATCAATTATACCATCTCGAATGGAGATAAGTTTGGTCATCCAATTGGTGATAATGGCCAAACAAAATTGAAAACAAAGTTAGGTTCAAATTGCTATCCAGACAATAAGTTTGAAGAGCAGAGTGCAATTTCCTCTACATATTTTGTGACTTGCATATAAAAACACAATCCACCTAGAATCATTACCAAGAAACTCCGTTTTACACTATTCTCTCTTTATTTTATTTAACTGTATGCACATCCTATTGCTAGCCTTAAAATTCAATTTCAAGTTGGAAAAATCTTACAAAATCTTTGGATGAAATTTGGTCAGATCTTTCTTTGTGGGTTGTGGATTTTCTTGCGTCTTATTTCAATTCAACAAAATCCCATTTCCTCTTTACAAAATCAGATGCAAAAACCATAACAATCCCACCAAGAGCCATTCTCTCTCTCATCCTTCTCTCTAGTTCTTGGTTGAATTTGGAGCAATGGTAATGGCTACCTCAGACTCACAGTTTCATGTTCTTGCTGTTGATGATAGCCTAATAGACAGAAAGCTCATTGAAAGACTACTCAAAACCTCTTCATATATAGGTACCTATTTATCTCCCAAAAGAAGGATCTTTTCTTTTAATTTTTTATTTTTTTGAACTGTAATATGATGTCTTTTATTTTAAATTTATGGGTTATGCATTGTTCTTAGCAGTCACCACAGTGGATTCTGGTAGCAAAGCTTTAGAATTTCTTGGTTGGCATGAAGATGAAAGAAGAAACATAGACGGGACCTCTGTTTCTCCTCAAAACCATCAGGTGATTATTTTAAAATTTTTATTTTTAACAAATTTTATGTTCATTTCATTTTCTTAGGTTGTAATGACTTATGGGACTTGCATTGATTTTTAGAAAACTGAATTCATTTTATTCAATTTGCAGGAAGTGGAAGTAAATCTTGTTATTACTGACTATTGTATGCCTGGAATGACTGGCTATGATTTACTCAAGAAAATCAAGGTATATTCCTTTCTTAGCTTGTTATATGCTCTTGTTGTATGTATTTTTATGTCAATTCTTACAATATACTGCCTAAGAAATTATCGGGACGTGCTTAAAAGTTACGTTTTTGACCGTGTGTTACAGTGGTAGAAATCACAACACGTGAAAATAATAAGTGATGATATGGGGCATGTAATTGATATTAATATTTAATTTAGAATAATAGAAAAAGTTAATTCAAGTAGACAAAAATTGAAACCTACAAAGGCTTATTTACATGGTATGTAATTGACCTGGTGAGAAAGTAACTTGACTTACTTTGAAGGGCGTAGACGAGCTAATATTCAAATGTCACGTCATTGCTATTAGAAAATTGTAATTTTTCAAGATTTTTCTTTTTTATTTTTTTGCAATTTGGGAAAATATTCTTCCACAAAAATTGCCAAATCAAGATGTATCAATCTTGGGATTTATTGTTTTCTGAAAAGTTCTTTACATGGGTCATTTTCCCACCATTCATTTGAGATCAAAAGAATCTAAGCAAAATCTTTATCCCACCTAATTTTGGTAATTTGACATTGAAAGGTCATTTACTGATCCACATGATCACCCTTTATGATTTTTTCTCATGGCATAAATCTCATTACAGTTTAGAATCCTAAAAGCAAATCTTGAGTAAGATCTTGCTGCGGGGAGAGGGAAAAAAAATAAATAAATAAATAAATAAATATATATATATATATATATATATATATATATATCTTACTGTGATCTTTAAGTAAACTATAACAACACATCGACCCCACTACTCAATTCCAAATTTATTGGAAATTTGCCAAAGTTCATTATTATTGGAATTATTTCCCTAAAAAAAATATCATGTCCATATCTCTATTTGTATCTCATTAGACACAATGAGAATAAATTGACCATTTTGCCCTCACACGGGGGGTGTACGTATGACATTATCTTTACAAAGAACAAAAAAATTCATGTGGGGTTCGTTTTGTTTTGCAGGAATCGTCGTCCTTGAGAAACATACCAGTGGTGATTATGTCTTCGGAGAATGTTCCTTCAAGAATCAATAGGTAAGAATGTTTTTACGTTTGGGCGTAAATGTAATTTCAGTAAATTTAGAGTCAACTATGTAAATTATTTGTTCGTCTTCTGTTCACCTAATTAATTAAATTGTTGTCACATTTACAGATGCTTAGAAGAAGGGGCAGAGGAATTTTTTCTCAAGCCAGTGAGATCAGCAGATGTAGACAAGCTTAAACCCCATATGATGAAAGCTAAAAAGCAAGAAAAACAAGAATCACCACCACCATCACAATCACAGCCGCTGCCACCATCTCAGCCACCAACACCACCGCCGCAGCCACCACAATCGAACAATAACAAGAGGAAGGGCATGGAAGAAGGGTTGTCCTCCCCAGACAGAACAAGGCCTAGATACAATGACATAACCGTGGTGTCTAATTAATCAGAATATCAGATACCAAATTAAATTTTTTTTCTTTTTTTCCCCCCATAATTTGGAAATTTTTATTGACAATTTTCCCTTTGTGTTAGTTTAAATTAGTGGGTTGGTATAGAGATTAAGAGGCATGTCCTGAGAGAGCGACAATAAGAGTTTTGTATATACGAATGACGAAAAATCTGTACACAATTTTACATGAAAAAACTACCATATAATTTTGCTTTCCTTATTTAACGAGTATTATTTTGTTAAAACTAACATTTAAATTGAATAGTGATATTGATCAAGAGATCTGCAAATAATAATGATAAGTAATGCGATGTGATTGATATTAATGTTCGACTCCTCGGAAGTTAAACAAACACAAGCTAATTACATTCAGAGAAGAATGAGAAAATATTACAATTTATAATACAATAACGATTTGTTTAAAATAATGGTAAGAAAAAAGAGGGATGGAAGGCTTATTCAAAACAAAAAAAAAAAAACAAGAGGAGGGATGGAAGGCTGAAGGCATATGGATTTCTAAGGAGGTTCGATTCAACTGTCAATTTTTGTTATTGGTCATCAAGTTTTTCAATTACGGAGTGTGACCTCTTGCGCTATATATTAGACTTATAGCGCAGTTGAAATTAGGGGCCGAACAAAATAATCAGAATTGAACTGATCGAATCGGAATCGAACTAAAAAAATAAAACCATCCGGTTATTTTAAAAATTTTGAGAACCAAATCCGAAAGATGAAGAACTGAAAATTAAATGGTTCTTTTTCAACACACGAAAATCGAACCGAAATCCATGTACTTTCTATTGGAGAATTAATTCCATGCATTTTTTCTATTAAATTGATTGTTATAGAAATACTTTCATACACTCAACATGAACTTTATCAAACTTTTGCAATAAGCGACAATAATATTTGAACTATTGAAAATAAATTTGTATCGCTCATTACTTTCTTCATTATATTTTACAAATACAATGTATTTAAAACCGAACAGTAATCGAAACCGTTTGATTTTTGTGACGAATGAAATTCAATCGAAATTTTTGGTTTGATTCCACTCTGTACAATACATGAACCAAACCGTAATTTGTCCACCCCTAGTTGAAATTGTAATTAAACTTTGGGTGATTTAAAATCAAGGAGCATTGGTATTTCACAATATTGAGCTTTTAGTGACCTAAATATCACTCAAAAATAGCATTTACTTTGTATGGAAACACCATTCAGAAAAAAAAAAAAGAAAAAGAAAAACCTCGTTTAGTAAAATTAATTTGCTTGAGAAGTGATATGATGAATTCAACATCAAGAGAACCTAAAACCTTCAATAGATACTAAATGAATTAAATTCAAGTATTATGAAGCGAAAACTAAATAACAATCGATCAACAAGCGAATGGTATGTTGAAGTAATTGTTTGAAAAGTCATTTGGTATTGTGTCGTTAAAGGTAAATTTTTTGTATGAAACCTGAAAATAATTTTTTTTTTATTTTTCATTTTTTTTTTATTATAGAATACTATGTGGTTCAAAAAGAGAGAGAGAGAAAAAAAAAAAAAAAAAAAAAACAACGTAAAAATTCAAAAGCTATAAGCTAAAGTCCAAACACGCCCTAAACTACCTTCAAAACTTTGACCCTTTAAGGGCATTACAAATGTCAATGCAGACCCTGTTTCTTCAATTTGTACGTTATGGATAGAATGTTGTACATTGGAGTCTTAATTTCAAAGTTCTCTTGAAATTATAAATTTCAGGAAATTCAATCGTGAAACAGTAGAGCTCGTAATTCGGAGAGCTGCCCCAAAAATCGGAATCAAAGGTAACAACATAATGTTTAAAATCTGAAGTTATTCAGACATATTTTAAAACCTAATTTAATGCCAAATTTTTTATTTACGCGAATATCGTATGTTTTGATACATATATGACGATGTGATCTCTGTGATTTTTGACATTTTTCTGTTGCCGGATATTGATAGGTAGACTGGCTATTCCTATTCTTGGGTTTGATTGAAATCGTAAGGATTTTTAGAGCTGTTCTGATATGTGCGATTTTTGAAACGAAAGACACTAATAGAAATTAGGTTTATTAAAATCAAAAAGGGATTTAGGTGTAATCGAAAGGCACGGAGTACCAGTTTGAGTTGATGCTAGGGATCTTTGTTCTGTAGTCAGTGACCCTGTTTCGGAAAATTGTGGAGAATATACAGTAAGAAAAATGATCACATAGGATAGAATCCTTCTTTGGGGTGCTAGAGTAAAGAATTTGTCATTAGATTGTTAAATTTTGATCGATCATTCACAAGTGTGAGATCTTGTGGTGGAGTGGATGAGATTATCTTTCAACCCATTAAGCATATGTTTCGCAAACACATTTGTTAAAATCAATTTTTATCTGCACACGGTTTTCCCATCTTCACCACTCATCTTATTCTGTTCACAAGTACATAATCTGTAAACACGTCAATAAACGTGCTGCAAGAGAATCATTCAGTTTTGAAATGACATATTTAAGATGAGATCCCGCTCGAACTTTTTTGCTTTTGTTTTGAATGATCTTGTAAGCCATTGTCACATATTCAAGATGTCTCCTCGTTTGCTTGATATTCGGTGTGACCAGTTTTAGCTGATCACTATTAGTCATTATTGCAACTCAACGTCTTGGTTTTATGTTAAGTAGAATTAAGATATGGTTGCCGGAGAAACTCGTAGTCTGGATGAATGATTATCTTTTGAAGTTAGGCCTGATTAACTAATAGAGCTCCTTCTTCATTACACCTTCTCTTCATTCATTATTGGGACATCTGACCTTGATGAAGTCGCATTTTACTACTTTTCCGTCTTCTCTATTGACTATCATCCTTCAGGTTCCTTGTGTGTTAATTTCAAGGACATATAGAATTGGTTGTAATGTTTTCCAGGTATTGATTGCATCTCTATACCTGTAAGCTAAAGCTAGAGTGAAGACTTGCCTAAGTACTGTGCCATAAAAAGCTAATCACCTCAAACAGCAGAGTTGGAAAATGTCCAATGAAGAAGTTAGAAAGGTATCTCTCGAAGATATACAACTGGTAAGTTGTCTGATTCTAATATTTCCAGTTTATCTACCTGCTATTTCATTGTGTCTTGAAAATTCGTACACTGCTGTAACATATTGTTATGTCCCTGCAGATTTCTTGTTGCATAATACAATTGTTATTAAAATTGAAAAACTACAGTCCTTGCAAAGAATTATTGATCAAGGAAAGGGACCTCATGGAGAGAAATTACACTTAGTAGCATTAAAAATCTTCAAATCCCATTTTTCCAAAAGAATTCAACCGATAAGTCAGTGTGCTTTCACCCACCATATCCTGTCTGTGAACTATGATTTCCTGCTACACATCATGAGGGCATTACTAACTCTGTTTGCTACATTTGGTAGTAATCTGAAATACAAATTTAGAGATTGTTTGATAAAGCTTATAAAACAATAAGTTGTCCAATCGTAACAATACTCATTTTCATCCACCGTCTCTCAATTAAAACTAGAGGAAGCTGTCATTTCTGTCAAATGTGTAGTTGAAGGCTTTTGGAAAATCTAAACCAAAGGAGCTCTGGCATTGTCAGTACAAGATGCTGGACTATCTTGAAGTGTAGTATTTTCACGATGCTGAAAATCTTTGAATTTTAGAAGTATGGCATGCCTACTTAATCACTGTTTCTATCATTGCTCGTCTAGTCTAGTAACATAAATTCAGAATCTGCTGGAATGATGGGAACCTTACTTTTATCATCTCTAATATCAGGTTCAAAATCTCATTGAAAGATGTCTTCAGCTTTACATGAGCCAGAAGGAAGTTGTGAGCACTCTCCTGCACCAAGCAAAAATTGAGCCCGGTTTCACGGAGCTTGGTAGTCGCAATCTCTCTGTTATAAATTTTCTTCTTTGATTTTGGTCATTCAAATTCAAACTCATAAAAAGAGGCATTGTGCAGGACAAGGAGATGAGCAGAGTGTATATAAACAAATCATAAAATAAAGTTCATCAAATTAACAATTCAAGCAAAATAGAATATCAGATCAAACTTTATCAAATTTAAATTATCCAGCAGGCCCCAAAATCCTAGTTTCGTAAAACCAATATCCACGACCAGCTTCAACAATTCTATGACATTTTATCAACAATTTTATGACATTTTATCGAGAAGACAAGCATGTGGTATGCAATTGTACATTTTCGTGCACATTCTTCTTCTTTTATTCTTTTAATTTTTGGTTTTTTTTTTCCAGTGTGGCAAAAACTTGAAAATGAAAATCAAAGTTTTTTCGAGGCATATTATCTGAGGTTGCTCGTGAAGGAGCAGATATTGCGATTCAATCGCTTGCTTGAAAGGCAGGTTGATCTAATGCGCCAGATTTGTCCACCTGGGGTTGCTTCCACTCCCCCATCCAATGGATCTCAGATTCACCCAAGTAAGCTGGCTTCTTGATATGCCCAGATTTCTCTTTACGACATAAAACCGCTAGATGTATATTTATAACTGGTAAAAGTTGATAAAACTATTACACACTGACTCCATATGGATAGAAAACTCATATGATTTCCTTTTGGCAGTGCATAACAACTTGTCTTACCATACTCCAGATCGTATTGGATGTTTAAATGCAGAAAATGTGGACCCTACTATTAGTATTATACCTAATGCTTACTCAAATGGGGCATCGTCTCAACAGCCACGTGTCCAAATTCCCATCAATGTGGCATCAGATGAAATGCTATTAGCTCAGAGCTCGAATTCAGGAACAATGCAGGGAATTGACAGTGGATTGATTAAAGCCGAAGATGGCAATTCAGGTGATTCTTCTTTCATGTTCGGTGCAGACGGTAATCTGGAAACTCATAATGGAATAGGGGATGGATCTGTATTGTCCTTCAGTCCCGTGGTGTCCAATTCGCAATCTTTGAATGAGAATATCTTTGAAGCTGACAATAATATGTTTGGATTCTTGGGACAGATTCCTCGTAATTTCAGTTTGTCTGACTTGACAGCTGACTTTTCTAACAGTACTGGTAAGCCTTCCGCCCCCCCCCCCCCTCTCTCGCTCTCTATCTCACGCGCACACAGAGTTTATTGCATGTTTGGCAAGTTATTATAATCTGTTTAAATTATACGTAGATGAAAATGAGTAGCTGGATAACTGATTATTGAGTAGATGGGTCACAACTCACAAGAAATGCGTGGGTAATAAGTTGAGCGATTATAAGCAGTGCCAAACAGGCTATTATATATAGTTACTATCATGAAGCGTGGGTAATAAGTTGGGTGACTATCATTTTTAGACCATCAAAGTTTGGATTTCTCATGATGAAAATTGTATTCTACCATTTTCAGATATACTGGAGAATTATTCTAGATCTCCCTTCCTAGGACCAGACACAAACTTTTTGGATCCTCATATCAAGGAAGAACAGCAAGGTAAGAGTTGCAAACCTTTGATATTGTTGTTTTTGTAATATTAAGTATGTAGCTCATGTATACGTCGCTATTTAGCAGACATCAATAAATTGGACACCATATCAGAAGGCTTGAGTTATGAGGATTTTGGCAGTGATTGATCGAACTATCTAAATGGTACTTTTCACATCCATTCTTCCATGCTGTGTTGCCAAACACAATTTGCTTTCTCCTTGACGTGCAAGTAGAATATAATTGATCTAAATTCTAATTCTTCTCTACGTACGAGTGTTTCAGGTCCATTTGCTTGATAGCATAAAGAAATTTCTGAAGATTTGTGGGTGAGAATAGGCGCTTCAAGATTTATAATTGTTCGAAGGTATTAACCGGTATCTGGTAAGGTAATCGTATAGTCGTGATATTTGACAATTGTGTTCCATGAACACTGATCGAGTTGGAACAAATTTAAGGAAAAAAGAGGTGGTTTCTTGGTTTGTTGTAGTTAAAAGATAGTGGAACCAAGTAGCTGATAGGTGTCTGGTTCACAGTTTGATTGTAATTATTACTAGGAATTTACAAGAGTGGGATTACATGGGAAAGCAAATTCTATTTGTTTCTTGTTCTTTTAAATTGGTGTCAGTATATTGTTTTAACTACCACCTTTTATATGCTTGACGCGTCTGTTTGGTACATTGAGAATTCAGAAGCAAAGGGCAGATACTACGGCTGCGACATTTTAAAATTTCTGTACTTTTAAAATTTCTTTACCTTCATGAATAGCCACAACTCCTTACCAGAATACATTGTCTTTCACTGAACAGTCGAACCTTAAATAAAACATTGTGACTTTCGGTTCAAACATTGTTATCTTTTGATATGCATCCCTATATATGAAAAATTAGATCAACCATCCCACCAAATTGGAGAGACTTTGTCTTCACAATATTTTTCTCACTTCTGCTAAGTAAATTTTGTGACTTTACCCGTATTTTGTTATTCCAATATTTTCTAAGTAAATTTTCTAGCTCGCCGTGGTTAAGAAAATTATCTGGCTCTACTATGGGTGGAGATGTGGACATTGTCAAATTTTTGTCTTCTGAAAGGGAAAACTTTACCATAAATATTTCACAAATAAATTATTATACCAATTTTGTCGTACTTTTAACATTGCTCATATTTTACTTCTAGTCAGCAGGGAATTTTCAAAATTCACTTTGAATTTTTTCAATTTATTCTTTTTTTTTTTATTAAGTTCTTGAAAAATAAAGAAATTATATTGAATAAATAAATAACAGTGTCTTTTAAATGTATGGAAGACTCGTCAACTCAATAAAATGTGACAGAAAATTATGGTCGAAGACATTGAACTTTTCTTTTTTGGCCCCACTCTTTATTCATCATTCTCGCTGTCTAAGATTTGTCTCAAATTGAAGTGTCCTAGGCAAGTAGTGCAATCGTTAGTTTGTTTCGATCTCATATAGCAAGATGTGGAAAAATATTTCAGAAAACCAACTAGCATTATTAAATATTAATATATTCTCAAAAACATCATCTCTTAGCCATCCTAATAAAAGCAAAATAGACATTTCCTAAATTTGCATCCAGATGAAAAATTCACCCTTCTAAACTTATATATGGGGGCCCTACACGGGCCCAGTTCGGAGTGCATTGTCTAAATCAGCAATCAAATCATTGACATCTTCGATCCCAACAGATAAACGGACAAGATCTTCCGTCAAGCCTCTCGCCTCGCGCACTGCAGCTGGTATGGCTGCATGAGACATGAAGCAAGGCAGGCTTATGAGAGACTTCACACTTCCTGCAAGTTCAAGACAAAACAGTCAGTCGAACAAAGTTAGCAACAATAATTTGGATATTCCTGATGTGGTACAAGCCGTTGCTGTATCGTGATCTAAACCATACAGGACGTTAGGAAGCAGTTGATGTGGCAGGTCCAGCCACCTCTGCTTGTACAAAATCTAGTGCAAACAGCTAGTACCACATCGGGGGTGAACATCACCAAAATTCCAAGTTCAATTTTTATTTTTATTATTTTATTATTTTTGTTTGAATGAGAAATTCCAAGTTCTACTTCAAGATTTTGCAGTAACTACTACTACTTATTTATACTAATTAACAATGTTCATCTACCCATTGTGGTGCTGAATATTTACTGGCCAAGAGTAGTACAGTTTTTTTTTCAAAATTTGAATAGGAAATTACCGAAACTAACGGTGATGGAGAAGTATTTGGTTGCCTCAGCAACATGCCGTGAAAGTTCCAATGATCCTGTAAGAAAACTGAGCACTGATCCTGCGCCCTTCGCCTGTAAGAAGCATTTTAGATTACTTTTTGTGTTTCCCATTATCGTTTTTATGGACATTTGTAGAAAAAAATCACTTTTCCTATCAAGAACATAGTCGTTTATCAACCTCTTAATCGAGGTATCATCTAATAGTTTGTAATGATAATACCTGGGAATAGTGTAAAGCTCGTCCTGGATGGCTAGGAAGACCCGCATAATTAACCCTTTTCACCCGTGGGTGGGAGACAAGAAATTCAGCAATTCTCTGGGCATTCTCCTGCATAAGCATTCAGTAAAAACTTTACAGTGAAAAAACTCACACAATACAACCATCTTACAGTAGTGCTAGAATGCTCTCTCTTACAGACAACAAGAAAAGTTCTAAATCGAACCTGTTGCTTCTCAACACGCAAGGCCATAGTTTTAATTCCTCTTAAACAGATCCAACAGTCGAATGGAGCTAATCCTGCACCTTCGGCATTTTGTACAAAATACAAGTCCTTTGCCAAACTAAAGAGTATAGAAATTTTGCAAGTTACTCCGCAAGTTAGTAACTGAGATGGTCGTGAGATTCTTAGAAAGTGTGACTTAAACTAGGAAAAGTTACAGATAATAGTCAAACCTTTCTCCTTTAATAGCAAGTACACCTGCCATAACATCACTGTGACCAGATATGAACTTCGTAGCGGAGTGCATCACGATATCTGAAAAGACAATAAATTAATATCAAAAGAAATTCACAGTTTATAATAACTTTAATTTTTGCAATTATTGATAACAGATTGATACCAGCTCCAAGTTCCAAAGGTTGAGACAAAACCGGAGACATGATGCTGTTATCGACCAATACAAGAGCACCATGAGCATGAGCCATCTCGGCTATTTTCTGGATAAGAATAAGATGAGAAGGGGGGTAATTTTACTTTTAATTAACGAAACACAAATATAAATTAATATGAAGCACCAAAAAGGAAAATTGGATTGGATGCCTGAGAGAGATTTTTGAAAGAGTGATTTTTTAATGTGCAGTAAAAAGAAAAGTAGAATCTTAAAAATTATGACAAAGTTGTCACATCAATGACATGAGTGGTTTTAAATAATGTTGGAGAAAAATGATTTTTGACAAAACCTGATTGCCAAACAAGCTCTAAACTTAAGCATGACCTACGCGGATATCAGAGATTTGTTGACGTGGATTGGTTGGACTCTCCAACCAGACAAGCTTCGTCCATGGGCCGATCGCAGATGCAACCTCAGTGAGGTTAGTCATATCCACACGCCTACAACAACCACAACATTTTGAAGATTGAAAAAATAATAAAAATAAATAATAAATAATCTCAAAGCAAAAGCTACTGACTTGACCACAACTCCACTCTTTGGAATCACTTGTGATAACAATCGATCAGAACCACCATACATGTCATCTCCGGAAACAATCTCCTCACCTTCAATCAAGAATCAAGATATTCACTAAAGACCCACTTATTAAATATATGACTCATATTGTATTTTGATTTTTCCTTATTAGTAGATTGAAAAACGTTAAAGTGAACAGAGGCTAAAACAGGAACAGAAAACGGCACCTGTCCCAACAAGACGAGTTACAGCTGCCAAGGCAGCCATTCCGCTAGAAAAGCATAAAGCTCGATCGGCCTTGTCAAGCTTTGCAAGAAGTCTGATAACATAGAGAATTTAATCAGGCTAATTGGCCAGCATTTATAACAATCTGCATAACACATTATATAAGGGGAAATAGCAGAGACCTTTCTAAGGTGTCTCGGGTTGGATTTCCACTTCTAGTATAGTCATAAGGCCCATATTCTACTGCCGAAGGCTGCATTACAGTTAAGTACTCAAAATAATCAAATGCCAAATTTCCTATGATCTCTCAAGTTTTCCAGGATAAAAAGAAAGATGGAAACTATAGTGTCTACAGGCAAATTTATAATCAACATTAACAGCGAAGATTCAACCCATATTTATATCACATTCTTCAGTGGATTAACATAAAAACACTTCCAAACGGCTAATTACACAAATTTCCAATTTAGAAGTTCATGTTCTGCATGTTAAAGCAAAATGCATTTCTTTCCAACAACAACTGGAATTAAAAAGTACCTGCTTGAAAGTTGCTGTTTGATAAAGAGGCGTACTTAAGGCTTCGTAAGGATCAAACTCATTACCAAAGTTCATCAACATTGTTGAAACGCTTGGCGTGACGCTCATCTCCAAAGCTTCTGTTTCTGACATCAAATTAATAGATTAAGTACTCGTTTCTATAATGGAAATATAAGATGCATATATATGGTGAAAAGTGACCAACCATTTGAACATTCAGCGATGCCATCGACCAAAGCTGATGCACTCACATCCATATCTTTGTCTTTCAAGCAATTCAATGAGAAGAACTTACTACTCAGCGAGTGATTTTTGCTAACCAGTACCGTTGATTTGCACGCATAAGCAAAAGGGTAATTTCCAGTCCCAAAACCCTGAAAATAATACAACATTGAACCAGGAGAAGAAAGCGACGATTTGGAAACAGAAATAAAAATGAAAATTCACAAAGGAAATAATAATAATAATAATAATAATAATAATAATAATAATAATAATAATCACGAGGCAAAAAGCTCAAAATTTTCCCCAAATCTCCAATGATTTCAATTCAATACAATCAAAACCTTCAATTTTCAACCAACAGAAAAAACAGAACCCTAATAGATACAAATCCACGATTATATATATAACGCATGATAATAATTGAGGCGAATATTTACATGCCCGTCAGTGGGACATGGTGAAGGACACTTGACCGGTGATCTGAAAACCAAAGATGAAGCCGCCATTCAAATTGTGTACTGTTGCAGAGAGTGCCAAACAAAAGAATACGATGATTTATATATGGGGGAAAAATTGATAATGCTTATTTTATTGAGATATATATATTTTTAATTAATTAATTAATTGTGAAAAGTTTTCAGTTTCTGTGGTGTATCAGATAGAGAGAGAGACCCGCGAACGTTTGGAAAGGAAAATGGTTACTCGGTCAACTGTAGAACATAAAATGTGGAATAACTTTTCTTTTTCAAAATGTGGATAATATCGATTGGTTACAATTATATTCATAATAATAATTTAGGATATGTATAGATACTCCCTCCGTCTCATTTTGATAAATTTGATTTTCTTTTTCGTCCGTTTTAAAATATAGGCTACTTCCATTTCAAAATATAGACTATTTTCCTTATTAGTATAAATTTAACTTCTTTATTTTCTAATCTACCCCTATTTATTTATTGTGCATGATTATTAATACGAGTAAATTGTTAAGGGATATATTAAAAAATATACAAATAAAATTTACTTTTCCAATGAATATTAAATTTAAATTCTTAATCCGTATGAAAATCAAATAATATCTATCAAAATGGAACGGAGAGAGTATTAAATAAATGGACGCAATACCCATATATAATTTTGTGTTGTTCATTTTAATAAAAATTTGTTTTTCGTAGCTTAATATTTAACAAGCTTTTTTTGAGTTAGAGATTGAGCTAGGCTCGACTTGATTCTGACAGTGAGGTTTGGTATAGGCTTGAATTCAACTTTGAACAAACTTGAATCAAACCTGAGCTGACTTACTGCATCAATGTTTTTACCTCACAAATGTAATGATTGTATAAAACTTACTCAAACTATCTATATTTATGAGCAAATCATTGGAGTTCAACTTTTGCATTTTGAACATGGGCAATTGTTTCATCTTGACAAATGAAACAAATGAAATTTATATAATTGCTTTTTTTTTTTGAAAGAAAATTTATACAATTATTAAATATATAAACAAATAAAATTTCAGAAATTTAGTAAATTATTGTTCAAGATGAACACCTATTCGTAGATTTTTACAAGTCAATACTGATCTTCTAACCATTTGATTTTCATTTTTATATGGTTAATCGAACCAAACTAAACGCGAACAAATCAAACTAGCCTAACTCATTGAAATAACCCCCCTCCACCCTGAAAGTACACTTTTGCTCCCCCGCCCACGCTATAAACAAGGGAGCGTGGGCAGGAAAGCCGTGGACACGCCCACACAGCGCCGATGTGACCGTCCGACATCACACCATGTCGGGCGTGTATAAGCCCCCTGCCCACCACGCTTGCGTGTGTAGGCCTCCCTTTACAAAGTAATTGGTTCATCAATAATCATGTTTTTGAGTGGGGTTAGATTGAAAATTTTGGAATTTGAGGGGGTAAAATGTGAAACCTTAAACTATGGGGACTAGGGCTACATGCTTGAAACATCTATGATCATTGCAGCTCTATCATTCTACGCAACCACCGACTCCGTTGAGTCCAAAATTGTCAGCAAAATCCAATCTATTCCACTGATTGCCCCAGGCCGTACCCCAAAGTATATAACCTCCTTCAAAATCAGCACAAATCCGGTTGTTTTTCGATTCATCCGGAGTTTCCCCCTTCGAAGGATCAAGAAAGAATGAGGTGGGCTGTGCTTTTGTCTGTTTATTCAATCTGAAGCAAGTCTTTGGTGTATCTTGAAAGTATTTTATTCTGGGCTTCGATTATTTCTTCCAGTTGAAGACATTCAAGATCTTCTGTGCTGTTTTCTTGGAATAATTTTCCTGGGTTTTTGTTGAATTAAAAAAAAAAAAAGGGTTCAATTCGGAGAGAAAAGAGAATGGCGATGCCATGGAATATGACCATTTGGATGGCGAAGATGATATGGATGGCACTGAGTGGGTGGGTTGTTTCTTGTTTAACTGTTGCTGATGAAATTGCAAACTCTTTGCGAACTGGAGAAATTAGCCCTTTCCACGTTGGTTGATTGATCCAAGAAAGTGGCTGTCACTTTAGCTCATTCAGTCAGTCATTCTCCTGTTTGATCAAGTGGCTGTCACTTTAGCTCATTCCGTCAGTCATTCTCCTGTTTGATCTTACAGGCTTGCTGTAATTTTATTCTGATGGATTTTGTCGATTTATAATGGTGTGAATAGTAATTTGAGTGTGTCTGGTTTTTGTTCTTCTGGGATATTATCTTCATTTTGAATAGTCGGGACTTTATTTATGTTTGAGGATTATAGGGACAGCGTTTAAGGATTCTTCTCTTCTTGTCTCAGCCATAGTTTGTTTCTCTCTATCACATTATCCCTCACCATGCAGCTCATAGTAGCCTCTTTCAGTAGATGTGTCATTATTCAAAACAATCTCTCGGCCACGCTAGGCAATTTAGACTACTGCCTCGCCCCAAATTTCAACTTTTTTCTTCCTGTCTCATCCACAGTTCAACATACACAATGCGATGATGAGATTTTATGTTTTACAGTTCAGTTGTGATCTGGATTTTCTATGACTGAGATGGAGGACATATACTGAGGTTTCTTGGGCATAAGCTTATGATGTTTTTTCTGCCTGAGGTTCTCCATTGTTTTTAACAAACTCGTATAAAAGCAAAAGATTGACAAGAGAGAACAGCTAGCATAAAAGGGATCTCCACGAAAATTGTGAATCAAATACATAGAGAACCATACTGTATAAATTTTCTACATTTGAAGACGGGGGACAGAAACGGTTCAAAACTAGAAAACAAGGGTCTCTATTACTACTACTACTAATAACCTAGAAAGTAAATTCTATACAATTTTCCATTTCTCTAAGCCGACATACCGTGATCATTCGGCAAAGTGACAGCCTCATTACTATTGGGGATAGACTGGATTACACCATCACCACCAGCATGTCCACTAGATGCCGTATTTTCATCTGAACCATGAGAAACCTTGCCATCTTCTTCTTCTTCTTCAGCTGCTTGATCAGAGGGCGATTCTTCGACATCCCCTGTGATGTCATCTGTGATGTCACGATGATCAATGCTGTCAGTTACTTCAAAAGGCTGTCGTCCGTCAACTTCCTGACCCATATGAGATGAGCACAGCTCGTCGTTGTTCGTATTAGTTGGAACAGATAGTTGTTCATAATTAGTGGGGACCACTAGATATTGACGTTTGATGACATTACCATCAGCGCGATATACTCTTGCAGGATCAGGATGTAACCTGGAATGGACGTTGACGTTGACGTTGACGTTGACTGCAGAATGTTGATCGGGATCTTCTTTTCGTCTACGCTTACCTAGTTTCCTCCTCCTGACTTTTTCCTTCCCTCTTTTTCTCGTTGCATTGTCATTTGGTGGATCCGCTACAACTGATGAAGTTCGGTTATGATCCATCAAACATTCGTGCGCGATAAATCTAATTCTCGTCACTGACTGTAACTGAAATTCGTCCATCCCGTGAGTCGACATAGTATCTGCTAGATGTTTGATGTCCCTCAATGCAGCATTCTGTTATGTTAGTTATACAAAGTCTCAGCAAATAATTGCTTCAATGAAAGCAAATATTAAAGACAGAAAATGTTGAAAACTAGGCAATGAAAGATATATACAGGCTGAGTGATGAGTTCTTCCCCCATGGAACAGGAGTGTGATGTTCTCCTCGTGGGTGGAGGATATGGCATACCACAGCTGACATGGCATTGCCATGTTGATGACGTGGCACTACCACATTATATTATATGTTGAAAATGATCAAGTGCTAATACCACATCAGCACCATCGACTGACACCAGCTGGAGGCATGTCTTATCCTCCCCCTTTGGAAGAGGATAATCCATGCCCGCTGCTGACATGCACGGTACTATGTCAACAGTGCCATGTCATTATTTATTTGTGTCACATTAGCAATGAGCATGGATTATCTTGTCTTAAGGTGGGAGGAGATCATTTCTGTGTGAGGCTTACCATTCTCTCAAACTCAGATGAGATAGGTACGGGTCGACCGACAAACTTGCGCGTAATTCTGAAGTACCAATGATTATATTCACTTTCGTCCACATCTTCTTCAGCCTCAACAATATGAAAACGGCGATATGACCATTCATTAAGTTCAGTTTCCATTTTCCCGGAGAGATCTACTCCCCCATCGACGCCACGGGTCTTCCTTTCCCATTTCTGGACTTCTGGTGGAATGGTTTGATGCATGCCGAACTGCCTTAAGCAACGATCTGGAAGGTGTCGTTCTGCCTTGTCAAAGCAAATCAACATCGTCTTTGATCTTCCAAGAATAAGTTGATCTAAGATAAATTCCGGTATAACTGTGTGACTGATGTTTGCATAAGGACACCAGTCGACCTGAATAGCAAAAGAAAGGAGCCTAACTCAGTCATTACTCATTTCGCTTGAAAAGAGGAAGATACGAAAGTCTAGAAAAGACTCATGCTAAGTGTACAACCCAGTTTCTACAACTAGGTCTCTAACCCTCTATTAGAGGGCTGGGCCCCACAATTGGGGGGTTGGGGGGTGTCAAAGTGGTATTTTCACGGCCCTCTATTAGAGGATTGTATACTTAATTATACAAATTTGGTTGTACACAGCATTATCTCTCGGAAAATAATTTGACTTACATCAGAAGGTTGTAGTGAATCAAGAGCTTTACGATAGAAGGCAACATCGCGATTTGAAGTTGGACCATTATGTTTCCCTTTCCACCTAAGGACAAATGGAAAACATTCGTGGATTGGGTCGTGATGGAGTTTGGGTCGACCGACATTCAGGTGATAGTAACTCCAGCACTAGATAACAAGAAAGCGCTATTTTCAAAAGTAAAATTTAATGAAAATAATGAAAATATTGACAATGCAATTTAAATTCACCTGTAACAGCGTTAGACAGCCACTAATGGTACTTTGAGATCTGAGGGAGGCATTACCAAGTGCTCTGTACAAGAATGATAAAGCAGCTGCTCCCCATGCATACTTACCAGCTTCATCAAAATTCTCAAACAATGGAAGGTACATGACAGGAACTTTATTACCAGTAGTGGTGGAAAATATTGTACTCCCCACCAAGTATAAAAGGTAAGCACGACTAGCACACTCAACATCTTCGACTGAGGCATTTGCTGGACACTCAGAGAAAGTCTCTTTCAGCCAACTGAGCTTCACCATTCCACCACTGGCGTACCCAGAATCTGGTATTCGTCCGAGATACTTAGCACACAGTGCATCACAGGTTGTATAGGTTACACCTATAACAGGTTTACCATCAATTGGAAGCCCAAGTAAGTAAGCAACGTCTTCAAGAGTCACTGTCATTTCCCCAACAGTCATGTGAAATGTGTTTGTTTCTCTCCTCCATCGCTCGACTAGAGCAGATATCAGTGGGTTATCGAGACTGATTGCTGGTATTAGTCTCAAATATCCAAATCCAGCTTTCTTGACTAACTCGATTTGTTTTTCAGTGAGCATCCACCGATCAAGCTTCGAAGTATGTTCATGACATCTAAGTGCACCACGCTCCTGTAATATCAAATTAAGATATGTAAGTTATGAAAGTCTTACAAGAAAGAAAGAAACCAAAAAAAAAAAAAGAAAAGAAATAAAGAGAGAGAAAGAGAGAGAGAAGAAATGATTTCATAGTGACACCTGTCCCTCCCAAACTGCAGCTGAGACGTGCTTATCTTGATCATATAAAACAGATTCATCATCTGGTCCAGGGCTCGTAGTATAAAATTCCATCACGTTGTTGTTAATTACATCTGTCCAGAATGTGAAGAAAAAGGTAAATCAAGTGAAGGGCTTCACAAATAACCACGTCTACTAACACATAAATTTCCAGGTGTTATAATTCTTATTATGTCTACAAAACAGTTGACAGTGAACACCTTCGCACCACAGAATGAAATTTTCTCAGCATCTAAAAAGTGTGGTCTCTTTGAACTTAGAAACTCTTTTTCCCCTCTGCAATTAACTATATCTAAAGCCCTGACGATGTTGTTCAGATTTGAAATGCATCTGTGATTATGAACATTGACCACCTTCATGATCAATCTACTCAACCAGTTGTGAAATTTCCTTCTTTTTTTTTTTTTTGTGAAAAAGAAACAGTTTTTATTAATGTGTGAATGAAGTGACAAAAATGCTTTCTCATTGCAAGTCACTGAGAAAGCAAGGGTAGAAAGCATATCAAACTAGGTACAAAAATTCCTCCATTCTCCACTAAGCTCTAAAAAGGATAATCCTTCAAACTCTCCAGTGTTAAAAATCCAAGTTGCAAACCAGAACTTCATCTTTTCCCATATCCTTTCAACCAGTTGTGAAATTTCAGTTTCAAGCTATTAGTTCAATCATTTGTCTAAACATTTCTCTTTTCCCTACCTAAAAATTCACTTATCCGACTCTGTTAAAACCGGCATCAAATTCATCCACATTAAGAAAAGAAAACTATTCATTATTATCCAAACATTTTATGGCCCTACTATTCAAACTAAAGGATATGTTTAGTGACCATCTTCTACATTTTCACGAACAATCATGAGTTGCATGACATAAGTTCAACAGGGTAAATTTTGTGCGATCCAAATTTCAAAGATATCACAATGGCCAAAGGAAAAAAAAGAAAATAGAACAAATTTCCTCGAATTTCCCCATTACACAAAGGAATAAACTTATAGCCAGGAAGTTTTAATAAACAAATAAAAGAATCTTCCTCTCAGACCACCCTTTGGTAAGTGATGTATTCCAGCCTCCTTGCTGCCTTCACTAACTATTATTTTAAAAAGATGCTTTTCCAGTAAGAATGCCTCCAAATGTAAGCACTTCCACCCACAACCACGCCTGTGTTGAAAACTACCTTCACATATCCAACCATTTTTTCCATCATTTAGCAAAGTCGAAGATGAATATAGTTTCCAACTAAGAGCTTGCATGGTCTAGCTATTCTCTCTGTCTATTTTTTCTGCATTTTCTCAACCTATTTCTGAATTAGTCATTATATGGTAATGGAAGCATTCATTAATCTTGACTACATCTAATTTTATGCAATGACCATTTCTAAAATCAGTAGAAAATGAGAAAATAAATATAAAATAAAATTTTAATAAGCGATGAATCAATGAAATGTCTTATGCTTGTATAGCGTTTTCTTGCATTAAGCTAAACTTAAGTAAGAAATATAGAGTTAATTGGAATTGATCTAAATAAATTTAGTAGAAAATAAGATTACTTTAGATTTTCAATTCTATTTCCTTTTTTAATAAAGAAGCATGCACAAGAAAATTTTTAGGAAGAATTCAATGTATTAAGCCTTCAGAGAACCAACTACATAGGGTTGCGTCCAATACTGTGGGCAACTGTCGCATTATGTGCACTAAGTCCATATGATTGGCCCCAAATGGTTTAGGCCTTATCTTTTTTCCGGAGATAAAAATGCAGACAGCAAAAACTAGCAAAACTGGTACAAGTTCAGCAGTTTTTGTGGTTATACCGGCGGTTTTCTCAGTCTCAGTCTTTTGGTAGTGATGTTTCAACTCAAAGCCGAACAAGGTTTATAGTTGATCTCCTCGGTCAAACTGGCTACTGTCCGGCTTTGAAAGCATAGATTGCTCCACAAATTCATTTTTCATCGCACATATAATGGGACTAGTAACTTCTCAAACATTCACCCCTTTACAGGTGTGCATCCCTTTAAACAAATACTTAGATTAAGCAAGCTCTCCATTTCATAGTAGGATAATAGAGGCGACGAAAAAACAAGAAGAAGAATCAACCTAGCCTTGGAAAGATTCTTTAATGGTAACTTGATAGATCAAGAAACATTGCAACCTAACATTAATTATTTTCAATTTAAAAAACAAGATGCCACTCAAACCTCAAATCTATCCTCCGATGAGTTTACACAGATCACGGGGACATAAAGGGGGACCCCCACAGAGACCCGGTGGGGTTGCCACTTTCCATGTTTATAATTACTGACAAAGTACAATCTTTGCCATGGCAGGAAAATAAAAAATTGCACTTCTTAATCAAACCCGGAAGCAGAATTACCTTCCACTAAAATTTCATAGCCATCAAATTCCAGAGTTGTTTCCATCAAGCCGCTCAAAGGGATGCCAATAACCACAAAGCTTTACTAACCCTCGTATATAAAGAAAATCCCTTCTTTATCACACCTAACCCTAACCACATAACAACTTGACTTTTTGTTCATGCAGCATTGAAAGCGTTATGGTCGATGCGGATATTGCTTTTCACTTCTTACGCATTTTTTCGCCTAACATATTGCAAATTTAAATACATTGTGTATTGTGGACCCATAACTTTTATCACTTCATAACTTTTCGACCACACATCATTCCAAGAAATCAATTTCTGCGTTCAAATATCAAGACCAAAAAGTGATGTGTGTGTTAGCAAATGAGTTTTAATGTATTTTTATGAGTAGGAAGAGAGAGAATGAGTGGAGTTTGATGGTGGAGATTTAATGAGTGGAGAGATATATGGATGTGATTTGTTTGACCAAATTTAAAATTTAAAAAAAATACATTAAAATGCGTTTTTTTGGGGATGCTAACACCCTTTAAATCTTCAGTTACTCAAAATCTTTTGAATAAAAAACTAAGCCATTCAGCATTACTGAGAATTTCTAAAATATCACTTTTATCTCTCATCATTTCCTAGGGAATGTAGAGCACAACCAAAGAAAATTTCAACCTGAAATGTGGAACCAACACAGATCAAAATGAAATCAAACTCTACCACAGTAAGGAAAAAGGCTCCATCTATGCTATAGAAGTCATTCCTTTAAATGTGCAAAGTACCTGTTAAGCTAAACTGTACCAAATACTTCTCAACCATATCTGTGAGATAATGTGCCACGAAACCCCAATTCAAGGCAATCAATATCTCAAAATACGGATGGTAATTGAAAGTTCTATACATGTCCTCTTTAATAATGGCTGCTAATTTTTTTTTATTGCTGCCTTCAGAAAGCTTGATGAAATTTTAGTTTTATATGGGTATGAATTCATGTATACTTATTACATTGACCAGTTGAATGGAGAGAGACAATTGTATTGTTCCGATTTGAACAACTCCTTCATACACATTAGAGAAATTCTATTCCTTCAATATTTTGACACATCTATTACATTATCTCAAGCAAGCACAGTATTAGCTCCACATTGTAATTTCTGAAGTTAAATTTCTCAAGGGTGCTAGGAACTCTGACCACAGAAAAATCCAACAGACTGAAGAATGTTCCAAACTCACAAAAGGAATAAACTTAATTAGCCAGCGAAAAACTCACTTTCACACTGGCCTACTAAGTACTAAATAGTGATCCCCATATTCCAGCCTCTCCTTTGATGCTTCCACTCACTAACTGAAATAGAGGAGCGGAATCAGCAACATTCCACAACTACGTTTTCCCCCAAATTACTCCTATGTTGACAAAATACTTAAAGGGTTACCTTCTTCTATAAGAGAAGCACTAATTAGTTGCTTAGAAACAGATGTACCTTTTTTGAAATGCAGCATGCTTTTTGGGCATTTTTCTTTTTAAGAAACTAGATTATTCAGATCATATTTGATTTTGTTCTTTTTAAGCCACTAGATTGGTGGCTTCCTTTTTCACAAGCAGCACAACAAACAAGGTCTAAACACAGAAACAATTAGACTAGGAAAGACACCAACTTCAAGTTGAAACATAACTGCAATTCCTTTATTCTTCCTAAAAAAGAAGGAAAGGAAAATTCAAGTTGATAAGGAGCCATATTCAGATAACCATCCGTTCCATAAAAGGGAGGGGGGAGTGAGGGGTATCTCATACATGTGACTCTCTTTTAGGAAAGCTAAGTAAAGCTACAACGTGAATCTAACGTCAAGTGAGGCCTTCGTAATAAAACATGGAACAAAAGCTTACACGCAAACCAAGAGCGACTATTTGTGAGGCGTACGCATCAATTTATTGAGACATACACCCGACTTAGCAAGGGTTACACCTTAGTGATAGTTATTTGTTATTTTATTAACTATTTTATAATTGTTCCAAGTTAGTTCTTTTTTCCTTTTTAAAGTATGCACCGCCCCTCTCAAGTGCAGGAAAGAAAATCTCTTATTTTAAGTTTTTGACTGTATAGCAAATGCTTTTCACCTGGATTGTTAAATGCTTTAATTAGATACTTGTTTGGTAAGTATCCATCAATGTTTTTGTTTATAAACACTTTTGGTCAAGCCATTTTTTAGCCCAAATTTCACGGGACCAACATAAACTACCACTTTTCCGACACTTAGTTTTATATGTTTATAATAAAACTTGTTCACAATGGCCTACCAAACACACCCTGTGTCTTTTTTCTTCTACTACATATTGGAGCAACATATTTCAGAACCCAATACATTCAGTATTCCTGAAATTCTACCTTAGTGCTCATTTTAACTTTACATTTCTCTGTTTACTGGAAACAACTATTTGTCCTTGAAAAACTATTTCCACATCATTTCACCAGCAGACACATATTAATGTATGAAGCTTCATAATTCTGAACATAAGAATGCCTAATCGATGCACGTTAGTAAGCTCACAAATCACTCTTCCACTTTCAACCATTACTCCTATTACTAAAATGTATAGTAGAGTCCGTTTAAACAATGGCTCCTTTCAGCATATAAATAATGAAATGAATGGTGGACTTTTTCCCCGGCATTAAATGATTTGCATCCTTCTTTCCAATTTATCCTTCTACTAATTGCCAACACAACTCAGTGGCATCTGAGGGGGATGAAAAGAGAATGATGAAGAATTTATAAACAAATAAAAATCAGAAAAAATGAACATCTAGTAGTAATATCGGGCAAACTTCATAACACCTTCTACTTTATCCTGCACAAAAGAGCTCCTGTAAACTTGGAGAAACTTTACATAACTATAACGAGGAAGAACTAGAACTATGACTACTTGCAGGAGCCAAAGCGATAGAGAAAAACAGTGTAACGAAAATTCAGTTTAAGCGTGACATGTTCATTTGTGAAAATGTGGAAGATAATACTCACTGGAGACAGAATAAAAACCTTCAGGAGAAGCAGCAGGATCCCGTACGGGTATTTCTCTTACTTGAACCATAGAATTAACATGAATACATTTGCACTGCACGGTGAAATTTGGGAGTGGACAAAATATCTAGGGTTCCGTTGAGATAATCGGAAGAGGATGACAATTGACAGAGGAGAGAGAGGGGAGAGAGACAGAGGACAGTGCCACAGTGGGGGAGAGAAACCAAAGGGGTGTGATTCGCTGGGTTGGGCCTCTATACTTAAGTTGGATTCTGGAAGACACAAGGTGTGGCCCAATAAATGTTTTGCGACTTTGGATACTTTATTTATAGACTTAATAGCGCAATTGGAACCCAACATTTATAGTCGTTATTCAATTAGGACCTGAACTTTTTTCTTGGTATTTTCGTCCCCAAACTAATTTTTTTTGCATCATAAAGACTTTTGATATTTATACTCTTCAATTCCACACGCTGCTAAGACGATGGTCAACCAACCGACGTGTCTCGATCGCACACCACCACCGTTGGGTGCGTCTCGTCATGGGGAACAATTTTGTCAACTGGTCCAACCTCTAATTCAACTCCTAAAGTGCCCAAATCAATGCCTAAAATTCAAATTTTGCACAAATTTGCGACTTTTTAATCGGGAAACGATTTTGCAAATTGGATTTTTTGAGGTTGTAAGATATCATTCGAGGATGCTATAAATCTATTTTGAGCCACCAATTTGGAGGAAAAATTGAGCAATTCATTGTTAGACCAAAAACTATGGTTTATGTAATTATTTGTGATTGTGCTCAATCCATGAATACCCATACAAAATTGAGTTTGGGGATGATTAATACAATCATAGGCGCTCATTTTTAGGGTAAGAAATTAAGTGGAAGTGGCCAGAATCATGAAGTTGGTGTTTGAAGACGAAAATGCAAGAAAAAAAAAGTTCAGGTCATGATTTAGCAGCGAGTATAAACGTTGGGTCCCAATTGCACTATTAAGCCTAACTTTATTTGATTTTATTTAATTAAAATGGCAGTAGTGTCTTTTTACCATGAAAAGTCCTTATGATGCAAAGAAATATTAGTTTAGGGACGAAAATGCCAAGAAAAAAGTTCGCGCCCGACGTAGAATGAAGATAAACGCTGGCCTCAATCACGCTTATTAAGCCTTATTTATACTGCCACTTCTTTTCTGCAGCTGACCGTGGGGAAAGTATGGGAGATCAGACTCTTTGTTTTTTTTTTTTTTGAATAAGGGAGACCAGACTTTTGAAAGAGTTTTGAATATGAATAACAAAGTTTGAAGTATAATTTATTTTCAAAAATAACAAATTTTGAACGAGTTTCAGAAAGATTTTACACAAAAAAGTTGAAGTTGAAGGTGATAGGTGATAAAGACAGATGTAATTGAGATTTTGGATCAGTAACGGAAAAATCCTCCCTCTGGTCTAAAATAGGTGATCCAATAATTGCTTAAAATTGATTATTAGTCAAGTAAAATTTATTATTTTTTTAGATTATAAAGTAAAATTTATTATTAATCTACCGTCATATCGTGAAATAGTAATAAAAATTGCTATTATCACAAGTACCCTGTATTTTTGAAATATATCAAATTATGACATATTTAAAAGAAGTAATTTTACTTATAATATTAAAAATACTTAAAGTCGGAGCATTCGTAATTTTACTTCCGAATATGAATGAACGGATTTGATTCGTTGTCCAAAGTGGACACCTTTACACTACTCACAATAAGCCAAATCAGTGACATATGCCCCCTGATTGTGGGAGACCCACCATTGGGGACACGCGTTATTTATCATGACTTTATGAATAAAATTAGCATGCAGAATTCAAGAATGATATGCTTACACAAGCCATATCTTGCGAAAATACACGCCAAAGTAGCTGATTATTACAGATACTATTATCACAATTAGTTCAATAAACCAACTTTCCCAATCCTCAAGTAAACAGGGAAAATCACAATCTTTTTGCTTTTGCCATCAGCATTCCAAGCAACCTTAAAATCCTCTAACACACCCTCTGTCAACAGCTCCACACCCTTTCCCTTTGCAGTTTGGTAAGCTGACCATGATCTTATATAAGTAAAGTATCCATCCAAATCCATAATTTTCTCAGCCTTGAATTCGAATGGCCCGTTATGATCAACTCCATCAATGGGCTCAAATGGGAAATCAATGGTCCCGTATTTAAGATCAACGAAATCCCGTTCCTTTTCCCAGTATGGACGACTGTCAACAGAGTAAAATATTTGAAAAACAGAGTCGACACGTGGGTTGACTTGTGGTACCGTGTAGCACCAAGCTGCAATCACGCCCTCGGGTTTTTTGAGTATCAGTTTCACTTGCTGGTAGAAAGTGGGAAGATCAAACCAATGCATTGCTTGAGCAATTGTTACTAAATCAACACTTGATTGGGGTGCAATGCTGTCTTGAAGCTCAGAAGTAGACATCTTGGGTGGTGTGCAGAGGTATCTTATGTTTGGAAGCTTAGGAGCTAAATCCAGTTGTTTTTGGCTTGTGTCTGTTCCCACAACATTCTTGTACATCTTTGCTAACTGAAAAAATAAATACATTAGTTATGAGTTCAGATCTGTTGTCTCCATTTCACATTCTCTTATCCCTCTAATTAAAATCGTCCACGCCACCAAGGTGATGTTGGCCATTTTAACTCGGGGAACAGTTAAAAGGATATAGCAGATTTAGACTCTGTTACTAATATACAAAGTGGCATTTAACTATGATTGGCGTGATCGAAATTAAGTCGAAATAGATGTTAGAGAGAGAAAGACTCACAGCTACAGCAGCCTGGCCATTTCCAGTGCCAACATCCCAAACAAGGTCATGGGAGGGAGTTTTTGATGCAATGAATTCGAACAAATCCTGTGGATAACTAGGCCTTGTATCTGCATACTGCTTTGCCTGCTTAATAAACAAATCTGCCATTTCCCTCTCTCTCTCTCTCTCTCTCTCTCTCTCTCTCTCTCTCTATGTCTATATCTCTTCTCTCTCTATATGGTGTGTGTATTTCACTAATGCTATGGGATATATATATATATAGGTTAAGTTCTACTTAGGATACAAGAAAAAGGCATTAACATGGAAGCTGCTTCATCTGTGAAGTTACCATGAACAAGGTATGAAATGTCATTTTCACCTGTGACCAACAGAGTGTTCAAATTCAATTTCTCTTCTTGCATTGACCTGTCTATGCAAATACAAAATTGGAAAATCAAATCTATACTTTGTTTTTTTTTATACCCGTTCAATAAAAAAATAAAAATATATATATATATATATATATATATATATATATTTACTTGTACTACATTATTATTGCAGCAATATATTTCAGACGAAAATGTTCCATTGCCCACTATGGGCAACGTAAGGCAAAACCCACGCCGATATGGCACCACGTCATCGATCAAAAAATTCTTTTTTTATTCCTTAAAATCTACATTGCTTATTTAATAATACATAATCGCTACGACATGCAGCCACTGCACTTTATGATTTTTTCTCCCCCACCGTAGGCAACATGACCAACCCACAGAGTGGTAGGTGATCATGATATTTCAGGACCCAATACATTAGTATTCCTGAAATCCGACCTCAGTGCTCATTTTAACTTTACATTTCCCTATTTGACCTTGAGAAACTATTTCCACATCATTTCACCAGCAGGCACATAAATGTATGAAGAAGCATCATAATACAGAACATAAGAATGCCTAATCGGTGCTTGTTAGTGAGATCACAAATCAATCTCTGGTTTCATCCATTGTTCCTGTTACTAAAATTTATAGTAGAATCCGTTTAATCGATGCCTCCTTTAAGCATATGAATAATGAAATGAATGGTTGACTTTTTCCGTGGCATCTGAGAGGAGGGATTCAAAGAGAATGATGAAGAATTGTAATAAACTAAGAAATGGAGAAAATTTACATAACTGTCGAAAATTCAGCTTAAACATGATATGTTGATTTGTGAAGATGTCGAAAACAACACTCACTCCAGACAGAATAAAAACCTTCAGGAGAAACAGCAGGATCCCTTACGGGAATTTCCCTTATTTGAACCATAGAATTAACCTGGATACATTTACACTGCACGGTGAAATTTGGGTGTGGACAAATTTTTAGGGTTCCGTTCAGAAATAGGAAGAAGATGACAATTGACAGAGAGGCGAGTGCGGGTGCCCGAGGGGAATGATTCGCTGGGTTGGGCCTCCATAGTTAAGTTGGATTATGGAAGAGAGAAGGCGTGGCCCAATAAATATATGTGGAAAATTTGAGATATAAGCGATAAATAATTGTTTTAAAATTAAAATTGATTATTGGTCAAGTAAAATTTATTACTAGTCATATTGTGCGACAATAATAAAAATTGGTTAATATGTGCTGTAAATTATGACAAGCATTCTTTATTTTAAAAAAAATATCAAATTGTGATAGATCTAAAAGAACTAAATTTTACTTACCATACGAGAAATACTTAAAATTGAAGTATTCGTGATTTTAAATCAGCAATAAAAGTTAATGTTAACACTTCCGAACATGAATAAATACTTTGAATCGAGTCGAGTTCTTATGCAAATCATGTATTTATGTATTTTTTGTTTGGTTTATTAATAAATAGATTTTCGATGCAAACTAAAATAAGCATACAGATTTTAAGAGTGATATGCTTGCACAAGCAAAATACACACCAAAGTAGCTGATTATTACAGATATACTATTGTCAGTTTGTCACAATCAGTTCAATAAACCAACTTTCCCAATCCTCAAGTAAACAGGGAAGATCACAATCTTTTTGCTTTTGCCATCAGCATTCCAAGCAACCTTAAAATTCTCTAACACACCCTCTGTCAACAGCTCCACACCCTTTCCCTTTGCAGTTTGGTAAGCAGACCCTGATCTTATGTAAGTAATATATCCATCCAAATCCATAATTTTCTCAGCCTTGAATTCGAACGGTCCGTTATGATCAACTCCGTCGACAGGGTCAAACGGGAAATCAATGGTCTCGTATTTAAGATCAACCAAATCCCGTTCTTTTTCCCAGTATGGACGACTGCTAACAAAGTAGAATGTTCGAAAAACAGAGTCGACACCTGGGCTGACTTGTGGTACCGTGTAGCACCAAGCTGCAATTACGCCCTCGGGTTTTTTGAGTAGCAATTTCACTTGTTGGTAGAAAGTGGGGAGATCAAACCAATGCATTGCTTGAGCAATGGTGACTAAATCAACACTTGATTGTGGTGCAATCTTGTCTTGAAGCTCAGAAGTAGACATCTTGGGAGGTGTACTTAGGTATCTTATGTTTGGAAGTTTAGGAGCAAACTCCAGTTGCTTTTGGCTTGTGTCTGTCGCCACAACATTCTTGTACATCTTTGCTAACTGGAAAAACAATACATATTACTATATTAGTTGTTTGTTAAACGAGTTCAAACGTGTTGTGTCCATTTCATCTCGTCTTGGTTGTTCCTGTTCCTCCAATTAAAATCGTCCACATCATCACCGCTTTAATTGGATAGACAGCTAAAGGGGACAACAGATAAAAACTCGCATTACTAGAATAAAGAAATGATATTGAAATTTTTACAAACATATCGAGAAATGTTTATGAACAAAATGACTTTCGACTGTGACTTCCGTAGTCGAAATAGATGTTAGAGAGAGAAAGACTCACAGCGACAGCAGCCTGGCCATTTCCAGTGCCGACATCCCAAACAAGATCATGAGAGGGAGTTTTTGATGCAATGAATTCGAACAATTCGTGTGGATAATTAGGTCTTGTTTCTGCATACTGCTTTGCCTGCTTAATAAACAGGTCTGCCATCTCTCTCTCTCTCTCTCTCTCTCTCTCTCTCTCTCTCTCTCTCTCTCTCTCTCTCTCTCTCTATATATATATATATATATATATATGTCTCCTCTCTCTTGATATATGTGTGTGTGTTTTCAATGATGCAGTGGGATAGACATATATATAGGTTGTGTTCTACTTGGGATGAAAGAAGAAGGCACTAACACTGAAGCCTCTTCATGACTTCATCTGTGATGTAATTATCAAGCAGGGGTGAAAAGTCGTCTTCAAAGAGATGAGAGTGTTCAAACTCAATGTTATTACCAAGCAACCATGAAAATTCGTTTTTAAAGAGACGAGACTGTTCAAATTCAATTTCTCTCTCTTCAATTTTTTTTTAATTTTTTTTTTTTTAAATATTGACCTATCAATAAGAATATTCTCATACGCAATTACAAAATTGGAAAATCAAATCTACTTTGTTATTACCAGTAATCTTTACAAGAACACTCTCCTCCTTCGAAATGGTGGAATCTATTCCTATCCCTTACAATGATCTCTCGACCATAAACCTTCGAGATCAACTTCCCAGCTTGATGACAATCTTTACATATTCTCAAATTCTTCGTTATACGAAGAACTTCTCCTGGTCTTTTCTTCAACAACCCAAACGCAATAGCCAATTTCTCACTATGATAGTATAATGGATTCTCTCTCTCCTCCTCACCATTATCATACAACACCCCATCATTATTCGGCGAGTAGCCTACATCTCTAATCTTATCCAACATTTCTTCGGCTTTAGCATAAATCTCTTTTGCTTCAGGATGAGAATTTCCTCCAGCAATGAACTCATTTATGTCACCTTCAAATTCAATTGCAGAGCAACCTGGTTGCTTTTTAACTCCTCGGTCGTTCATCAACTTCCTAATGTTTCCCACATCTTCCCACCTACCTGCACGTGCATAAAGATTAGCTAACAACACATAACGACCACTATTTGTGGGCTCGAGTTCAATCACTTGTTTTCCTATTTCTTCGCCCAAATCAATATCTCCATGGATTCTACACGCCCCAAGAAGAGCACCCAAAACACCCACATCAGCCCTCATGGGCATCTCGTTTATCACTTTTCTAGCTTCCTCTAGCAACCCAGCTCTACCGAGCAAATCCACTAGACACCCGTAATGCTCCATCCCGGGCTCAATTCTGTAAACTTTAGACATGTAATGGAAATAAAAACGCCCTTCTTCAACAAGCCCCGAATGTGCACAAGCACTTAGTAGATTCACAAATGTTATATAATCAGGAGGAGTTTTACTTTCTTTCTCCATTTTCTTGAAAAGCTCAATGGCGGCCTTGCCTTTGCCGTGCATGGCCAAGCCTCCTATCATGCAGTTCCAAGATGAAATCCCTTTACTCTGCAATCCACCGAACACCTCAAACGCCTTGTCGAGTCGACCACATTTACAGTACATGTCGATTATTGTCGTTGCTAACTTTAAGTCCACTTCAATCCCGCATTTCTTAACATAATCATGTATCCATTCACCTTTATCCAACGAGCCTAATCTTGTACAAGCAGCTAACATGCTTGCAGCCATAAACTTGTCCATCCTCACGTTCGACTTTCTCATTCTATCAAAAAAATCAAATGCCTCATGAAATCGGTTATTTTGAACATAAGCTGCTATCATAGCATTCCAAGCAACAGAGTTCTTAACCGGCATTGATTGAAAAAGACTAGAGGCATCATCAACATGTCCCCACTGAGAATACCCACTTATCAATGTACTCCAAGAAACATCATCTTTCTCATCCAAATTAACAAATACCCTTTTAGCATCCTCCAATGAGTTAAAATTGACATACATATGAATCAAATTATTTTGACAGAAAGAATCCGAACCAAACCCTAGTTTTACCACATGAGCATGCACTTGCTTTCCTTCTTTTACAGCAAAATCAACCCCACAAGCTCTAATGAGAGGAGGGAAAGTAAATTGATTTGGCGTAATAAAAGTTTCCAACATATGGGTATACAAGTTAAGGACATTTTCAAGTAATTCCGATTGTAAATAGCCTCTGATTATTGTGTTATAAATGAACGTATCTGGTTCAGGCAAACAGTCGAACACCTTGAGAGCATAGCTTAAGTCTCCATGTTTTGATACAGCAGTGAATTTAATGACACGCCCCATGGCATCGTTGTCCGATGAGAGGCCGAGTTTGATTAATTTGGCGTGATGCTGTTTGAGCTCTGCCATGGTAGAGCAGGACTCGAGAGCCTTTAATGGCGTGGCTCTGTATGAAGTTAGAGATGGTTGAGCAGTAGCTTGAAGGAGCTGAAGTGAGGCCATGGTTGCCAGTATTGGTTTTGATTTTTCGTTTGTGGCTTGTATCATTTTCTCTGTGAAATGGAGTTTTTTGCATTTTTTGGTCCCTGTTGTTTTAGATTTCTGCTGATTCAGGACCTATCTTTTTTAGTTTTTTATATTGCAAAGATAATACAATTCTTTGGTTGCCTGCAGGGGTGAGCGTCGGTCGATTTGATTGGTTTTTCCACCCAAACCACAATCGACCGATCTCGGTCGTTTTTTTTTTAAAAACCGAACTGAACCGATCGGCTCGGTTCGGTAAACCGAAACCGACTGAACCGAGTCGGTTCGGTCGTTTTTTTGGGTTTTTCAATTTTTTTTCTTCTTTTTTTTTTTAAATAAAAACTGAACCGACCCGATGAGGTCGGTTTCGATCGGTTTGGCTATTGAAATGCCCAGCTGTAGCTGCCTGTGGACCCTGGTCGAGGATGCTCAATGTCTAATCCTGCTCAACTCTAAGGTGGATGTATAAAGGATTGGAAAAAAGAGAGAAATAGTTAATTATCTGATTTCATGCTTTCGAGTTTTAACATTTACTTAACTAGATTTGTTTTACCAATGACTTATCTCTTGTAAGATGAAATGAATTTGAATGAAAGTTTTTGCTATACATTTACGCATATTACCCTAAACTATTTTGACTCGTGCATATTCATCATACATTTGCACTTATTGATTCGTTGAGAAGTGTGGGGATTCACTTCAGCAACTCCTAACATGATTTCAACACGTTTTCACATTCACATTATCCTTTTTATCAAGAAAGTTGTACACAACTCTTCAACATTCAACAAGTAACAGCATGTTTAGTATGAAGTATTAGACATGACTCTTCATCACACAAGCACCAAATATTGAATCACGATTTGCTGCCTCAATTCATGTCTCTAGCTATTAGATTTAATCAAAATTACACAACCAAATGCATTAGTTCAATGATCTAGACTATTTCAATCTCGAAGAAACAACCAATTCGACATGAATTGAGCTCTTAAAAGTATTATGGACCATTTAAAGACTGCAGTTTGAAGGATCAGTACAACGTAAGACCTAACTGGTACAAGAAAATTACACTTTTGTATGGACAAACAATGATCATACATGATCTCTTGATCATTCTCGATCGCGTACTAAATTGTTGATCATCTTCACCAATGGAACAGTGCCGTTTGCCATGATCTCTATCCTAGAAGTATTAGTCGCCCGAGCAAAAAGAGCGATCCCGAAAAGTATGAGATCAGGAAGAAACAGCCTAGATGACAAGAATCCATGCCAATAACGAGGTTCCAAGTCGAAAAACGCATTAAAAAACCTTCGTGTGGCTTGTAAGTCAAGCTTGAGAAGAATATCCATACCAAAACAAAAGAACTCCCTCTGTCTCCTCCTTTCTATAGGCCACAAATCTTTCCAAACTTGTGAAGACAATTCTGACCCCAAAAGCCGTCTCTCAGAGCCGAGATATTGAACTATTGCATTGGCAACCACCGGAGCTGCCGCCAGAGTCCTCGCCACCATATACCCAGTCGAGGGGTGAACCATCCCGGCTGTGCCGCCAATCCCGACCACTCTTTGAGGTAACACTGGAAGTGGGCCCCCCATCGGGATTACACAATGTTCATCCTCTTCAATAGTTCTAACTTTTATACCCAAGTGACTCAACCGAGCTACCATTCTTTCCTTAATATCATCCATCAGTACACCCGGACGAGCAACTAGAGACGTTTCTTCAAGGAATATTCTTTTTGACGAAAATGGCATCGCATAGAGAAAAGTCGGGATTTTACTATTTCGCTCCTTCAGTTCTTTATTGTTATTCAAGTGCGAGTCTCGCCAATCCATGAACACCATTTTGTTTACATCAAAAGGGTGTTCATCAACTTCGGCTAATATCCCGTACGCCACTTGATAGCCTGGATTATATGGCTTATCGTACTGTACAAGACACCTCGAAAATCCCGTTGCATCAAGAACTACAGAAGCTTGAATAGTAACACCATCATTACAAATCAAGAAAGATTTTGTTTCTTCATGAATGACTTTCACCACCTTGGCTTGATGAAATTTAACGCCATTTGAAATGCATTTCATCATCATTTTCGACTTTAGCTGCCTCCTGTCAACCCTCCCGTAAGGTCTGTCAAGATCTTTAGTCGTCTTGTCGTCAATGAAAACAACTGCCCCAGACCAAGTTGTGTCTAAGCAATCTAATAAATCCATGGCCTCAAATTCGTCCACCCAAACGCCGTAATTATTGGGCCAGATCAATTTGGGCCAAGGGTCGATAGAGCAGACTGAAAGCCCAGCTTCTGAAACTTGCTGGGCCACCGCTAGGCCGGCCGGGCCACCACCTACGACAGCTAGATCCACCACCAGGCCCTTGGAATGATCATACATGGGAAGCTCAAATTCAAGATTTTCTTTCTTGGTTTCAGGTACCAGTTTCAAAAGGGTACTAGAACTGGCATTTACACAAACACTTCTACCCAGTTTTGTGAATTCCCTCTTGGAAACAAACCTAGTATCTTGATTCTGAGGCTTGAAAGACTCAAAGGGATTAACTTTATTTGCAAAACCATGAATTGGGTGCAAAAATTCAAGCTTGTTATGAGTTTTCAGTAAGGTATCCATAGTTTCTTAAACAAATTCTAAAAGGTCTCTGTAACTCGTCAAAAAATCTTGAGGAAGACAACCAAAATTTCAAGAATTCACTGGATTCTGAAAGGGGAGCTATCAACTAATTGCCTTAATTGAAGAACAAATTTATATACACACAAGACCTAAGGCAATAAAGGCGTGGCATACACGAGTTGGAGAAATCAGTGGAAAATGAAGAATCCAGGAAAAAATTACAGGCACGATTTAACACTTACTTGAATTGCAGATACAGTTGAGAGGAATTCGAAAGCATATATGTATTTTGCAGTAAGAAGAATTCAGGGAAAGCTGGCGTGGATGAAGCATGAGGTGGGCTATAACGTACAACCAGAAACATTGGTTTGTGGGCATCTTGTCTATGATGCTATCTATTATCTTCTCCATAATTTCTTTTCTTTTTTACCCAAAATAAATACATAAATAAATTGGGGTGTTTGGGGGGTGGAGTAGGGTTGAGTTGGCGTGGTGGGGGCGGCGAAGGGGACGAGGTCAACAGATAACTACAAACAAAATCGATTTTTTATTTTTTTTATTTTTTATTTTTTATTTTTTATTTTTTATTTTTTAGAAATAACGGTGCCCTTGGGAAGAAGAGTCGTAGACGTTAATCCAATTGCAGAGAAAATATAATTGCACAGAGAGACAGAGCCGCAATGGCGATTTCAACGCCGGAGGATTTCTCGGTGGTAGTGTTGGCGTCAGACGTAGGCGTCGACGCCAGGCCATTCTTGTCACCATCGAACGCACAGCAACAGCAAGAAGGAACTGAAGACGATAACTGGCACGACTGTCCTTCTGATCTACCCTATTCCGACGAACATGATTTCTCCGATCTCGAAATCCTCCAATTCTTCCGCCTTGAACGTGGCTGTGACAACTCCGGCAATCGCATCTTCCGAATCGTCGGAAAATACTTCCCCGGTAATATTACATTTGGTGTCTCTCTGCGTGTTAGGGTTTCGCTGCATAGCTTTCTTATCTCAGTTTCTTAGCTTAATTCGCAGCTGGAGAAAAGCTTAGCCAAACAAGCTATAAATTAACACTAATCTGATCCATACTGTCTGGTGTACCAAACATTCAATTTTTCATCCACAAATCCCAATAGCTAAGTGGCTTTGAAGATCTGATATTTTCAATTTCATGGTTTACTGTTTTAAAGTTTCTCTTTGGAATGATACTTTCCGCTACAATTGAACATAATTTTCTTAAGGAGCATCTTCTTAAGTGTGTTTTGATGCTCTGTTAATTCAACCAGCCGCTGTAAACAGTGGAGAACCATTGAAGAAAAGCATAGCCAAAGAAGCTATAAACTGACCCTAATCTGATCCACGTTATCTGGTATACTAAACTTTCAATTTTGCATCCACGAATCCCAGTAGCAAAAATAGCTTTGAAGAGCTATTCTGTTTCCGTTTCATGCTTTACTGCATTAAAGCTCTGCTACAATTCAACATAATTTTCGGAAGGAGTATCTTCTTAACTGTGTTTTGATTGCTGTTTTATACAACCAGCTGCTGTTATCAGTGGAGAAAGATTGAAGAAATACATCACCCACAAAATCTCGACTGAGATGCCAGAAGGGCCTTTCTGCGTTGTATACATGCATACTACTGTGCAGAAAGAGGATAATTCACCTGGTATTACCATCTTGAGATGGATATACGAGGAGCTACCAGATGACGCCAAAGACCGGCTTCAGGTTGTGTATTTCATTCATCCTGGGCTTTGGTCGAGGCTCACCTTCGCTACCCTTGGTAGATTTTTCCTGAGTGGAGGGTAAGTCCATGCATAACCTCACAAGAATATCTAAACACCACTAAGCACATTTAACACACAGAACATTGACAATTTTGTACGTGATATCATATTAGTGTCCTTAGCTGTCTCCTGTTAAAATAGTCCACATCACAAAAGTAATACACCTTAGCAGTAGTTACAGTTTAGCAGTAGTTGGTTATGTGGGTTATTTTAATTCGAGGGACAGGCAATGAGATATGAAATTGGGATAGCAAATATGGACTCAATAGTCCCATGTAGTGCTATATAGGTCCACTACAAAATAAACCATGCATGGCCTACATTTAGCATTGAAAATCTAACACTCCCACTTTTTGTTTGTTTGGTGTAGCTTATATTGGAAAATCAAGTATGTTAGCCGCCTCCAATACCTATGGCAAGATATAAAGAAGGGAGAGATTGAGATCCCTGAATTTGTTGAACAACATGATGATATTCTGGAGCATAGGCCACTTACAGATTACGGGATAGAACCAGATCCTCTACATATGACACAAATTCCTTCCATGTCCTACCCATTTGTAAGGTATGAGGCAGGCTGGTCATCCAGAGAGTACATGTCATAGAAGTGGCCATTCGCGAAGTACCACAAGAAAATATTCTATGATTCATGTTGTTGTATGTTTTGTGTTCACTGTGGTAGCGGGCGATTAACCTGTTACTTTGCAATCTCTTGCAAGAATAATGTGCGATGTAAAGAGAGAGAGTGCCGGTGATTTGTAGCTTAAAACCATACAGTTTTGTGTATATGGTATTCTACTGCCTATACTTTGAATGGGGCGCCTATATAGGCTTGCCATCTGAGACAGTGAGTATGATGCCTGCAATTTCTCTAGCTACAAGAGAAATTGCATGATAGTTTGGATTTATCAAGCTAGAAGTTCTTGCGACCATTGTTCTCCTAGATGAATATGCACGTAGCGAAAAGAATGCATGATAGGATTTATCAAGCTAAATAGTGGACCTTTCAGACCATGTATTCTATAAGCTTGGAAAATCTCTACTCACCATTTATATGGTAAAAAGTCAAATACAGCACAAAAGCCCGACACAGCTTCAATGTCCACAAATGAAAAAACATTCGACTATCGAAGCCATTATAGTTACCCAATGCCTCAAGAAGATAACCGATATCAACAACACAATCAAGTTCATGATGAGAACCTCTTGTCGTCAGTGTTGGACCTTGGTGACTTGGTTTACCATCTTTCTTGGGGTGTTGCTCAAAAAACACCTTCTTGATGAGACTGATGAGGAGAATGCTATTTGAAGACCAAAGGTCAATACTTAAAAGACAATGAAGCCTGATTTAAAAGGCAGTGTTGGAAGATTTGAGAAAGATGAAATGCTTACTTCCATGGGTTGAGAAACTCGAGCCAGTATTTGGCAAAAACAATCTGATCTCTGAAGCGCCCATTTTCAACAAACCTCAAAACCATGGCACCTCAAGTGACATCATTTTGTGTACAAGATTTTTGTCGAAGTCCAACAAACTTGTCCAAAAAACAAGTATTTCGACTTCAACAACCTCTGCCAACCCTGAAACAAGTAATGTCTCAATGCCTGATTCGACTTTTTCCTTTTGCCCCAAATTTTACGAAAATGAAGATACAACAATAGAAATCATATTCCAACATCCTACTTCTCAATTTCATCAAAGAGGAACACTAGAGCATATTCCTAATATTATCACAGTCATTGTCAACTCATTAGCGTCCAACTCGAAATTAATATTCCCTTCACTAACATAACCAAAGATAACAGATATCCAAGACAACAAATCTCAGTAAGGTATTTGATCAAACGTCTTAACAGCACTTTCAAAGCACACACTTTCTAGAGGCCTTAGCCGTTGTATTGCAGCAATACAAAGTCGAAGTTCATCTGAACTACTAGAGAATGAATCATTTCTGTTGATCTATTGCAACACCAGCAATCCATTCAAAGCTTGATCAGTATAATTATTCACATTAACTTTTAAACACCAAGAACATATCAAACAAAATGTGCATTTGCACGCACTTCGGTGCTTGAATTCCATTCAGAAGCGATACTTAAGCATGAAAAGAGCAATCAATGGCATTAAATTCAACATACCTACTGTTTTCAATAATGGAAGCATGGTTTCTTGGTTGAATGGTAATAAAGAAGAACACATTTGAGTTTGTGGAATCATTTCAACTTAATGTAAAGTTGGAGTATGGTTCGAGCTTGTTTGCTACGAGCCTACAGCTCATTTAGGAGTTGTTCTATTAAGTCAAATTTGATAAAATTATTGACTTTTAGATGTGGGATTGCAAATTAGAGAAACAGTATTAAAATATAAAGAAATTGTCAAATTAAAAATATAAAAAAAAAAATTAAGTATTATAAAAAATGAGAAAGAAGGAATTCATTTAATTTGGTGAAGGTGTGTATAGAACAACCCTTAATTGATCAACAATACCTTTATTTTTATGTAATTTTGCTTCACTTTTCAACTATACATTCAAAAATCATTTTTTCGAAAAATCTTTATTAGAAATACAAGTAGACAATTAGTGCTTGTTTAACAAAACTTTTCAGGGAAAAAAATAATAAATAATATAATAAAAGCAACCCATCAATGTTCTAAGAGCATCTCCAACAAACTCTTTAAATATGAGATTCTTTATAATTTAAAGAGTTAAGTTGTAAAATCTTACTCCAACAAGCTCTTTAAATTAACAATTTAGTTTAGAGAGTGAATTTGACTCTCTAAATTTGGAGAGCCAAACTCATTCTTTATAATTGAATGACTACAAGTTTCAAGGTCCTACTTCTTGAACAATGTAATCTACAATTAATTCTATTGATCATTAGGCCTTGTTTGATTGGGGATTTAGTTGTTCCGCGCGGTATTCCGTGTAAAAATGTGTGGTTAATATTATTTTGGGAAATGTGTATGTGGTTGAAAATGAGTATGAGGTATACGGAATTGTGTGCGAATTTGGTTAACACCAAATAGAACAAAGCCTTAATATTTAAAAATATTATTATTAATTAAATTAGAGATAAAACAATAATTTTTCTTGAAAAGAGTAAAATAAAGAGTTAAACTTAGAAAGCTTATTGGAGCATTTAAAAATTTTCGTACTTTAAATTTAAAGATGTTCTTTATTTAATGGAATATGCTCTTTAAAAATAGGGAGACTGCTGGAGATGCTCTAACAACCAAAATATATGTTAGAAGTTAAATGCTCAAAATAAATTTTTGATACTTCGAGTTGCTATAAAAAAATGGTTATACATTATACATTAGATTCTATGAGTAAACCAACTATGAAAACAAGATAAATATACAAAGCTCAAAACCCATAACAAAAGATAGCAACAAAATTTTCGACCCCCTTAGTCATCCCCAAAATGACTTCAATGCAAAACAAAACAAGCTCCTAATCGACATCAACAAAAGCACCACAATCAAGGTCTTGAAGCGTTAATCGACCCTTGTTCAACTCACTTATATGGTCCAAACAAAGTGGAACACACTTCCTATGTAAATTGTAATGAATTAAGGACATTCCCGTAACCCCATTCTTCTCATCATTCTCGTAAAACCTCGTATGGTTCTCTAAAAACCTTATCCTGTAAACAGTAGTATCCGCTCGACTACAAAAATGAGCAATGCACCTATAAGAAGGTTCATCAGATGCTAATCTTACCAAAGCCATAGTGAGAGCCCCATCCACAGGCTTAGGATCTGAAAGATTCCCTTCTCCCATCGTCTTGACTTGTCGTTCCGTGGGAAAGTGTACCTCTTCAACCCCATCATCATCAAACACTTTTAAATCCTTAGTAAAATGTCTGATCGTCTCGTGTTTGGTGGATTCATGCTTTTCTGCTAAAGTCAAGATACAAGAGAATCTGAGATGATAGCTTACTATAGTTTTCACTTTCTTGGAGTTATGACAACAAGAGAAGAAATCCAGCCATCTTCTTCCAACACCCGCGTACCACTTGATTATATCTATGTCTTCGAGGACTGTGAGGAAACTCATTGGCCTTGGCCGACCCATGTGGTTGGCAAATCCGACCATCTTGACCACCTTTCGGATGAGTTCTATAGGTGCGTCTACTTTTACGCATAGTTTAGTCAGGTCCTCGACTGTTCTTTTAGCATAAGTTTGTTCTTCTTGTTCTTCAATTCTTCTCTTTTCTTCCTCTAATGCCTTTTTTGCTTTCACAGGATTCAAATACTTGTTGACTTGCTCTTGAAAGTTATCATAAGAATCAACAAGTTGTTGAGGCAATTGCGATCTAATCCTTTCTAGGGAGAGAAAATCTCCGCTTGACAGCTTTCTATGCCATTCCCATCGTTCGTCTACCGACCCTAAAAAGTCTTGTACTATTTCATCAGCCCAATTGGTAAAAATTTGCTTCACTTGATTTTCAATCCGAAAGTCAATTTTAAACCCATTACTCTGTTTTAACTTCTTAAACACATGACTAAATAGCTTCTCACCCAACTTTCTCCTATTTCTTTCTCTTGCATTTCTCAACTCCAAAAGCTTAACTTCTTTCTGTCTAAGATACTTTTTTCTTGCCCTCATCGCCTTCTCCGACATAGGTGGATCAAGAACTGATGGAGTTACAGCCCGAAGCTCCATCCCCAAAAACTCGATCTTCTCAGAAACTGCACTGTGAATTACTGTTTTGACCCTATCCACTCTTAACTCCATTTCCTTCTCCAAAAACTTGATCACATCACTTTTCAAATCCATCGTTAGCATCTTTGCCCCAGATGTGATAACCAATATTTCATCTAAATACCTAACTGCATAAATCTTCAATGGCTTGTAAAAGATATTACCTTGAATTGAGGCCCTAGAAATGAGCTCGTTTTCTTCTACTTTAGGGTTCTCTTTGTTCGTTTTAAGGCGTAATTCGTGAATTTTCTTATCAAGACCATTGAAATAGATGTTAATCAACATTGAATTCAATCCACATTCTTGAGGAAACCCCCTGCCTAAATAACACCCTCCAAGTTCAATCTTCAATGCCTCTGATTGAAACAACCTTTTTATCAAACCAATCAATAAACTGTCTTCAATTTTCTGTTCCAGTATGAGGCATAACTTATCTACATGCTTATTATCAAACAGTTGGTGATCAAAATTTACAGTAAACCACCAACTTGGATTTTCCACGGAATTCTGTAAATACCTAATGGCCGTGTGGCGGCCCATGTTAGAACGGCCGCCGTAGGAGAAGGTAACAAATCTATCATCATAAATTACTTCAAGTACAATCCTAATAGCTTCAATTACAACTTTAAGCTTCAAATTGGGCAGTAAAAGCGGTTTACCTTTGTTGATCGGCGGCGAAATGTGAACACAACACGAGTTCACATCAAACCGGTTTTCGCAGAGTTGAACAGAGAGATCTTCAATGGAGAAGAACATGGATAATACTGAGTCAAGGCTAAGTGGCAATGACTCGGCCGAGTTGGGCGCGGTGGTGACGGGGTTTGCATTATTCTTCAAGGTGTTACACGCGGTGAGAAGGACCGAAGGTGAAGCGACGACGTTTTGAAGGAGATTGTGGAATTTTTGGTTGCGGTAGTGGGACAGTATTAAGGATTTGAGGGCTGATTTTGTTAAGGGTTGAGCTTCTGTTGTGGAGTTTGATAGACTGGAACAATGCTGAATTTTAGGTGGAGGAGGAGGCGGAGGTCTTGTAAAAACACGGTGGCTGACGGTGGTGCTAAATCCGAGCCGCCTCCAGGAGAGTCTCAACCGCATTGAAGCTGAATGGGCGGAAAGTTTTGGGGTGCAATTTTGTTGACCAGTCTAACGGGGGTTGTCTTAACCCCCCGGTCAAATGGTTAACTTTTTGATTAACCGAGTAGTTGGTGCAAGGCCATCTCCAATGGGGGCACTCCATTGCCCCCATTTTCTGACGAGCAGTGGAGAGAGGGCAGTAGTGATCTGTTGTTCCCGGGAGTTCTGTAACTACGGAACTCTCGGGAGCAACAGATCAACAGCCGGAGAGAGGGAGAGGAGAGAGAAAGGAACAAGAAAAAATAGCATGGCCCACGTATTTTTAATTTTAAATTTTTTAAATTATTTTTATCTCAATTATCTCACTTTTTCTTTATTTTTTCTTTATAGATTTCCGTACTACGTCCAATATAGACGTCCGTCTAAAATTATTCTACTACTCTATTTTATTATTAGTTTTGAATTTATCTCTACATCTCTCTTCATTTTTACTTTTCTCTCTCTTTTTTCCTTACACTTCCTTCTATTTACTTTCCATTCACTTTTAAAATAAAATAATCATTTGTTCCTTTCTCTCTCCTCTCTCTCTGTACTGCTGCAGCTTGGGCAATCCACTGCCCATTGGAGATGGCCAATATATCGTATAAATGCAAAATCCTTCTCTCCGACATTCTGATTACTCTCCGTCCTCTATTCTCATGGCTCCTGCTCTTCTACACACACAAGCCATATGAGTCCCACAATCGGAGAATAGTTATGTATTATTTATCTCACTTAACATATATATTAAATTTTTTTTAAAAAAAAAAATTGATAACGTGGCACTCTTATGATATACAGGGCGCCACGTCACGGAATGTGCAACTTCTTTTGCACACGAGCAGCCACCATATTCTCATACCCACTTTTTCTTTTTATTCTTTTTTTTTCTTTTCTTTTTTTTTTTCATTTTTAGGTTGTTGTAACCATTCTTTCATTAATAATAATAATTTCTATTTATGCACTCATACAATACACAGAATTTACAATCTCCAAAAGTTTATTTATATGAAATAAAATAATTATTTGATATTAATAACAGCAGAAAAATTTCAAAAATAATTATTATTTTTAATATTTTATCGAATATATATCTTAATTTTGAAATCTTTATCATTCAAAACACTGATTTTTAACCATACCATAATTAAGTTATACCAGCTAAGTCTTATATCGATAGCTTAATGAATAGGATAATTATATTCACACTGTACCTTTATACATATGTACTACTTTTTAATTGCACCAACATTCTTCAATCTTTATTTATCACTTTAATTACATTTTTAAGAGCTGGTTAACCACTAATGCATCCTCATTGTTTTCACAATGGTAAACTTAAACCCTTGACCTATTTGAGGAGGAAAATTGGTCAATGCTTTTAGTTGATCACTTTTATTTTCATTTATAGTATTATAATTATAATTATAATTATTTTTATAGGTTCATCAATCATTATTAATGTTGAACAAAGAATAGAAAGGGGGTAGGACGTGTACCACAACAAATAGTTAGAGATTATATGAAATTATTTACTTTTTCCCAAGTATTTCTCCTATTTTAATTTCTTTCTTTAGCACTGTTTTCTTCTAATTACGTTTCTATGTGCCAGATGAATTAAATTCATAAATAATTTATTTTTGTCAAAGTAAAATATAAATTTACATTTCGGATTCACATATAATCTCTAACTATTTCTTATGGTAAACCTCTCCAACATCCTCTGTACTCATTGATCAACATTGAATAATCCTTAATGAGCCTTTAAAAAGCCTAATGAATGGTTACAAAAGAAATATTAAAAAAAAAAAAGAAAAGAAAAGAAAAGAATGCCTACACGTGGGAATGAGAGGCAGAGAGAGTTAGTGGGAATGGAGGGGAGAGAGGCAGCCCACATTTACACTCCATTGATTACAGCATCCTTTTATTAATTAGGAACTTAACCCCATTAACGGGGTTATCTTAACCCCGTTAGAGGGGTTCAACAAAATTAGACTCAAAATTTTGGGATATTGTGGCGCTCCTGTTTTTGACTTTTTTTTTTCCTCGTCCTCAAACCAAACATAAGGGTGTGTTTGATTCATTATTTTTTTTTAAGGAAAACTCTCTTTCCAACTTTTTTTTTCCATCTTTGGCTATTTGATTGTACTTTTTTTTCTGAAAAATGTTTTCCAACTTTTTCTCGATTTCCGTTCTTTTCCTTGTTTTGAAGGAAAACGTTTTCCTTGGGGTGGAGGTGGTTTTTATTTTCCGAGAAAAATTTATTTATTTTTTCTTTTTTTAATAGATAATTTACTTTAACCATAAAGATAAGGAAAATAGTCAAATTTTATTTAAACAAATGCAAAAATAAGGAAAATAATATCATTTTCCGACTTTCAAGTTAATCCAATCAAACACCTACCATTATTATTTTCCCAGAAAATCTTTTCCCGAAATTCATTTACCCGAAAAATATTTTCCTTCCAACTATTTTCCGGGTTTACAATCAAACACACCCTTAGAGTTTTTATGTTTTCTTTCTTTTTTGAGCAAAAATATACGAGTTAAATTATTCGGAGAGCAAATAATCACTCAATGAAATTTACGGTTGTAATTAATTATTCATTAGTCTTTAAAATGTAGGCCACCACTCATCAAATTTGACTGAATGTCAATTATCAAGCATTCATTGACCTAGCATTTAAATATACTAGTTGCCACATGGTCAACACCATTACACATGAAATCAACTGGATTAAATGTTGGCACACAAATTTATTTATATCAGATAAACAATTATATAATCCATCAGAAATGCGAATTTTGCGGGCCCCATTCTCATTTGAAAAATTCGTGTTTTTTTACAGTTTATTTAGTTATTTCATTGATACGAATGGATTTTGTTTATCATCAATTGGCCTTATTAATTTCATATTGAACATCGCTTATGGGCGGCCAATTGGTTAATATATTTAACTGTTGAATTAGCAGGTGATTAATGATTCATATAGAATTGAATGAATGTTTGATTATGTTTTAGAATTCAATGAAGCATTTTAAAGTTGAATGTGTATTTATTAAATTTACCCATACAAAATTTATTATATATGCTTTTTTCTGATTGTTTTTTTAATGGTACATTGCAAGGTAGATATATTATATTATAATATATCATTAAATCATTTGAAATACAATTCCAATTTGGAGCTCGCAGAAAATGAATCTGGTGCGTATCCTGGGACTCCATTATCTATTTTTAGATTCAGCACGGCTAATAGAAGATAGCCGTGGGACAAAATGGTTAATTAACACTAATATACTTAAAGTGAGTATATTTCAGGCAAAGTGGGTATTTCAATGGCAAATACTTTATTATATGTTTTTATTTAATAGATTTGTGATGTTGCATATATTCCTACTTTAATCTATGATGGAAGATAGGGTGCTGAGATCAAGCTAGAGGAACATGATTACTTCAAACAATGAAAAATTATGAACTATCTCTTCTTTGATATTTCATCATCACTATCATCCGTATTGTTTATCTGGTTGTTTTGAATTGCATTTGCTTTTCGATTGAAGATTGTTTTTATTCATTTTTGATTTATTTAATTTTCAGTTAAACATTGTCTTCATTTATTTTTAATTAACGCAATTTTCCTAATAGTGCATTGTATAGTAATTATAATATACGAGTTATTAATGAATATTAATTATTCTTATATCATCTAACAAACTGATAACAACCATCTAATTAACTTAAATTTATGTGCAAGAATTTTATTGATGATATTGTTGCTCATAATGTTGATCTATGTATCTTTTTTTTTCCTTATATTTGTTATTAGGAGCGGGCATCATGTCTATTGGGTCGATTTTGGGCCCAACATGAAATTGACCCAACTAGTGGTTTGGAGGTTTTCGAACCGCAACCGAATCGGCAGTTTGGTTTCTCGAATCGAAGCCAACTTGGGTCAGTTTGGGTTGGTTCGGTTATTACATACAATTTATTTCTTTTAATATTCTTCAACTTGGCTGAGTTTTTGGTTTGCAATTGCCAACTCGAAAACAAACCAATGAAGGGTTATTTTTTGGGTCGAGTTTTGGTTAGTTCAAGGTGGATGTCCACTCTGATTTGTTGTGGATCAAATTGTTTAAGATTTGTTCATAGGGGTGGGCATTCGGACAGCCAACCTACTGACCCGAACCTTTTGGGTTTGTTTGGCCCGTAGTCGGGTCGGTTTTCGGGTTGACAAAAGCCAATTGGGTTGCAAACTAGAAAAAAAAAATTGTACAATAACCAACTGAATCAAGTCAGGTCGGGTAGGTTCAGGCCACCGAACAGAATCGTCTGTTCGGTTTCGATTTGCAAAATGGCAAATTGACTCAAATCGAGCCGGTTTTGGGTTGGACCCAAACCCAACCCATTGCCCACCCGTATTTGTTCGTATATAAACAAATATTTCATTTGATACATGCCTTGTGAAGTCTACAATGTAGCGACATGTATGAAACGTATTGGAAAAGGCTTATATTTTAATTTTAAGTTTTAATCATGCGATAACTCAATTAAGACTTATGTTGACAATCATTAATTTGGTTAAAATGTAACCTCAACTTGAAATAACTTTATAATTTCGTGTGTTACAAAATCTTTGCTTTGTATATTATATTACGTTACCAACAATTAAGGACAATTGTAAATTATGTGTCAAATAATTTATTTTTCACCAATTTTTCCGCAAAATTCAACTTATACGAGTTTTGTAACACCCCAACTTCGGAAAGCTAGAGTGCTACTAAATAATCAGAAGCTTTGACTTAACACGAAATTTCGAGAAACATTTTTTTAATATTCCTAAATAAATAAATAAATAAAATTTCTTAAAAATAAACAATTCGATATTCGAAATCTCATGTGTAACTAGTTGAATCCCTTCAAATGCAAAAATTAATGAACCAACAACTACTTACAATTTAAAAACATTCAAAAACTAAATAGTTTGAATGAAAGGAGATAAAAGTCTTGGTAATGTCCCGCTTAACGACGCCGCCGCTACACCGAGCTCCTCAATCTGAAAAGAGTTTTAAATAATGGGGTGAGTGCAACGAGGTCATACTCAGTGGGGAGAACAGCAAACCAACTAACCATGTCACATGTCATGCACGCAATTATAATCATGTGCACAACTAGAAGTAAGGGTGGATGCCCCTAATGACACCCCGTAGGTGGTTGTCTCTAACGACAATCTGTAGAATGGATGCCACCAACAACACCCCGTATATGGTTGCCCCTAACGACAACCCGTAGAATGAATGCTCCCAATGATATCTCGTAGGTGATTGCCCCTCACGACAATCCGTAAAAATACAACTAGCATGCATTTCACAATTATATGAGCAGGTAAAACACATAACATGGTCAACTAAAAACAACACGTTGCAAAGTAAACCTCATCTCAAATAGCAGTACTGGTAGAAATCCTTGAGCTAGGGCTAATGTGATAGCTAGCGCTTAACGAACCACGTGAATCTCGCCTAACAGAACAATTAAACTTAATTTATTTTATTTTTTTTATATTCTTGACTTGAAATTTGAACTTTAATAATTTATTTGGGTGTTTAAGTATTTATTTAAAAAATTTGAGGCCCTACAAGATAGTTTTGAAAGTTTCTTCTGGTTTAATGCGCAATAAAATTCAATTAAAAAGGTTTTGGACCAAACTGGGGAGTTTTTAAAATTTTGAGGACTTGATTGCACATAAAGCTTAGGGCTACTATAAATATAAATAATAAATTCAAGGACTTTGATCTACAAATAAAATTTGGGAGCTAAATTGAAACAATTAAAAGTTGGAGATCTAAGGATTATATAACTAGGGGGTTTAACTTGAATTATAATGGAACTTGAGAATCAACTTAAATAGGATTTCGAATTGGAGGGAACAATGTGTAAAATCCTCAATATGAAAGTCAAAACTTGACTTCACCTCTATCGAACACACAGATTGAGCACGATGGAGTCTGCGAAACGCCTCAGTTCGAACCGAAGCCAACCGAGAGGCCGAGCCGGAACTGCCAGTCTGCCACCATCGTTAGCCATCGGAGGAACTGTCGCCGGCGACGGCGGTCTCGCCCAGTGGCTGTGCGTGGGTATTCAACGGAAGGAGAGAGGAAAAACGCGGTCCCAACCCAAGTTTTAAGTTCCAAAATCCGGCGAAAATCGAAGGTTTCCCGGCAAAAAATAACATCAATTGAGTTTGGTTTTTGGGTTGTCAAGGATCGCCTACGGTATTGGTGGTTGATTGTGGAAGAAAATCTCGAGATCAAGGTTGGACAGCCATGGCCGATTTCCTCTCTCGACTGTTCCGAAAACTTCATCCCTCTTTCTTTTTTTTCTCACTGAATATGAGCAGTGTGTATTGGTGATGATTCAGAATCAGCGTTTGAGGAAATTCGGGCTTGAGGATTCGATTATGGGCATATATATATATTCAGTGCTTGAAGTGTGGACATGGAGGAGTGCACAGGTTGTATGTATCGTGTATGTATGCGGGTCTGAGCAATTATGCATGTGTTTTCTATGTCTTGAGTGTGAAAACGATGACAGAGCTGACAATAGGGACCAAAAGTTCTCATTACAGATAATAGAGGAAACTGATTACCTGGGTGGATGCTGTGTTGGTGGAATGGTGAGCTTGTAGGAAGAAATTCCAATTGTTGCTGAGTTATTGGTTGCGTGAGTTGAGAGAGTCTGCCGTGTAAAGTTTGGGTTTGAGAGAATTTGGAGATGGGAGTTACGTGAGTAATGGAGACCGAGTTTAGAGTTTTTCCAATTGAGGCACTGGGGGAGTTAAGGCATTTGGGGAGAGAGTATAATGGTAAGAGAGACATGGGTTGGATGGGATGGAAGAATCCTACGTTTCTCAAAATTCGGACTGATATATAGATACATCTAGGACAGTTTTGAAAGATAAGCTGATTTGTTTTGATTTTTAAAATAGTAATAATAATGATAACAATAGTGATTGTTATAAAAGTATGAAAACAATAGAGAGAATTTAGAGAGAATGAATTCGAATGAATTCTCAGGAATGAATTTCATTAATAACTGAAGCCCTATTTATAGGAAAAACTTGAATTGCATAAACCAGTAATTACATAATTTCATCAAGGGTATAATAGTCATTCACATATAATAATTACATCTTTTACCAAATTATTCCTCCACCAAATTATTCCTCCACCAAATTATTTCTCATAATTCATAACCACCAAATTATTCTCAATTATTCATAACACTCATGAACGACTATTAATACAAATGTCTTCCTGACTTTGTTTGGAGAAAAACCCAGGTGGGAAAAAAAACTTCCAAACCGATTGCAGGATAGGCTTGGGTGGTTATATCTTCATCAAAACATTGCTCCACGATGTCTAGTGGTATAGGAGTATTCATGTCTTCGCCGTTAAAGCTTGTCAAGAAAATCAGGTGGGAAAAACTTGATCGAAGGAAAAGAGTCCAATTCTCAGTTTGATTTCATATCTTGAGAACGATATCTTTACTTACGGTAAATGATTTCAATATCATCATCGTTTGGATCTAAAGCATTAGCTCCATTATAACTTGATCCAATAGATACATCAGATCAATTTCTCCTATCGTTCTCAATATACCATGAATATGCTGCCGTTAAAACCTTATTAGGAAAAGCGGGAAAAACCCAATGAAGGAAAAAAGAGACATTATTCATGTGAATACGCCTTTAAAGTTGCCTCATTAAAAACCTTGTTAGGAAAACCCAATGGGATAAAACCTCGGTCGAGGGAAAAAGAGTGCAACGCGTATTTTATACAAGTATCTTTGCAAGCATTTCAAAATCTTTCATACACTTGTATGAGTATCATATACATTGATTTTATACTCTTCGCTCATTTAGAGTGCATCAATTTTCTTACACAACTACAAAACATTCACCATGAACACATGTCTCCAAACACACAATTTAAAGCATATAAATTCATAGTAAAAACATGTAAACATATAAGTAAACCTTCATAACTAACTAACACTTAAAATATATCATTTAACATTTAATACTCACTTAATAGGTTATTTCATTCCCAGGGCTTAGCTCACCCTTTAGGGTACTCATAAACACTGGGTTTAGCTCATCCGATCCTTTAATTTCCTTTTCGATCTACACACACGATCGGTAATTTAACTTTCATGAGCATGCAACATATAATGACCACCATGCTTATCTTTAAACTTGAGCACTAGTCATCATCATCTCATCATCTCATAAGTTAAGGATTTCACATTCACCATTTATCATCTTCAATATATCTCAATATTTTCATTATCATTGATCATATGTAGCGCTACATTTTCATATCGTGTCGACACTTTTCAATTTCATTTCTTTCCCCATATCGACATAACTTATCGAGATATCTCATTATCAATCCTCTTGTAGGATTATACAATATAGTTATGTCTATATACTCTTCAAGAGTATATGCCTCCGTTATTAAGACCATCTTTTATAATTTGCTTTGATATATATGATTGGGAAATATCAACGCTTCTAGCGTGCTAACTTATCAAAGCATCGTGGTGATATATGTGATTGTTCATAGCCTTTCATGCATCTTTGAACTTCAAGTTCAGTATTTCAATTTCGAGGATATAACATGATGCATTTCACATATTATTTTCAACCTTTAATACTCCCTCATGTTTGAGAAAATTTAGAACACCAAAACTCATACAGTTGGTATGATTTTAATCATATATGTTCTCATCATTCAAACCTTAATATGGGAATTTAGACCGTTTGCATTCTATTCTCGATATCGGCAATTTATTTGAAGACTTTAAATAATTTTCCATATAATATCCCACTTGTATGCGCATACTCAAATCCTTCAGGTGATTTATTCAAGTATTGGGATATACATTTACTAGCTTTATCATTAAATCTGAAAATCATGCTCATCTAGTGAGCAAATATTTAAATAAATTTCAAATTACGAATCATATACACATGTGACTATCTAGTGGATCCATATCATAATATCTAGTAGTCCACATGGAGGATGAATGGGCCCATACTTCTCATCCTTTATTCCGGATATATTTGGGATTTATTCCCAATATTGGCTAGTAATGATTTCATCATTTATCGAGAACAATCATTGAAGAATTCTTTTAATTCTTCACTTGAAATATTGATTTCAATAATTATTTAAACCGGGATGGTCGATCAGGTTTTGCAAACGAGTATTATTGAACTTCTAGTTCAAGAAATTCTTATATCGATTTCACTAGTATCGTATAGTGCTCAATATGATTTATCATAGAAACAATTCACCGACATATTCCATCATCTTTTGGTGACATTATTGTCTACTCTTGTTCAAACGATTCTGACTCATAGCATCACATCCGGCTATTATTTAATTCGAAATCGTAGCTCTTACGCTTCATATTATTTATTTAAAATCGAGTCTTATTTCATACGCGTCGTATTATTCTATAAATAAATCATCAAAATTATTGTAAAATTCATCCTAACAAGGGTTTATACATTATAATGGATCATATGCTCTCAAATCTTGAAAATACTATCCATCACTACCGATCAAAATCCTAAAAGGATTTATCGATGTAGGTGGAAAGATTAAGGATGCTAATGAATAAGGGTATCCCACAAGATATCCGATGCTTGATTGAAGCAAAGGTTCGATTATCCGGTGAGGTTTCAATTCCTTCTAAATACATGCCTGGTATGGGTAAAAGTAGTTTTTCAAAGAAACGGAGAGCAAAAAGATTAGGAGGATGCTACAAGTGTGCTCGATGGACATGTGACACTTTCGATGTAAATCTGTGGGGTACTTGTCCAGAAATCGAGAAGATAAAATAGCGTTCATTAAGGATGGATTGAGTAAGGAGCCTTTGGATGATATTCAACAGGCTCTTGAGACACATCCTAGTGGACACGTACAAGGTGAGCTAATGGCCTTATGGGCCAAATTCAAAGATCAACAAGCGTTACAGATCTTGAAAAACTTACTTTAGAAGATCCTGTTTGTAAATTTAGTAGAAAAATTTAGCATAATGATTTTCCCATATTTATGTAAGAAAGCTCGGTGTAATAACAAAGATCAATATATTTCTTTTATTTGTAAATATCGTTTTCAATTTTAAGATATATATTATTTTTCAATCAATGACAATTTATATATGTCATATCACTAAAGAAAAATTTCGCCTTTTTCTCTTTCATATTTGTCAAAAAGTAAATAGTGCACTCAATTATTGGTTTGAAAATTTTTCTTTAAATAGAGGATTCATATATCTCTCATGTTCATACATTAAAAGTATAGTGCAAAAAGAGATAGGAGTAGAGATGGATATGGAGATTTTAGAATCATCTCATACAAGTCGACCTTTACCTCGCTTGATTAAAACCGTATGTATTCTTGGTGGATCTAAAGCTGGTAGGCCATATCCAATATGTGGATATGGCAAACCGATTGTAAAAGAGTTAGGGAGACAAGAAATCAATATACTATACGGAGGAACTAACAACAAACTTTTAGCTAGACTTATAATGGCCGCACAATCATGGGGAATAAGAGTTTGAGCGTAATACCTTTCCATCTAGTTGGATCTAATACTCGGGTGGAGCCAGTTCTACCATGGGTCCAGCGGGGTTGGGGCTACAAGCGCAATCCATCCACAAGCGCATGATGTATATGATGAATAATAGTGATGCTTTCATTGTCCTTCGGCGGCTACAACACCTTTGGAGGAAATATTCAATATAGCCTCGTTGTACGATGGAATTTTCATGTCAAACCAATAGGTTTGTTGAATATTAATAATTTCTTTGATGGCTTACTAGCGTTTCTAGATCAGTGTAAATAATAAGTTTATCTCTCATTCAATGAGAAAAATACTTATTTTCGCTAGTAATCGTTGATGAACTACTCATCAAATTTCATGCATATGTTCAAGAATCTGTGGAAGCCCAGTCCGTCGGTCATGGACCAATGGTGTCAGCGAAAAGAAATTCGGATCCTTTAAATATTTCATTATGAATCCTAATGTTGATGGTGGCGGAGTTACTGAGTATTTATACTCGAGACGCATCCCTCATTTATGGATTCAATATGTATATTCTTTTTGCATTTCTATATTTTCGAGTGTTTAATGCCGTCTTTTGATATTCTCAATATGTTCCACTTCGGCTGTTTTGTACTTCTTCTGGAGTAATAATAATATCATATTGGCTTTATTCAAATACAGAAATCTAGTGATTATGCTTCTTCAAGAGCATTTTATTCTCATATTAATACAATCTCATATCATCGATAAGATTACTTCATGTAAGCTTTTCATGCGATATATTTTCTTTGATTTATCAACATGGGATCTATTCAGCACTTTACTTTCGTCTATTTATCCAATGGTAACTTCAAGTACCACTTGCTCAATTTTCTCCATTCATATTCGGTATATATAAAGAAGTAATTTTATTCTCATCGTCTACTTCTTCGAGAGTATGATTAGAATATTTGATCAACTACTTCTTCTGGAGTAGGATTCGTTATAACCAATCGTGTAGTATAATCCACCACATTGGAAATATGCACACCAATCGTGTGGTATTACCCACCACATTGGAAATATACTCAAACTATAAAGTGCATAAATTTAAATTGCAGAAATTAAATTTCCTCCAATAGGTGGTCGAACCTACCTTATGGGAATTATTGCAATAAATATAAATTTACGAATTTAAATAGCAAGAATTAAATTGCATAATATTTAACTACTTTTTCAGGAGTAGGATCTGCTTAGTAGAAGGTATTACCCATCACTTAGCATATAAAGTGCATAAATATATAAAACCTTCCGTTTAGTGACGGTTGAACCCATCATCAAGTAGGAGGTATTGCAGTAATTAAATTGCAGTAAATAAAGTGCGAGAATTAAATATTGAACTGCTTCTACGGGAGCAGATTTGTTCTTCTAGAACAAATACTCATTACTTACAAGAAAGCACACTTATCCTTCAGAATAAGTACATTATGTAATTGAACTCTTCGAGTTACATTAATATTTCGATCTTTTAACTCAAATGGACTTCAAGCCATTTTATATAATCAATGGATTTAGAATTTCTTCATGAATATTCTATCCATTTTCCTTGTCGTCAAAATTAGGTCGGTTTTACCCTAAGGGTAAAATTGTCCATTCAATTACGCAAAGGTAAAATTGTCAAAAATATTTTATCAATGTTTCTACGATTGGAAAATTATCTCCTTTCTACTTCAATTTATCAATATCAAAATATTCAATGACTATTTTGTAACTTTTTCAAAAGTTGGTGTACTAATTTGTAAATTTTGAAAGTTTGATAATAACATATTTCAAACAACGAGTTATTACCCTATCAATGTTGGTGTCAAATCAAGCTCTCGTTAAATCGAGTATAATGGAGTCGAGAAAATTTGATTTTGATAATGTATGCTCCATATATCTCGAGAAAACGAATATTATAGTTTAATATATTATTATAGTATAAAGTAATATAATATATATACCTTTTCCTTTTCTTAGGGAGAAGCAATTGAACATGCACGTATTTCCTCCATTTGCCAATTCTTGAATTGCCCACAACTCTTTGTCTGCATAAATGTTTTCATGAGTGATTGAGAAGATAGAGAGAGTGAGATGTGAGAAAGTGGGGAAAAGATAAGAGAGAAAAGAAAGATAAGTATTGATTGGAGATGGATTAGGTTATTTATAATAATTCGGTTTACGATCTGAGAAGATCATCTATAAGATGCTGTTGTAAGCATACTCCCTTCATATTACTCAAATGGCTAGAGACTCGTCGATAACGTGTTATAAAAGTATGAAAACAATAGAGAGAATTTAGAGTGAATGAATTCGAATGAATTCTCAGGAATGAATTTCATTAATAACTGAAGCCCTATTTATAGGAAAACTTCGAATGGTACAACCGTAATTACATAATTTCATCAAGGGTATAATAGTCATTCGCATATAATAATTACATCTTTTACCAAATTATTCCTCCACCAAATTATTCCTCCACCAAATTATTCCTCATAATTCATAACCACCAAATTATTCTCAATTATTCATAACAGTGATAATAATGTTGGTATAATGATAATATTAATAATTATAATAATAATAATAATAAGCTTCCAAAATGATAAAAATTTGATTGTCTAAAATGGATCGACCCAACGGAAAATAGGATGGGCTTTTGAAACTAACCGTGGGGCTTGAAGCCCAATTAGTTATCTTGGTCCGTAATAAAAATTTGATCCGACTAAATCATCGAACTTTATTTTTTTTATTTTTTTTGTTTTGCTAAGCCAATTGCTAATGAAATTCTCAGTTTAAGGGGGAAACCGTAACGACGTCGTAAAGTTTTGCGCGTTTAAATTTTTCTATAGGGGTCGTTACAAGTTTGCTCACGTGCAATGTATGAGTGTGAAAACTAGTGGATCTCAATTTTCATTCACAAATTATTCTTGTTTGATTATTATTTTTATTTTCAAACAATGCTGATTTTTTTTCGAACGGAAAAAAATGGAAAAGTGGATGAAATATACACAATATTTATATTTACTAGTTTATTTGCTATTTAATATTCTAAATAAAAATAATCTTTATATTAGAAATTCTGAAGTGCCAACTAGGCACTGCGCTATGTTGGCAGTACCAAGTTGGCACGTTTTAATTAAAATTAAAAAATAAAATCCTATTTAGGAAATAAACATTAAATGTACATATTTATTATTTTGTTATTCTTATTTAATTTTATTTTCTTTCCTTATTTAGTATATGTTTCCCTATTTTATTTTTTTATACATTTTAATTTTAATTTTTTATATAAATTTTAATTTTTGAATTATATATAAAAAAATTTCTAAAGCGAAAATGAATGCAACTATTAACAAAAATATGATATATGATCAAAGTTACAAATGACAATGACAACTGAATTATTTCTAAAAATGAGAATTGATTTTTTATATACATTTTAGTTTCCCAATATTACATTTTAACTTTTTATCTACATTTTAATATATCTAACTATATATAAAATTAAAAAAACTGCCTAAGCAAAATATTTAGGTAGTAGTGTTATGTTTGATTTTTTTAAGAATTAATTACTTTTATTATATTATTATTATTTAATTTATTCTACTTTCATTATTTGGTATTGTTTTCTTTATTTTACTTTTTTAAATATATATTTGTTTATATGTATTCTAAATTTTTAATTAATTTATATTTTTGTAATTAATTTATATTTAGTGTTGCATGCATTAATGAAAATATGATAAGATATTAAAGTTACAACTTATAATACTTGTTAAATTCATTCTGAAAATAATAATTAATATTTTCTATATGTATTTTAATTTTTGGATCTTGCATTTCAATTATTATTTTCACATATATATATATATATATATATATATATATATATATTCTTTTTATTAACAAAAATTGAAGCGCCACATTGGCACAGTGTCATATAAGCTGTTGTTTTAGATTTTAAAAAAACCCTTTTTACATATCTAAAAAATTGACCTTTTTTTTTTTTTTTACCATATTACAAGGGTAGTTTCAGATAGTTTTCATAGGTAATGTGCATAAAGTGGTTCAAGTAGTGAGTAATTTTTTTTAGGGTTAATTACGCAAAACCCTCCCAACTTTTGAGTTTTATAACAATTTTAACCCTATTCTTTTTTTTTTATCCTGCTACCCCCCAACCTATCAGAAATTAACGCAATAGGACCCTCATGACGTTTTCCAACAATTTCACCGTTAAGTTGGCATTTTTTTTTTTTTAGTGTATGGGCAAATTTGTCAACTAAAAGGTTGGGAGGCTTTGGTAATAATCCAAAAATAAAACCAAAAGATTGGGGGGTTTTGCATAAATAACCCTAAATATTTTTAACTTTTAACAATTTTCAATTTAGTCCTATATCTTTTTTAAATCTCACAATTTTAAATTTCATCGAATTAATTTGATAATAATTTTATTTAGTCCATAATTAATTTTATCCAATTTATTTGACACTCATTAAATAATTTTTGTAAAAATTTTGTGATACAGTAGCATTTATTCGTGTTAATATTAATATTACAAATTTTCGAAATTACATTCAACGTTAAAGAAGCCCATATTTTGATTTTACCAAACGATTCATAATAAATGCAATTGTTGCATCTCCATACTATTTCTGTAGGAGTATATCACTAAAAAAATATATACCGAATTTTAAAAAATAATAAAATAAAAAATATGTCTAAAAAAAGATCGAAACACATACCCCTCTCCCACCCTACCACCCACACCTCTAAACGAAACTAGGGGCCCATCGAAGGGTAATTAGCGATTTGTTGGTTACCCATTGAAGGAGAAGCTTCGCCAGCCCCTTGGTTTCAGATCGTTAGATAACTAGTGATTTGCTGGTTACCCAGCGAAGGAAAAACTTCGTCAGCCGGCCTCGGATCGTTAGAAAATATAAATACATTCATGGTTAAATGGAGCAGTAGTAATGGCAGAAAAAATCCGATGGATACCCGATTCGCATGAAATGATTTTTTCCGATCCGACTATCCGTGGATCGGCCGATCCGAAATGGATTTGAATTTGGATTGGATCCGGCTTGATTCGATCTTATCTGACTCGAATTGATTTTTTAAATATTTTTTTATTTTATTTTTTTTATTTTTTTATAAAAATCTATACCAATATGGATCGTATTTGAATTTTTTTTCTTGATCCGATCCAATCCAAATTCGATCCGAGGAATCTGAATTTGGATTTGGATTGGAATGATTCATTTGGATTTGGATTGGGCCGATCCGATCCAAATCTGATCCATTGCCAACACTACGGAGCAGGTACATGCTAACCCAACAAGTCAAAAAATATTAGCGATCGCAAAGTCGCCCCTGGATCCGCCCCTATTACCCATTTAGTCGTGTCAGGTCCGCCCCATCAGGGGCCGGTACCCACGGGTTTTAAGTTCGGTGGGTAAAATTTTCATCCCTAGAGGGGGTATTAATTTGGTTTTATTTTATTATTATTTTTAAATTCGTATATATTTTCTTAGTAATATACTCCTACAAAAATAGTATGGAGATACAACAATTGCATTTATTATGAATCGTTTGTTAAAATCAAAATATGGGCTTCTTTAATGTTGAATGAAATTTTAAAAAGTTGTAATATTAACACGAATAAATGCTACTGCTGTATTAAAAATTTTGACAAAAATTATTTAATGAGTGTCTAATAAATTGGATAAAATTAATTATGGACCAAATAAAATTATTATCAAATTAATTCGATGAAATTTAAAATTGTGAGATTTAAAAAAAGATTTAGGACTAAATTGTAAAAAAATAGAGTTAAAATTGTGAAGTTAAAAATGATTGAGGACTACATTGAAAATTGTTAAAAGTTAAAAATATTTAGGGTTATTTACGCAAAACCCCCAAACCTTTCGGTTTTATTTTGGATTATTACGCAAAGGCCCCACAACCTTTTAGTTGACAATTTTGCCCCTGCATTAAAAGACAAAAAATGCCAACTTAACGGAGGAATTGATGGAAAACGTCATTAGGGTCCTGTTGCGTTAATTGCTGATAGGTTGGGGGATAGCAAGACGAAAAAAAAAATATGGTTGAAATTGTTACAAAACTCAAAGGTTGGGGGTTTTGCGTAATTAACTCATTTTTTTAAGATCAAATAGTGAGTAATGAAATAAGTAAATTTTTATTAAATAATTAATTAATTAAAAAATAGAAATTGATAACTTTCATATCCCATTTTATTATTTCGCAAGCCACTTAAAAAAATAATTATCAAAATTATCATTTAATCATCTTTTCATTTTCAAATTAATTTGTCAATTTTTTTTTTTAATTTAGTACTGCATAAATTAGTGATTTTTTAAATTTTTTTCTCAATTATTTTAAACAAATTTTTGTTATCGAAAAAGTAATATGCAAAAAGTTTCACCTATAAATCTTTTGTATAAAGATCTTATTATTTCATACAATATACAATCCTTAATGCATATATTCTCCAACACTTAATACTCTAAAATTCTATTCAAAAAAGTCATCGTGGCTTAGCTACTGGAATTACATTGATAATAAAAATTTTGGAAAATTTTTTAATAGGATTATTTCTTTTTGTTCAAATAAGTATTGTCTAAATTTTGATTTCAAATATTTTGTTATTACCTAAAATAATAATCAATATAATTACAATAACTGATATGATATTTTTTGCTACAAGATAATAATTCGGATTAAAATTTATAAACCATTATTAAAGTCTATAATATTATATATATTTCTTTATTTTTGTTTTGTATTATTATTATTTTATGTAAGTAAACCATTAAAAAACTATTTTAACCTTCCAGTGCATCGCACGGGGGAAATACTAGTAATAATATAATCAAGAAAGTTTTATATCATCTTAAGTGCATATATCTATTCAAATCCGTTGCTCTCGGGTGCTCCATATTATTAAGCACGACTGCAGCCCGATGCAAAAAAAAAAAAAAAAAAAAAAAAAAAACCGAAGGACCATGCTTGCAAATTCCCTTAATGAAGCAAGATGCCCGGTGCAAAAAATGTTTAAAAAAAAGATAGGGACCATGCGTGCAATTTACTAGCTTATCTTCTCCACGACAATTTACTGGTTTTTACTAATTAAGAAGAGGTTAGTACAACTAATTATGTGCAAAAGCCTTAATGCGTGCCCCTCTCTATCTCTCGCGCGCACACTCTCTCTCCTAATCACGCAAAAGGGTGTGTTTGAATCTTTTTTTTTATTTAGGAAAAAACCATTGTCCAGTTTTTTTTCTTGATTGGCTCTTTGATTATCTTTTTGTTTTTTTTCGAAAAATATTTTTCAACTTTTTTAGAAATTCATATTTTTTCTTGCTTTGGTGGGAAATATTTTTCTTGGGAAGGAAAGTGATTTTTATTTTTCGAAACAAATTTATATTTTTTTTATGAACAATTTACTTTAATTATAAATATAAGGCAAATAGTCAAATTTTGTTAAAAGATACGAAAACAAAGAAAATAATATTAATTTTTAATTTTCAAATTAATCCAATTAAATAACGGGAAAATGACCAATAAATACAGCTCTAAGCCAATTCTTGCCAACTAACTCTGCACTATTTTTTTTTTTGCCTATTAGCTACAACATTTTATAAATTTCTTACCAATTACTTAATTATATATTTTTATGACAATTTTGCCCTCATTTGTAATTAACAACCGGATCTCTCCTCTCATCTTTTTTCACCGCTGCGCCGCTACTGTCTCTCTCTCTCTTCACAATTTCACCCCTATTTTTTTTTTCTCTCTCTCTCTCCTCATTTTTGCTCAAATTTTTCTTGAGATTGCTTGAGAGTCACCTAATTAATCAAATCATTCAATTGATTCCAAATATGTGATTTGCTTTTTGCTGCAAATTTTCTCTCATCGTTTCGATTTGGCTTGAGTTGCTCGAAAGAGAAAGGGGAGAAGCTTTACAGAATATGAGAAACAATAATCGAATTCACCATTGGTGGGAAGGACCTATGAGTGAATTAGGCTTTCACGAGCTTCAACAATTGGGGAATGCCATGGAAGAATCGAAACTTGGAAAAGTAGTCAATTTTCCATTTAAAACTCGCAAGTTTTGTCAACCTCCAAATCCCAACAAAGTACAGTCGGCAGCAATAGCTTAAACCATTTTCCAATGCAAAGCACTTGAAAGTTGTAAAAACTAAATTTGGTTTTCACACAATTTGCTAAAACTTTCAGATTCTTCATTATGGTGAAAATGGACTGTATGCATCAATGTAAAAGCGGTGAATAAAAAATGCTTGAACATAAAGAGTTTGTACCATGGAAGAACTGAAAGAGAATGTTAAGAATCACGCTCAATACCTGACGGTTTTGTATTTGGAGATGAATAATGTTAGGGTGTGTTTGATTCAACCAAATTTTTCCAGGAAAACTCATTTTTCGCTTTTTCCATCCTACTGCTTGATCAGACTTTTTTCCCTGAAAACGCTTTCACCTTTTTCTCGATTTCCGTTCTTTCCTCGCTTTATGAAAACGCTTTTCGCTAGAGGTGGTTTTGTTTTCAGGAAAAGTTTGGCAAGACTTTTTTTCTTTTTTTTAATAGATAATTTATTTTAACCATAAAGATAAGAAAAATGATCAAATTTTATTAAAAAAAACTCAAAAATAAGGAAAATAACATCATTTTCCAACTTTCAAATTAACCCAATCAAACACCTACAATTACAATTTCCCTGGAAAACCTTTTCCCGGAATTCATTTACCCGGAAAACATTTTCCTTCTAACCATTTTCCGGCTTTGCAATCAAACACACCCTTAGAGTTTTTTTTTTCACCATTACAAGGTTAGACATACAGAGGCATGTGTGAATTTGTTTGCTGGTTGTTTTGGTAATAATTTTGGATTTTTATGATATATATAAAGATTACCAGGGTCGGTAATATTATTATCGGGAGTGGTAATTGAGAGCGAGAAAATCAGAAGCGAGGGAAATGAGAAATTGAGTGGTGGTCGAGATTACAGGGTAGGTAATATTTTCCTTAGTGTTCTTTTGTGTTCTAATCCTAAAAGAAGTTGTGAATGGTGTTTTATTACTATTGTTATAATTATCATGGTAGATAATATGATTACCAGGATAGGTAATGATATTACCGGGGTAAGTAATGATATTACTTGGGGGGTGATGCTGGCAGTGCCAGTGGTGGTGGTGGTGGTGGAATGGGGGTGGGGTGGTAGTGGTGGGGGTAGTGTGGTGGTGGCGGCGGCGGCTTGGTGGTGGTAATCTAGATTATGGTTGATTAGAAAAGATGAACGTTAGTAATCTAAATTATTGGGGGTAATAATCTAGATTATCGGGTATAGTAATAGTATTATAGGGTTAGATGATAATATTATTAGGGGTAGGTAATGTTTTTCTTGTCGGAGTCCTTTGTGTGACATCCTAGAAGGAGTCACTATCATTCAACCACCACTCAACCAAAAAGAAAAGAAAATGTGGAGTGACCTCAAGTAAAAAATGGGGTAGGTAATATTATCAGTAGGGTAGATAATATTTTCTTTAGTGTTCTGTAGTGTTCTAATCCTAAAAGAAGTTGGGAATGATGTTTTATTACTATAGTTATAATTATTATGGCAGATAATATGATTATCGGGGTGGGTAATGATATTACCGGGGCAGGCAATGATATTATTACTAGGAATGGTGGTGGTAGTGGGGTGGGGGATGGTAGTGGTGGTAGCGACTGTTTGGTGATTGTGGTGGTGGTGCTAGTGGAATGGTGGTGGGGTGGGGGTGGTGGTGGTGGCGGTTGTGGCTGCTTGGTGGTGGAATGGTAGTGATGGTGGCGGTGGCGGCGGCTTGGTGGTAGTGGTGGTGGTGGTGTAGTGGTGGCGATGGGGTGGTGGTAGCGGCGGCGGTGGTCGTAGGGGGTAGTGGTGGCGGTTTGGTGGTTGTGGCGGTGGTGGAATGGTGGTGGTGGGGCGGTGGGGTGGGGATGGTGGCGATGGTTTGGCGGTTGTGGTGGTAGGGTGGCGGTGGGGTGGTGGTGGGATAATGGTGGTGGCAACAGGATGTTGGTGGTGGCGATGCGTGTGGTGGTGGTGGTGGAATCTTTGGGGGTGGTGGTGGCGGCGCGCAACTTGGTGGTGATGGTTGTTTGGCGGCGGTTTGGTGGTTGTGGTGGTGCGGTGGGGGTGGAGGCGGCGGCTTGGTGGTGGTTGTGGTGGCAGTGGTGGTAGTGGTGGCGGGGTCGGTGGGGGTGGTGGTGATGGCGGCGATTTGGTGGTTGTGGTGGTGGTGGCGGTGGCGAATGATGGTTGTGGTGGTGGTTGCGGCGATTGTGGAATGATGGTGGTAGTGGAATGAGGAAGGTGTGGTGGTGGAGAGGTGGGGTGGGGGTGGTGGTGGCGTGAAATCTTTGGTTCTGCGGTGGTGGTGGCTGGCGGGGTGGTGATAGAATGGTGATAGTGGTATTGGTGGTGGGGTGGTGAAATGGTGGTGGTGGCGGTGTTGGTGGCGGAGATGAGTGGTGGTGCGAGTGGGGTGGGGGGTCAAAGGTTGAGGGCTAAAGTGCAAGTTTAACAGAACCATTATTGTAAATTTGGATGTTTATTTTATTAGAGTGACATTTGGATGTTTATTTTATTAGAGTGGCATTGTTGTAAATTTGGATGTTTATTTTATTAGAGTGGCATTGTTGTAAATTTGTGATTGTTAAATTCTATTTTGGTCTTATTGTATAAAAGATGAGTTAATGGGTAAAAAAGAGATGTGTAAGATTTAGTTGGCAAAATTTCTCCATATGTGTAGTTATTGGTCAAATGCCCTTAAATAACCACAATTACCATTTTCTCTAAAAAAAAAATTTTCAAAATTTATTTACCTAAAAAATATTTTTCTTTCAATTAATTTCAAGCTTTACAATCAAGCACACCCTATATATATAATACGGTACAACATTCCCCCTCTCTCTCTCATCAATTTCCGCTTCTCTCTCTCTCTGAAAGCACTCATGGAAAATTATAATTTCGATCGTATTGCAGTATCGTATACTGTTGACGACGATGGCATTCTTGTGGAAGAAGAAGAACCGCTAGAGGCGATTGGCCTGAGAACAATGTTTTCTTTCTTGATTTTCGATAATAGGCATTTCAATGTCGGGAGTACATCTCCCAGGAGGAGGGGGCGCCATCGCAAGAACCCAGTAAGACCAAGAATTACGAACACAAAGATTGAATATGCGGTTGGCCAGAAGAGGCGCCGCGAACACCACCAACAAGACTGTGACATGCCGCCAAGCAGGGGCAGAGCTACAGGGGTGGCTGGGGGTGGCGGTCGCCCCCGCAACGTTGGCGACTGTACCAGTGTTTGCCCCCGTGAGATTCGACGTATATAAAATATATATATGAAACTGGTGCATTAGTCACAAAGGTGTCATTAGCTGGGACGGTAAAGTGGCTATTGATAAGTTTCTTGCACGTGGACAGTCCGGGTTCAGGTCTTGAGAACCACTCTTAATTTTTAATAAAAGCTCTTCTCTTCTCTCCTCTCACTCACTCCTAATTTTTAAACTCTCTCTCTCTCTTCTTCTCTCCTCTCAAGCTCTCACTCACTTATTAAGATTCTCTCACTCTCTCGCCCCCTTTCTCCACTCTCAGTCACTCTTAATTTTTAAAATCTCTCTCTCTTGTCTTCTTTCCTCTCACTCACATATTAGGATTATGATTGGTCTGTTAGAGAACCCTTTTTAAATATTTTAAATACCTTTTATCACTTTTTTATCCATTCTTTCTTTATCCTAAATCAATCATATCCACATATCTCATCATATTGACAAATCTCAACCACTCACCTCCAATCATTCTCTCTCCTCTTTTATATTAAAAACATTTATAAACCTTTATAAACTACTCCATATCACCCTTTAGGATGTAACAATATTTTTCTAACTCTTATTTTTTATTCAATAATTTAATTTTTGTTAATCCCAAACAATTTCTACTAGAAAATAATTAAGTTGGAATTTAAAATCAAGTAAAAAATATAACTTTTTATCCACAAATTTACGCAATAATAACTTCATTTCATGTACAAAATGGCAAAAGAAAATTATAATAATTTGGAAGAATAAATTAAATATTACAATATTCAATGTGGCAATATGTATCAAATTAACTTTGAAAATAACTAAATTATTTAGAATACCCTTACAATGTAATATTCTATTTGACGCTTTATATATGCAAGTATTAAATCGAAATTAACTTGGTGTAAATTTTATACTTTGACAATATTTATCAATTAAATTATACTTTATAACATCCTATATTTATAGAAAAAATTCGGGGGCATTGCTCCTAGGCCCACAAGTCTGATCTTATTAATGGAAAATTTCGCCCCCTCGATCATAAAATCATGGCTACGCCATTGCCGCCAAGTAAGCGGCGGCGCATTTGTTAGGGGAAGAAAGTGGCCGGAAAAAAAAAAGAAAAAAAAGAAAGAAAAAAAATTATAGAAGTTTTCTTTTTTTAGATTTCTTCGTTTTGTTTATTGAAAAATCGCTGAAATCCCATTCCTATTGCTGCTGTGCTGGAAAAATTACCAAGACGTAAAGGTAATCCATCAAGTGTCATTTTCAATGTTGCTTTCCTTGAATTTTATTCTGGATATCGTGCAAGATTAGGTTCTATTCCGGTCACGTATCAAATATTTATGATAAAAATCGGATTAACTTTGTGTTGTTTCATCTTATGTAGGAGATCAAGGTTTTATTAGGTTAAAAGTTTTCTTTTCAGTTACCTTGTTTCTCTTAATTGATAGGATGTGCTTGACGTGACAGAGGTATGGCTCCTGTGCTAAACCTTCTGACCCAAATTGTTTCACAAGTGCTAGACATAATTTCCAGACCAATGTGGTGGGGCATATCAATGGAAGTTGGATCAAAACTCCCCTTTTCTCATGCTTACTTCCCCAATCTGCATCCATTCTTGCAAATTTTAGCTGGGCCCAAGTCGCTAGAAAATTTTCAGCATTTAGTCCATCAAATCAGTACATCATTTTCTCACTCTGGAGGTGATTTGGATGCAACTTCAACGAAGATCGCGAAGAAGATCAAAATGCTGTCACGCACTTGTTGTTTTAACACAAGTTACGCGCAGCCTTAGTGCTTTGAATGTCCGCCCCGTGCAAGACTTCACACTAAGTCAGCCTTCCCCCAACAAAGAATGCTAGGTTAAGAGAACTTAAAAGGAAAAAGGCAAAGAAGAACACTTAAAAGTTGAAGAGGGAACTTTGTATTACAAGAAAGCTTTACAACTCTTGGATGCTTTACAAATGAACCACCTAACCCCTATTTATACTTGCCACCTCCTCAATGGACGGTGGAGATTAGTTCGATCTAACGGCCTACATTAAGCTTCTAAAATTCTCCACAATCATCTACCAAAATATCTAAGGCATTTACATGTTAGAATATTCTAGATAAAGAACCTAGAATGCTCAATGATTTGTGTAGAAGGTTTCTAGAGAGTTCTACCAGTGTCTCCAACAAGTTTGTCTCTAGAATCTTCCAAAAACGCGCGGATCGTGACAGCGCGTATAATGTCCCATTGTGGTTGCTTATTTTCATTTATTATCCGTAGTGTCTAGAATTTGGAGAATGTATAATTCTACAACTTCTCATTCCCCCATCTAGAAAAATGAGAATGGACATCATGAGTGACATGATAGTTGTCGTATATTTATATGCTTGTTATGCAATTCTCTTGACCAATGAAATTTTAGTCGGATCGCCGCCCCATTCTTCAAGCACCACTAACAGATTGTTGCTTGGATTCAACCATGAACGTGGAACGTGATACCTGACATTTACGGTTTCAGATAAACAAATTAATTATAGTCAAATGTACTATACTATTGTTCAAGTGCGAAAATAGGTGCTCGCTTACCATCTCTGAGAGGGTTGTCCACAGTCACTTTGGCATTTTTTCTCTTTGTATAGACCCGCATAATTACAGGCCCCGCAATTCCCTTTCGCTATATACCCAGGCCAATGTCGACCTATGCTTTCGCCATTTTTCCATATTTCACCCTTTCCCATACCTATCATGTCCAATGCCAGCGGATCATTTCCTCCTGGTGCATTAAAGGTTGTGTGTAATAATCACCACAACACACTCATTAACCTTATCTCGTACTAGCTTGTGACAAACCTTTTAATGGTACAGGCGCTTTTTTACCATGTACCATGTCAGAGGCCGCATTTGAGCAAGTTTAGATCCCTCTATCCACTCGACTCAGGAACTTCCAGTGATTGAGGAATTCGTTGTACTAATCACACCCACATATCTAATAGGACTAGATTGCTATTAAAATGGCATTTTATCCACCCCTTTGTCGGTGATTGTACCAATTTGTTGTACTTTTAGTATTATTTTAAAAATCATTATCAAGAATCATCATGTCTATTGATGTAAGACAGAGCAGCACCCTAAGTTCCATTCAGCACAAACATATGGGCCAATTTGGAGATGAACGTAAAGTCCTGCTTGTTGTACAAGCTTGATGAACTTGACAAGATCAAACCTTCCCTAAAAATTATACTGTCAAAAAATTGATTTAACAATCCTGAAATAAACACGCAGATTCTTTTTTTTTTTTTAATAATTTAATTCAGAAATTTAATGAGAGGTGTGTGTTTAATGTGTTTCTATACTTTCCAGGAGAAGGCTCATGCCCATTCCAAAACACATAAGTCTGTATAACATCCAATCCTCCATCTTTAGCCTTCTTTGTAAGATCAGGCCACGTCTGTACATAAAATACACAGACAAAAAAACAAGGAAACGCTAGGATTGAATACCTGAAGAGTATTACAAAAATAATAAAATTTAAAAAAAAAATTAAAAAGAAGAAGAAGAATGTGGGGTGGGGGTACCCGAGGAGTACTTCTTGGATAGTGAATAGAACCAGAAATCAAAATCTTTCTTTGACCATTAATGATAAAAGCCTTATCATCATAAGAAACAGTGGCTCTAACTGAAGAACAAGCAAATGCGAGAAAAACTAGAATTAGTACTAAAACGTTGAATATCGACATTTTCCACGTTGAACCCATGATTTTATTTTGAGATTCTGGATCACGGGTTTGATTGATCTTTTGAAATCACATTCTATTAATGTTTTTGTATCGAAAAGATCATGGGAAAGAAAGAAAGAAAATGTGAGACCTGTCTTCTTTTTTGGTGGCTTCTTTAGAGGATCAAAGCATATGTTGTTTTGTCGATTTGAGGATGGAGAAAATGTTGGCGCCTATTTGGTGGTGTGCATGAAAAGTGAGAGAAGCTTCAACTGCTTTTATAATGATCGAGAAGGGATGGGGATTTGGATTGGGGGAACTCATTTGTTGTGGGGTTGAGGCCCTCACCATTTCTTACACGGGACTTATAATTTTAATTTCATTTCCATAAAAATTAAGTAGTTTTTTGTTGAATCTTTGTTAGAGTAGCGGATAAAAAGTTGACGTCTTTGAAAAAGAACAATACTCCACTTAGAGCTTGTTCGGTTCCAAAGTAAATTGCTGGGCACGGATTTCCGTAGAAAATGCATGGTTAATATTATACTGGAGAATGTGTGTGTGGTTGAAAAAATGAAAGAGAAATTTTTTTTTTCTTTTAGAGCCAACCGAACAAGCCCTTAATAACAAAGACACTCTTTTAATAGTTGAGCGAGGTATAAGAAACATTTATAAATTGAGTGAGAAATGAGAAGCCATACTCAAAGTTGAGTGAAGAATAAAATAATTAACTCGCAATTTCTTTTTATTATACCCTCAATTTTACATAAGTTTGGCAATAAAAATTTTTTTAAAAAATTACATAAATTTGTCAGATCATATAGTATGAAATCGTAACTTTTTATATTAGATTATATTACCATCAATTAAGGATAATAGTGAATCATGTGCCAAATAATGTCTTCTTTATTGTTGTTTATCACAATATTTAACTGCCACAGTTTTACTCCCGTGCAGCGCAAGGGGGTGAGAACTAGTAACATATTACATTATGTTAATCGGCATTGTTAATTGTTGCGCTCATGTTACATTTTTGTCTTTTGAAGCAATTCTAATTTACTATAGGTATTATGATTTTTCAGCTTTTGCCAATTAGATTTTAACGAGATCAATTGGCGCTCAATATAAAAAAGGAATAAGTTATTTATTTGTTGACAATCAATTAGTTAAGTACTTCAGACCTCATCTCATCCTAATCCTTGTATCCAAATATGTTTCATCAGATCACTGACATCCTTGAATCCGAAACACATGCAGTGTTTATTGGTAAAAAAATTAGAAAATGTAATCTTAAAAATTAACAAACTTATCTCAAGATTCAGGAAAATTATTATATGAATTATTCGTTAAATTTATCAGTTTCCATGTAATGTTTGTTAGTCGAAGAAAACAGAAATTAATTGTACATAAATAATGATATTTACTAATGATCGTTTATTACCGCTAGCTTTGAGTTACATTATATTACTCATTCTTTAATTCTTTTGAGATCAAATTACAATCGCTAGTTGATGAAACAATTGTTGGATTAAGAAATCAGTGTATGATATAATTATGCAATTAATGGGATCATGATGTGATTAGACAAATATACATGTGGAAAATTATGATTGGCTATTTATAAATATCTCTTGACTAACCATGGATTCTGAGTTTCTCAGATCAATCCCCCAACAAATTTAGCCGCCAACTTTGTCAAAAACATTCCTGCATACAGTCCTCAAGTATATTGAAATTAATAAAAAATAAAAAAAAATTATTTTCACTATAAATCTTAACACCATGTTACCAGTCTATTAATTTGGAATATTGGGTGTGATTAATAATTGACAGCCTTGTACTTGGAGACCCTGGGCACATGCCAGCCACTTGACTATAAAAATTGTTTTCTTTCTTTTTTTTTTTTTTTTGACAACGTTAGTTATCTTCGTCCTCTTCTTTTTCTAAGGGTGTGTTTGATTGGCATTTGTTTTGTATGCAAATATCAAATCGTATAAAACGTTTTACATTTTCGTTATTTGATTGCAAGTTGTAAAAGAAAATGATTTTAAAAAGTACAATTATTTTAAGCACGATTTCCACCAAAAGCGTAAAAACATTTTCTTAGGAGGATAGGTGATATTTTATTTTTCACGCAAAGTATTTCATTTATCACATAAATATTTTCCAGCTTTTCCTTTACAATCCGTCAATCAAACACACCCTAATATGTTGGATGATTACAGTGTAACTTTCTCAATCATTCATAATAGGTTTTGGAACATGACATTTTGTCCGCTTACCAACTCTTGATGCATGGAACATGGCAAAATGGACAAATTTCAAATGTCATGAGGGTATGTTCGACAGATGGACTATTGAAAAATGATTTTCTGAGTAAATAAAGTATAGTAAGAAATATTAAAAAAAAAATGATTAGATCAACATAATAAGTAATTGATAATGATAATAGATAATGATTCATTATGTAGAATTGTATGGGACGAATCCTGAACCATGGTAAATCTCATACATTCACACGGGAACAATACCACGTTAAGGGGTGACACTATTACAAAATTTCAGTGGTAAGACTGAATGAAATTCGTTCATTATCATTGTTCATTTATCGTTGACAACTTTTAAATTTAGTAATTTCAATGATAGTGTAAAAATATCACATTATCAATAATTAATAAATAATATCTCTGATTAGAAATTTTCACAAATATATATATTTTTGTATTTTATCATCGAGGGCAGTGTGATGTGAAACCACTTTCATACAAGAAGACATTAATTCTACACGTGGCATAGCATTTTCAATGTACAAAATTATTCCTCTCCCAAAAATTTGGATCTACAAACCAAATTAAAGCTCCTAGAAACACAAGCCCTGAAAAAAAGGTCAATCCCAAACATTAAATTTGGATGTGCTTAAATATACTAATGCGTGATAAAATACGATAAATAGTTAAATACTTGATGAAGCTTAAAATGTGTAATAATACATAGAGTCCAAGTATATTGAACCTAGGCCTTCTAAGCGGATTTTTTTAGAACAAAAAGCTACAAACACAGCCCAAAGAACATAAATAAAGTAGAACAAAATGATTATTATTTCCATTTACTATATACTGAACTGAAAATTGTCTGACTTATATACGGCAGGTGCCAACAACTTAAATCAGATGGATCAATCCCAACCGTTGAATTGATTTACTTCGAGTACGGAGGAAAAAAAGTTAAAAACACATACAATTATGTGAAAAATTAGCATTGCTGCTCCATCATACGAACAAAGTCCTCGAAGCAGACGAATCCATCTTTATTCGTATCAGCACCGTTTATCATACGCCGGCAGTCTTCTAACGTGCACCGTCCGTCACCAATCGTTCTAAAAACGTTAAACAGCTCATCCGCGGTTATCTTTCCGTCATGATCCGAGTCGAAGAAGTCGAACGTCTCCTTCATCTCGGCGTCACAAGCCGGAGGTCCAAAAGCCGAGCCGATGGCGTAAAACTCCTCCAAACTAATACACCCGTCGCCATCTACATCCACCTCACTCAACATCAGACTCAGCTCCTCCCGACTCGGAGGCTCGGCTCCAACACGGATCAATAGCGCCTCCAGCTCCTCCTTCCTTATCTTCCCGTCGCCGTCTCTGTCTATCAATTCAAACGCTTGTTTTAACTCAAATTCCGACCAGTCGTCGGCGGGTAGAACACTCGTCGGCGTGGCTGATCCGTTTGTGAGATTTCTGGACACGTTTTGAGAATCATCAGATGAGCTGAAGGAAGCCGGGTCGGATTCGGATCGGGATTTTTTCCTCCTGAAAAGCTTTTTGGGGAGATTTTTTATGAGCTTCATAGTATGAAGGTGATAGGGGTTTGAGGATGATACGAGGAGGAAGAAAGGAGAGTTATATGGATGAAGACTGGAGGAGCCATGAGTGAGCTTCCACGAAGTTTCCTGTGAGAATTTAATGGTGCGGCCGTTTGAAAGATTAGTGTCATTTTAATATGCGGTTAGGTATGTGTATCCAACTATCTACGAAACCTTTGAAAGTGACGCGTTTTGAAATTTACCCACAAAGATATCATCGTTTTATCATTTTATAACTCGAACTAATAGCTAATATATTGTTCAAAGAATAAAGTTTTGATAACATTTTTCTCTACATTCAAAAAAAAAAAAAAAGTTTTGATAGCATTTTATTTTTATTAATTAATAATAATGGACATAAAAATTAAAAAAATGGATAAATTAGGGAAAAGTGGAATTAAATAAGTACCAAATACAGTTATACAAATGGTTTTGTATTTTGCGCTGGTTAAATAAAGAAAAGAGTTTATTTCGATAGAGAGGTTGAAGTACTTGCATCTATATTAATGTGATAAAATTTGTTTTGGATAAAAAAGATAATATGATTTTTGGGAGGATGTGTATAATTTAAAAATGGAAGAGTTTATGAATAAATTCGAGACATAAATTTTGTTGTAAAAGTGCAATTTGGTGCGTAAAATAACTTGATCTTTTCTTACTTCAAAGTTTTCGTATTGAAATGCTTGCAAATATCTTGTAACTTGTGAATTCATGAATAGCAATGTGTCATCCGCTAGTGGAAATTTTTGAATAGCAACATGCACCATCTCTTCAATTATTATTAGAATAAAAACAAAATTTTGAGTGGTATTCTAGAAGTCCGTAGAAAATGATTATCTACTCATTTCCGTGAAGAATTTATATATTTAAGAGAATTTGAAACTCCTAGATGTAAATATATAGAAAATATTTATTTATGAAATAAATTTTGAAATGTCTTTTAATTACCATCATAATAACGGGAGTCCAATAAATTTTTCATACAAAAAGAGCATGGGTTTTTTTGGAATATTAATTTATGGGGATCGTTGTGTTGCAAAAGATCTATAGAAGCCCAATCTCTTCACAAGATTGTGTCTTTTTTATCTTTTTCTTCAAGTTCTAGCGGTTTTTAAGTGATATGCACGAAAAGTCCATATACAAAAGGAGATTTCATCGGAAGAAAATATTACGACTTTAATTAATTAATTAATTATCATGTCATTTGCATTTTCCTAAGCTATTTATTTAGTCTTGTAAACAAAAATTAATTAATAACTTAAAATGTAACATTTCGGTTCTTAGAGTATAAACTTATTGACGCATTATGAGATTAACCTTTAGTTCGTATCGTTAGAGAGAAATCACGGAGTTACTTTTATTTTTTATTTTTTTTTCTCTGTTGAATTGTTTTCAACTCAAAACATAGAAGATGAAAATGTTACTAACTTCTGCTACCTCATTTTGTTGCAACAATAATGTATAACATATATTACGAAAAAAGTAAGGAAAAATTCTACACCAGGTTAAATACCTAAACGAGATTAAAATTTTATCAAAGGGGCCAAACTTAATCAACAATTAGCCACAATTGATGCATATGTAGTCATGAGATTAGATTATGGATTAATCTTGATCTCCACATACTTTTTTTTGTGGAGACCGTCACATCCTAATAAAGAGATGTGGTAAATGACTATATTATCCCCCTTTGGGAGGGGGGGGAGGCAAGCCACACCCCCATTAGGGTGTGGAGATCTCCACACAAAAAAGTGTGTAGAGATCTAAATATGGTTCGTAGATTGTTTCTAATTTTCACATGAGGAAAAGTGAAAATTCTATATTTTGTTTGTAAAACGTATTAATTACTGGGCAATAATATGCTATCTTTTTTTTTTTTTTCCCCTTATTCAACCTTTTCTTTTTCCCACCACAAAATGGACTGTACTACATCAACTTTGATGGAAACATTGCAAAGAAAGGTATAGAATCCCCTTTATATTTTCAAATAAAGAACTTCAGTTTTCTTATAAAGATATATATTCCATCAGAAACAGTATTAACATATCGATAATCATGCAATATATAATATTCATTAATTGATACAATTAGCATTAGTGTATTACAATATTACTATTGATCATCCAATCAGTATGATCGAGAAATATTAGCATTTGGCAATTAAAGGCAGGGTGATATTGTGCATGGGACCACCAACCAGGACATGCATGCATGATCGAATTAAAAAATAACGAAAGAACAATTTGATGGTTGACTAATTTATATCCGCTCTTTTTTTTTTTTTTTTTGAAAGTATATCCGCTCTTTTATTTCCCCTTCCAACTCCAACCAGGTGTAGCTTTCAATTCCTAGTGGAGAATATTCATTTATCGTTATTATTCTTATTTTATTTATTCTTAGAAGGTGAAGTCTGTATATTGAGCCCAATATCTGATATAATTGGATAAGAATTATACCCGCATGTCAGAAAACTCCAAGACGAACACTTTCCCATAAGCCCAAAATAGTGACCCAGATCATTACCCCAAATTCTAGCCCAGCATTTCATAAGCAACTGCAGGCATCTTGTTCAACTGTTAGATATAAGAATTCCAAAGAACACTAGTGCGAAAAATGATTTCTATGTTCCAAAAATCTTCTCTACTCTCCAGATGTAACAATCTATTTCCACTTTTCTCTCTCTCTCTCTCTAACATTTTCCACTAAAATCGTAATACCACAATTTTTTACACAATCAAATTGTACATTCTCGTCGTGGGGTGTTGGCATCGGAACGGGACTATCACACTCAGATAGTATATTCATGTAATCACTTTCACTTGGATACGACTCATGCTCCATATCAATCGACATCACATCACATCATCGAGGTCTTCGTCTTCCCTCCATCGGTTCTCCTTGTGGTATACTTTACGCAAAACCCAATCATCCAACTACAAGAAAAATTACTCGTGAGTAAATACTTAATCTAAAACCATACTAGTTATACAACTAAACAATACCTTTCGTAAAGTCGCACATCATTATTATTGTATAAGATTGTGACTAATAAAACTATTCGTAAACAAATTGAACAACTTTTTATCTATTGGAATGATTTAAACAATCTAAATCAACACTAGTGATTAATTATCGAAACAACATACCACAGTTTCATCTCCAAGGCGAAGTTGATTATCATCAGGTCGAAATTCATGATGCATGATCCAAAGCGTTTTGTCACCGCTGGGTGGATTTCCGTGATAGAACTCAAACGTCTTTCGAAATCCAACAGTTTCATAATCCGTTCCAATAACGTCATCATCTCGAATTTCTTGCCAATAGCCAATAACAGAGTCTACTCTGCGTATTTTCTCATTATCAGAGTCTCTGTTCCGTGGAGCAAAGAATAACCATTCGATTCGCGCCATATTCATCTTCAATTCAAGCAATTCGATTGATTATTAACTGACTCCAGATAACTGTACGTAACACGATTGAAGAAAACAACGAATTAATGATTTTACTTACCTTCAAGTGTCTCTGGAGACGTCATTGACGACTTTAAATCAGATTGCGAGGCAATGTCTGGTTCTGTATTTTTGGAATTAAGTAATCGACGATAAGAGAATCGTCAGTTGGGTGAAAAACGCAGCCAAGGGAGGGACAAACTGTTGAAGTATTCATCGTCAATCACTTGTGAATTGTAGAACTCGACGTCTGTGGGAGAGTAAGCGTTTTGCCATATTGGCGCCATTGAAGCAGCTGGAAGGAAATTAAGCCCTAATTAGCTAGGCTAGAAATGCAAATGGAGGACGTTGGAGTTTGTTATGGAGCGACGGCGTGGGGGGTATTGATAGGTGCACGTTGATCTGATATGGTGTGTAGGTGCTTGTAGTTAATTTCCATTTCGACTTTTTTCCTTCGTGAAAGAATTCAAATTTCATATTAATGCTGTAATTGTAGCAATTAATCTCATAAAGCTATAATTGAATTAAACAATTTTTTAATGCAAATAGAATTAAATTAAAATAAGTAACAAAGTTGAAATTTTGCATGTTGATCGATTATATATGGATAGTTCTCTTTTAGAATAAATAAATTGCTGTAATTAACTACCTGAAAATGCTTAATTTAATTAGGTATCATCCACTCAAGAGTTTATGAAGCATATCGAGACTGGAATATGAAAAAGATTATTTGAAGTTTTGGATTTCTAATGCTGCGTTGTAAATTCCAAATTCAACTTTTATCTATGTTTTATATGTAATAATACTACTTGAAACGTTTTATCATTTAAGTTGCTTAGATCTAGTACGGGATCGATAAGTTTTAAAAAATGAATATATATATATATATATATATATATATATATATATATATATATATATATAAAACCAGGATATTTTCCGGCTCATTCTACTTATTTTTTGAATTAAATAATTAATAAAAAAATTATGTTTCCACGCAAAGGATAATAATCTCGATATTTACCTATTATCTGAATTACATTACGTATCCATCTTCACGTATCAGTCACATTTATCATATCTCCTTCACGCGCTCTTAAGATTTCTACCAATCCCATCATTCCCTTGTCACAAACCCAATACCGTTAATTAAATTATATCTTAAATATATGTCTTTCTGTGCAACGCACGGATAGAAACACTAGTTTTGTTTAATGTGTGGTTAAAAATTTAAAAAAATAAAAAAATAATTTGACATATTAAAAATTATGAAAAAAAAATTATCACATCAATAATTGAAAATAATGTTGAGAAACAAATAATTTTTAATATAATGTGTGCCGTTGAACAAGTTCTGAGCTTTATGAAATACTAGTATTTTGCGTCCGTCATCCTACGACATACTCTTCGATTCATTTGGCCCTTTGGGTATTGTAGATACTTCGTGATTCATGAAAATTTAACAATCACAATGTTAAGTCCGCTAAAATAATAATTAATGCATTGAAGACATCGACACTTACGAAAGCTAAGCTAACCCAAGTAGGACGTTAAGGATTGTGGTCACAACAGCCACATGTTGTTGTTAACGTCACATTATATTTTGTGTTATCTTTCTAAATAACTAGTTTTCATATTTATTGATTACGTTTCAATGGATAAAGAATACTAAAAGTTTTATCCACGTTACTAACGATGGATAAATGGTACTCCAGTAAAGAATAATTATTCCTAACATTAATTAACACAAGTTGGTTGCATATATTTGATGGTTAATATATGACTAGAGTATCCTCGATCAATATTCTTTAAAAGGGGTTTGTACTCGATCATTTTGAGATGCCACTTTATTCGGCTATGTTAGCATGTAAATTAAAATGTATTTTTATGAGTGAGAAGATAGAGAATTTGTGGAGTTGGATGGTGGAGATTTAATAATACAGGTGAACCCTATGAGATATATGAATGTGATTTGTTTGACCAAATTTAAATTTTAAAAGTAGGAGAAATAATATATTTTAAAATATATGCTACCGGATCAAATGCAAAACCATACACACTCAACTAATTAAAGAAAGAAAGACTATCTTCAACTCTCTATATCTTGATGAAAGCGATCTCATCAACATTGCCTTGAAATTGAATTGAAAGTTTGAATGAATTGAAGTATCACAATACTGTAAAGTAAGATATCAAAATCATCCGATTATTATATATTTACATGAATGTGACACCGTACAAATTATTAAATCACAATTAATAGCGATACTTATTATATTTCCCAAAAAAAAGTATTAATTTGAGTATATACTTTATAAAAGTAATATTTTTTTAGTATAAATTTGAGATCATAAAGACTGAATATGATATCTCGAATCCGGAGATACATGGATATGATTTGTTTGACCAAATTTGAATTTTAAAAAATATGAGAAACAATATATTTTAAAATATATGCTTTCGGATCAAATGCAAAACCGTACACACTCAACTAATTAGAGAAACAAGGACTATCTTCAACTCTCTACATCTTGATGAAAGTGATCTCATCAACATTGCCTTGAAATGGAATTGAAAGTTGGAATTAAGTGAAATTGAATTGAAAGTTGGAATTAAGTGAAGTATCACAATACCGTAAAGTAAGATATCAAAATCATCCTATTATTATATATTTACATGAATGTGACACCGTATAAATTATTAAATCACAATTAATAGCAATACTTATTATATTTTCCAAAAAAAGTATTAATTTGAGTATATACTTTATAAAAGTAATATTTTTTTAGTATAAATTTGAAATCATAAAGACTGAATATGATATTTCAAATCCGAAATAAATCGATAAGGGTGCCTTACAACCCCTCACACTTTATAAAAGTAATATTATATAAAAGTAATATTAAAGCGTAATGATAAGATGTTTAATCAATAATTATCTTGGGTCGCCTACCGACCAACCCATCATGTGATTGATGCGGATTTACATGAGCATCCGGCCCCACCACAAACACGCAATATTCATCAAGCGTCTCAATCTCCACCGTTGAATCACCAATAGCCATCACCTCAACCGTAGATCCCCTCCCCCAATAAAAGACAATGATGAGAACTTAAATGATGGGCCACACTTTGGGCCAACCATTGTGGACACACCACCTGCGCTTATCCTTTACCGGTTGTCCACTGGTTATAATCCACAGAAACGGAAACTGTACGACAATTCCTGCGTAACGTACAATGGTTGGATTGTTGGAGCTAGGACTTGTTTGGGGAGAATTTGCGAATTTTTCAGAAAATTTTTGCTTTTATGCAAACAATTCTTCTACAAATTGTAAACTTAAGAGCTTATTTTCTGTAAGTTTAAATAAATTTTTTTTGTAATTATTATTTTTAATCACTCATTTAAATAATTTAAAACTTTTTAGATTTCTTATGTCACTTTTTTATTTTTTTAATTACACACTTCAAAATCATTTTTCTCAAAAATCTCTATTAGATATACCCCAGGTAAATATCATTTTTTTTAACTCTGATCTTTAACTACTCATTTTATTAATCTGACAATTTTGTAATATAATTTTTGCACCAATACCAAAAAACCATTTTTTGGCAAAGTTCTTGGTAAAACATGTCTTAAAAATTATGTTCTGAAAAGGTTATTTTAACATGCTTAAGTTTGAAATTTCAATGTGTTGTTTTGCACACATTACACTTTTTTTAGGTTTTTATTTCATTCAATATATGTTTACACCTATTTAAATTCAAAATTCAACCTTATTATCACTTTTTTAAGTTTTTATTACATTCAAAATATGTTTACACTTATTTAAAGTCGAAATTCAACCTTATTACCATTTTTTAAAGCTTTTATTTCATTCAATATATAGGGTGATAGGAAGTAGTTTATAAAATTTTTTTAAGGTTTTTAATGTAAAAGAGGAGAGAGAATGAGTGGAGGTGAGTGATTGAGATTTGTGAATATAATGAAATATGTGGATGTAATTGATTTAGGGTAAAGAAAGAATGAATAAAAAAGTGATAAAAAGTGTTTAAAACATTTAAAATAGGTTCCCTAACAGGCCAATATGCTGACACCCATTTATACCCAAGACTCCACCTTATTATTAATGACATTATGCGGATGTTAATGTATGTGTAAAAATAAATTTTTATGTAATATATGAGAGAGAATGAATTGAGTTGAATGGTAGAGATTTATGTAGTAACGTTGATCCCAAAAGATATGTGAATATGAAATAGGAAAAAAAATTAATAAAATTAAAAAGAATATATAAAAACACGTAAAAGAACACACTATATATATATATATATATATATATATATATATATATTTTAGAATATACTATCCAAATGTAGCACATAAAAATTTTGTAGAATAATTTATTTTAGACAACAGCTGGGTGTTAGCTCCCAAACAATCCCTATATTGGGGCTTTGGCGAGTCAATCGACATTCGACAATCAGTGGATAGGTTCGGATGTGCTTTCGTACCTAAGGTTCGGTCACCGGACCTTATTGGTTTGGATGCCTGCTTATAAATAGAGCATTTGCCTGGCGTGAACAACCAGTTGCTCCTAACCTGTAGCTTCGACGAACAAGAGAGATATTTTCCTTTACCAGTAGGTGCTATTCGTTGACGCTGTCTTTGGTTATCGTATTTCGATTATTTTGTGTTTATTTTGCAAAGATCGTGTATTGATCTGTATCGTACGGTGATTTTTAATTTCTAAATTTGGTATTTGTTCGGGAAATGATCGATTTTGGAGCTAGCAGTGGATCTCAACACTTGTTGCCTGAGGTCTGAGCTATGCATGATTGTTTTTGATCCTTGATTTTTTGTAGGAATAAGACGACAAATTAATGATTCAACTCACCGTTTATTAGCAGTTTTTGAGGAGGAGTTTAGATGATTTTATGTGCTAAATTTCTGAAGTTTATTTGTGATTTTACGTGCTGAATTTCTGACATTTTTTTGGTCCAAGTAGTGAAATATAGTTTTCTGAGGCCAGAAGTCGAACGAGATAATCAAGGTTTTTGTGTTCAGTCGCAAGTGGAAATTTATATACGAAATTGAGGGATAATGGGGCTCAAGTATTAATATCCTTTCAATTTTCATTCTTTTTAAATTAATGATTGAACAATTTTCGATGGGAATTCAAACTTTGATTCAGAAATGAGAATGTATTGAGATCCAAACTTATTTCACTTCTTTGTGTATTCTGGATCGTCAAAATTTGGATTGGATGCAGATTGATCCTTTGTTTTTTTGAATTGTAAGCCCAATTAGGGGAAAACGAGGTCCTCAGATAACTTTGTTTCAATTTTTATTGTTAAATTCTATTTCATGAGTTTTGAAAGTCGAATGGGATCAATTCCTTTTCTATTTTTCTCTCTTTCAATTCAACATCCTAATTCCATCTTGGTGTTGGTTATTAACTGCAAATTGTTCTTTCTCCCCCAGGTGATTTTGATCTGGTTACGAAACAAGAATGGCTTTAGTATCGGGGAGAAGATCAACACTGAATCCAAATGCGCCAGTTTTCATTCCTGCATCAATGCGCCAGGTTGAAGACTTCTCGCCTGAATGGTGGAATTTAGTGACGACTTCAACTTCATTTCGTGATTATTGGATCAGTCAGCACCTGGGCGAGGATATCTTCGGCGAGGAGAACGGTGATGTTGTTGATTTGCTGCCTGATACCATTGATCTCGGTGTAGATGAGGATATCCTCAATATGGAGGCTCAGTTTGAGGAATTTCTTCAGTATTCTGAGTCTGGCCAGGGGAATTTCTCTGCTTTCAGGGAAATGCCTGAAAATGGTACTTGCTATATCTCTTAAGCCTCTGGGTACAATTTATAATTGCATTATTATTCATTAATTGATAAATTGTGGATCTTGATAGTAAGGCAGTTTACTGACTTGTTGAATTTATATGGGTGAGAGGTGATGAACAGCGTCTTCACCATTATTTTTCACTCTGCTTGTTTATTCATTGCTGTTTGACATTCATTTACAGTCGGTGAAGTAGTGAGACGTAAATTTAACTTCAGAATAAGATGGAGCGGTTTTTGTAGTAAATAACTTCTTGTGCTTGTCAATACATGTAACAATTCATTATAATTATGCTTTATTGATCCTTGTTAGCTGAAATTTTTGAAACCCTGCTTGAGATGTCATTTGGTTTTAGATTTTTATATTTGGGCAAATTGTTTACTAATCTACTTGTATTCACTGTAAATTTGACATGGATGTCAGGTTTAGGAAAGGATGCTGAGGGATTGGTCAAGAAACTGAACATATCGAAAGAGAGAGATCCAAGGACGCTGAGGGAACTAGCAGCGAGGTACTGGGAGAAGCCAGCAAAGCACGTTAGCCCAAAATGCAGCCCTCGTTTCATCCAGCAACCCCGTTGAATTGTTGGTTATAGTTATCTGAATGTGTAGCCATGCAGTTTCTGTTTCCTGTAACTTTCTGTGTAGAGCAAGGTTGTAACTCCTGTATTTTAGCCTTGTTCATATTCTAACTGTCCATTTAGCTCCAGTATTAAAACTTCTGAGATAATGTAAAAAATGGATATTTGTAGAATAAATATTAAGAAAATGAAAGGAAAGTCGTTCAGTTGAAATCTCTTGATATACTAATGTTGGTTTATTAAGATATCAAATGATTGATTTCTTGGAAAGGGGAATTGGTTCCATGGTGCTTGTGTATAGTCATTTTGGGCTGAAACCGAAAGGTTGGTGTTGGACGTAATGCTTAGCTGCAACATTTTTCTGGGCGTACACGTATTTGTCTAAAATTTAAGCTAGAGCAAGGTAGCAGTGTTTCGGATTGGGAATCTTCATCCTTGGTGGAAATCTGTGTGTATACTTTGTATCCACGCGACCGCGCGCTGCAGAAACTTTTGACAGATGAGTGATAATATTCATTACGAGCAAAGTGCAATGCTACATGTATTTTCACTGTTCCATATCAATGCGAGCTGTCAACATCGTGTACAATGAAATGTCAACTTTAGATCATTGCTATGTCCACGGATTTATTGTTTTATGAGATGTGTCGCACTAAACTCTTATGAGATGTGTCGCAGTAAACTCAAGAATAGATCGAGAAGTTTCTACGCTCTGCAGTAATAGGAGTACACTGTATAGTGTTGTTGGCAAGCAAAATCAATCAATGTTGTAAACAGCGTAATATATTGTATTATAAACATCAAATTTAAAATGCGCTTAAACATAAGTGTGATTTTAATTAAAAAAATAATAATAAATAATACAAAGCGTAATTTTTAGAATCTTTTAGATCTTTTTTTATTTTTATTTTTTATTTTTTTTGAATATAGAAGTTTTTTAGAATCAAAAGCATAAGAATAAAAAATAGAATAATTTTGGGTGTCCACACAAAAAATATTACCACACAAATTCACTGTTTCACACTCTAATAGAAAAGTAGTAAATTATCATTTTACCCTCTAAAAATGGGAGGCCACATCCCTTTGCGTGAAAATAATTTGTGTCAACACCAGGCAAAACCAATATTGTCACAGTTACCCTTATGCCCCTGCTCCAACCGCCAGTTGAACCACAAACTCCCACACGTGGCAGTTCATAACCATTCCAACGTGTACACACCATTACACGTGGCAGAAGACTACCTCCTTTCCCCAAGAATCTGACACATATCACTTGCCACCACTCACAAAACATACTATATATCAACTCCACCAATTTAATTCGCTTCAATTTGCATCATAAATACCACAAGAAACTTCAGACGACACATACAGAAGCAAACTGCAAAAAATGTATCACAAATCAACTCCAAACATGTCTCCACCATGGCAAGTTCTCGTTCTCGTTGCAAATCATCTTGACCCAAAAACCCTAGCCATAGCCTCGTGTGTCTCCAAATTATGGTTCAGTTCCATGTCCTCCGACCACCTATGGCAACACCTTTGCGCCGCTGCATACCCTTCTCTCTCCACCCTCCGCACCGCCGCCACCACCGCCGTGCCGTACCAGAAGCTCTACTCCTTAGGCTTCATCTCCGAGAAACGCAGGGTTCAGAAACCCCACAAGCCCCATCTCTCTTTACAAGACATAATCTTCGCTATCGATATTAACAACTCAAAAACATGCATTGCAACGACGGTGAAGCCAGGCGGCGAACTAGAGGTCGACAAGAATGGCGTTTTCCGGTTCGACATCGACGTGAGTAGCGACAAACTGGTGTCGTTCGAGACGTTGGATAGTTTGAGCGTTACGTGGAATGTGGTTATGAAGGGGTTTGAGAATGTGTTTACTATGATGGATTGTAGAGGGAGGGGAACTTTGTTTTGGGTTTATTAACTTTGGAAAGAGAGGAAAAAAAACTAGAGAGAGGAAAAATGAAGTAGTGTATTTTCAATAATAATTAAGAGTTTACAGTAAGTATACGTATATACAAGTTTGACTGCCTAACTGCTAAGCCAACTTGACAACTAGACTAACAGAATCATAACAGAAGTGACTAATAGGACCAACTAACTAACTCTAGCTAACTCCAGATTTCTTACTTTCTTCTTCTTGGACTTGATCTTGACACTCCCCCTCAAGATGTGCGTAGATGTTATTTACGCTCATCTTGATAAGAAGTTTTAGATGCTGTTTCGTCCCTAAGGCTTTAGTGAATATATCTGCCGGTTGTTCTTTAGTGTTGATATGTTCCAGCTGTATAATCCCCTTCATAACTTTATCTCTTATGTAATGACAGTCAACTTCCAAGTGTTTGGTTCTTTCATGAAAAACTGGGTTCTTGGAAATGTCAACTTCCAAGTGTTTGGTTCTTTCATGAAAAACTGGGTTCTTGGAAATGTGTATGGCGGCATCATTGTCACAGTGCATCTCTATAGGTCTCTTAAACTTTATTCCCAAATCTTTCATCACTTTTCTTACCCAAATAACTTCGGCTGCAGTCATGGCCATAGCCCTGTACTCTGCCTCTGCTGAGCTTCTGGATGGTGTTCCTTGCTTCTTTGATTTCCAGCTAACCAGTGAGCTCCCTAAGAATATACAGAAACCAGTGATGGATTGCCTGCTGTCTGGACAACTTGCCCAATCACTGTCGCTGTAGGCTATCAGCTGAAGCTGTGACTTGGCTGCCAAAAATATTCCTTGCCCAGGTGCATTCTTCAAGTATTTGAGTACTCTATAGGCAGCTTGTAAGTGTCTTTTAGTAGGTTTATCCATGAACTGAGCCAAAATTCCCACTGAATAACTGATGTCTGGTCTAGTAATGTTTAAATACAGCAACTTACCAACCAGTTTCCTGTAGAAAGTGGGATTCTTCAGTTGTTCATCCTTTGTGTGCTCTGAAAGTCTATGGTTCATCTCCATGGGAGTTTTGCAGCCTTTAGCTCCAAGGTGGCCATATTCTTCCAACAATTCAAGAGTGAACTTTCTCTGGCAAAGAGAGATTCCAGCGTTTGATTTGGCTACTTCCAATCCCAAGAAGTATCTTAAGTTCCCCAGATCCTTCATCTTAAAATGTGTATGCAGTCTCTCCTTCAATTCTTCCATGTGAGCCTTTTCTGTTCCAGCAACAATGACGTCATCCACATACAATAAAATGGCTAAAAAATTTCTTCCTTTGCCTTTGGTAAAGTATCAGCCTTTGATTGCCTGAAGCCTTCCTTTAAGATACAGTTGGTGAATTTGATGTTCCACTGCCTTGATGCTTGCTTTAATCCATACAACGATTTCCTTAACTTGCAAACAAGTCTTCCTTGTTCAGCCTCCTTGGGAAGGTTAACAGATTCATCATTGAGCTCCCCCTGAATCTGATAACCAGGAGGAAAGTCCATATATATGTCCTCTGTCAAATCCCCATTTAGAAAAGCATTGTTGACATCCATTTGTGATAAATGCCACTCAAATCTGGCGGCTAAAGCGAGGAAAATTCTGACAGTAGCATGCTTTGCGACTGGACTGAAGGTTTCTATATAATCTAAGCATTCCTTCTGAGTGTACCCTTTGGCTACCAATCTAGCCTTGTACCTTTCTATTTCACCATCTGCTTGGTACTTAACTTTGTATACCCACTTGCAACCAACAGTGGTCTGATGTGGGGGAAGAGAAACAACCTCCCAAGTATGATTAGCAGCCAATGCATCAAGTTCTGATTGCATAGCTTGCCTCCAGTGCACTGATTTAACAGCTTCTTGGTAAGTAGATGGCTTAGGTTGGTGAGAGGAAATGTTGAGTACATATTGATGATATGAAGGTGACAATTGAGAGTAGTTGATAACAGTGTGTAGAGGATGAGAAGTAATGGAATGAGCATGGGACAGAGGCAAATTTGTGTGGAAATCTCGGAGGTGGGAAGGTGGGTTTCGTGTCCTAGTACTTCTTCGCACAGCAGGTGTAGGTGAATGTGAAATATCTGGGAGAGTGGGAGGACTGCCCCTTGGTGTGGGTGAAGGTGATGAGGTAGGAGTTTCATTAGAAATGACAATATCAAGAGGTTCAGGTGCACTGTCTGAAGTCGTGGTATTGGTAACATCAGGTATATTGTAAGAAGGAAGTGGTATGTTGGTGATAGGCAAAAAGGTATCTGTGGAAATAGAGGAATGTGGAGCATATGGAAAGATGGTTTCCTGAAAAACAACATCCCTTGATATAAAGGTGGAGTGACTTTGTAGATCATATACCTTATAACCTTTGACACCCATAGGGTATCCCAGAAATATACAAGCAGTAGCTTTGGGGTCAAATTTTATTTTGTGAGGAAGTGTGTTGGCAGCAAAGCATAGGCAACCAAATGATCTCAAGAATTCATAAGTGGGTTTCTTATGGAATAAGACTTCATACGGGGTTTGGTTCTGTAGAATTGGGGTTGGTGTTCTGTTGATGAGATATGCTGCTGTAAGGACAGCATCTCCCCAAAACTTCAATGGTAAGTGAGCATGAAATAAAAGGGCTCTGGCAGTGTTAAGTAAATGCTGGTGTTTTCTTTCAACTACCCCATTTTGTTGGGGTGTGTAGGGACAAGAACATTGGTGAATAATCCCATTGTCTGAATAAAAATTGGACAGCAAGAATTCTTTTCCATTATCTGTTCTTATGGTCTGAATCTTGGTGTGAAACTGAGTGGATATAAGGCTGCAAAATTGGGGCATTAGTTGTGACACCATAGATTTGTGAGATATAAGATCGACCCAAGTACACCTGGTAAAGTCATCCACAATGGTCAAGAAATAATGGTGACCATATAAATCTGCTTGAGAATAGGGACCCCATACATCCATATGTACAAGTTGAAACATAGAAGTAGAATTCTGCATATGTAAAGGAAATGGTGCACGTTTTTGCCTTGCTTTAGGACAAGTGACACATACATCAGAGGAAGAAAGATGGGAAAGAAAAGGAAATTTATTCAAAGCAATATGACCTAATCTGTGATGCCAAGTATTGTAATCAAGGACATACACAGTTGCAGCAGTAGCAATCTTGGTGGAAGAAGCATCTTGAAGGTAGAAGAGTCCATTGAATGCCTTAGCAAGCCCAATCGTCATCCATGATGAAAGGGCCTGTATAAAGCAATGATTTGAGGAGAATATCAGGGCTAGTTCACCAGAAGATGTAAGTTTACTTACAGAAATCAAATTAAAGTTGAAAGAAGGAACAAGTAGCACATTGTGCAGAGTAAGGTTATTACTTAGTATGATAGTACCTATATGAGAGGCTGATGCCCTGATTCCATTAGGCAAAAGTACATATGACTGTGTGAGAGCTTTATATGAGGTGAAGTTGGTGATTGAGCATGTGATGTGATCAGTAGCACCAGTGTCAAGGATCTAAGAGTTATGGGGTAAGTGTGATGAGGCCAGGCATGTAGACAAAACAGAGGGGTGAGGGATTATACCTGTCATGTTGGCTATAACATGAGGATTTGTGGTTGATTGGCCAGGACCTTTGGATGAGCTGCTTTCAGTTGGGTCTGTAGGTGTTGGTGCACTGAGGAAAGCTAGCAATTTCTTAACCTGGTGCTGGTTGAATGGTACTTGGGGCAGAGAAGTATGATTGAAGGTATGTTGTGATACAGCCTGTGCTTGAGCTAAATTTTCTCTGGATTCATCAATGACTGAATTTGCCGAAGCATTTTTACCTTTGGTAAACTTGAAATCAGCTGGGAAACCAATTATCCTATAGCATTTATCCCTGCTGTGACCTTTCTTCCCACAATGTGAACAGATAACATCTGATTTGCCCTTCTTAACAGCCATTGCTGATGATAGATCCACAAAACTCTGCTGCTGTTGGAGGTAATTTCTTTGAGTTTCCTCTCTCAAAGCGAGATTATAAACCTCATCTAGACTAGGAAAGGGTTTCATCATGACTATCTGTGACCTAAGCCCCTGGCAAGTTTCATTTAGGCCATTTAGAAACTTGAAAACCAGATCCTTCTGATTAGCAGTAACAAATTCCTTAAAGCAATCAGAATTGCACCTTCCACATTTACAATGAGGCAAAGGCCTGAACACTCTCAATTCCTCCCAAATTCCACTGAGTTCAGTAAAATAAGAATCAACAGATCTGTTACCTTGCGTAGTATTGCTCAACTGATATTGCAGATTGCATATCTTCGAGTCATCTGGTTGCGAGAAACGCTGCTTCAATTTCTCCCAAATCTCGGCAGCATTATCTAGATAGAATATTGTCGAGGCTATAGGTTGTGAAATTGAGCCCAACAGCCACGCAACAAGCAGGTTATTACACCTAATCCATGGGAGATAGTCAGGACTATCAGATGTCGGTTTAGGTATAGTCTTATCTAGGAATCCTTCCTTATTTCTGATGGATACAGCCAGCCAGAATGATCGACTCCATGTAGCGTAGTTATTTGCAGTGAGTTGTGGTGTTACAACCACAGATCCATGGCTTTCCGAGTGATGAAGGAAGTAAGGTGAAGTAGGATCTTCAGCTGAACGGATCTCTGCATTCGGTGCCATTACAGCAATGATGAGCTTAGATCGGATCTGTCTGTGATGAAGTTTGAAGGTGAATTTGGCGAAACTGATGTAGATAATGATTAGGCGAAGAAGAGAAGCTGTGATTTAAGAGATTTCCAGCTGAATAGCGAGAATGAAGATGAAGATTGAGATTGAGAGATCTGACTCTCGGAGCTCTGATGCCATATTAACTTTGGAAAGAGAGGAAAAAAAATTAGAGAGAGGAAAAATGAAGTAGTGTATTTTCAATAATAATTAAGAGTTTACAGTAAGTATACGTATATACAAGTTTGACTGCCTAACTGCTAAGCTAACTTGACAACTAGACTAACAGAACCATAACAGAAGTGACTAATAGGACCAACTAACTAGTTGAAATATAATGCGGAAGCGGAAATTGTATAATGAATTGGTATGCATAATTAGGTTACAATCACTCCTTTATATAGGAGGAGAAGCCTATCTAAACTAGGAAATAAGATAAACTAGAATCAATAAAAGATAACAATAAAAGATATTATCCTAAAATAATTAGAATCCTATTAAACTACTTTACTTTCCAACATAACTAACTCTAGCTAACTCCAGATTTCTTGCTTTCTTCTTCTTGGACTTGATCTTGACAGGGTTTGCAAGGGTGGTTCTCGAAGGAGTTGCCGCTGCTGGGCTGTTGCTCGAGCGGCGGCGCTGGTGGGCTTGTGGCGGACTTGAGGTTGGGTTTGAGTGTTAGGGGTGGCAAGGTGGTGGTGGAGAAGATGAGTGTGGGGGTTTTGAGTGTGGTGAGTTGGAGGAAAAAAATTCTAGTACTTCTAGAGCACCAAACACTCGGTACTCCAAATCAATAAGAACTATCCATCTACACATAGGGGGCCACATTATTTATTAAATTATGGCTTCCTATGTGTATGTGTGCAGTTCTCATTGGTTTGGAGTACCGAGTTGGGTGCTCCAGGAGTACTAAAATTTTTTCCGAGTTGGAGATATATTTGGGTGGATGATGTTCTAAGATATTTGCAGAATTTTCTTTTGCCTTAATAGTTAAGATATGTTTGCATGTTGTGTGCCAAGTAGTAAATATTGTTAACGATTTTTACACACAAATTCACGAAATTTTAACACTTCAATGTCCATATGTACGTGTCAATCAAACTTGTTACCTAGGCACATATGCTTGATATGGTTGGTATATATGGATTATTGAAAATAGATTTATTAAATTAAAAGAACTATTAAATTGATCCATATATAGTGATTGAAAATCAGAGGAAAGGTACTGGGAAGGTGATTCAAATTTAATTTGTAATATCAAATAATTAAGTTCGAAGATTATTATTTAGCTTGTAGGAGTAATATATATATATATATATATTACACATTGGTTAAATCAAGGGAATATGCATTTATTACGAAAAAAATATTGACAAAACAAGATATGGTAATTATATTATAAAACTATAATCGAGTTTTTATGTGTTTGAATCCGAAAAGATCGGAGACACATATAATTAACAACCAAAATTCCAAAAAAGATTTTGACAAAACAAGATACTCCCTCCGTCCCACTAAGATAGGCACCCACCATTTTTCACACATATTAAGAAAACATCTTAAATGTTATTGGAATTATAAGATATTCATATATTCTTTCAATTTTACCCCTATATTGAATGGTCAAAAAGTTAGTGTAACACGTTTAAATATCTTGGGAGATGAAATATCTATATTGATATTTAGTATTCCAATTATCTTAAATAGGGGTATTTTAATATATGGAAAATAAATTATACATTCAATAAGGAAATTGGACTATAATTTGGGACGGACAAAATAGAAATACTTGCCTATCTTAGTGGAACGGAGGGAGTATAATTTTTTTGTTTAATATAATAACAAGATATAATTTATTATATGTTATAATCAAGTTCTCATATGTTCGAGTTGGAAAAGAGCAAATGACCATGATAATTGGAACCTTGAAAAAGAGCATAATTAATGTATGTATGAGTTGGGTTTTGTTAGATTGGGGAGTGATACGATGATAAATAAAGTTGGAGTTCGGAGACAATTGACTTCTAAGGGTTTGTTCTATTTGGTATATAATTTATTCGTCGCCCGTATAACCAATACACATGTTCAACCACACACACATCTCCCAATTCAATATTAACCACACATTTTTACACGGAATACCGCGCGGATAAAATTTACACCCAATCAAACAACCCCTAAATTTCAAATAACATAATAAACAAATAATTAAAAAAAAATCAAATTCACACCAATCATTAGGGTCCAATGCTCTTAGTGGCCCTCACTTAGCTCCGTTACCGATTTTACAATACAATTATTTAACGTGTTACTATTGGCTATCATCATCTTCGCTGATTCGTTGTAATAATTTTACAAACCTCTTTTTGTAGTTTTAATACATTTCTTTACTCCCATTCAAAAAAAAAAAAAAACGTTTCTTTACTTTTTCAGGTGTATATTTAAAGATTATCTTTAAAAGAAAAAAGATAATGCAAAATAAAAATTAGTGTCTAGGGTACTTTCTTTACTAATTAAAATCACTATAAATTTTAAATTGTTTGGCTTTCATTTTTAACAATTCATTTAATTGTTTTGATAATTATTTTTTCATATTATTTTCAATCACATTTAGAATTTCAAACTGAAATCAATTTTAATCAATATATCAAGCATATCGTTATTAATATTTTAATTGGGTTATTACTCAAACTTTTGTAACTGATTTTATGTCATGCTATAATTTCATAATCTAATCTAATCAAATAAAAGATATAAAAAATAGTTTAATGATCTATTGTTCAGTCTAATCGAAATCGATTTCTCACACCATGGGGGTTTGTATTTTTCAGAAAATGGAAATAGTAGTTTGAAATTTTATTTTATTTTATTTTTATTTTTTGAAAAATCAAACACGGACTTATGATTTTTTTTTTCTTTATTTAAACGAGTAACTTATCTTGAAATTTTAACGTCTGAAGTAGGCTGATTTCCATAGCCCGGCCCATCTTTCACCTATTAAATAGAGCAATTTTCACACATCGCACGCAGCACATTTCACATTTCGAAATGGCGCGGGGGAAATGTAAAACCTCTGCACTTCCCGCTCCCACTCCCATCAGAATCGGTGAGAAGACTCAACACAGAATTTCTTTCTTTCGGTAAAATCCGAATCGCAGTAAAACGCAATCGCACTTCCATTTTGATCTATGATTTCTATTTGATCATTCAGGGAATTGTGAAGTCACTGTGGAAAGCAAAAATTTCACATCCGAATTGAATCAAAATAGTCTCCAGATTTCTCTATCCAGAAATGCCAAAATCAAAGTTTCAGGTAATCTCAGTTCTTAAGCAACTGATTTTTCAATTTTGTGTTCAATTTTATATTTGCATCATATTGTTTATGGTAGTGGTGGAAGACACGAACAGTGGAAAGGAAAAAATGGATTCTCAAGGTCAGGAGGGAGACCAAAATGGTATGTGCAAAATTCTTTTGTGTTTGCTTCGTTTTATTGGGGTGATCAGCGAATTGTATAAATCTGATTATATGATTTTCAAGATGGGCTTGAATTAATTGTCTAGGTGGTTGTTATTTTGTGCTGGTTAATCCAAAAGATTCAGACGTGCAGACCACGTCTCTCATTCAGGTATGTTCTAATTAACATGATGATTTTGCCATGGGTGTGATGCCTTTGAAGTATATTTTGTCATGTATCACCATATCCCATTATCCTCACATATGCGAAAAAACTAATGAATGAAAGCCAATTCATGCTTAGTGGGCGCATTCGTTGTTACTTAGAATTAATGAGCTGAAATATAGGACGTACTCTGGATGTTTAAAATAAAAAGTGGTCTTATGAAATGTGTTTTCAACAAATGGGCTGACTTTCAGAAATATTTTATGAATGTGTTTATGAAATTAAATGCTCTGTGGATTTTACGCTAATCATTTTTCAATTTTCCGTTATACATTTTAGAAAGTTGCTCAAATAGCCAAACTATAGTCCATCGAAGATGTGCAGATGGTTCTGCTACATATACATGCATATCAGCATCTGGATCTTTCTCCAGTCGAACTCACCTGGAGAATCTTATTTCGTAGATGCAGATGTTATTCATTTGATCTAGTTTTTATTCTTGTCCTCATAGAATGTAGGTAAAGCATTTGTACTCTAGGTTTTTGATTTTCTTATTATGGACTTCTTGGTTTATTTCTTCAGTAATCTTTTGTTCACGAGAATTTTCTGATATGTAACTCTTTTATGATTTAATTAAAGTGACTATGATAATCTCTAGTTTGCTTGTGCTATTTAGACTATTTTTGCTCTATGGATTCGTAGTGCATTATTGCCCCGGTTATATCGATCCACATACGGTTGCAGGAAGTGCTGCAAATATACTCACAAGAACTACCTGCAATGAATTTTGCTGCTAATACTGGAAAACAATCGATGTTCCTCCAAAGATGTGTATCAAATGGGTAAGATTCTTTCCAAGCTCTATCATCTAACTGTGTGGCTTTCATTGCGTTGGTTAACTGTGTGGCTTTCATTGCATTGGTTAACTTATGGAGTTATGGTCATAATTTGTTCTATGTACTTCAAACATGCTCATTACTCAATACTGCTTCTCTTGGAACTGCTTTTTACCAAATTGTACTGTCTATGAATGGATAAATTTGCAGTGTGTCGTAGCCATTAGCAAATTGAATCAGCTTCACTTTTTCCTGTGACAAAAATTTGTTGGTTATTGATACAGGAAGTATTGTACATTAGCTTTGAATCTGAAGGGTGAGGAAAATTCTGGAAAGGTATGCTATCAACGGCCATAATGTCTTTGCTTCTCATCTTAAGTTCCTCAATTAGATAGTAAAGCATGCCTCCACGAGGGTTATCTCTTTTGGGGTCAATATCTGAAACATCTATTGAAACTTTTCTAGCAGTAACTTGTGTTGAAGAAATTATGCATGTTATCATATGCACATACGTTCAGAAAGGGGAAGGGAAAACTCAATGCGAATTTCAATTGTAATCATGCATAGAAAACTTTAACTCCAATAACCTCAATGGCCATTGTTTTATAATTCTGTGTGTGATAAAATGTACCGAATCTCTTGCCTTTTACATAATACACTCTTGGACGCTTCTATATGTTTCCTCTCTCTTCGTTTTCGTTTTCGTTTTCTATTCTATATATTTATATTTCCCTAGAATTTGTTCTAAACTTTGTTGGATTTGGCCCCCGGTGTGCCAATTGTGTTATGGGTATGATGTTGTGTAATTCCCTTGTTTTTCTTCTTAAATATGCATTTTGCATGTTAATTTCTCACTTCCCGACTTCATCTCACCAATCACATGTTATATAATTGTCAAATGGATGACTACATCCTGCCCTCATGCTTTTTAAATGGTCCTGGGCTCTAACGTAATATTAAGCGCGATCCTAGTTATTCAGCAACATGTGAAAAATATCGGCAACCAAAAGAAAAGAAACTCTATTACAATTTCCACGATTAGGTTGTAGCATTTACTGGGTAAAAGATCTCTATTGCATTCAAGTGCTTTAGATGAATGCATTCTGCTTTTCTATAATTACGATGACATAAAAGAACTAATTTTCCTAATGATGCTTTTAAGTTTCTAATTTTTCAGTTCTTATCTTGTTGTTTTGCTTTACTGGCAAAATTAATAAAATTTTTATGTACTTGTACTTATATTTTTGTTCTTTCAATTTGATAGGTCATTGCTGCTCTTACTTATCAAATAATTCCAGCTGATACACAGTATGCTGAGATTCCTCTTGCTGCTGTTAGTTCAATCTACCAACACAAGGTAGATCCTTGTTGCTGTTGTCACTGCTGACTGAAATTTTGCAACTCCAGTCTCTCTATTGTGGGTACTGACGAGATTTCAGGATCCATGAGTAATGATGTACATGAAATTGTATGGTAGGGCTTGGTTCTCGAGTTTTAGAACTGATACCCACACTAGGATACAGTTTCAATATCCGAAATTTCCACCGTGCTTATTTATTTGAATCCTCACATGTAGGCTAGGACATGTTTTCCAGCTACTGCTTTGCAAGCATCTATTTTCAATAAATGGGTGGCTCTGTTAGTGTCTGTTTTATGAAACAATATCAGACTTAAACTAGGGCCTTTCTACGCTTTAAGTTTCAATACCATATTGATGTACTTAATCTATAAGCTTAAACTGTTCGAGAGGCACCACCTGTATAGACATTTCTGGAACCATTTAAATATTGTCTCCAGGAGTCGTGTATAGACTTTTTCATGTACCCACCTTATTCTAGTGTTGTATCGCTACATAATTTGTGGAAATTGCAGGGAATTGGTTGCTTGTTATACACAGAGTTGAAGAAAAGACTGCAGGATGTAGGTATTCACTCTATATTATGTTGGGGAGATGAAGAGTCCAAAGGATTTTGGTTAAAACAGGTAGTTATCTAATTGTACTTGCTTGAAATTGGTTCCAGAAAAAGTTACTGATTATTTATCATTTTTTACCTTAAAATTTGTTGAATACCTGTCATCTTCTGTGTAATAGATTAATGAGTAGTTTCTGCAAAAATTTGAATTTGGAAAGGGCGGGGAGGGCAGGAAGTTTGGTCGACATCTATATACAATTTATAAACAATTTATAAGTCACTGGTCACAAATTATGACTAGGTTTAATTTTGTGGCTGCTGAACTTGAAATCATTCTTACTTTGCCGGCACCAAATAGAGAGGAGGAAAGGATTTTTGTAGCTGCCACAAATTTTACTGGGAATAAGGCTTACTTTATTGTTGCTTGCAATAGTCCTTTCTATCATTGGCATTTCATTTTTGTGAGACCTTAAAACTTTGCAGGGTTTTGTAGCAATTGGAGAGGTAGACAAAAAGGGTAAAGCTCGCAGACTCCCTATTAAACCAGATATCCGAAGAGCGTTATGCTTTCCTGGTGGTTCAACTCTCATGGTTACTCATCTTAGCAAGGACAGTTCACCTAACTCTTCAAGGAATCTAAGGCTGCCAATTTCTGAGAAGCAAAAGCTAACAAGTATTAAAGACAATCACGACACTCCCAACGAAATAAGTAGGAGAGAATGTTCACAGAAGCTGGTTGCTGGGAGGCTTTCTATAGGTGGTATGTTAAATCTTTTTATTTCTGGGTGTGTGAATGCATACATTGCCCTCTGTTGCTGGTCGATCATACTGAAAATAAGCAAAACAGTAGTTTGAGCTGCTCGGGGAGCAAATATCATATATACATTGTTCTCTTCTAAGCTATGATATTTGTGCTCTATGCAAATGCTAGTTTTATGGAAAACCGATTGTTCCTTTTGAATTGGTTTTGTTTATTTTATATATTTTTTGGTATATAATAGGTTGCAAACATGCCAATCCTGTGCCAACCACAGGCCACCGTAGTAATGCTGATAGTTCTGAAGTAATTAAAAGTGGAACTGAAGCAGGTTTGGAGCAATGCTCTTGTTCTGAGTTGGGAACTAAAAAAAGATTATGGGAAGCCTCACATACCTCACTGAAGTCAAAAAAAGTTAAGGGCACCCATATAATTGATTGTCAGCTGGGTTCTGACGACTCTGTTTCAGGCAAGGCTGGAAGAAATGAATGTTGTTTTACCCATAATAGTTACTCTGCAATTTCCAGAAGCAAATCCTCCCCTTCTCCAAACTGCTTTTCAACCAACAGCTCTTTCAAAGAGAATAATGATGGCATTGCTTGTCATGTCCCTACTGAAGATTGTGGTGCACAGGAAGTCCTGTTGAGTGGGCATTTATTTAATATTATGCTGATGAATATTGCTGATGATAACAAGAAGTCAAATCTGAAAAAGGTATTGCCTAATGTTGTACTTGTCAATCTCGGACTGATCATAGTTCTTTATTTGTCAAGATCATGGGGAAATTGATTGAGAACTGTTTGTTCTGCTCGTTTACATACACAAAAGAATAGTGCTTTCTAATTCCTCTCTGGTAATGAATTTAACCTGATATGGCTCTCTTTCTGATAGTTCATATAAAATTGTGTTGCTGGTGTAGATAATTGAAGAACTTGGTGGGCGCGTTACTTCTGATGGAAGCGTAAGCACTCATGTTATCACTGGAAAAGTGAGAAAAACCTTGAACTTTTGTACCGCTCTTCTGTTCGGGTCAGATTTTCTCTCTTGTTATCCTTCATTTCTAAATTAAAAGTAACTGATTCCATTTCTAATCTCTGCGATACATTTTAAATAAGTCTAATGTATGTTATGCAGAGCTTGGATCGTCTCACCGAGTTGGTTAAAACAAAGTTTCAGGGAGGGCAGATTTGTTGGTTAGTACCATGTGCTGTTTTCCTTACATTCTCAAAACAATATTAATATGTAATAGAGTCTCACTTCTTACTCCACAGATGAAATGCCATTCATGTTAAAAGATGAAGAATACGAGACTAAGTACAAAACCGAGCTGAAATCTGCAGTTTTTAGAGCTAAAGCAAGTGCCCAAGCATTGCTTAAAGGTCTTGATGTATGCTTTGCAGCTCATGTGCAACCCCCAGTCGCAACCCTATCGACCATCGTTACTTCTGCTGGAGGAAATGTAAGTAATCAAAGGTTTTCCTATAATTATCCCTCTGAAACAAGTATATATTAAACCAAATTGAATGGTATAATGCTGAAATTTTATATTCACGTGATCGAGTGAGTTGTTTGGCAAGATAGATTGTAGTTCACTGGACTCGTATGTTTACAGTTTCACTAGAATCGTATGTTTACGGTTTTAGATAAGACTCAATTTGATTCTTTTTACAGGTTATTAGAGGACTGGGGAAGGTGAATGAAGCATCAAAAACTATCTTCATAGCAAGTGAAGAGGACATGGAGGAAGCTCTATTGGCTGTGAAGAAGGGGATTTGGACATTTAGCAGTGATTGGCTAATGAACTGTATCATGAGGCAAGACCTTGATTTGGAGGCCCCTCAATTTGCAGAATCCCTCTAATTTATTTGACTCAAATGTAAATGCGTTCTGCTAGGACAAATATTTACTAGAATTTCCTTTTTGTAGATGAAACTGGACTTGCTGGCCAGCATGAGCTACATAATTATTTTTATTTATGTTTATTTAATTTAGGATAAAGTAATACAAAAGATCTCCAATTTTTAAGTTAGTTTCCAGTTGAATTTGCAACTTTTTTCTAGAGAAATATAGGTATCATTTATCCAAAGGAAAATTTTTACTAATGTTTTCCAAAATAATAAAATTATTGTTACAACATAAATTTTTTTTAAAAAATAACATTATTTATCACAAACTATTAGGAAGAAAAGAGTTATACTATTTACACCCACGTTTTTAATGCCACACACCCATATTTTATGAAATGGACAAATATACCCTTGTAAGTCGATAAAGGATGGACGAGGACGTATGGAAAATATCGGCTATCGTTGGCCGAGCAAGTATATAGATGCCCAGCCAAGGGTGGCCAACGGTGTAACGGCCTTGCTCAGCCACAGATGGCCGAGCATGGCATGCCAAAGATGGCCGAGCGTGCATGGCCATGCTCAGCCAAGGATGGCCGAGCGTGGCCATGCATGCTCGGCCTCAGCCATCCTTGACCGAGCAGGCCATTCTCTGTTTTTTTTTCTTTCTTTCTTTTCTTTCTTTCTTCTTTCTTTTTCATAATGCGGGTGAATAACCATATGTTAATTATAGAATTAATAACCACGTGTCAAAAAATTTGTAGAATAAGAAAATTAATTAAAAACTACTAACAAATAAGGAAAAATAATTCTAGCCAAATTAAATCACCGTATGCATATTTGGGTGATAAAATAAAATTAAAAACAAATAAAAGAAAAATCTAAATTATTCCAAAAATAAAAAAAACGCTGATTTCAGGGCCTAAATGCGTTCAGATGCCCAAAATCCATCGTACATCACTGCAAAGTAGTGTGCTCAACTCGTGGCATCGAGCTACCCCAAATCGATATATTATTTGCCCAAAACGGAGCTCGGATTCCAAATCTGTAAAATACGGTTTTGTCCATTTCGATCCAACTCATACATTACATGTTCCTTCCCCAAATCAAAAAATAATACCAAAAAAATATTAATTACATTCTATAATGAATTTAAAAAAAAAAAAAGAAGGATAATCAAGGATGGCCGACATGGATGCTCGGCTCGGCCATGGATTAATAATTATTAGTCCTCTAAATATAAATAATTATTATCATAAATAAATAATTAATATTATTCACACGTCATTATTATTAAATATAGACTAATTACATTATTAATTTTTTTAAAAAAATTAAAAAAAAAGCCATTTTGGATGCTCGGCCGAAGGTGGCCGAGCATCCAAAGTGGCTCGGCCATCCTCGGCCGAGCCCCCTTTTGGATGCTCGACCGAACATGGCTGAGCATCCAAAATGACTTTCTTTTCCCTAGACACGCAGCATTATATGAGGGTAAATGGGTATTTCAGCATAAAGTGGGTGTAAGGGATTAAAATTGTGGGTGTGGATAATAAGACTCCGAAGAAAATTTCAGCGAAAAAGTGAAATAACTATTCTGTTTGTTGTCTTTTTTTGAAAAATCCTTCTCTAATTCATTCCAGAATTCTTAAAGATTTTTAATTTTTTGAAAGAAGTTATTTTTACGATCGAATTTTACCGCGATGATCATGAGGGTGTTAGCATCAAATCGAAAATATATTTTAATGCATTTTTTTTAAATTTCAAATTTGGTCAACTAAAACATTCATATATCTCCTCACTCATTAAATCTCCACCATCTAACTCCACTCATTCTCTTTTCTTATTCATAAAAATATATTAAAACTCATCCGCTAACACGGTATGAGCAATACAAGAAGAGTTTTTTGAAAGTGGAAGACGTTTTTCAATAAACACTTAACCTCCACTACTAGTGGGTGTCTCAGAACATTCCCTCTGTTTTGCCGGAGCCGCTTGCAAACTTCGACTACAGAAGCCCAAATAAAATAAAGAAATTACATACGCAAGCCGTCTTTTCCGGCGACCGGATTTTTGAAACGGTTGCTAAAAATGGCGGTAGAGTGTTGGTGTTCTTCAACTCCCTCCTTTAATTCTGTATTTGGTTGCCCCAAATGGAAACCTCCAGTTGCTACAGCTTCCCCGATTAGGAAGTTCAGTTCGAGATTAACTATTCGAGCTTCTCGCGAACCCTTGGATGACGTCAACCATAAGTTCTACAAAGAACAAGGTCTCTCTCTCTCTCTCTCTCTCTCTCTCTCTCTTTTTTTTTTTTTTTTTAACAAGGCCTTCCTCGATGTGTATAATTGTATCAATATCTAGGTTTACCGTTACAAGTAATTAATGTCCCAAGTGAGGAGGATTTTACTATCTGAGTTAATATACTAGTACATTCTATAGAATATGGTCGACTCTTGGTTTATGGTACTCCATATGTTATGAATCAAACCTCCCTGTCTATCAATCAAAGGGTAATGGTTGTAATGTCACTTACTCCTGGAGAGAAGACTCCAGATAGATTGCATCTTTTCGAGGATCCATTTGTTTAATATATCAATATGATAGTCTAGTGTTTGCCTCTTGGATTGGTTGTAATTGCTTGGTTTCATGTAGGTATTGTTGCTTTGAGAAAAAGGATTGAGGATTTAATTATGCGAGCGGAGATATTAGGGGCGACAGCCTTAGAAGATGAAGAAGCAAGGCATGTTAAGCAAGAAGAAATTATTCGGGATCATGTCTTGTGGGATGACCCGGCGAAATCAAATGAAATCCTCATTAAGCTAGCCGACAGTGCCAAGGTTGTTCATGCCCTTAAAGACCTAAAGTTCAAGGTAGTGTTGGCTCATTTGTTTATTATATATATACTTATTATTTTCAAAAATTATAAATCTATAAATCTCTACTGCAGGCCGAGGAAGCTAAACTTATCATGGAGCTCGCATTAATGGATACTGTAAATTATGAGCTTCTCAAGCAAGCATATTTGGCATCTATAGATGTAAACAAGTTTTTGGATAAGTATGAGCTGTCCAAGGCTCTTAATAAGCCATATGAGATTGAGGGAGCATGCCTTGTGGTTGAATCTAGATGTGGAGACATGTATTCAGAGGTTTGTGGTTTGAGAATCCTGTTTGCTATTCTAGAGTTATTTTCAAAATCATCAATGAGGGCTGATTTGACTTGGGAAAAGATTCTATTGTTCTATAATCTGCTATTAACTTTGACTATCTGAAGTTTTACTCCGTAGCTCACAAGCTATTATTCTAAACCAAATTCTTTTAGTGGTTTGTTTTTCAGATAGTAAAGTATAGAAAATGTTTCAGTTTAGGATTGCCATGAGCATCCCCAACACAGCTTGTAATACATCCATGAATATTTCGGTTGAATATTTGAGCTGATACATGCTATTGTATGAGTCTTTTGAAATTGTTGGGACATGGTGTTATTTTAGCTGATTAGCACTCAGGTCCATGTGCAATTTTTTACACACCCCCCACAGCTTGTAGTACATCCATGAATATTTTGGTTGGATTGTTGAGCTTCCTTACATGCTATCATATGAGTGAATTTAAATTGTTGGAACAAGGTGTTCTTTGAGCGGATTAGCACTCAGGTCCATGTTTAACTTTTGACACACAGCTTTTAATTTTTTCACACACAGCATGTAGTACATCCATGAATATTTTGGTTGAATCTTTAAGCTTTTTGTACATGGTATCATATGAGTAACTTGAAATTGTTGGGACATGGAGGGTGATTGGCTTTCAGTTCAATATTTAATTTTTGACAATAAATATATCTTCTCTGTTTTGACCTTGCTGTAAATTCTATTCAGATATGGGCGGCACAACTCACTCGAATGTACACGAAATGGGCTGAGAAGCAAGGCCATGCAGTGAGGATAGTTGAGAAATGTCCTACAAATAATGGAGGTATCAAGTCAGCCACTATCGAATTCGAATTCAGGTTTGCATATGGCTATCTATCAGGGGAAAAAGGCTTGCACCGAATGATTGGAAGTCCTAAGACTGAATCTACTTCTCCTGAGGTACGAGTTTCTCTTGTATAACATAAGACCCATAAATTCCTTGTTATGATTAAATTGATATTGATGATATGGAAAAGCTGATGATATGGCATATTGTTCTGTGTTTGAACTTCCCCTAGATCTTCATTTTTTCATGCTGGAGTTTCTATTTCTGTATTTATAGCTCTATGATCTCAAATCTGTGAGAAAGGAGTTTCATCTTCTCATCTAATATCTATAATTAATGTTAAATCACTGTCGAACAGTCAAATTCTTTACCAAGGTCCATAGTTCAGATATGATTTTTTGCATCACTATTGATAATATTTTGTAGGTTAGCGTAGCAGCTGTGGATGTGATTCCTTTATTCCTTAAATCATCATCCGAACTATTAATCAATGACAACGATTTACTAGTCTCTTGCCCATCATCTTCTGACAAACCGAGCAAGATTTCTTCATCAGTTTGCCTACAGCATATTCCAACTGGTCTACAAGTCCAATCAACAGGTGAGGGAATTTTCCCCGAAGTAATTCACTACATTTAGCCAATTTTACCAACAATATTATGAGTTGATCGATATTTCGTGGGACGCACAAGCACTACTCACTTCTCCGGTACTCATTTTGTACTGGTATAGTTCACCGGTGATAAATATACATGTTTTGGACTCTAGGCACACAGCAACTAAGCAAAGCCTCCAATATACAATTTGATAGACATTACCTGGGACCTTCAAACCTACTTACTTTTCCAGTACTCATTTTGTACTTTGTAGTTCTGGGGCCGTAACTGTACGTGTTTTGGACTCCATGCAAGCATCAAAGCCAGCAATACACACACACACACATTGAATCTGTTCAACATTTTAGAAGCGTCATCCAAATTTCAATCAATAAGAAAAGATGAGCAAGACAAAGTAAAAAGAAGGCCAATGAAAAAGCTATTCTCTTTGCAGGTGAAAGGAGCCGTGTGGCTAACAAGATTAAGGCCTTAAACAGGTTGAAGGCTAAACTTCTCGTTCTTTTGAAGGACCAAGATGTATCAGATGTGAGAAGCATAAAGAAGAATGCCCACATTGATAACTTGTGGAGTCAAGAGACTCGAACGTACATGTTGCAACCCACCAAGATGGTAAAAGATGTGAAAACTGGTGTCCAACTTCCTGATGTAAATGCTGTGTTAAACGGAAATATAGACTCCCTTATTGCGGCTCATGTTAGCAGTAGACAGACATACAACGTTGTTTAACCAGCTTCTGTTTTGATTTTAGGGTTGTTGGTATCAAACATTCTTTTCTACTGCATTTGCTGCTTATTTTCGGGTTTGATGACAACTTATTGCTGTTGGGAATATGTTGTTTTTTGTGCATGCTAGTTCACACTAATAACTCTCATGTAATGTGTCAAAATCTTGTAAAGTGAAATAAAACTAATGGAGATATCAATTTTATTAGATTTTGATCTACAAGTAGCACTACTCGTGTGGCTATCCATAGTGCATTTCTTGAGGAGTACATAACACATCACCATGTGGTATTAATAGATTTTTACGGCGATTATATTTACCCATTTGTTAAGTGCAACCTTCAGCAAATTAATTCACTAGTTGATAGTGATTAGAAAGCAAAATCTTTGTCAGAACAATGAAATAGATGATGGAAACAAAATTATTCTTTAAAAAATCTTTGTGAAACAAGCCGTCAAATTTAAACATTTATTTAAAAAATGCTCAATTTATTCAATACAAAAATAACTTTCTATTTTCACTATATTCTATTACTTTTACGTTTTTACCATAAGTTCATTAAATATTCCTAATAACAACGACAACAATAACAATAACAATAATAACAACAACAACAATAATAATAATAATAATTCTTTTTAAACTTTACAAGAAAGCTCTAAACTAAGGGGTTGTTTGATTGGGTATAAAGTTAATATGCGCGGTATTCCGTATAAAAATGTGTGGTTAATATTATTTTGGAAAATGTGTGTGGTTGAAAATGAGTATGAGGTATACGAAATTGCGTGCGGATAAATTATATACCAAATAGAACAAGGCCTAAAACCATTCATTTTTTCACTTTCACCAAAATAATAATAATAATAATAATAATAATAATAATAATCATGTTTTCTACTTTTCAAAAAGAAAAAGAAACTGTTATTTTTTTCTAATTTTTGTTTATTATTTGGCGAATATAGTGGACTAGTGGCTATAGAGCTCGACATTCGGGGTATAAGGACACGTGGCGACATCGTTCGGCGCTGCGGCGCTGCCCGCCACAATTTTTTGGCGGTTCAATATTTTCACTCTGAAAACTGCTAACTCAAGCCACTCTTGCTTACGCCACGCTTTGTGCGAGTTCCCATGATTCAAATTGTGAAATTAGGGTTTCACGATTTAACAATCAGGAGGTATACATATTGCTACAACAATAATGATCTTATTGTTTAGGTTCAATTCGTAACTTTTATTTCTTTAAATTAGCTTTTTTGCAGTGAATTATAGAAGCACGAAATTTCGAGGTCCGTCCGCTGTGAAATTAAAATTAATGAGTTCTAAAAGACCTCGTTCTAGTGAGGCATGTTTTGTGTTCATTAGTGTGTTTTTCAGTAATTTTGGATTTGCAATTAAGTGATTTTTGATTGTGCATAACGGATTTTCGTTGGAATAAATGGGACAATGTTAGGTAAAGTGAGCCTTTCGGAAATGATTCTGAGCATGTAGAGAAAATGACGGTTCAGTAGCCGAGGTCGAGGTTGAGGTAAATGTACAGTTCTTAGGGTGAAATGAAATTAATTATTTTCTGGTATAAATTTGACCATTGAAGTGTTTGAGAGGGGGAACAAATTTGGCTTGCGCGTAAAATTCACACTGCAATTCATTTCAACGAGCTTATGGCCATTAGGATTGGAGAACAAAGACATCTTCTTCTCTGCTTAATTTTTTGAATTTGTAGGACAATGGGGATTCCTGCCAAGGGAACTAAGCAGGAACTCGTCTCTGCCTTGAAGAATTCTTTGAACAGTCAAATAAATGGTATTTTTTCCTTGTGCTGTTGTTAATGTCCAATGCTGCTACGTATAGTGAAACTCATTTGAGATCGATTTCTTACCAAGATTTTCTACCACCTGTAATCAAGAATTTATCTTTTAATTGCAGGTGAAGGTTCTTTGAACCGTATTAATCAAGTGGTGACTGAAGATGAGCCAAACATCACTGAAAACAATTCAAAAAGAAAATCCGAAGGATTATCAACTAAAAAGAATGTCCAAATCACAGACGACGATTCAGAGCTTTCTGGAACTAAACGGACAAAGAGAAATGCGTAGAAATCTCCTGCAAACACCGTTGATGTCAAAATTTCGCAGAATGTGACGAAAGAAGAGTTAAAGATTCAATCAACTGATGCAAAAGGTTTTCTTGTTTTATCTCCTCACTGATGTTCTCTCACTGGAAGTATTATTATTACTCTGACCTTATTCATTAAACTATCTCAAATCAATAAGTGGATCATGATGATATCAGGTAAAGCATCCATTCCGACAAAGCCAAAAGCTTCTTTGAGAACAACTTCTGCAAAATTTAAAGCTCCAGAGTGTGTTGATCTTGTCATAGACGAACCTTGGACTATTTTGCTAACAAGAAGCCACAAAAAGGGTGGATTGCTTACAATCCCAAAACAATGAGGCCGCTGCCTCTTGCTGCTGATGCACCACATTTGAAGTTATTAATGTCTTGGAATGTCAATGGTTTAAGAGCTTTAGTGAAGTTGGAGGGCTTCTCTGCATTGCAACGTGCACAAAGAGAGAATTTCGATGAATTATGCTTGCAAGAGAGTAAACTCCAGGCAAGTAGTTAGACTTCGTTTTCTAATTTGAGAAACAAAATTGGAGTTTACTGCTTCTACTAGGATAGATAAGGGGTAGAGACACTCCTCCAGAGGCCCCTTGTAGACACTCCTCCAGAGGCCCCTTGTATGTTATTCTTGCATGCATTCCCAAATAGTTGGCTAGACATTATGAGTCGATAGCTGTCTGTATGTATGTGTGTGGGGGTGGGGGGAAAGAAAATACGTAGACATATGAAATATTTTATGTTCTGTCCAAACATGGGAAGCATTCCTTTGGACATGCAGTGTCTCAAAATTAGGTTATTCTGGTGCAGCTATTATTTCACGGGTATGTTCTTTTTTCTCTTGTACTTGTTCCAGTTTGGAAGATCCAATTTCATACTGTCTGCAATTGTCTTCACATTTTATAGACTCATTTCCCTTTTTCCATCTGGCAGATAAAGCCACTTTCTGTCAAATCTGGTCTGGGGATATCAGATCATGATACCGAAGGATGTCATGTAACTGTGGAATTTGATGATTTCTATTTGTTGAGTGGTTATGTTCCCAATTCTGGCGATGGTCTTAGCAGACTGGTAAATGATCGATTATGCTGTCCATTTTCTACTTTTCATTCACTTGCTTTCTAGAGAATTGATCAAAATTACTTTGCTAGTCATAGAGAGTTGGTGAGTGGGATCCTTCACTTAGCAACTACATGAAAGTAAGTCTTACTCAACTGATGCATGTATGCTACCAAATACTAAACTTCCTCCCCTTTCCATTGGCATGTTTTTAAGGTTTTCTTCCCACTCCCTATACACTAGTTTAGTATCTCTTCCAATTCATGCAATAGGTGTATATCTTGCCAAAAGAACTATATCAGACATGAAGTTCCTTAGTTAAATATTTGGTTTGTTTAGTTAAATATTTGGTTTATTTCCAACAATCCGTGGGAATCATTTTTCTTCCAACTATTATTGAGATCTTGATTTGGAATATTAGTGGTTCAATGAATATTGATCCAAATTATACATTACTCCATTTTCGTTCTTTTTTTGACATTCTTAAATGGGCTAAAGTGCCATATATGTATTTTTTTATGAGATAATTGCCACATTAGTATTTTTTATTATTCCGGCACCATTAAAGTATTGTTACTGATTCCGATCACCATATTGGCCCAAATTGTTCCCGAAGTAATATTATGGAATAAAAAAATAAAAAATAATAATATTTTCAGTATTTTTATTTTTTATTCATTTTTATATCTTAATTAATAATATTATAATAATAATAATATAAATAAAGAATAGATCTCCACCACCTCCACCGCCACCGCCACCGCCACCTCTACCGCCACTAACTCCGGCGACTTCAAAACTAGATCTGGTGGTTTCCGACCACCAGATCGGTGTTGAACAAAATCATTCATCATTTAAACTCCAACTTCAAACTTGAATTCAATTTCATGAAGATTTAGATTTTCACAATCCACCAGATTCACTTTTCCAGATTCACACATTTATACATACCTTTCTTTTGTCTTTCTCGATTTTGAGATTTGACTATTTATTTCATTCATTCAACTAATCCATGCACGGATACACCAAGCTTTTGAAAATGAAGGAGATTTGGACAACCATGGCGTCGATGGCGGGGTTTGGGCGATTCTGCGAGCCTCCTCCACACCATCTTCCCACCGGAGCTCCGTTTCGCCTCCCTCAAATTCTTCCACCGCCTCCTTAATCGGTTCTCCTCCTCATCGCTACTACGACATCAACCTCCATCGCGGCGCTCGCCTCACCCTCACGCAGCGGCCTCAACTCCGCCACCATCACCTTGACCTCTCCAAAACGACCGCTCCTCGACACCTATAATGGCGCCACCATCAAGTGGGAACACGTCGTCACTCGGCCGAAAATTTGAGACATTCTCGTGGCGGCGTTGCCGAGGTGAAACCAGGTTTCACCCTCCGCATGAAGAAGAACCGAGAAGTTGTCTTAGGTTCCTACCAGATCTGGTGGTTTTCGACCACCAAATCTAGTTTTGGAGTCGCCGGAGTTCACCGGAGTTGGAGGCGGTGGTGCCGGGCCGGTGGCGGTGGAGATGGTGGAGATGCATGGTGACTAAATTTTACTTTTTTTTTAAAGGGTTGGAAAATTTTATTAGTTAAAAAGGGTTGGAAATTAATAAATTAAAGGAAATTTAATTTTTTATTGTATAAAATCCCTCTGGCGGCAAATTTGGGCCGATATGGTGGTCGGAGTGACTAGAAATACTTTAATGGCGCCGGAGCAATAAAAAATACTAATGTGGGGATTACCTCATAAAAAAAATACCTACATGGCACTTTAGCCTTCTTAAATGTGATGGGCTGATTCTTCATTTTCATTATATACAAGCCAACTCAACTCATATGTACAATTTATCTGTCGCCTCTCGTTCTTCTATTGTTTCTTGCCTAGTCTTTATTTCTCCATATGAACAAGCAAGATTTGCTACAAAATATTTTTAGTTTATCCATTGCCTTTTCATTCTTTTTTCTTCTATATTTTGGTGAATATGAAAGGGTGCATTTAACTACATGAGGGAACTTACACGGAAGTTGACATCCACAATCCCGCTGTATTATTCCCGACATAAATTTAGAGTTTGTCTACATAGACGTTTGCATTACTAATTAAATACAGATAAATTCATTCAAAAAAAGAAATGAAAAATACATATATATCATTTTATGTTTCAAATTTTCAATTATAAATACTAAAATAAATATATTTTCTAATCTCAATGATAAATTTGAATAAATCTTCTGCATTAATAATTTAGATAAAGTATTATTGATAAATATCTAAGAGAATTCAAGAGGGAGGAATGAAAAAATAGTTGGAAACTTGAGCTCGAACAAAAAGCAAAAAATTATACTCACAAAATAACCTTGTAAGATACAAAAAGGATTTTCGAATTGTATGCGGCAACATTAATTGATTCTTATCAATAATTAACTAATTTATTAAGCAGATTAATTGAATGCAAAAGTTTAATGCTTTTAATATATATAACATGTATCATTGATTTTATTGGATTTCTATCTTTGCCACTTATAACAACCTTCAAACATGTACAAGTTGTAAGTGTAGATGCTATGATGTACAACTGACATTGACTGACCATTTTTTAACAAAAGACAGACATGCAAGAGCGATTGCCTTTGACTTTTTTAATACAATCTATTGATACTGGAAATTGAATTGAATTTGGGCCATATTCAGTTCAAAATTTTATTTTTTATGTTTGCCACTATTAGTTAAAATTTTTTGTTATTATAATACACAGATACTAAATATTGAATTGATTTTAGGCCATACCAAAGTTGAATTTTCCTTTTTTAATTATACCACTATTAGTCAAAATTAATAAAATCAAACAGCAAACAATATCAATCAGTAAAACATTGTCCATTTGTCATATTAAATTCGATTTTTCCTTTTCAATATAATTCGAGTGAAAATTTGCCCTTTTTTTTTATAAATAAAGGCGTGTCATAATTTAAGTTTTCCTCTTTTATTAGTCATAGAGAGTATCAATCAATAAATCATATATTCAAATGCGTTTTATATATAGAATCAAACTAAAAAAGAATAAATAATTAACATTTATTTCTAAATTCAAAATTGCTTTTTATCTTTTTAAATGGGAAATTTGGGCATTTGATAAAAAATGGTTTTAGCGCATTTTTTATCTGAATTAAAAAAAACATAACTCAAATTGTACAAAAAATTTGGTGCGTATTTGGTCCATTTGCATGGAATTCGTCCACTTTTGTTGTTCACTATTTCAAATTTTATTATTTTGCCCTTTTCTTCAAGTGTATTTTCGTCATTTGATTTAGAAAAAATTGCACAAATGGTCCAAAGCTTTGGGGCTTATTACAATCAGGTCTCAAAGTTTGGAATATATATAAATTATTCCAAATTTTAATTAAATTTCAAAATTTTACTTTTATTTTTTATATATGTTTAATACTAATTAGATAGTTTTATTTGAAAATTTTCAATACTATAACATTTGTTCGTATTAATATCTTATTTTTTCTAAAAATTCTCTAAAATGATATTCGTACATATTTTGGTTTTAAACAACAATTATAACTATTGTATCCCCACGAATTTTTTTAGTATGGATGTATCCTTGTAAAAATTATACGGAATGTAGAAAAATAATAAAATAAATATATCATTGAAATTAAGCAGTTTTTATCAAAAATTAGGAAATTGGCACAAATTTTCCAAATTAAAATTATTAAATTTATCGAACTAATTTGGTCATAGTTAAATAATTTTTGTTGAAAGTTTTATAAATATTAACACGCACTTTCAGTGACCGTATAACTTTTGAAAAGTCTCTTTTGTATTAATTGCAAACCAACAATTAATAATGTGAAAGAAAAATTACTAAGCAATAACTAGAAATTCATATAATTGTTATACCACCATAAACTATAACTTGGATATTAACGAAAACATACCAAATTTAATAAAAAAATTTGTAGAAATAAAATAACATTTTTCCTGAAAAAAATATATAGCAACAAAAACTAAATTAAAAAAATAATAAAAAAAGAAAGAAAGAAGAAGAAACCAGCACCGCAGGCCCCACTCACCCCACCTGTAAAAACCACCAGCAGTTCTCGCTGCTGGTGGGTGCAACCACAGATCTGGTGGTGGTGTTCACCATTGCTGGTTGTACATTCTAACGGTGGACATTTGAAAGGACATAGAAAGCCTAGAGGGGAACTCCTAAATCCTACTTTCTCGTTTCAATCCTCTAATTCAACGTATAAATCTTGAAAACCCTCATTTGAGAATTGAACCTTGCTCCTATGGAGAAATCATCGAAGATCAAAGAGCCTGCAATCGTGATCCCTTACAATGCGGCACATCAACTTCCGATGCCCCAGTAGTGTTACGTGGGTGAAAATCCATATCAATCCGGTGCTGTGCCACCAAACGCCGTCGTTGGAGACCCAAAGGGAGTTCCTCTTAAGTAGACTATTTATCGAGATACGCCCAGCAGCAGTGCTGGTGTTTCGAACACCACCATTAGATCTATTGTGGTGTTCAAAACACCACCACCCACCAGCAGAGGCAGTTGCTGGTGATTCTTAGAGATGGGTAGGGGTTACGGTGTTGGTTTCTTATTTTTTTTATTTAGTTTTTATTGCTATATTTTTTGGGAAAATGTTATTTTATTTCTATAAATTTTTTTATTAAATTCGGTATATTTTCGTTAATATCCAAGTTATAGTTTATGGCAATATAACAATTACATTTTTTTCTAGTTATTTGTTAATAATTTTCCTTTTAATATTTTTAGTTATTGGTTTGCAATTAATACGAAAGAAACTTTTCAAAAGTTATACTGTCAATGAAAGTGCGTGTTTATATTTATAAAATTTTCAATACAAATTATTTAACCATGACCAAACTAGTTCTATAAATTAACTAATTTTAATTTTGGAAAATTTGTGCCAATTTCCAAATTTCGATAAAAACTGCTTAATTTTAATGAGATATTAATTTTATTATTTTTCTACGTTCGGTATAATTTTTATAGTGATATATCTATGCTAAAAATTTTTATGGGGATACAATAGTTATTTTTGTTGTTTAAAACGAAAATATGTGTGAATATTATTACAAAGTATTTTTTGAAAATTTAAGATATTAATATTAATGCGAACAAACACTATAGTTTTGAAAATTTTCGATAAAAACTATCTAATTAGTATCAAATTAATTGGATATAATTAATTATGGATCACATAAATAAATATATATATATATATAATAAAAAGTAAAACGCGGAATATAATTAAAATTTGGACAAATATATACATGTTTCAAACTTTGGGACCAGATCGTCATAAGCCCCAAAGCTTAGGACGATTTGAGCAATTTTTTCTAAGTCAAATGAAGAAAATCCCCTCAAGGAAAAGGAAAAAAGAGTATAATTTGAAGTAATTAATGACAAAAGTGGACGGATTTCATCCAAATGGACCAGATGCACAACAATTTTTTTGGACCATTTGCGCCCTTTTTTTAATTCGAACAAAAAATGCATTGAAGCAACTTTTTTTTTTGGGTACCAAATGCCCCAATTTCCCCTTTTAATTTGTATAAAATAACATTTTTTTAATAGGGCCGAACTAAAAAAGAAAATCAGATTTAGGATTTATTTCTAAATTCGATTTTTCCTCTATTTTTTAAGAAAATGCATGCCAACGTATCAATAATGCAATACCAATATTGCACTATGCCTAGTCTGCACAACACATTTAATTATATATATATATATATATATATAAGATGGGTAAAATACCAGATTGGTATTTAAAAAAGTGTACTTTCGACAATTGGGAATTTAAAAAATTTCGGCAAAAATAAAAATTGAGATTCTGACAATTAAGTATTTTCCATTGGCCTTTGGTAGAATCTTGATGAAAATAATAATATTTTCAATTTTTTGTATTTTTATTTATTTTTACATTTTGTATATAATTTCTGTATTTTTTTATTCATATTTATTTATTGATTAATATTAATATTATAAATAAACAACAAAAAAGGAAATTGGCTCAAATGGTCCCCAAAAAAATTCACTCAATGCGATTTTAGTCCAAAATAAAAATATCTTTTGCATTAGATACGGGCACATTTTGATTATAATGAACTGTTAACAATAAGTATAATTATTGTATCTTCGTAATATTTTAGGAGTCTACCGCTATAAAAATATATCGAATATAAACAAATAATAGACTAAATAAAAAATTGAAAACCTCACCCCGCTGCAATGGTTAACGATAAATATAGCAATGTTTAAAAAAATTCTTTAGTATTAAAAAAACGCACATTTTGATTATAACTGACAGTTAATACTAAATATAATTATTATACCTACATAAATTTTTGATACGAATATATCACTGTAGAAAAATACATAATGGGAAAGTGAATAAAAATAAAAAGTTGAAAATATTATTATTTTAATCAAGATTCCACCGTCAGCCAACGTCAAATACTTAATTCTCGTAATCTCAATTTTTAAATACCAATTTGCCATCTGGATTTTTTAAAATATCAAATCACCGAAAATGTGTTTTTTTAAATACCGATTTGGTATTTTAGCCTATAAAAGATTAATTCAAAAATTAAAATACATATAACAAAGGTTAATTCTCATTTTTTAAATTAATTTAATTGGTATTGCAAATTATAACTTTGATCGCTTATCACATTTTCATTAATGCATGCCATACTAAACAAACCAAAAAAAATTGGTACAGGTAATATTTTGACAAAAAATGAAGAGATGATTAAATGATAATTTTAATAATTATTTTTTGAGTAGCCTAGGAAATGACGAAATGGGACATGGAAGTTATCATTTTCCATTCCTTTTTTCATTGATTAATTATTCATTATGAATTTATTATTTAACTACTCATTATTTGATCTTAAAAAATTACCCATTATTTGAACCGCTCAATGCACATTATCTTTGAAAACTTTCGAAAACTTCCCTTTTAATGTTGTAAAAATATAAAAAAAGAGTTTTTCTTCAATTTTTTAAATATGTAATTTTTAAAAATTTTAAAAACAGCAGCCAACATGATACGGTGCCATGTTAGCACTTCAATTTTTTTATTAAGAACATATATATATAATTTGAACATTAAGATGTACATAAAATAATTAAAATATAATATCCAAAATTTAGAATGTATGAAGAAAATGTTAATTCTCATTTTCATAATTAATTTAATAGGCATTGTAAGTTGTGATTTTGATTTCTTATCACATTTTTATTAATGCATGTAACACTGAGTATAAAAGAATTAGAAAAATTATATAAATTAATTTGAAAATTAGAATACATATAAAAATAAGTAAAATACCTATAAAAAAGTAAAATAAGGAAAACAGTACCAAATAAGGAAAATAGAATAAATTAAACAAGGAAAACAACTAACCTCTTACAAACAATATCAAACATGACATGTCCCGTTCTGTTGCCAACACGTTGGCAACATAAGTTGCCAACACCCCCATTTTGGGAGGAAAAAAAGATAGAGGCCGGGTGAGACCCCCCACCATCAGGGGGCAGTTATGTATTATTTATCTCACTTGACGTAAATTCCAAAAAAAATAAAAAAAAAATATTTCAAAAAAAAAAATTTTGGCGGTGACGTGGTGCCCTGTGAGGGCGCCACATCACACATGTTGGCATTAGATCATTCACCCAAACATGACACTGCTACCTAAGCACTTTGCCTGTGTGACACTTCAAATTTTATAATATTAGGATAAGATTAGGATTAGGATTAGGATTAGGGTTAGGATAAGGATTAGGGTACGATTACATTTTTCGTGTTGTATAAATTTACTTAGTTTTGCAAAACTGGTAATGCCCTTGTACGGTTCAATTTCTTTGAATTTAACAGCAAAAATGAGATTTATAAATTGGATTCATCATATAGCTAGTTTCATCTCATAGTAACACTAATCAATCTTGACTGTTGGATATGGCTACTACAAATGGACTTCGAACTTTATACTTCATATTCGTCCATGTAATTGAGAGCCAAACATGTCCTTTACAATAGAAGACTTTAGCCTGAAAGTCACTCACTTGACGAGTTAAGTATTAGTTATGGTGTACAAGACCCAATAGTTAGGCCGAGTTATTCGAGTTTGGGCCTAATTAATTAATAATAGATTAATTAAAGGGTCAAGTTACTTGGAGCTTAAGAAATCCCAAGCTCAGCAAGTTTATTATAAACCTATAAATAACCCATTATTATTTCATAACTTAATAAGTGATTGTCTCTAAATTCTCTCTAAAACTTAGCTAGCACTAGGATTTAGAGAGGGTTTCCCACTACGAAGGTGTTCGTAATTCAAGAAGGGTCTTGACGTGTGGATCACCATTGGAGACCGGATGAATGGACGCTATGGAGATGAAAGAACGAACGAGAGATTCACCGCGAAATCCGTTTTTATATCGGTAATCTCTAATCACAAATCTCACATAAGAAACGAGTAGATCCGGTTTTGAATTGCCTCTCTTTGTATTTCGCTGTGCATGTTTATTGGGCAATTTCTAACAGTGATATCAGAGCCAACTCGTTCTCTTGTTGAGATTTGTTAAATTCTTTGTTCTATTAACAATTGTTGTTGTACATCGATTTGATTTGGGTCATAACAAGTACATATTATTTATGAAATAATATTTATAAAATTTATGTTGGAGGAATAAATCTGGATTGTATATGATTCGAATTCTTCTATTCCTTCACGTGGATGAACAAAAACAAAAAAAAAGGCAGCTAGTGGCGGTACAAGCCACCGCTGGAAATTGTTCCAGCGACTCCCTGAGCATCTGTTGCAACGTTCAGACCGATGCAATAGCGGCTTTGCTACTATTGCTGTGTCTTTGAAACGCGGCGACAACGTGGAGAAGCGGCGCCATTGCTGCGAACCAGCAGCTGACCCGATCTTCTTTGGCGTCGGCAGTGATGCCCAAGCTGCTCGTATCCGGCCTCAAAAACGCCGTATTTCGATGCAGGAAGGGCTAGGGTTCGAAACCCTAAACCCCAATCGGGAATTCAGATTTGGGGATGGGGGGTTCTATGCAATTTTTTAAATTGCAAAGGACCCCCTGAATTCTATTAATTGTTAAGTTGACCCATTTGTATATTGCATTGGGATCCCCTTTTAATGAGGAGTTTATAAATTAGTTGCTAGGGTCTAAAGTGCAGTTTTGGAAGCTTGAAAAATCCGATTCTTTTTTTCCTCCTTTTAATTGAGTCAAAAATTTCAACTTAGCAAAATTGTTTGGCCAAAATTTTATTGGATTGTGTTGAGATTTTGACTTAATTGTGATTTTACTGTTAATTGCAAATTTGACCCTCAATATATAATTTTTGAAAGCATATGTTAAAGTTTGACTTTAATATAGTTGACAAAACAAAGAGTTGTTTTGTAAATCTCCTCTTAGTGATAAAATTAAGTAATTAATGAGGTTAATTATAAATTATCATGGAATTAATTGGTCGATATGATTAACTAATTAATTTTGATCTTATCAACAAAAAAAATTATTTTGGAAATCCCTTCCTTGTGATAAAGTTAAATAATTAATGAGATTAATTATGCGACTTTATGGAATTGATTGGTTAATGTGATTAACTAATAGAATTGATTTAGTGAGTCCCCTCTCGTTAATAAAATTAATTGGTTAATTAGATTAATTATAAAATTTTATTAGTTAATATGATTAACTAATTATATTTTGATATGATGGACAAAATAAAGAGTTATTTTACAGATCTCCCCCTCATAATAAAATTAAATAATTGATTAGATTAATTATATAATTTTATTGATGAACTATTAATTAGTTAATACGCTTAACTAATTAATATTCGTTTGGTTCGTTTATTTATTGGTTTAAAATGTTTAGCCAAGTAATATTATTACCAAAATTTAGAAATTGAAATAATTGTTAATATTAGATATTATGGATGATTATGGATGGGACAAATGTGATTGGATGAATATATGGTTTTATTCCTTACTTCAGTTAGTGGCATGTGTGCCTATTATTAATTTGGGCCTACGTGCCAATTAATACTTAATTCAATTTCGGACCTACGAGTCTATATTTTTGGCGTATGTGCCAACTAGTATTGGATATTAGTTGGAGCAGAAGATAGAGATCACTGGAGTTAACCAACAAAGAATGAAGGCATTGTCCTTTAGGAATTGACCAACTAGTTTTCCTCCTGGCTCGGGAAAACTGGACAGAAATACATCCATAATCATCCATTAAATTATATTATGGTTGCTGATTGCATTGTTGATGTTTATTATTATGCATGACATTATTGATGAGACTAATCCCCTTAAAATGACATGAAATTCATGATTAAAAGTTAATCCATACCTTCCAATGTTACGGTGAAAAATTCAACTTCCATTGTGAGACATGTGATGCCTCTGAACATTGGGTTGAATTTAACTAAATTTATTTCTTGTTGAGTAACTCAAGGATAGGATAAAGTGAAAATCCCTATTTCAGTTTATCATCGATTCACCCAGATCGATCGACTCATGCCGCCGTCCAAGATTGGCATCTAGCAATGTGTCATGGCAATCCATGTGATGGGACAAGTCATATGGTAATGACAAAACCTTTACATGTGCGGTTACCATGGAACTATAATCCCTTCATCAATATAACCCAATTGGTTCAAAGATATGGATTCGCGTCAATCTCATTCAACCAGCCATGTTGTTCGCTTTCAACTCAACGTTGAGTAAATTAATGATTGTAATTGAAAACTCTTTTCAATCTCACAATTCCACATTGGCCAAGGATTTTACATCAATTTAATTGGGCGAAATACAGGTTATAATCTCCCGTTATCCAGGAGTGATGAATCCTTTATTGAATACTCACAACCTTCATGCATCTCTCACTATACCCGTACGGAATTTCCAGTCAACCCATGGTTAGAGTATCCTTCAATGTCCGCCAAAGCAAAGCCATCCTTACATAAGGTTCTATGGTATTCTCAAGTCAAAGGACCAATTCCACATCGCGCATTAGAGATCAACCACTGACGCAAGGATAACTATCCATGTAGTATCTCTAAGCGGGTCATCCAGATGCTTGTTTTACTAATGAAGCATTCATGTGTCCATCCAAATGTCTTCACATTCTAACTTGTGAGATCAGCTACTTTCTTCTTAAGAAAGAGATGCGACACATGCCAGTCTATCCGCAATAACAATATCCGGGTTTTGTTATTGCTACGACCAGGGATAATTTAAAAATAAGTGCCAAAAACGTTTATCTCACTATCACAACACCTTGTGATTAACAGGTTTTCCCATATTTATTGTACGGACTCTATTATTTTAGTTGTTATGATAAAACAATGTAAATATGCAAAATAATAGATCTGCCATTCAAGTGCATCTATTAATTAGGTGTTTACGCACATCAATATCCAATATAGATTGCAACACCAAAATTTTATAAAAACAAATCCAAATGCTATTGTATCTAATACATATAGCTTCATCATGGCCATCACGAGTATACTATGACATCCACTATCTCAAAAGATCTTTTGTATTCGTTTTATCCTTTTATCATTTCGTTGTATCATCTCTTCTAAAGAAATATATTACCCTAATACACATTTAGATCATTGATGAGACTTGGGTTTCCTTCGCTTGTGCGGTAGCTCCATTGTTATCACAAATCTGTATTGGATCAACAATGCTAGGAAAACATTCAAGTCCAATTAAGAACTTAATGATCTAAACCGCTTCTCTTGCTACTTCCAAAGTAACTGTGTATTGAGTTGTATTCATCTAGAACCTTTTCAGTTGACCATGCTACTTTATGAGTAATAGTCTTTTCGAATTGGGATTAGTCTATAGTCTTTGAAGACTGAGAACTGACCCTTGCAAATCTTTGAATTCTCAATTCAATTTCTCCATAATAACATATATTTAGTGCTTCTCAAGCATCGAATAATGTTCTTTGACCACTATTTAATGTTTTCCACATCGTTTTCTTGGAAACTTTCTTTCCCCTCCAAAACATGTGAAACATTTGGTCTAGTACATAGTATCGCATGAATCTTATCTATGCAATCTCTTTCAACCCGTGTTCTCCAACACCTTTTGAGAGTATAGTCCCATCACTATATGATAGATGACTCTTTTATGAAAGATTTTCTAAAGATTTCATCTATGTACTTGGATTCAGATAGGCTAAACACTTTTCTAGATCTATCTATATAGATCTTTATCCCAAAATTACATGTAACCATTTTCTAAATCCTTAATGAAGAAAACCTTGAACTTTCACTGGAGCTATCATTTTCTAACAACGTATATCACCATACTGTATTAGAAACACGATCATACTCCCACTAACTTCTTGTACACACTATTCATACTCATTTATGACAAAATCAAACTATTTGATTGTCTCATCAAAATGAAGTTTTCAACTCCTCTTGGGTGTGTCGACATGCTTGATTTGATCTTATAGATTCAAAACTTTTAGGTTGCATCAGATACAACGTGATCAAGATTAAGTTTTGAAAACCATTTCTCAAACAAGAGCATCTACGGTAATTAGAATTCAAATTAACAGAGACACGATTATAGATGTGAATTTTGCTCTCAAATGCAACATTTGTATTTGATTGCAGCATTCTCTATTAGTCTTGTCTTGTGAGCATTACGATCCATGTCAATTGGTTGTTTGTAAGCTAATTTACAAACTATAGGTCTAAACCATTCTATAACTAAAATCCATACATTGATTTTAGTACATGGAGCTTAGTTTGAATTCTAGCGTATCAATCTATACCTTTTAAGTAAATACCTTGACTTTTACCTTTTACAAACCGCAGGCTCGTCATCCAGGACTAGCAGCACCATATTGATAGTTATAAGATCACATCTTACTATAGATGAACCCTGACATGGTTTACATGGAGCCGGTATGTTATTAAGAAAATTTCTTCTTTGTTAGTTTGCACCTCATCAAAAATGAAGTTTAGAAACTAGTTCATCTAGTCGGTTAATCTCTTTTGTGATCTCTTGAACTCTTTCAAGATCTATTCTACTCCCACTGTCCTTTTAGGAAAAACAATTTCTCCAAGATTGGATCATACTTTGACAAGATGACTCTAATCTTAAAAGTGAGAATAGTGATATGCAACAATTTTTCCTTTTGAATATCTACCAAGAGACTTCTTTCACGCATCATCTTAAGCATTATAACTTAAAACTATTTTGAGTTTTATCTACGACCTAGGTAGAACACTATTTAGTGTGTTCCTTGCAATCGCTATTGCATATCTCCAAAATAATTTTAGAACGAATTGTTAAGTATAATGATTAAATTGCATCATATTGATATGAACAATTTCTCTAATTATACACCATTAGATTGGTGGTGTATATCCCCAAATTCATTGAATGAGAATCTCATTCTTCTAATTCTATCCTTAAATAATCTTCACTTCGATCATATCGTAGCGTGAGAATATTCCCCAATTAGCTTCCCTCTCTTGCTTGAACCCATTTGAACATTTCAAAGCTTTCATACTTAAAGTCCACCAAGTATAAGATACTACATCTCAGATGTAGTCATCTTTAAACTTGATGACGTAGGAAAGGCTAATATCCGACTTTCGTACATATTTTCTCAAATACATCAGTATGAATTAGGATTAATATATTTTGATGCCAGAATAGGATATAATTATCTTTATACCTCTTTTGTTTTCTATTCAAACAATAGACCTTTTAGAAAACAAATATTACTGATCTTATTTCAATAGTTGATTCTATTATATGATTGCAAACAGCTATTGTTCTTTAATCTTAATGGATCAACAATCTATGTCCTCACATGAATAGAAATAATGTTCGTCGCAAGAACATGTTCATAATATTTATTCTAAAACACAACAAAAGGGTAACGAAAATAATAGATATTGAATGAAGTAACATTTATTTCATTTCCTATTATAGGTCCTATTACCTTAATTTGCAGTGAACTTTCCCATTTAAGTCTCAAACATATTTAAATATGGGATCTTCATCCGGTATCTAATACCCAAAAGACTCAAAAACGGGTTTTTGATAACTTGTGACTTGAAGCAGAATTTTCTCCAAGATTCTTTTCTTCAAATGGTTATGCTTGCCTCACAGTTCCATGCCAATTTTCTTTGTCTCTACAAAGTGTTATTGGCTTTGGATATGTCTTTATATGCTTCAATTGTTAGTTTGATCTCCCAAAATCTTTCTCAAAGTTCCTTTGAGACTTTTTCTAAGTCTCGTTAGGGATGTTAATATCAAAACTTATCATATTAGCGATAGGTTTAACAGTTTGGGCATACCAAATAGATTAGTGGGTATTGTGAATCTTATTCACATTTTGATTCACAACAAATTGTGATAAGCTATCAGGCAATGAATATTGAACTAAGTCAACATTTGACTTGTTATTCATCAAGCCTTCAAATAGTATTTCGGATTTTATATTGTCTAGTTCATGAATCAACTCCTCGAGATGATCAATAATAACAATATAAATACCCATACCCATATGTGACATTTACAACTCATAACTGCAAGTATCATACTGTATTATGATCATCACATGATCTTTGTAAATCTACATTGTCCTAGCGAGACTATCTTAGTAGGATTTTTGGATAATCTGTTTTTGATATATTTTAATTTATATGTGAGAACAATTCTCACATTTATGATGTTAGCCTAAAATCAGTCCAGTGAATTTGCTGACATTGAGTTCATTTTTCATATTTGAGTACAGTACTCAAGTAGATCCGGGAGTTTGTCAGCATCAAGTATGCTTCTCAAACTCAAAACATTACATGCAATAAAGTTAACAAAATATGGATTTTCATTAAATTAACTATACTCCCACTGAATCAATGATCCCCAACATTGATAGAAAATAATTTTTCAACTTTAATCAGTGGCCTAGGATCCCGTTTGTTCAATTAGAACCTTGAGTTACTGGGCGCGTTTGTCGCGGCGCGCCAAAGTTTGATTTTTATTTCCTTACTCGGTTTCAAAACTACAAATTAATGTAGAAGTGGTAAGTAAGGGTCGAACCCAAGAGAAACGGTGCTTAATCTAGTTGTCTTTATCAATTAATATAGGAAATGAGGGTTTTGAGAAAATTGAATAAAAATAGACATGAAAATGACAAAATAAAATAGATAAATTAATTAAAGAAATATCTAATTCTCGGGTTCGGTTGTGTCAACAACTTGTGTTTATCTTTCCCATGCAACGTGTTACTATTCCTTCTTCAATTTATCAACTCTCAATTAACTAAGAAGCTCTGATTAACGAATTCTTCCTTAAGTGTATTAAATTAAAGTGAGTTCTTTAACTTAACATCTAGCTATTAGATAACCCTAAACAAGCTCTTAGGATTTAATGCAAAGCTAGTATGAAATGAATGAGAAGAATGAGTTGAATTAGATGAATAATGTCACAAGCTCGAATTAATGCATCTAAGTTGATTTGTTAATAAATATGCACGATATTCATTTGCTATTTTGGATTGGAATCTAATGATAATTATGGATCAAGAGTTCCAATCCTAGCATGTAACTTGAATTTACAGATTAATTGATTCAATTGGCCAAAGTGAATGCAATAATCACATAAACTCAAAAACGGGTTTACAAGCATAACAAACCAACAAATTGAAGTGGAGGAATAAATAAAACGTTACTAAAGAATTAGAAAAGATAATAACATGTTAATTGAACACAACGTCCCCCTCGAACTAGATAGAAAAGTCTTAACTACTCATAATTGCGGGGTTTCATACTTTTTAGCGAGTGTTTGCCTTGTATCACCACCATTATATGATAGATTATGCAAAATATAGTAAACAAGTAAATAAATACTAAGAAATAAATAGAGAAATAAAAGGGAAAAGAGAACTTAGCGAAGAATTGATCCGCCGGAATATGAAAAGCTAAAATCTTCAAGCTAAAACTAAGAACAAATGAAGAAGAGAATTTTATTGAAGAGAAAGTTGGAGAGAACTACTAGCTAATTCTATTCCACTAAGTTGTGTCTTTCCTTCCTTACAAATGCCTCTATTTATAGGCAAAATTTCACAAGAAAACATGATAAAAAATTGTACAACTACTCCATTATGATTCCACTAATTGGTAACCACCAAATCATGATCTTAAATTGCTCAATTAGTTCAAATGTTGTATCATGGTATAGGTAAGCATCTTGGCTGAATTGTGCAATTGGAATTTCCTTTTTTTGATATTTTAATAGAAAGTTATGAATTTTCTACCAAAACATGACCCAAGAAATCCTCCATTCACATCACTCTCGGTTTTGCCTATTTTGGACCATGATATAATCCGAATCATTTGAAGACGTCAACATCAAAGTTGTAGCCCTCTGAGTGTCCTTTCCAACAACAGAAAGTTCAGGTCAATCCGAATTTTGTAGCAAAAGTTATGGTCAAATTACTGAACTGCGGCAGTAAATTCGAGCTGCTGATTTTTTACGCTTTGTCCTTTCTCTTCAAATGGCCATAACTTTCACTAGGAAACTCCGATTTGGGATCCGACAAAAATGTGGAAATCCTCTTTTGATATTCTTTGATATTGGTACAAGAAAAATTGTAAAAACAACTTTTCATAAAATTGCATCGAAGGCCCTCCATCTTTGAATTTGCTTGCATTTCGGTCCCAAGTTCCGTTTTCGCTTCGTTTTTATCCATTTTTGCTCCTTTTGATTTCTTGTGACTCTAAACACACAATAAAAGGAAAACACATAAAAATAAACATATAATACTAATAAAACACACAAATACGTAAAATAGAAGAGTTATTTAAGTGTTTTTCTAGCACTTATCAGTTACTCAACAAACCCTAATTGACATTCAGGTAGATACACTTATCAATCATATCTCCATATGACCCCTAGATCATCAAGCAGATAACTATTTATCTTGTACATCTGATGTATTAACTTGACATGCCTCTAAAATCTATTTTCTCGAGTTACTCAATAAGAAATAAATTCAGTCAAATTCGATCCAACGTTCAGAGACATCGCATGTCTCACAGTGAAGAACATTTCCTACGATCGAGCAACCTTGAGTTACTCAACAAGTTGACTACGATTGTGGAAGTCAAATTTTTCACCGTAACATTGGAAAGCATGGATTAACATTTAATCGTGAATTTAATATCATTTTTAAGGGGATCGGTCTCATCAATAATATAATGCATAACAATCAGCATCAACCATGCAATCATCAAGCATAATAAAACTAGTGGATGATTATGGATGTATTTCTATCTAGTTTTTTAGAGCCAAGAAGAAAACTAGCTGGTCAATTCCTAGGGGACAATGTCTTCGTTGGTTAATTCCGGTGATCTCCATCTTCTACTCCAACTTGTATCCGATACTAGTTGGCACATACGCCGTATCATATAGACTAGCAGGTCCGAAATTAAATTAAAAATCAATTGGCACGTAGGCCCAAATTAATAATGGGCACGCAGGCCTCCAACTTAGATAACAAAGAAATAAAACCACACATTGATTCAATCACATTAGTCCGGTTCATAATCATCCACAATATCTAATATTAACAAATGTATCAATTTCTAGATTTAGGTAATAATATTATTTGTCTAAACATTTTAGAAAATAAAGAAACAAACCAAACGAATATTATTAGTTAATCGTATTAACTAATTAATAGCTCATCAACAAAATTATATGATTAATCCAATTAATTATTCAATTTTATCACAAAATAGGGGGTTTTACAAAATAACTCTTTATTTTGTCAATCATGTCAAAATTTAATCAGTCAATCATATTAACTAATTAGTTGCATATTAACACAATTTTATGATTAATCTGATTAATCTAATTAATCAATAAATTTTGCTAACAAGAGGGGACTCACAAAATAACTCGTTATTTTGTTAACCATGCATTTAATAGTTAATCAAATTAACCCGTTAATTGCATATACATATAATATTGTGATTAATCTAATTAATCATTTTAATTTTATTGTGGATAGGGGTTAACAAAATAACCCCTTATTTTGTTGACTTTGTTCCAATTTAATTAGTCAATCACATCAACTAATTAATCCACAAAGTTACATAATCAATCTCATTAATTATTTAACTTATCATATAGAATCCCCATGATGTGAATATAATTATTTCCCAAAACAAAACTCTTTTAATTGGAAAAACAATTATCAAATGTGAAAATATCCTTAAAATTGACAAACTCAATTTTTAATAGATTTTTGATAAGTGTCCAAATTGACACTTATTTATATCTTTATACTGTTAATTGGAGCAAACTTCTACTTAGATTTATGTATAATTATTGTGTTTATAGGTACTATTCCTCATGTTGGAGGCAATGAGACGAAAAGGAGGAATAATGAGCTTAAAGTGTCAAGAAACCCGAAGTCGGGACTAAAATGCAACAAATCAAAGTTGAAGGACTTCGGGTGCAATATTGGTGAAGATCTTCTTGGTCGAGTTTCTTGGGCTAACATGGAAGAGCTTGGAATATGGAGTCCAACGTTTTTTACGGATCGCAATTCCGAGTTCCAAATCAAAAGTTATGGTCGGTCGAAGATCAGGGACCAAAGTGCAACATTTCAGAAGATGAGGGAGTTTTGCGTGCAAATATTTTACGGCTGTAAGAATCCAAGTTACGGCCGTAAAAGTCACATTCTGCCATAACCCATAGAATTACTACCAGAACCCGTAAAGGCAAAAGTGCATTATTCATGCAGAGAACAAATTACGTAGTATCATATTGAGATACTGGCGTAATCGGGAGGAAAAGGGTGTTATAAGGCCCCAAAATCGTGGTTGACTTATGCCCAAAAGACCCTCAAGTCGAGTGAAGGTGAGGGAGAGAAAAGAGAAAAACTGGGGAGAACTCAGATTTTCTTTGATCTTGTCTGATTCTGGTAGTATCTCAATATGATCTGGCCGTAATTTGCTTCTCTGCATGAATAGTGCACTTTTGCCTTTACGGGTTCGGCCGTAATTCTGGGTTACGCCGTAAATCTTACGTAACGGATTCTTACGGTAGTAAAATATTTGCACGCGAGAACTCCATCATCTTACGAAATGTTGCACTTTGGTCACGATCGTCGACCGCCATAACTTTTGATCTGAACTTCGGAGTGCGATCCGTAAAAAGCGTTGGACTCCATATTCCAAGCTCTTCCATGTTAGCCCAAGAAACTCGATCAAGAAGATCTTCACCAATATTGCACCCGAAGTCCTTCAACTTTGATTTGTTGCATTTTAGTCCCGACTTCGGGTTTCTTGACACTTTAAGCTCATTATTCCTCCTTTTCGTCTCATTGCCTCCAACATGAGGAATAGTACCTATAAACACAACAATTATACATAAATCTAAGTAGAAGTTTGCTCCAATTAACAGTATAAAGATATAAATAAGTGTCAATTTGGACACTTATCACACCCCCACACTTGAGTTCTTGCTAGTCCCGAGCAAGACTATCCACAACAAACACACATAAACAAAATTAAGAATGTAAAAGAAAAACAAACAAAACAATTCTCAAGTAGAAATTGAAATTAACTCACAATTTAAACTACGTCAAAAATATTTTCAACTCGTCCATTGCAAGTAAGTAATGTCAAATCATCAATTGGATTCCAAAAGTGCGTGCTTAGCAACCCGACCCTCAATAGGAAAATATATCCTTACTCTCTCGTGATCACACCTTGCTCATTTTCTCTCGAATCCCATCCGGTGATCAGTCAAAGTGGTTGTTGCTCTCAATCACTCTTCTTTCTTTCGACACAAATGTGGGTAAATTGCACCGGCAAAATCAATAGTTTAGTAACGAGATGATTCTCCATAGTTTTGAATGCTCCAAATGACAAGCTTCTACTAGGCAATTCAAACCAACTAGCTATCTAAATCCATGATCCTCACAACCTCTCACACAATTTTTTCTTTTTGTTTCTATTTTTTTTATTGCTTCTCCAATGCAAATAGAAAACACCCCCAACAATAATGCTTCTTACCAACCCATGTAGCGAGCTTTTAGTCAGTGACTCCCGAGCTCGTCACTCAAGGCACCAGGTATAGAATACCCCGAAGAACTTAATAACTCGAGTTGATAAGGCAAGAGAATGGTGGCGCAAAAAACTTGCAAGTGAAAAAGCCAAAACTTTTTTTTCTTTCTTTTTTTTTTTTTTATAACTCTCTTTTATTCCACATGGATAGATTTCTAGCAAATGGTCATTACTTAGTTTCTACTCGTCAACCAAAGACACTCCACACAAGAAATATGCACGGAATCATCACTTTACCAAACAAATCCTCCACCGGCTCATTCAACCCCTCACTAAGGTAGAAGTGATTCAAAATGGTTGGCAATGGGAAGTATTTAAGCTCTACACTCAACCAAACCAACAACTTCTAAATCCAACTAGCAATGAGTCACAACCTCCAAATGGATAAGCAATTTTCGAAATGGCACTAGTAGCATACTTTGTGAGTTAAAATCAATTTAAACTTAAGAAAAAAAATAAACACACATAAACACAAAGAACTCACAAACACACAAACATATAAACATAAACACAAACACCTAACAACAAACTAAACACTAACTACAACAAACACAAATAATAACAATAAACAAACACACAACACCAAACTAACTAGCACACAAACAAAAACAAACTAACTAACTAAACAAACACACACTAACAAAAGCTAACATAAACAAGCACACAAGCAACAACAAACCCAACAAACACCAACATACAAACATACATAGACATATACTCCCCAAAATGTAGACGAACAAGGTAAAGGGATAACGGAACTTCCCCGGTTTAGTTCATGACTCATGGTGTCCATTTTATAGCGTAAAGGACCAATTCTTCACCCCCACACTTGTGACAATGCCTCTCTTGGATTGATAGATCTTCAAAGCACAAGGCAACTCATCTAACGACTCTTGGCCAAGGAGTGTCCTACGAGATCACAAGAAGAGAGTGATATGAGAAATAAATTTCCCAAGTGCAACAACAATGTCAAACTACTCAACTCCACACTAGTTGTTCCCAACTCTTTAACAACAAAGTTCAATAGAAATGTAACATTAAGCATCAAATGAGAAGTAGGAGTAGACACAACTTTCAATGATCATTCAATAAGAAAATGGTGGGATGAGCAATCCTCAACCACATTAACAACTTCACTAAACTCAGCTCAAAACCAATTGTTCTAAACTCCACATGTAAAGCTCAAAGAAGATATGAAAAAGTTCAAGCATCAAATGATTTTGGAGTTAAGACAATTCTTCCATAAAACTCAATGAGAAGAAATTATGAAGTGTTGAGGGGATGGGGCATTAAAGATAAATTAGGGCACAAATACACCTACTTAGAGTGAAAAGTAAATAAGTTGGGAGAGAATGCACAAGCTCAAGTAAAGCACAAGAAAATATCAACTAACTCATGCATTCCAAAAATGATAATATAACCTAGATAAAGAAAGCAATAAAAAGCAAGTAAATAAAAGGGAGAGAAATTGCTTGTTTAATGTCATTAGCTTGACACAAAAGAATGTAGCATGGATTGCTCGTCAATCCACAAAAAATGTGGCTCGGGACTTCTTGCCACATTCAACAAGTGTGACTTCCCTTTGTAGTGTAGTACACCACTTTAGTTGCGTATTGCCCAATTCAAAGTCTCTCGACTTCATCACACCCGGCTCGAATTCAACATTGTATATCTCAATTTCCTTGCCGCCAATGATGAAATCAATGGGAGCCACTTCTTCAACAAGCTCAAGACTCTTCACCTCTTCATCCACATCAAACTCTTCCACTCCTTGTTCAATGCTCGGTGTGATTTTCAGAACTTTGAGGACGTGCACTTCCTCAAGATCCTTCACCCTTCCAATTGATTAGGGAAGAGTGAAATGATGTCTTTGATGTGATGATCCAAGCTCGTCTCCTCCTCCACCTTAACTTCTTGAATAGCATCCTCTACTTTCCTTGAAAAAGGTACTTGTTGACTCTCCAAAACAAGTTTAGTAAGTTGGCCAACTTGGTTCACCAATCTTTCCATTTTTTCGTCAATGCGCTCTTGGTATTCCAATTGTTGATTGGCCAATCTAGCAAAAGCTTCTTCCCAAGCCGGCTTTTTCGCTTGAGGCTCATAAGCTTCTTGCTTAGTTTCTTGAATTGAGTAGCCCAATTGGATCAAATGGCAAGTAGAGCTGGATGCATAGCTTGACAAATCTCACAGGTTGAGAAAGAAATATGGTGCTCGCATTGTTCTTCATAGAGGCATGATTGGTTGGCCGATTGATTGCTCCAACTGGGATGTGTATAGGTATATTCCATTGGGCAATAAGATCCAAATAGCATGTTCTCTTCATCATCGTCAATGTTATCTGAAAATGAAGAATAACCTGCCATTGGAGATATCAAAGAAAACAAAATTATACACAAGAATAGCAAAATAAACTAGAATAAAGAAACTCAACACAAATGAAACCAATCCTCGGCAACGGCGCCAAAAACTTGATAGGCGTAATACACACGCACAAATATACTCCGCAAGTGTACGGGCCGTACAAGTAATAAAGTGGACTCTAGGAGTCCGGATATCGATCCCACAGGGAAAGGTATTTGTAGTTGAGTTAATAATTCTAACAAAGAGAAAACTATACACAAGAACACACAATTAAAAGAAGGAAAACCAACTATACTAATATATACTACGAAGGCAATAAAGGAAAGCAAGTAAAATGGGCACGATAGGGAATGAAACTCGGGTCAAGAGATAGATGGATAACATGTTTAGTTCAACAACGGATTAGCATAACTTATATTGAGTGAACTCATGAATCCCGACTATCTATTTATCCAAGTTTTATCTCCATTCATGCCCATTTCATTTTCTTTAGTTTTAGTTGCTTTCTTAGTATAGCTTAGTTTAGTTGCTTTCTCTTCTTTTGATTGTGTGTTCTTGTGTATAGCTTTCTTTCCGCTAGAATTAGTAACTCAACTACAAATACCTTTCCCTGTGGGATCGATATCCGGACTCCTAGAGTCCACTTTATTACTTGTACGACCCGTACACTTCCTGTTCAATTGGCACGTGTGTACAAACGCCGATCAATTTTCCAAAATAATATATATGCTATAGGACTAGTTTGAGCCAAAAACAAAAAGATGGGGACCAAAACACACGTTTCTTAAACATTAGGGAAGAGGAATCCTTTTTAAAGAATGGAGGGGACCTGGGGTGCAATTTCAAAAATTGCACCTAGGCCCCCGTCTTTACCCTTCTGAAGAAACGCGGCTGGAACCTTAGTGTTAGGGTTCCGCCGCTTGGGACTGTCTTGGCGGCGGCGTTAAATCAGCCGCCACTTAAAACGTGGCGGCCGTCGTCGTTGCACCTGGCGGCGGTGACAATCGCCGCTTTGTAGCACACCGGCCACCCTTGTCATTTGCCGGCGGCCAGCTCTTCTTTATCGTCACTGTGGCGATGGTGACTCTCGCCATTGCCCATGGCGGCTGTGGTCCTGCTATTTCCGGCGAGTTCTCCATCCCCCTTTGGTGTTTTGTTGTTGGTTCATTACTTTGCTACCCAATTCCAATTGGATTGAAGGAACACGAATCATATTCATAATAATATATCCAATTCATGAATCAAATTCATAAACTAAAAATAATCCAATATGAATTCTTTAAAAAAAATATTATTTCATAACTAATATTAATTAATTACCCAAATCAAATTGTTAATTGAACAATAATCTAACAAATCTCAACAAGAAAAACGAGCTGGCTCTGATACCACTGTTAGGAATTTCCCAATAAAACATGCACAGCAGAATACAAAAATAGGCAACTCAAAACTGGATCTACTCGTTTCTTAGATGAGATCTGTGATTAGAGATTACCGAAATAGAAGCAGATTCCATGGCGAATCTCTCGTTTGTTCTTTCATCTCCATAGCCGTCCAATCGTCCGGCCTCCAATAGTAATCCACACGCCAAGACCCTTCTTGAATTATGAACACCTTTGTAGTAGGAAACCCTCTCGGAGTTCTTGTACTAGCTAAGTATGTAGAGAGAATTGAGAGACAAAAATAGTTAATCAATTATGGGACAATAGTGGGTTATTTATAGGTTTCTAATAAACCTATTGGGTCTGGGAATTTCTTAGCGCCAAGACAACTTAACCCAATCCAACTATTGGACCTTGTACACACCATACTTAACAGAAAGGAGATGATTTCTTTAGTTTAGGTAGATTATTGATGTTAATTGTTGGGATTAATTGAAATAAAAATTATTAGTCGGAAAAAATTCTTAATTAAAAAATACAAGGAAAGAACTTTAATTTTCTTTATATAAATATAGATATCGATATAGATTTTATTATTATTTTTTAAAATTTGGGGAAGCATGAAATGAGTGATATGCAGTAGTGGGCAAAAAAATCGAAACCGATTGGTTCTACCTGGAACCAGACCAAAAAAGCAAGAACCGTTGGTTTTTTGCATTTGAAAATTGGATTTGGGTCCAATACCCAAGAACCGGATGGGTCTAGTCCACTTCTCGGATATTAGACCTAAATCTGATTCTACCTCGGTATTGTTCACTATTCATTACAAAAAAAACCAAAAAAAAAGAAAGAAAAAGAAACAATCGGCAGTTAGTGTAAATTCAGATCTAACTCTTGTTCTTTTTACAATTTCAAAATAAAAAACTTTTATGTCTCCTCTTTTCAACCACACACACATTTTCAAATATATTTTCCAATACAATGTTAACCACATATTTTACGTGAACTATCGTGCATATCAAATTTGTTCCCAAAATGACAAGACCTAAGTATCTAACCCTATCTTAACAATACAGCTTCATTCTTCTCGCCTTTCGCTCATCGTGGAATCGCCAAAGCTCGTCTCTGCCTCAAGGCTCGATAGCTCGCTTCACCCATTGAGGCAATCACTGCTTATACAGTAAGTTTCTCCATCGCTAATTCTCCGTTGTTTTTCTTGTGCTTTGTTTCTTTTACACTTTTTAGCCTTGATTGATCTTTCTCTTGCTGTCTCTTTCTTGGATTTGCTTTTTAATTTGGGATGTTGTTCTTGAAGTGTAATGTTTAAATAGTTAATATTGGAAAAATTAGAAATCAAAAGCTACACGGCAAGGCTGCCTGTGATCCGAATATTGAGTCTTTTATGGACCTTACATGTGAAGCTATTGCACGCCATTTGGAAGGGAAAATAGTAGCTGAGGCCAGGAAAATTTTGGGCACCACAGATGATTAGTTATTTAGTGATGCTTAAACTTTTCAAACTCCTTAGTATCTTTGTTAATTAGTTATGCTTGAAGCTTTTAATTATTATTAAGATAAGATGTTAATTCAAAATAATAATAATAATAATTAGAGAATTTTATGATTTATAGGAACCTTTGATTCTTAGTTTCTTACTGGTGGGTTTTAGAAAATCAAGGACAGTGAGAGAATTGTGGCATCAAATTGATTCTAGCCACAAGATTCACCTATTATTCTAATTGATGCACTTGGTCAATTGTTGGCAAAAATGACCTTTTGCACATTACTACTGCTGCTTTTTTTGCTACTGCTAGGATTGCAGTTTGGCTGCTTTTGTGCCACTATTGCTGTTGGTTTTATGCTGTTGCTGAAACTGTTTGCATTATTGTTTCTATTTTTTTTGCTACTCCTGGAATTGTAGTTTGGCTGCTTTTGTGCTACTGCGACTGTTTGTTTTATGCTACTATTGAAACAGCTTTTGCATTACTGCTGCAACTGCTTTTGCACCACTGCTGCTTTTTTTTGCCACTGCTAGGACTACATTTCTTGCCTATTGCTGTTGCTGATTTCCTATTTTGCCTGATGTTAATTGTGATTGACTTATTGTTGTTTTAGTCATTTTGTAGTTGCAAAGAACTGATGGAAGTAATTAATGAAACAAGCTACTGTGTGCTATTGTTGGTTAAGAACTTAAGATATGTTGCTATTTGTCCTTTTGCTTCATTAGGTGTCATTGCTTGGAAGAAGCTTTTGCATAAAGTGGGACTTTATTTTCCTTTCCTTAGTTAAGTAATATTTAATTTGTGTAGGTTTGAAATAACAAGAACTCGATGGAACCGGAACCGGACATGTACTTTTTTTTGAAGGAACCGAATGGTTCCGTTTTTTGTAGAACCGAAATTTATGGTTCGGTTTTGAATAACGAACTACCAGGAACCAAAATCGAAACGCTGACTCTTGGACATATGAGTGCGTTTTGAAAGAAGAAGATTGTGTATTTTGCAAAGTTTCAAAGTAAATAAAGAAAATACTAAAAATGGTATACTTGAAAATTGTAAAGACATTTTAGTCAAGTATTTTAAAAAAAAGACATCAATGGCATATGTTTCAACATAGATGGACCAAAACATCCTTACTGAGTTGGATTTAGTAGGGTTGCAACTGGGGCACATCACTTCCATCATTCTCTTCTTTTAATTCCATCATTCTCTTCTTTTAAAAAATGAGCCACTCATTGTTCCCTCACCGGCAACCACTCTTCTAACTGGTGCAATCCCTCGTTTAATCAGTGCAATCATCTTACTGGTGCAAGCCATTAAATAATCGGTGCAATCTGTGTGGTGGCTATTGTCTTTGCTAAGGCTTGATAGTAGAAAATTTGGCATTAATTTCTCTGTCGTCCGGTAGCGATGGTGGTGAAATAGATTGGACGGTGGTATATTTATTACAGTAGCTTGAGAGCTTAATAGTGTGCTGGTCATTGGAATTTTTTTACCGAAACATCAGAAAGTACATATATTTTATATTATATAGGATATATAATCTTGCGACTGTTTATCTTCTCCAGAGACAAGTTCATTTTCTTCGGTGACTGGTCCAATTCTAGCTCTACTTCATCTACTCTTCAAATTTCATAAAAGATGGGGAGCGAATTAATGGAGAAATTTGATGCCATTTTTCAACAATTCCACCCATGATGTCGACTGTGGTGGGTGAGGAAGAAAAAGACCAGCCTTTGTAAGAGGTAGGAATTAATTGCATTAACGTTGACAAGCTGGAAAAGCAAAAAAGGTCGGTGATTTTGTAGAATCTAGATCAATCAACTATAGTACAATGAAAGGGTAGTTTGGGCAATCCAATGTGAAGAAAATATGGTTTGCAAAAATGGTACGTGAAAGAAGTGCAATTAGTGTGTGTTCGTGTGAGATTTTTGTTGCCTAAAAACTAGTTAAAAGTGGCTTTTTGGGTAGGTAGTGGTGAGAGCCATTGGATGTGTGGTTAATAATAAGTGATGATGTGAAATGTATAATTGATATTGATATTTGATTTTGATTTTTAGTAGTAGATGATTTTTAGGTAAAAAAAATTGGAGGCAAACAAAAACTTTACCCAAGTTCCCCTTTTTACCTCGACCCATTTGTCTAAGCAGTCCGAGTAAGCAGTTTAAACCTAAACCCAAGTTAGAAAATACCCAGTTTCCTCTCGTTTGTTCTTTCGCTCAGATCTGCTGAATCCTCGAAGAGTCAGAGCACAGACGATCGACGACTAGACAACCACACGAAGAAGGAATACCCCTCTGTCACGCGAAATTGCCCTTGCCCCTTTGGCAGTCAGGCTTCCTTATTCAATCATTCCGTCCGTTGGTGTGCTCGTGCTTTGATTTATTATTATTATTATTATTATTATTATTATTATTATTATTATTATTATTATTATTATTATTATTATTATTATTATTATTATTATTATTATTATTATTATTTGGTTTCTGTTTTCAGATTCCAGGTAGACTAGATTCTGCTATGTAATGCTTCTAATTTCTTCCATTTTACAAAACATTTATCAATTTTTCCATTTCAGAAGCATTAGGGAATTGAACAGTGCTACCCTCAACGATTGCTCAATCCAAGGTTCTGAACTGTCGATTTTCTGATATTTCTACCGCTGCTCAAATCCAGTTCTTATTTTCGCAGATAAAGTCCAAGGCGTGACGAAGTGTGAAGCTTGTGTTTTACAAACTCTTGTAACTCAATTACAATTTTATTTGGTTATTTAATTTTTCATTGAGCACAGGGTTCAATTAATCGCATTCTTGTGCTTTTCTTTAGTCCCTCAGTTTTCTAGGGATGCAGGGACGGATTCAGGAAATTCGTTCGGCTAGACCGGCCTGTCACATACTCGTAGCTTTCACCAAATAACGTGCGGCCTTAGCGTTTCCCAAATTCCGCTGCCCCTTGTGGTAATCATACCAAATAAGTATTTGTTGGACGAAGAAAGCCAAGTTAAGAAAACATTGACACACAAAAGCTAGAATACTATCAAGAGAGTTAGGAAGAATCTATGAGATCTTTATTGCCTTGCAACGTCTTGGATAATTACAAATGAAGGGCAAGAACCCTATTTATAGTTCCCACTTCATTTGAATGGACAGTGGTGATCAATTTGATCTAGCGGCCTACATTCGTCATCTAGAATCCTTTACAATTCTCTAAAAAATATCTAAAATATTTACATGATTATTTATAAGGGATTATTCTAGATACAAAACTTAGAATACTCAACGTCTTGTGTAGAAGCTTTCTATAGAATTCTAATTGTATTTCCAACAAATCTATCTCTAGAACCTTTTAAAAAGCCTTGGGGCGTGACAAGCCATTGACCGTTGACGATTGTTGACTAATGATATAAATAATTACTAATATAGACATAAATGCACCAAAATATAAAGAAATCATATAATATTATTAAAATATAGACTACTAAACCCCAAAATAATAAAAGAAAGAATTTAATGTTATTTCAGTTTGAACTCGAGACTTCATTTTGTTGTCAATAAGTGTTAAATTTTGTATTAAACTAGAAGTAATAGCTGGATTAGACATTACATTTAGGTTGAAAAAGACGTTTCATAACTTGTAAATCAATTTAAAACACATAAAATTTGCAAAAATATATTAAAATCTCAAAAAAAGAGAGAAAGAAAGAATTGGAAAAAGAACTTAAACAATAATTGTCCGTTCAAATCAATAATTAACTAAATTAATTATTAACTAAATCCTTAATATAAAAGAAAAATAATCAACAAAGATCCCCTATTGATTCAGTTTCAATACTAAACTAACCAAACTAAACGAAATACTCTAAATAAAAAATTAACTAACCATACCCTAGTTCTCTTTTATACTAAATAGTTAAATCAAAATTAAGTTTAAACTAAACCTAAGATAAATAAACTTTAGAGGGTGTTAGCATCATATTTTTAATATATTTTTTTTAAATTTTAAATTTGATCAAACAAATCACATTCATATATCTTTCTACTCATTAAATCTCCACCATCTAAGTCCACTCATTCTCTCTCTTCCTACTCATAAAAATAAATTAAAATTCATCCGCTAACACACTCTAAATTAATTTCATTAGTGTAAAATTCAAATCAACTATAAAGTAAGAGTATGGGTGTGTTAGAGAATATATTATAATGGTTTTTAAAGATTTTTAATATAAAAGATGAGAGAGAATGAGTTGAGTTGAGTGGTTGAAATTTATAGATGTAATTGATTTAGGGTAAAAAAATAAATAAAAAATTTATAAAAAATGATAAAAAGTGAAAAAATAATTGAAAAATGGGGTATAATGACCCCAAAATAAAATACACGTGAAAAACAACCTTTAACAATTCAATTTCAAGTACATAAATTGAATTCCGAGACGCACGCATAGAGAAGCCTGAAGGATGAGTTGGGTTTGTTGATATTAGGCCCCCATTTTGCTATAAACGTCCACAAAAATGGCCCAATTTAAAATGAAAAACACCCAAACCCTGCAGTATTCATCTTCTTGCTTAGTACGATCTCTGGTTTTCTGGGCATCTGCCGGTGAGTATAGAGACCTTCCTGCGGATCCAGCACGCGCTGCTGCGAAGCCTCGACAGGTGCTGGATCCGCCACTGTAAGGATGGGAGTGGAAGAGGAGAATTCTTCACTGCCGAATGATTTACAACAACAATGGTGCGATTACCTATCACACGTGTGTGCGCGTGTATGGATATTATATGTAACTGTAGTATGCTCGATGTTCTAATATTTTTGGAGTTGTAGGTTAAAACGTCACAAGCAATCACTTGCAAGCCCGGTAAAATATGCTGTAGACAAGTTTCAATTGATTCCTGAATTTTTGAAGGTATTACTTTATTATTTAGTTTCATTGTGTAACACCTGGATCTTTTGGATCCAAGATGGAAGAACATAAGTTTTAAAATTTTGGCAAGACCCTTTTTTATTTATAACGAAGAGAGAGAAGAGAAAATCGTAACAATAACTAAGAAAATAACAAACTTGTTTCTCTAAAGGAAATCATGATCTGAAAGATTAAAGAACATAAATGAATTTACAATTGAATAATTTATTTGGCTATACTGGGTAGATTTTTATTATTTTGGAATATTTCACAAATTGTTGAATGAGCTTACATGGATTTATGATGCTAAATTGAAGCGAATAGCATCTGAAAATCGACTTTATATTTCCTCATCAGCCCACAAGAACATATTAAAGATTCATGCAATAAGGAACTAAGATTCGCCAAGTTCATTATTTGTTTATTTCTTTTCTCCACGGTTAATGTGGAAGTGTAGGTAAGAGGTCTGGTGAAGCATCATCTGGACTCCTATAACTACTTCCTGGGAACGCAAATAAAACAGATAGTTCGTGCCAATGATCTCATCACTTCTGATAGGGACCCAAGTATCTATCTGAGGTCAATATAATGTCCTTTGTGTAATTTCTTTTGTTGTATATGTTTAAAATTATGATCTTTTCCACATTGAGTCATATCATCAAGCTTGAATATTCGTAGAACTTACATATGATTCCAGTCTAGGTTTCAATTGCCTAGAAACATTCTCTTCATTCTTCTCTGCAAAATTAATTTGTTACCCTTCTAATTTTCCTTACATGGCTGGTTGCAGATACAAAAATGTCAAGATTGGTGAACCATCTATCATGAGAGATTGTGTGACTGATAAGCTTACACCCCATGCATGTCGGGTCTCAGACCTCACGTGAGTTTCTGTGCTTCTTGCACATTCTATGTATGTGTGCTTGGGTACATGATGGCTTTGGTCTAGAACTTTTCAGCTCCTCATTGGCTTGCAACATGAAGTTAGGGCTTAAAGATTTTGATGGCTATTTTTTTTTTTAAATGAGATTATGCAAAAGCTGTATCTTGTTCATACGTCGTTTTCTCGGAAAGCATCATACAACATTTTGAGTCACAATTTCTAGATTTATTTTGAAAACGGACTATTCTACTTTGCCTACCTTTAATATATATTGTTCTTTAGTCAATTGAAGTGGTGCGTCTTCGTTACTATTGCTAGATTTAGTTATTAAATTGTTTGAGATATTTATACAAGGAAGTGGGAAACAAATAATAATAATTGAACGTGGATGGTTGAATATCTTAGTCTGCCGAAAAATGACTAAACCTTATTGAAAGCCATTTGGACCAGCTGAATAATATTGAATCAGCCTGAAAAATGGGCTTGGCGTATGAATGCATTGAAATGGTTTATGGTAGGCTGAAATGGTGTGAAACACTACACGAAACTCCATGGAAACTTACTTTTAGCAATTAAGTGACAAAATGAGAAAAAAAATAAAATTCCGGGAAGTAGTAGGTAGAAGAATGGAAACTAGTACAATTCAGGCCCGAAAACAAACATGGAACAAGGTTCTCATACCATGAAAACTTTTGTGAAAATTTCATGTATTTCATAAATGACTTTTACAAGTTAAAGGCCCAAAATGTTGGAGAATACAGCAAATGATTCCCCTAAAATTTCCCCTCTGATCATACCAAAGATGTCTCTTCTCTAATTGCGCCAATCATGCAATATGTGCCATTTTATTACTCCTGTGGTTATGCTAATATGAACACAGTCGAATAGTCAACTACAAGTAATCTTTAAGGAATTGAAATTGAACGAATGACATAAAAACGATTTCTTTTGACTGATTACAGTTTCATTGGGAGCAATGGTTACCTTCTTTGTGTACTCTTTGGTATTTCCACAGAAAGGAAGAAATTCCTTTAGTTTTCTTTCTGTGGATGATTAGTCTACCTGGAAGCATGATCGCTCTACTCTTGGTTTTTGATTTTTCTACTTCATGAATCTCAGCTACGCTGCTCCGGTACATGTGGACATAGAGTATACTATTCGTGGTTTTGAAAGTTCCCTGACTAAGGTTACCTTTTCAACTAATCTATTTTTTGCTAGTGGAAGATCTTAGAATTTAACAAATTGTGTTGGACAAAATATTATAATTGTCCTTTAGAGCCTATTTATTGTTTTGTACCGTGCAGGAAGATGTTGAGATTGCAAGAATGCCTATCATGTTAAGAAGTCGTTATTGCGTATTGTATGGGAAGGATGAAGAAGAACTTGCCAAATGTGGTATATGTTATTAACTTTCCAATAGAAGTACGCATGTAGTCATATGTTCCATGGTTTTCACGGAGCCCCATTTGCACTGTCCATTATTTCTATTACGAATAATTGTTTGTACTGTTCTCCTAGGCGAATGCCCACTTGATCCCGGAGGCTATTTTATTATTAAAGGAACGGAGAAGGTGATACTTCTACCCACCATCAATTTTTGACTTGTAGTACATTTCTTGTCTTCTTGGTAAAAGAGATTGTAAGGAATGTTTTCTTGGCACCCATCTTGTTATTTATCTTTAGTGAGTGTATACATGTTATGATACAAGGGATTATCTTCCATGTAAAAGCTTGTTTGATACAATCAAAAGTCATTTTTCTCCACCATTATTTTAACCATTCATTAAGTTGGGTTGGCAACCCGCTTATATTTTCTTTTATTTGCAACCACACAACTAAAAATAATTTCTCCGATAATCTCTATCAAACATACCCTAAGATTTAACTTTCTAAGGACTCTATTATGAGTAATCAGGCAAGATATGTTACGGAATGCAGCACATTAGTTAAATGTTTGGAACTCAGGCTTAGAAAATTTAACTTATTTCAAGTTAATATTGCTCATATGAAGTAAAAATTTTCTTTTAACCCCTTAGTAGTATGGTGATAAATTCCTTTAACCTATTTTGATATATCCAAATTCCCATATGAAATGAATTGGTATGATTGCTAATACGGATTGAAAAGACTGAATAGCTCTAGCGCTGATCTCATAGGATTCGACATTTGAGCTATGGCAAGAAAATTTGGGCACAATCTAGCCATCTAAGTTAATTGAACAGAGGACAGAACAGTAGCATTTCTTGCCCATAGGGTTGTTAACATTTGTAAACTGGATTATGTTACGTTACATGTCTATGGAAATAAATTCAGCTGGATACTTGGACTGGAATGTTGATTAATGGGACTAGACTACACAACCTTGATTGCTTTGGACCCTGGATGTCATCTATATAATTTTTGTTTTTTAAATTTCAACATTGGCCCTTCGCGCGCGCACACACATGCTCCCTCCATCCTAATTATATAGGCCTTTATTCCATTTTTTGTTGTCCCAATTATGTAGGGGTTTTTCAATTCTTTTGCTATTATTCCCTCATTAATAGGCCTAATTTAAAGCCATTTGCTAGTTCCAATGACTTTTAGACTCATTAATAAGGGTAAAGTAGAAAAAATGCTCGTATTATTTACTTCTCCAATGAAAGTCTTAATTCATGTAAAAAATGATAAATGCTTATATAATTGGGATGGGGGGTAGTATATGTTATCCACATGAATCTTCACAAGGATGATTGTACCTTTAGTTTCGTATGTAACAAATGATATGATTATAATATAACATAAGATAAAAAAAGGGAATAAATGAAAAGAATACCATGCCTCCCTCCTCCCCCCTTCCCAACACACATGTATACTTCGCTTGGGTGGATGTAACAACAGCAAGGGTGGTGGAGACCACACTGGTGGTCCTCATTATTAATTATGACTGTGCCTCCCTCTTTTATGCTCTCTTATAGTTCTTCAGATGTTGCCTAAGTGCCATGTTTGTCCACCAGTCAAAGACAATATTGTCCACAAAATCGGTTGTTTGCTCAAGTGTTGCATTTGTCGGGGATAGCAGACCTAATTTTCCGATACACTTACGTTATCCATATTTCTATTCCAGCACTCGGAGTTTGGTAAGCATGGTGCTGATCTTTCTGATGTCTTTGTAGGTGATTTTGATACAGGAACAACTTTCAAAGAACAGAATAATCATTGATACTGATAAAAAACGCTGGTGAGTTATTTAACATTTGATGCCCCCCCCCCCCCCCCCCGCCCCCCGGGGCAACGGGGAGAAGGGTTTTGCTACTTCCATGTTTGAAAGCTTAAAAGTCATAGTTTTATGGAGGAGTTTGGGTTTGATTGGTAGGTTCTCTGTCCAGTAAAGTTGCTAAATTGTTGACAATTTTCAATTCTTTGAAAAGACAAATTTCTCTTTTTCTGGTGAGATTCGACACCAAATTGCTTCATGATCGTTGCATGTAACATTTGTCTTGAGTGCGGTTCAGATTTGGTTTACTTGTAGTCTAGTTCCATTTTGAGTTTCCTTACAAGTTTCACACTTCTATAGGCATCATGCATGCAAGTTTATGTTTAAGAGAATTTCGGTTGCAGGACATTGTTGTGGATCACAACTAATTAGTCTAATTTATTATTGGTACACAAATTTCTGCCATTTTGACAGTAGGAGTGTAAATTGTTGACTGTAAGACTCCACGCATCAAAAGTGCAAACATATGTTTTTTTTTGAAAAAGAAACGTCCTATATATATTACGAAAAAAGGAGTCACAAATACATGCTTGAATCTAATAATTGTCGAAAATGATCAAAACAGAACTCTACTACAAGCTAGTTGCTGGTTACAAAAGGAAGTCCAATCTCTACTAAGTTCAATTCCCTAAAATCCTTTGGTATTGTAAACCCAGGTTGTTACCCAAAACTTGATCTTCTCCATATTGTTTCTATAGTTCCTTCTCTTTCTTTAAAAATTCTTCCATTCCTTTCAAGCCACACAACCCAAGACACTGCTAGAACTGCTATCGTCCATATCTTTGATGTTCTTATATAACCCATAATCTTGCAAGCTAGTAGCTTCTTACAAGTTTGAGGCATACACCATTGGACTCGAAATTCGTGAAGCAACTTTGACCACAATTCACGAAGCATACACCACTTCTCCTCTGGTAGTAAGTTTTCCGATCTAAGGGCATCATAGGCTGATTTACATGAGAGGACTCCGCTCTTATCAGCATTCCAAATTCTGCTATCTTCCAAGAGTTCACAAAATGAAAGATTTTCAATACTGCTCATCAGGTTCACCCAGGTAGTAATCTCGCTGTCATGCAAGTTTCTTCTAAAAAGAATTTCATCCCTGTCCTGTTGTTGTTACTCCTTCATTCTCCACCCTCATGTTCTTAATGCATTTGTTCTTAGCCAATGATATTGTAGCCAATTTTGAAAATCTGTCTTTCAATGTAGTATTCCCAACCCAAACATCCTCCCAAAATTTTATTTTGTCTCCTTTGCCGATATTTTATTTAACAAAGTTTAGGAATTCTTCATACAATGTAGCAATACCTTTCCATCGGCTTCTATAAGTCATTCTCTCTCCTTTCTTAGTATCCCACAAATTTTCAGCATCTCCAAATTGACTTCTAATAACCCTGTGCCACAATGAACCACTTTCCAATGGGAACCTCCAAAGCCACTTCTCATAAGAAAAGCCCTGTTTTTTATTTCAATCTTTTCGATGCCGTGCTCACCTTGAGATTTCGGTTTGCATACCACAACCCATGAAACCAAATGGCTGCTGCTAGAAACATCACCTCCTTCCCAAAGAAAGTGCAGGCATATATTGGTATGATGTTTTGTTTGTGTGATGAACGCTTCCATTTAATTTAAAGGGGTGATTGGAAATAGATTATAATGGTTTTTAAAGGTTTTTAATGTAAAAGTGGAGAGAGAATGAGTGGAGTTGAGTGGTTGAGATTTGTGGATGTGATGGGATATGTGGATATGATTGATTTAGGAGAGAGAAAAAGTTGAAAAAAGTGGAAAAATTTGGAAAAATGTGTTCCCATTCAGGCTTTAAATTTGCAGTCTCCATATAGTAAGAAAGGAAATCTGGAACATTATTTCATTGAATGAATTCTATACAAACTACAATTCATGCGGTCAAATAACTTTACTAGAGTCGCCTAATCTATGGAATGAGAAATTATATATTATATCATAAAAATGCGACACGCAACTGTATCTCATGTTTGTTGTAAATTGCCCAGGTTCTAGCACTTGAGTGATTTTAAAATACTCCTTGGTTTTTAGTCTTGTCACTCTATCATTGTGGTCGCTTATTTGGCATCTTTTATCTATCCTGAAAACAAAAAAAAATAGGTTGGTGCATGTAGGTTTTCGTTGGGCTTAGATCCTGTGCCTTGTACTGTTCACCACCTAGCATGAAAGTTTGTGATGCACATATAATAGTGGCCAGTGGAGGTATTTGTGGTTTTGCAATTTATTTAGGCCTTCTTTTGTGGAATATATTGCCTTGAGAATTCGCGATATAGTTTCTTGTAACATGGTCATTAATTTTAGTTTTAGTGGGCCGTTTATTCTCAGAAGTGGGGTGGAGAGGCTAGAGTTTGTCTCTGGCTTTAAATCTTGTGTAGCCGGTATGTTACTTGTCTTCGGTAAGATTTACGCACTTTCGTTCATTAGAAAGTTAGGGTATGTTTGATAGAGATTATCGAAAGTGATTTTTAGATGTGTAGCTGAGAATTAAAGAGAATGTGTTTAAAATATAAAAACATTCTCAACTCAATGAATGGGCGGTTGAAAATAATGAGAGAAAATTTAATTTGCTTAAAATTGAATCTAATAGGACCTTAATGTAGATTAAGACTTCAAAATAAATAAGCTACTGATTATTGTACTTGTAGTCTCTTTTTATTCCTTTGTCCTTGTTGTGATGACACGTGAGAATAATAATAGCCCCACACAATGGCCGACCCAAAAAAGAAGAAAGCAAATGATTACGGCTTTTTTTTTTGGGTGGTTTTTGGTGGCGGTGGTGGTGGGTTGGGGGAGGCGGGGTGAAGGAGTTTGCTTAAGAGTTGTATTGGAATTTGAAACAGGGTCCCTTGGCATTTACAGAACATGGTTGGATGGATTATATGAGAGTATTAGTTGCTCACAGTAGAGCTCTCAAGCAGTTGATAAGATTGTGGATGGTTGGACAAATGATTTTGTTTCTTTTGAAGAGTATTTAACCTTTGATGTTGAATTAGTGGCATTTCATTTGGACGCTTATATGGAGGCATTGATATCGTAGCTCCGCTTTCACGAAATGATTATATACAACCTTACTCGCCTACATTAAAAAAACTATCTCCCATTTAAGAAATGCCCGAGGACTTCTATTCTGCTGGGTGACTGGTTGATATTACTTTTGTATTCTTTATAATTTTAATTCAAATCATTGATTGCTTCATTTGTACGCGGCTTCTGTCTATTATTTTGATATTGTAAGAAGCTATCTGCTTCTTAAAACATTCAAACTTTTTGTTCATATGTGATCGAGTTTTCATTGTTCAACGTCGGTGGCTGTTTTGAAGATCAGAATTATTGCCTGGAGTTCACTCAACTTATGCTCATTCCTTTCTTTGGTGTGCCTTCTTCCCTTTTCTCATTAGTCTACAAGCATCTGTCACAAGCAGTACGGAGACAACAAAAAGCAAAACAGTTATAAAAATCGAGAAGGAAAAGATATATTTGTACCTGAATCAGTTTACTGGCAAGGTTTGATATGGAAACTAATTACTTTCCCCGTGTTAATGTCTTCAAGTTGTATCTTGAATTGATTCTCATTCCTTGGTTGTTATTATATTTTCTAGGTTCCCATTATGATAGTCATGAAAGCTATGGGTATGGAGAGTGATCAAGAGGTTGTCCAGATGATTGGAAGAGATCCTCGATACAGCGAATTGCTACTCCCTTCAATAGAGGTGCACAATCTGGCACTGTACCATACTTGGCTGGTGCAGAGATCTTTCCTTTGGTGGAACTACATGTTTTTGCTAGATTATTCTTCAATTTTTATTTTTCGAGCCTGACGGTATTGAGCCTCTTAAAATAATAATAATAATAAAAATAAATAATGATTCTTTGGATTTTCAGGAAAGGCTTGGGGCTTAATCATCCCGAACCGCAAACCATATCACGTGCATTCTATTGATGTCATCTGGAACCTACTTATATGGGCTTCTCTCTTGATTTCAGGATTGTGCCAAGGAAGCTATATACACACAAGAGCAGGCACTGGAATACCTTGAGCAGAAGGTTTAAATCATAGGAAAATCTTTATGTTCCTTCATTTTCAAAAGATCTGGGGTTCATAACTTCTGCTTTTTTAATCACACATTTTTCCAAAGAAATCACTTTTCAAAAAGCTACATGCCCTCACCCCTAGAAAGAAAAAAAGAGAAGGGAAAAAAGGAAAAAAGAAACAAGATAAATCAATTAAATGCCTATTGAGTTGAATGTATTGTGCAGAAAGATATATCTATGTGCAGTGAGTGCCATTCACAAAATTTATCAACACAACATCAGTGATTGCATAAAGTCACTTTTGAAATCAATTGTATACCATATCGGTCATCTTATTGTATATAGAAGCTGTGCTTTTCTAATTTCCAAACTTTCTGCAAGGTACCTGTTTGGTTATTGACATTAATCTGATGGCATTTGGTGGGTTAGAAAGTTTGGAGTTTGGGTAGATTTCATTTATGTTTCAATCATTCTCACAATATTTTTGTGACAGGAAGGATACTATTAACTCCTCTTTTGTCTAAATAAATTGATCCAAGAGTATTAGTTTTGAATGCACATAATATGACTTTTCTGCAGAGGTACATTATTGAGAAGTCGATTTATATGCTGTGAACTTGTTACTCCTTCAGATGAATGGGATGTCAATAGAATGTATCTAATATTTCAAATTCTTGAAAGGTTGTGTGCAGAGTAGAAGGAAATGGATTTGGGACTGCAAATTTTTCGGTAATAATCAATGGCAAACCAAGGGGTAAATTTGGCGCTTCAAGAGGGTTAAGGCAAGGTGACCCACTATCACCCTTCTTGTTCATTCTAGTGGGAGATGTGCGGAGAAGATTGATTAACAAGGCATGTGACATAAAGGTTTTGGAACGATTTAAGATAGGTAGCAATAAAGTGCGGGTTTCACATCTTCAATTTGCGGATGATAATATTGTTTTCTTGGAAAATAAGGATGATAGCATTGGATACCTCATGGGAATTCTGGAGATCTTCTCAAAGAGTGCGGGATTAAAACTAAATATGGCAGAAGGTAGTGGGCCTCAATTTATCGGGGGAAAGAATTGAGAACATCGCCAATGGGGTTGGTTGTGTGAATGGTGCATGGCCGTTGAACTATCTTGGACTACTTTTGGGGGGGAATCCCAGTACTTCTTCTTTTTGGGACCCGATGGTTGAAAGAATTGCTAGAAGACTTGAAGGGTGGCACAAAGGTTGTTTATCAAGAGGTGGGACATTGGTACTCTTGCAAGCAGTCTTGGGAAGCATACCCACATATTTCATGTCAATTTTTAAAATGCCTATGAAGGTGGTGAAGTTGATTGAGAAGATGATGAGAGACTTCTTTTGGGAAGGAAAAGGTGAGAATCATAGTGATCACTTGGTTAAATGTTAAGTTGTTACAAAACCGAAGCAATATGGTGATTTGGGGATTTGTAATTTGCATTTGAAGAATGTAGCACTGCTAGGCAAATGGCTTTGGTGGTTCCCCATTGAATCAGATTCACTTTGGTGCTCTATCATCGTTAGCAGGTATGGCTTTCATTCAAATGGATTGGATGCAAACATTGAAGTTAACTCCACTCTGCGGGCACCATGGAAATCAATTGCAAAAGTTTGGAATACCTTTGTGAAAAACACCAAAGTAGTTGTTGGGAAGGGGGATAAAACCCGATTTTGGTTAGAGAAGTGGGTAGGTGACCATACTCTCCAAGAATTGTTCCCCCTTTTATTTCGGTTGTCTAACAAGAAAATGTTGTGTCCCTTTCATCTCTTTCCACCCCAAATTGGAATCTTGATTTCTTTAGAAACCCTAGTGACAGAGATATTGAAGAATTCACCTGTCTCTCATATATGCTTGAAACTATTCAAATTGACCCACTTACTTCGGATAAAAGGGTTTGGAGTGGTCACCGCTCGGGTTGTTTCTCGTGCAAATCCTTTTTGAACCTTCTTTGCTAGCCATCATGTGATTCTAGTTTCCCTCAATTCAAATTCATTTGGAAGCGTATTGTGCCTTCTAAGATTAAAGTTTTTACTTGATTGGTTTCTTTGTGGAAAGTTAACCCTTGTGATTTGTTACAATTGAAAAGACCTTTTGTATATTTTTCCCTCATATTGCATCATGTGCAGATTTGATTTGGAGTAGAATTTTGAACATATTTGGAGTTTCGAGTGCTTTGCCAAGCAGGTGGGCAGATTTGATTCTTATCAAGTGGTCTTTTGGGGGAATAGGAAACTTAAAAAGGAGATTTGGAAACTAATTGTCATGGCAGCAAGTTGGGTATTATGGAATGAAAGGAATAGAAGGATATTCCACTGCTTGGAAAGGTCGATAGATGATGTTTGGGATAACATATTATTCTACATGGGACTTTGGGCTAGAGCAGCGGGGACCTTCTGTGACATTGACAAATATTTACTTAGTCTAGACTCCGTCGGTTATTTTTGTAACATTGTATAGTATTATTGATAGATTCTATATTGACATGCTTGGTATTTTTTTAGGGTGGATTTCTTATCCACTCGTATTGGATATTCTGAACTTTTGTGCAATACAATCTTTCGTTTCTTGTCAAAAAAAAAAAAAAAATATTGCATCATGTGCAGGAAGGAGAATGAAAATATAGATCATCTATTGATACATTGTGAGCTTGCCAAATGAATATGGGGTAGAATTTTGAAGATCTTCAGAATATGGGGTGCATCGCCCAGAAGATGGGCAGACTTGATACTTATCAAATGGTCTTTTGAGGTCCTCCTTGTATAAAGTTATCGCAAAAGTGCTATCTCTAAGGTTGAGAGCTGTGTTGAAAGAAACGATTGATGTGACCCAATGTGCGTTTGTTAAGGGTCGTCAAATCTTGGATCTGGTTTTAATTGCAAATGAGGTGGTTGAGGAGTATAGAGTGAAAAAGAAAAAGGGGTTGTCTTTAAGATTGACTACGAAAAAGCCTACGATCATGTCAACTGGGATTTTTTGGATTTTGTGCTTTATAAGAAGGGCTTCGGAGAAAGATGGAGAAAGTGGATTAGGGGATGCTTGTCGTCAGTAAATTTTTCGGTGATGTTAAATGGTAAGTCAAGAGGCAAATTTAGTGCCTCGAGAGGATTGAGGCAAGGAGATCCGCTGTCACCATTCTTATTCATTCTTGTTAGTGACGTTTTGAGTAGATTGGTGAATAAGGCGTGTGACAGGGAGATTATTGGAGGGTTCAAGATAGGCAAAGACAGAGTCAGGGTTTCCCATCTTCAGTTTGCCGACGATAGCATCTTCTTTCTGGAGAACAACGATGAAAACATTAACAATCTTTTGGGAATTTTGGATCTCTTTTCGGTTATGTTGGGGTTAAAGTTGAACATGGCAAAGAGTATTGTGGTTGGGATTAATTTGGAAGAGGAGAGAATGGACAACATTGCCCACAGACTAGGTTGTGTAAAGGGTATTTGGCCGTTGAATTATCTTGGACTACCATTGGGAGGGAATCCAAGGGCACTTTCTTTTTGGGACTCAGTGATTGAGAGGATAGCTAGGAAACTTCAAGGATGGCATAAAGGGTGTCTTTCTAGAGGTGGAAGACTTGTCCTTTTGCAGGCAGTGTTGGGTAGTATTCCTACGTACTTCATGTCCGTTTTCCAAATGCCCATAAAGGTGGTGAGGATTATCGAGAAAATGATGAGGGAGTTTTTTTGGGAAGGGATAGGTGAGGGTTTTAGTGACCACTTAGTTAGATGGGATGTTACGAAACCAAAAACGCATAGGGGGCTAGGAATTGGTAACTTGAAGTGGAAAAATTTGGCTTTGCTAGGGAAATGGTTGTGGCGATTTCCTATTTAGTCGGATTCACTTTGGCATACCATCATTCTGAGTCGATATGGCCTTCACTCCAACTGATGGGACGTAGGTAATGCAGGTAGCTCAACTCTTCGGGCACCTTGGCGATCTATTGCAAGAGTTGGGGATATTTTTGTACAAAACTGGTTGTTGGTGGAGGAGATAGAATCAGCTTTTGGCATGATCAGTGGATTGGACATCAAACTCTCAAAGAATCCTTTCCCCGTTTATTTAGAATATCTAACAATAAATACTCGGTTATTTCTGACATTGTATCCCTTCCATCCCATTCACAACCCACTTGGAACCTTGAATTCTCGAGAAATTTCTTGACAGAGACTGTGAGGATTTCACATTACTTTTGCGTGACCTTGAATCTGTAATTATCGATCCATGGGTTTGGAAATGTCACCATTCGGATTATTTCTCATGCAAATCTTTTTTCGATGCCATGCTTCAGCCATCTCCCGAGTCTTACTTCCCACAATTTAGTTTCATCTGGAAGGGTGGTGTGCCTTCAAAAATTAAAGTGTTTGCCTGGTTGGCTTCTTTGGGAAAGGTTAACACTTGTGATATGTTGCAATCTAGAAGATCCTTTTTGTGCATTTCTCCCTCTATTTGCATCATGTGTAGAAAGGCTAATGAAAGTATTGACCATATCTTGATACATTGTGAGTTTGCTGGAGGAATATGGAACAAAATTTTGAACTTGTTTGGAGAGACAGGGGCCTTGCCACGGAGTTGGGCAGAGTTGATCCTCATCAAATGGCGGTTTGGGGGGAAAGGTAGGCAAACAAAGGAGTTATGGAGGATGATAGTGATGGCAGCTTGGGGGATTTGGACCGAGAGAAATCGTAGACTCTTTGATAACCTTGAAAGATCACTGGAAGATAATTGGGACAGCATCATTTTCTTTACAGGTTTATGGGCAAGAGCGGCCGGAATGTATGACATCTTTGAGATGTACTTGTTTCGACTTGACCCTGACAGTTTCTTGGATACGTTGTAATGATGTAGATGTTAGATGTCGATGTTACATGCAATAACTAGTTCTTATTAAGATCGTTGTGGATGTAGGTTATGGTGGATGGCTTATCCACTTGTTATGTAACTTTTGACTTTTTGTTGGCAATCAAATAATTTGTTTCTTATCAAAAAAAAAAAAAGTGAGTTGTGGAAACTGATTCTTATAGCAGCAGACTGAACACTTTGGACAAAGAGAAACAAAAGGATTTTCGACGATCTAGAGAGATTACTCGATAACATTTGGGATACTATTATTTTTCTCACAAGTTTATGGGCTAGATTAGCGGGATTGTTTAGTGATTTAGATAACTTCTTGTTTCGTTTAGACCCTACGAGTTGTTTATGTAATATTACACCGAGTAACCCTTAGGTTCTTATGTTGATCTCTGTATTAGCACAGGTCCATACGGTTTTTGTTGGTGGATGACCCGTCCACTATTTTGTTGTACTTTTGAAGTTTTTATCTTAATAAAATTTGTCAGTTTCTTATAAAAAAAAATGTATGTGTTTTAATTAATTTAATGCGTAGGTGGTTAATTGTAAACTATTAGATTTTAAATGTTTTGCCTAATTTGCATGTTGGTGGTGCATTTTTATTGAGAGAAAAACCACATCATACAAAAGGTTAAGAAGTATGCTTTCGTCTTCTTATCTCGTGCTTTAGAATGAGTGTTATATTGTTCTTCATGTGTTTTTCTTTGCTAATGCGATTACTCTTGCATGGTACAGGTTAAGAAATTGCCTTCTTCTAGTGCTTTTGTTAAGAAGGTTGGTTGGTTGGTTAAGTTTTTGTTTTGCGTTTTTGTTTATTTGCAACTTACCAAATTGTTAAAGTGCCCTTCTTTTTATCCAGGGAGGGGGGGCTTTAGCTATCCTTCGTGACACATTCCTTGCCAATATCCCAGTAAGTTCAATTGCAGAGCTTGTTGATTAGTGCTTTTGTGAAATTGTTGTTCATCATTCATTTTCAACCAACAATATATGGATCTATATCTTTTTGTACTTATCAACCACTTCTTATCCACATATTCTCCCGAAATTCATTTTTCCCCTGAAAAATTCTGTGCCAAACAAGCTCTCAATTTTCATGTCTCTAGGGCTAATTGTTTATTTGTTTGATTTGTGCCCTGTAATTCTGCATCACCATCGATGCAGGTGCATCAAGATAATTTTCGTCCAAAATGCATATATGTTGCGGTGATGCTCAGACGCATAATGGAGGCAATCTTGAACCAGGAGGCAATGGATGATAAGGTTTGTTAGTAATCTATATAAATATTAATCTTCTTTAAATTTAAATGTAAGTAGGTATATAGTAGCTAGAATAGCATATACTACTATACTAGTTGACATGAGATCCAAAAATATAATAATTGCAATGAAATGTTTTGCCTTTTGGATTGCTTGCTGTGTTGCATTGTAGGTTGCTAGGTCATATATTATCCCGGGGGGGGGGGGACCCTTTATATCATGTGAATCGCTGAACAGAAATGGAAATGATTTTGACATAAAATCTTTAACCATGAGCTTGGTCACCTTTACTTCATCATGTGAGTAGCATTATATTGATACCACTTTGCCCCATCATAATATTTCTAGATGGATATTCCAATTTTGGTCCACTAATGTTTTGACGTTCAGATTTGGTAGGCCATGGTTAGGCAACATTTAGTAGAGACTAAAACAACTTGAAACTAAGGACACTTCATTCAACTTTCATTTCAACCACTTATTTGATTCATTTTGCCTATTTTATTTCTTTATACCACTTTCCTTCTCTTTCAACCACACATTTAAAATATTTAAAACTGTTTTAATCTATAGCATAGAACATGCCCTTAAACCTCACAAGAGTGACACGTGGAGAAGTTTATTCCTCAATTGTTGATGTGTTCTTGTGCTTGGTGCCAGGAGTGATTCCTCTTTTTACATTCTTGAGATTATACAGTCGTTGGATTGTCATCATGTTCTTGAAAGCATACAGTTGAACTAGGATTGCCCAAATACGTAACACCTGCCTATACTTTGTTGCCTAATCAACATGTATTGCTGCAGGATTATGCAGGGAACAAAAGATTGGAACTAGCTGGCCAACTACTCTCTCTACTTTTTGAGGTAATTGTCTATCGTATTCTTTCATTGCCGTAGCCTTGTCAATCTTCATATTCGGTGATAGAATAACTCTCAACCTTTTTATTGTAGGATTTGTTCAAGACAATGAATGATGAAACCAAGAGTTTGATAGATTTCATCTTATCTAAGCAAAGTCCATCTAGTCCGTGTGATATTTCTCGGGTTTGTCCCATAACCTAATGAATTATGGAAATATGATTGTGGAAGGACAAATGCAATTTGATTCTGATGTAGAAGCACCCTAAAGTTAAATCATTCACAGTTTTTATGCAATGACTTAGTCATAACTCATAAAGAGATATTAGACAATTCTTACATAGAATAAAAGTGCTGCATTTGAGTGGATCGATCCATTGATACTTCAAAGGAAAGACTTAGACAATTCTTACATAGAATAAAAGTGCTGCATTTGAGTGGATCGATCCATTGATACTTCAAAGGAAAGACTTAGAAAACACTGGCATTCTTGTGTGTGCATTTCCACATGAGGCCTGGGTGGACTTAATTAAAATTCAAAGGCGAGTCAATTGCATGGGTGCTTAATATTTACTAGGAAGGTGTTTGTGTTTCTATAGTATATGATGTTAGGGATAGCTGAATTTTGTTATTTTTTACTTTAAATTCATTCAAATTACAATCATTTTGGAGATTTAACGGAGTTCTTTCCCTTAGAGGAATATTTAGACACTGTTGCCCTTGAGCTCTTCACCGAAAACTTGCTTTTGCTTTGAGTCTTCCGTGCACCCTTTTTCGCTTTCCTTAGCAAGATTCTTTTAAGACTCCACTGCCGTCGCACTCTTTGCCGAAGATTTGCCTTCGCTCGAGTCTTTCTTGTACCTGCATCACACTTTCCTTTTAGGGATTAATGATTTCTACTATCCCGTCAATGAAGAGATGATTGTTTGGATTGGAGCTGTAGAAAAAAGTCGAGAAATGAATTGTGATAGCGGTAAACTTCCTTAAGCTGTCAATACACTGAATAAAATATTATTTGAGGCATTTTCTTGGGTGAAATTCTTTCTTACAATAGTATATATATGGACCAAGTTTCAATGTGTTGTTGGAGCCATGGAGGTCTTGAAAATTTGTTTGGGTAGCATACTTCATTTAGCTACCTTTGCTTGTATAATGTTTACTAAACTGTTTCTACTGACATTCTATTTGGTATTTCAAAAATGTATCAATTTCTAAAATGCCCATTAAGGTGGTGAAGTTGATTGAAAAGATGACGAGGGACTTCTTTTGTGAAGGAAAATGTGAGAATCATCGTACCATTTGGTTCGATGGAAAATTATTACAAAGCCAAAACAATATGGTGGTTTGGGGATTGCTAATCTTCATTCGAAGAATGTGGCACTACTACGTAAATGGCTTTGGCGATTCCTCATTGAATCAGATTCACTTTGGCACTCAATCATCCTTGGCAGGTATGGCCTACATTCAAATGGATGTAGTGCAAACGTTTGGGATACTTCTACGGAGAACACTAAATTTATTGTTGGGAAGGACAAAATCAGGCTTTCATTGGACACGTGATTGGTGACGAAACTCTCCAGGAGCGATTCCCTTGTGGCCCTATCTATTTCGGTTGTCTAACAATAAGAACTCAGTTATTAACGATATTGTAACCCTTTCATTCCCTTCCAACCCAACTTGGGACCTTTATTTTTTAGAAACCTTAGTGATCGAGATATTGAAAAGTTCACCTCACTTAAAGTGTACATTTCATCCCCTTCCAACCGAACTTGGAACCTTGATTTATTTTAGAAACCTTAGCGATGGAGACATTGAAGAATTCATCTCCCTCTCAAATATGCTTGATACCATTAAAATCGATTCACTAACTTAGGATAAAAGGGTTTGGAATTGTCACCTCTCAGGTTCCTTTTCGTGAAAATCCTTTTTGAGTCTTCTTTGCGAACAACGTTGTGATTCGAATGTCCCTCAATTCAAATTTATTTGGAAAGGTATCGTGCCTTCTAAAGTTAAAAGTCTTTGCTTGGTCAGTGTCTTTGGGGGAAAGTTAACACTTATGAAAGTAAACACTGATGAATTGCTGCAATTGAAAATGCATTTTTGTATATCTCCCTCTCATATTGCAACACCATGTTTAGCAAGGTGAATGAAAATATTGATCTTCTATTGATCCATTGCGAGTTTGCTAAAGGAATATGGGACAGAATCATGAATGTGTTTAGTGTATGGAGTGCACTACCAAGAAGATGGGCAAAGGGCAAACTTGATGTTATCAAATGGTCTTTTGAAGGCCGTAGGTAGCAAAAGGAGGTGTGGAAAGTGATTGTAATGGGAACGGCCTCGGTACTTTGGACAGAAAGAAACAAAAGGATTTTCGACAATTTTGAGAGATCATCACATGATATTTGGGATAGCATCATATTTTTCATAGGTTTATGGACTTAGAGCGGCGGGGCTGTTTAGTGATTTAGATAATTCGTTGTTTCACTTAGACCCTACCAGCTCTCTATGCACTATTGTCTCTAGCAATCCATGGGTTCTTCAATTCTTGTTTTGATATGCTATATTAGCACAGGTTTATGCTGTTGTTTCCCTTGGTGAAAACTTGTCCACCCTTTTGTTGTATTTTTGGGAGTGTTTTCTTCTTAATAAAATTTTCAAGTTCTCATATTTAAAAAATAAAAAAAAAATCTATCTGGTATAACTTATTTGATGTAATTTTTTTTTTTTGTTGGTACACTTTCAGCTCATATTAAAGGATCGCATAACTGTTGCTCTAGAAAGAACTCTTTCTACTGGAAATTGGGATGTAAAGAGATTCAGGATGCACCGGAAAGGCATGACACAGGTGGTTAAACCATACATAACTGTACTTACATGATAACTGAACAGTATGAATTAAAGGCAAAATTTCTCCCTACAGGTTGTAGCTAGACTATCATATATAGGAACATTAGGTCACATGACGAAGGTCTCACCACAATTTGAAAAATCTCGAAAAGTTAGTGGACCGAGAGCCTTGCAGCCAAGCCAGGTAAATTGATGCATCCTTCAAGACTAAATATATATTGTATAATTTACCGGTTTTACATCCTGTTCTACATGGTTGCCTTGAACAACTCTATCTACAGTGGGGAATGTTGTGTCCCTGTGACACTCCAGAAGGTGAAGCATGTGGATTGGTGAAGAATCTGGCCTTGATGACCCATGTTACAACTGATGAGGACGAAGCGCCCCTCGCTTCCCTGGTTTGCAACTGTCTCCTCTTCTTATTCATTCTTCGTATTTGATTTATGCATTTTTGTTAACATACCATCTTTTGTCTGATTATCCATCCTTCGTAGTTCATTTATTCATTTTTTTTAACATAGGAAATTCATTTTTCTACTTTAATTTTTGATGGCGTATTATAGTTCATGAAGGTGTAAAAATTTGATGTTGGTGAGACTCAGAATGAAGAATTATTAGAAATTTCACTGTTTAAAGTCAGTATAAAGTTGTCTTGGAATATGTTCTAGTGTTGGGATCTTTCCTAGAAATCTAGCTGTTGTGGATCTGGATATTATATTGGTAACTATCTGATGATATAGTCATTAGCATTTGTAAGTGTTCTGTTCAGAATTTTCACAACGAACGTGGATTTAAGTGTCATCATATGACAGCAAAAAAGGATTTTATTATAGCTAATTAAATCTGACCAAATTTCATCCTGACGTTTTGTTGTAATTTTTTGTTCGTTGACTCTTTCTCGGGAAGAGATAGCAATATCGCATGTTCAATATGAAATTAGTGGTCTAGCCAGAGTGATAATGCTGTGTTGTTTCCTTTGATATTGGAAAAACCTATTCAAAGTAGAATTTTATCCATTCTTTCTTTTTTATTTTTTTTTATTTTTTTAAGAATAGGAGTGTCCTTTCTGCTTCATGGTTTCTCAACATCGTTAGGATAACGGGATTAATTTGGCTGTATAAATAAAAGCATTGTGCATTTGTTAGATCAGATTCAGTGCTCTCTAATTATCTTAGACGTAGGGAAGTCAAGTGACGTCACAGGAGTAATCTTTTGGAAAACTCAATCGAAGAGCTACCGAAAGAACTTGGCTCCTGTGTCTCCCTTGAGGTAAACATTTTCTGGATTTTCATCCCAGCTAGACTATGGCAGTTCTATTTGAGGCTAGGTACAAGGCGTTTATGCTCTTTCTGATCAAAGATGGAGGCTCAAAGAAAGAACGACGTCAAGCAGATATGAAATTTCAGTAAAAGTGGACTCAGCCTTTTGGTTAGCTTATCTGATTGGACTACAATGCAAAAATGGGAAATCATCGAATCTCAGAAAATACTTCTGAAACAGAGTGTATGGACCGAATGTTTCAAGAAGGATAAGTGGGGAATTCCTAAAAATCCTTATTCTAAGGTACAACATGGTGGGAAGCATCATTATACCTTCGGAAGAAAGCTGTACGGGTTGGAGAAAATTGGGAGAATGTATAGGTCGTGTAGTCGGGAGGAAGAAGACGCAACCAAGAAAAGACTATTTACCAAAAGAGAAGTATGCAGAACCTGCAACAACAACAACGAAATCATGGGTCGGTGTAGGAAAAAGAAATGGAATAGAGGACCAGCATAGAAAATTTAAAGAACAACCTTAGACGTGAAGCAAACAACACTTAGAAATGACGGACTCTAGTAGTTTTGATGTTCAAGGAAAATAGCCACATTCTATGGGAGGCCATCCAGTATGGAATGAAGAGTACGATGAACAAAAAGTTTGAAGTCAGTCCCTTATTTGACGATAGAGCTTCGATTTTGTGCCATAGCGAGAAAGACAGCAGATTGATCAATATAGGAAGATTGAAATTTCCAGCCGTCACAATAGATTCCTTTGCCCCCTTTGAGTTGGTTATTAGTGACATCATTCATTTCTCACCCAATTCTAATCCATTTTGGAACCTTGAATTTGGCCGAAACCTAAGTGATAGAGATTTTGATGATTTCATTTCCCTTTCGGGCCTACTTGACTCCATTAAAATTGATCCTTTAGCTCCAGACAAAAGAATGTGGAAGGGCCACTCCTCGGGTTATTTTTCGTGCAAATCTTTCCTAAATGCCCTTCATCAACCCCTTCGTGGTCCTAACTTTCCACAATTCAAATTCATTTGGAAGGGTGTGGTCCCATCTAAAGTCAAAGTTTTTGCTTGGTTGGTGATTTTGGGCCTTCTCTATGCATATCCCCGTCATATTGTATCATGTGTAAGAAAGAAGGCGAAACCATTGATCACATATTGACGCATTGTGAGTTTGCTAAAGGTATTTGGAGTAGAATTTTCCAGTTATTTGATATTATGGGCGCATTACCAAGACGATGGGCAAATCTCATCTTGATTAAATGGACGTTTGGAGGTAATGGGAAGGAAAAAATGGAGCTTTGGAAACTAGTGGTGATGGCAGTAGCTTGGGTGCTTTGGAATGAGAGAACCAAAAGAATTTTTGATGATTTGGAGAGATCATTTGACGACATATGGGACAACATCCGATTTCTTTCAGGACTTTGTGCTTGAGCAATTGGAATCTTTTGTATTGTCAAAGATTTCTTGTTTCGTTTAGACCTATTTGGCTCTTTGTACTCTTAGTATTGAGTAATAGCTAGGTCTCGTTGCTCATTTTTTGTGGATATCTTATCCACCCTATTGTTGTTTTTGTAATTCCTTCTTTGATAATAAATTTTTCTGTTTCTTATAAAAAAAAAAAAACATAAAGATTGATTAGGATGTAGTTGGATTGGTGTGGAAGATATACCATTGGATTTATTTGCAGATGTAGCAGGGTTTCATACCAAAAAAAAAAATTATTTGCCATATGAAGGTTCTTCGATTGAATCGAGATTCTTCAAACTGAAGATAGAAATTATATATTTCATGGAGTTTTTGGGACGGTATGGCACAGAGACCGTCACAGAGGAAGCTGAAAAGGTTACCGGGGATGGCGGTCCTTCGGTTACACCAGAGTGAGGCTGAAGAAGATGATGTGGCGGAGTCCAGGAAGGATGGTGGAATTGACGTGGTAAAGGGATCCGAAACAAGTGCTACAATTGCAGCTAATATACAAGTTGTCAAATATCGTAACATCCCCTCTCAAATTGATGCGGGAGGGTCCGAAAGCATCAATTTGCCCACTAAGAACTGATGACGCTCACGAGATAATGCTTTGGTGAATACATTAGCTGTTTGTAACTCCGTGGTGATGTGAGGAAGATGGATCACATGGTGATCAAATGCTTTACGGATAGAATGACAATCAACCTCAATATGTTTTCTACGCTCATGGAAAATAGGATTCTCTGCAATTTGAATAGCACTAGTGTTGTCGGCATGTAGTGGATTGGGAGAAGATTGAGGAATACCAAGCTCACCTAACAAACCACGAAGCCACACAATCTCGGAACATGCTGAGGACATGGCACGGTACTCGGATTCAGTAGAGGATTTAGAAACCCGATCTTGTTTCTTACTTTTCCAAGAGATGAGAGCATCTCCCAGAAATATACACCATCTTGTAATAGACCGACGCGGATCTGAACAGCCAGCCCAATTGGCATCACTATAACCCACCAATCGTAGTGGATTCATTTTAGGGAAAAATAACCCACGGCCAGAAGTACCCTTAAGATAACGAAGAATGCGGCGAACAGCTGCCAAATGAGAATGCCGAGGGGCCTTCATAAATTGACTGACTTGCTGAACGGCAAAAGAAATATCAGGTCGCGTGATAGTCAAATAATTCAAGCTCCCCACAAATTGTCGATATAACAATGGATCTGGTAACAATTCACCATCATCTTTACAAAGTTTCAAATTAACTTCCATTGGTGTAAGAACAGAATTCCCAGACTGAAGACCAGCTACAGTGAGAATATCTTGGGTGTATTTGTGTTGATGTAGGAGAATACCAGTGGAAGACGAATGAACTTCAAGACCAAGAAAGTACTGAAGGGAGCCAAGATCTTTCATGTGGAAAGAGGATTGAAGATGCTGTTGGAGTTTGCTAATTGTTTGAACATCAGATCCGCTAATGACAATGTCATCCACATAAACTAAGAGCAGCACTATCCCTGTAGGAGTCTTCTTGAGAAAAAGAGAGGAATCATATTAACTCTGAGTGAAGTGAAAATCGAGAAGTGTAGCACGAAATTTCTCAAACCAAGCACGGGGTGCCTGTTTTAATCCGTGTAGAGAGCGTTTTAAGCGACAAACTTCACTGGATTGTTTAAGGAATAGCCCAGGGGGTGGGACCATATAATCACTTCCTTTAGATCCCCATGTAAGAAGGCATTCTTTACATCCATCCGATGCAATGACCAACCTTCGGAAGCAGAAATGACCAAAACAGTCCGAACTGTAGTCATCTTAGCAACCGGAGCAAAAGTCTCTTCATAATCAAGTCCATATTCTTGACAATTGCCAAGTGCCACCAACCGAGCTTTATATCTATCAATAGTTCCATCAGAACGGAGTTTGACTGTATACACCCACTTACAACCGATGAGTTTGACCCCTTCAGAGCGAGGGACTATATCCTAGGTATGATTCTCCAGAAGAGCTTGAAGTTCGTCTTGCATAGTTTGCTGCCAACAGGCCTGACCAGCTGCCTGTGAATAAGACTTAGGAATAACAGTAGTATCCATAGTAGCCTGATTAGCAATACGAGAGAATCCATACCGATCCGGTGGTCGGGATATACAAGTCGTCCTTCGTGGTGCAGTTGAACGGGAATCAGATATTGGTTCAGGATCTAGAAGGGACGTTGGTACCCGAGGAGGACGTCTTTGATACACTATTCCTTTTCAACGATCAGTTGTAGAAGTATCATGATCAAACGTAGGAAGGGAAGTAGTCTCATATTGTGGGGGAATAGAGGATTGGAAGAAATATTGAGTTTCAAAGAAATTAACATTACGAGAGATGCGAAGTTTTTTAGTAGCTGAATCATAACATATGTAACCCTTATGAGAAGTACTATACGAGAAAAGCGCACACTGTACCGCTTGATTAGTGAGTTTGTTTCGTTCTGTAGGAGGTAAGTGAACAAAACAGACACAACAAAAAATTCGAAGATAATTATAGTCATGAATGACACCGAACAAACGATAATATGGAGAGTCAAATTGAAGAACTTGAGAAGGCAACCGATTAATCAGATAGACCGATGTAGACAATGCTTCGACCCAGAAACGAGAAGGAATAGATGATTCGATCATGAGAGTACGAACTACATCTAAGAGGTGTCGATTCTTACGCTTTGCTACTCCATTTTGTTGTGAAGAATATGGACAAGATCGTTGAGACAAAATGCCCATGGACGTGAGAAAATTGTGAAACTCAAGAGACATGTATTCCCCCTGGAATCCGATCGTAAGATCTTAGTCTGAGCTGAAAATTGAGTTTGAACACGTGCAAAAAAGTTTTCGAGATTTGGAGAACACTTCAGATTTAGATCGTAGGAAATATATCCAAGTGAAACGACTGTAATCATCAATAAAAGTAACAAAATATTTATATTGAGCATGTGAAATGACATGACTGATACCCCAAACATCGGTATGCACAATCTCAAAACATGCAGACACGACTCCCATGAGAAGGAAATGGTAAACATTTACTTTTACCTAACTTACAAGTAGTGCAATTAGAACATATATCAGAAAAGGAAATTTTATTGCCCAATTGACCAGTTTTGACAAGATGAGATAAAATAACTTGATTGGGATGGCCTAATTTCTTATGTCAAACATCACTATTGCTAATAACAGCAGAACAAACTATTGAATTAAAACCAGAATTAATTGAATTGGAATTGGAATTAGAAATGGAAAATTGAAGAGGAAACAGACGTCCAACTTTAGGCCCCTTCATGATCACCTTCCCCGATGTTTGATCCTGCACACAACAACCATTACGATCAAAGTGAATTTTGCAATTATTATCCACCAATTGTCCAACAGAAATTAAATTTGAAGATAATCGTGGTGAAACGAGGACATTATCAAAGGTGTTCCCAAGAGACCTGATAGCAGTAATAAGAATAGTATTATCATTTGCTATCTGAATATGCTGATTACCCGTATACTTACGAATATCACGCAAAATGGTGGGATTTCCTGTCATATGATTTGAAGCTGCTGATTCAACCAACCAAGGGGAAGTACGAGAATGATTCGTACCTTGAATACTAAAAGCAGATAACGCAGAAACAAGCATTTGTTGGACCATTTCTTGAGTCAAAGGAGATGGACTGCTGGGTGGAATAGGCTGTTGCGGTGCATGCGCAAGAGTAACATCTGGAGGATTAGACTGAATGACAGAATTAGAACTCTGCCCTTGTCTATTTTGAGGCAGGATTCGACAATCTTTGATGAGATGCCCCTCTTTTTTACAGTAATTATAGAACTTCTTAGTGCAGTGTCTTGCAATGTGCCCAAACCCCTTACAGCGATAGCATTGTATCTGTACATTGGTTTTTCCTTTTGCTTGAGCAGCATAAGCAACATTCATGAGCTCAGCCGGGGCAGAGTCTTGATTAAGACTTATCTGAGTTGCTAACCGCTGTTCTTCACGCAATAGTTCACTTAAACAAGTGTCCAAGGACGGTATAGGATGGCGATTAATTAACCCACCACGTGCAGTTTCAAACTCTGGGCGAAGCTTCATCAGAAATTGGTCTCTTTGGCTGTCATCATGAATTTTCTTTAAAGATTCTAATGCTTCCTTAGGAACTGCAGAAGAAATAATTCTAGAATATTCACTCCAAAGATTTCGAAATCCAGAATAAAACTGCTGAATAGTGAGATTGCCTTGTCGGTAATTAGAAATATCTAACTCCAACTGATATTTTCGAGCAGTATTATCCTGATAATAGACGCGCCGAATATAATCCCACGTCTCCTTTGCAGTTGCAAAAGGTCACAGATCATTTATTATATATGGTTCAATTGAATCAAGCAACCAAGTTATAATCTGTGCATCCTTAGTCATCCACTGAGCACGCTCCTTAGGATCTGTAGGAGCCTTTGTAGTACCATCTAAGTGACCCCATAAATCTTTTCCTTTAACATACATTGAGAATTGAAATTCCCAAACACTATAGTTCTTCCCGGTAAAACGAATAATAGAAATCTTGTTTTCAGCCGTGTATGTAAAACCCAAAAAAAATACGCGATGAACAGTACCGGATGAACAGTAGCCGCGGTGAACAGTGTGCGATGAACAGTAATTCCGGTGAACAGTGCGCGATGAACAGTGACTCGGGTGAACAGTGCGCGATCGTAAAATCGATCAATTCCTAAAACTTGGCTCTGATACCATGTCAAACTAAATAGATTTAATTTAATTCGATGATCTTCATTGAGATCTCAACCTCTTTAAATAGAGTTACAATATACACAACTCAAAACCCTAATGTACAATAGCCTAAATAATAACTAATGGTATATGGGCTCTAATTACAACTAATATACAAGTAGTCAAATATCGTAACACTTTTTTGAACAATATGAGATTTGGATCAACTTGGGGGAAATGGATCAAAGGCAGCATCTCCACAATTTCTTATTCCATTTTTATCAATGGAGAGCCCAGAATGGAACTCAGAGGATCCAGAGGACTTACACAAAGTGATCCTTCTTCAACCTTTTTGTTTACTATTGTAGTTGGTGTTTTGGGAGGGATGATAGACAAACGCGTGCAGTTCAAATCTTTTTAAGGGTTTTACTATGGCCAAAGACAAGATCGAAGTGAGTCATCTCTAGTTTTTAGGCAATACACTTTTCTTCGTGAAAGATGGTACATCTCCATGAACTTTGATGGATGTTGTGCAGTCTTTTTGTGCCGTTTTAGGTCTGAAAGTTAACTTACATAAGAGCCAGTTGGTGGCCTAGGAGGAGGTTTGCAGACCCAGATTTCATGGAGGATTAGGTATTGGTAAGATTGAGCTTCGGAACAAAGCTTTCCTCATGAAGTGGCTGCAGAGATTTCCCCTAGAAAGCAATTCTCTGTGGCAAAAAGTCATTGAAAGCAGATATGGAGGTGCTGGGAACTTTTGGAACACAAAGAAAGGGGAGAGGATGTCATATAGAAGTCCGTGGAAAGGGATAGGTAGCTTGTATGATGAATTTTTAGGTTTGGTTAAATTAAGGTTGGTAGGCGAGATAAAATGAGATTTTGGGAAGACATTTGGATTGGAGATAGTGCCTTGAATGACAGGTTTTCTGATTTAGCTGCAATCTCTTTGGCCAAGGATGAGTGTATTAAAGACCTTATGGTTGGGGACGAGGGAGACTCAGGTTTTGATAGACGATGGAACCTCGTTGTTAGAAGAAATCTGTTCAATAGAGACGTCTCGAGCTGCTTGGATCCGATTTTTCACCATGTGAGCTCTTGGATGATAGTAGAGTGTGGATCCCTGCTAAGAGTGGAATTTTTTCATGTAAATCAATCTTTACCACTCTCAGTCCAGATTACTTGCTTCATGAGGGGAAATGGACAAAAACATTATTTAAGTCTTGCCCCGTCTAGAGTCGAAGTGTTTGGCTGGTTATTAGCTTTGGGAAAATTGAGGGCTCATGATAACATAGAAATTAGGTGCCCTTATGAAATCTTATCTCAGGGATGGTCCGTATGTTGTATGACTAATGGGGAGACTGTTAGTCAGTTATTTTTGGAATGCCAGCTGCCGCAAAAACTATGGGCTTATCTGTTTGAAGAAATTGGCATTTCCTAGTGTATGCCGCCCTCATGCAGTCAGCTTTTAGCATGCAAATTTAAGGGAAGAAAAATGCCATCAAAGGTTTGGACCACAATTGTTGTTTCTGTTCTATGGGCAGTTTGGTTAGAGAGGAACAAAAGAATTTTGAAGATAAGGAGGAATGAGCCTAGAAGTCGTGGGAGAAAGTCAGATTTTGGGTTGCAACTTAGGTTTGTAGAAGCAAAGAATTTGAGGACCTTTCCTTCCTATATTGCAATAGAGAATGGAAAAGCTTTCTGCAATTAGAACAGCTTAGTTTGTAATAGGATGCTCTCTGTTTATTTTGTTCTCTGAATTCGACCCTATGTAACTTCTTAACCTTTATTCATTAATAAAAAGTGTGTTTCTTTTTCATAAAACAGAAAAAAATGCTATCCAATTATCTTCTTACAACTTTTTGAGTTCTCAAACTTTTGTTTTTTCAAGAAAAATATCTGTCTTCTCACACCAGTAATTTTCCATCTCGATTGCAAACTAACAAAAAACTAACAATATGCTCTTTTCTTATAATTGAGACGTAGACCCATCCTTTCACATTGGAACATCTATCTGATGTCTTCCGTATCATTTTTGTTGTAGTAGTATATATATGCACATTAGCATTTACTTATGTCTAACCTATTAAGCGATTAGCAGGCTAAAGTAATTTATTATACGTAATAGGACAAGAAAACAGAACAAGGACATTGAGAAATAGTTTGCCAAATTTGATGCAGTATTTTATAGCACTGAAATGCACCATCCAAGATGACCATGACTAGGATGACATGCTTGGTTTATTATAACTGCCTGAGTTGCCAAATGCATGGAGACAAAGCTTTCTCTAGTTTTCCTAGTTCTGAAAATATACAGTAGATGGGGTTCAAGTTGCCCCTAGTTTGTTTCAAGAGGTATAGATATAAGGAAAGATAAAGTTCTGAATTTTGATGGCGCAAATTATAAATTATGTGAAGTCGTGTATTCACTTCTTTCATTGGTGGATAACTAATGAAAATGTCGAGAGCCTTGATTTCCCAATGAGGGCATGCAATCCAGCTCGACAGGATTTCCTAATCGGTGCAACCATATGTTTATTGAGACTGGACACTAGTTTTTGGTTTAATATATTACTGAAGTTTCATCTACGTCTATGTGAGAAGGAATTTTACATCAAGTTCCACACATGACAATTCTGAGTTACCAGCTTACTTTGTATCTTGTACAAGATTTGTGTTTGTGTCTATACATATATATATATTTTGTGTGTGTGTGTATGTATATATAAAGTTATCACTTTGTATTCATCGGTAGAGGTTATTATACTATAACATTGGTGCCTACAACCACTTGAAAGTTTAGCTCTTGATTGTTATTTCAGAACCTACCTTTGTGAACAGTAATTAACTGCGTGATATATATTATATATAAGGAATACAAAGACTTGGCATGCTTCTCCTTAGCAAATGGGCTTTTCTCAAAGCCTATGTTCATGGTTTTACAGTTCTTTTAGTCTACTTCCGTAAATACAATCCAAACTTATGCATTCTTTGTTTTGTACTTTTGTAGTGCTACGCCCTCGGAGTTGAAGACTTGGAGTTGCTCTCTGGCAAAGAACTTCACATGCCAAAGTCATATCTGATCATGTTGAATGGGCTAATTCTTGGCAAGCACAAGCGGCCACAGGTATAATTATCTAAACAAACTGACGGAAGTATGCATTAGGCCTGTTTGTGCAAGGAATATGATATGCTATCTTATTTGTTGTGCACCTGACACTTCGCTTTGTTTAGCGGTTTGCTAATGTAATGAGAAAACTCAGAAGAGCTGGAAAAATTGGTGAGTTTGTGAGCATCTTTGTGAATGAAAAGCAGGTGAGCATTTTTCAGTTTCTCACAACTCCATTTGGTATATTCTTTTCATATGCGTTACTTTTTGTATTTGGTTTTTGATTTACTCGTTGGGAAAAAAAACTTGTGTGAATATGCTAAATATATGCATGTTGTATGGTGCAAGTTATCTAGCTTTCTATTATTATCTATGGTTGTTCCGTTTTGCCTCTATATAAAGGTCAAAAATATTATGTAGCATAAACTCATTGTTTGTTTGTGCACTCAAAACTTTTTCTTTTCATAGGGTTTGTTTGATTGCCTCTAATTTCACGGAAAATGTCCATCCAAAATTACCATGGAATTCGATTCTATGTACGACCTTCAAAGGCCTGATTTCCTCATTTTCCGTGGAAAATAAAATCCACCTACCTAATCAAACCCTACATCTTTTGGCAATAGCGGTCCTAATATTGAGGTTTGCGAGTTTTATTATCACACATTTTACACAGGAGGGCGGTTAAAAATGATATTACCTCTCTAGGAGAAAAAGGATGGTGGCCTTTCCCTTTCAAGTCCCATCAACAAGGAACTGCACAGCCTCGAAGATTAAGGCATTAAGTGCTTCTTCCCTTTACTTTTTTAATTTAAAATGTAGTATTGTTGTGTAACTTCATTCTTGTTGGTAATTTGAAGAGATGAAGCTAATGGCAACACAGAAATTTCTGAGTTATTTAGTCCCTTGACCACTTTGAAATTCCAGGGCAAGTGTATAGTTAAAATTCAATTCCAGTTGAAAATGTAGTCAAGAGTATAGTTAAAATTCATATAGATTTCCTTGGAAGGGGATTGCTGCTTGTCTAATGAATTTCCAGGCTTGGTTAAATATGAGGTTAGACTGGGGACATTGTGCTGAATTAGAGATAATCTCATTTGTATATTTATGTATATGGTTTTTTACCGTTATTAGTATTCTTCCATTATTAGGACGCTTGTATGGTAAGGTTGGAATTAGTTTCCTTATCTTTGTAGGAGTGCTCCCTAAGTTGTATTATATACGTTGGTGTGGGACAAAAAATAAGATACAAGAAAATATTTCTTCCTTCTTGTCTCTCTAACCCACATGGTATCAGAGCTAGGCCTCGAAAGCAAAACCTAGCAATGGGAGACGAGGGGAAGGATACCGTTGGAAAGGAGGGGGTCTCATCTCGATCCCTCAACAACTCCTGCTTCCAGTTTACAATCGAAAAGTTGAATGGGAACAATTACCTCGAGTGGTCGCAGTTGATTAAGCTGGTCCTCAACGGAAAAGGCAAGCTAGGCTATCTTACTGGCACAACCAAACAACCTTTGATCGATGGCAAGGTACAGAATTGGGACTCCGAGAATGCAACAGTAATGGCATGGTTAATCAATTCGATGACTCCAACCAGTGCAAAGACCTACATGTTCCTTCAATCAGCGAAAGATATTTGGGATGCTGTACGAGAAACCTACTCAGACCCAGAAAATTACTCTCACCTTTATGAATTGAAGACAAAATTGTGGAATCTCAAACAAGGTGATAATGTGTTACAGAATATTTGCTCGAATTGAAGGCTTTATGGTAGGAATTAGACGTGGCAAGTGAAGAATCATGGGAATTCCCTACTGATAGCATGAAATTCAAGAAAAGATTGGAGGATGAAGGAGTTTTTGAGTTCTTAGCTGGGCTAAATCAATCCCTCGATGTACGATGGAGAATCCTTGGAAAAAAGCCCATGCCGGCAACGATGGAGGTTTTCGTCGAGGTCCGATGGGAGGAGAGCCGTCGGACGGTGATGTTGAGCAGTGGCAATGGCAACGCTGGGATTGGAGTCGGCCTGTTGATGGAGGCTAAGAATAGAGAAGCAATGATGGGACGAGTTAATGAACTGGCCTTTGGAGGAATTGGACAAGGTCAACCATCGAATGGCCCTGAAAATAAATATGGCCAATCCCTATATGGCCAGGATGCATTTGGTGGCAAAGGAAATGGGCCGAAGGGAAACCGGCCAATTGGAAATCCGAAGGAAAGAATCAGGGCTACTAAGCCTCAATTGAGAAGAATAACGTCAATCAACCTAAATGCATGTTTAACCAAGAACAGCTGGAATAGTTATATCATATGTTCACTAGCTTCCAGGTTCCGATAAGGCTCCCAGCACCGCGACAAGTACATTGGCCAACGAAGGTAATATTCCTACAACCATCGTGTCACAAACCGAGCTCCCTTGGATATTTGACTCTAGTGCATTTGATCACATGACCGGGTCTCACAAAAAATTTAACACACATTCCACTTGTGCCGGTAACATGAAAGCACGCATTGCAGATGGCTCCCCTATTTGCAGGAAAGGGAAACATCCCTCTCTTGAAATCAGTTATATTAGAATTCGTACTTCATGTTCCAAACTTAACCTGCAATCTATTATCCGTCAGCAAATTGACCAAACGTTCAAATTGTTCTGTTCATTTTTTCCCTTCTTATTGTGTTGTACATGACCTATCATCGGGGAAGACGATTGGTCGTGCTAGGGAGTGCGAAGGATTGTACTACTTTGATAAGGCCAACAAGAGTGACAAGTTAGAAACTGCAATTTGTGATTCAGTATCTGTCTGTAATAATAGAAATATTATGTTATGGCACTTTAGAATTGGCCATTCTAGTTTCCATTATATGCAACGATTGTTTCCACAATTTTTTATTAATAAAGACATTTCTCAGTTACATTGTGATATCTATCAACTTGCGAAACACCAGCGTACAACTTATACAAATAATCAGTATCAATCATCTAAACCATTTGCTGTCATTCATGGTGATGTCTTGGGACCCTCTCGTACTCCCAATAGAGACCACACCAAATGGGTCGTCACCTTCATTGACGATCATACCCGGGTTTGATGGCTTACCTACTGAAGGAAAAGGGGAAGTTAAGACCATATTAAAAAATTTCCATGTTTTTTTTTTATAGGAAACAAAGCTTTTTATTTATAATAACATCATCTAGAAATTAGAGCACAAAAAAATGGACGAGTCGTCCACTCAAGGAGAAAAAAAGTGCGAGCATAGAATACAATTTGGAAACAAAGTAGTGAGACTAAAGCCTACTAGCAACTATTGTACCCAAGGAGCTCCTAGGATCAATTTGAAACAAAAAATTCTCTAAACCACTGAATATTCCGGCTGTTCTTGCCCATAGACCTGTGAGAAAAACGATGCCATCCCATATGCTCAACATCCTCAAAAATTCTTCTATTCTTCTCTAACCATAATATCCAAGACGTTGCTATTACCAGGAACTTCCATATATCTTTTGCTTCCTTCCTTGTTCTCCCAAATGACCATTTAATGAGTATCCAATTTGCCCATCTTCTAGGCAATGCACCCGATTCGCCAAATAAGCACAAAATTCTATTCCAAATCCCTCTAGCCACCTCGCAATGCATAAGAACGTGGTCTATGTTTTCATCCGCTTTCTTACGCATTACACACCATGAAGGTGAGATGTACAAAAATGGTCTTTTCAATTGCAACAAATCACATGTATTAACGTTCCCCAAAGAAACACAATTTAAAGCCCAAATCCAGATTTTGAGAACAAATAATGGTACTGAATACTTTAATTCAACGCTAGGCGAATACCTAAAAACCAGTGGGATACCAAAGCTCATGTGCCTACACCCCTCAACAAAATGGGGTGACTGAGAGGAAAAATAGCCATTTGCTTGAGGTTGCCCGTGCCTTACCATTCACAACAAATGTGCCAAAAATGTCCTGGGGAGACGCCATCCTCACCTCAACCTACCTCATAAATCAGATGCGCAGTCGAATCCTATCTTATCAAACACCTATCTCTGTCCTCTCACAGTCATTTCCCGAGTCCCGACTATACTCCAGTCTCCCCCTTAGAGTCTTTGGTTGCACAGTATAAACACACATCCCCCACCAGACTAGAGGGAAGTTAGACCCAAGGGCTACCAAATGTGTGTTTATTGGGTACTCTCCAACCCAGAAACGGTACAAATGCTATGGCCCGTCCACCAAACAAGTCCTGGTGAGTCTTGATGTCAACTTCTTCGAACACACTCCTTTCTACCAAGATGGCTCACTTCAAAAGGGGGTGGACTCTATTGAAGTTGCCCCATATATGGTTGACATACCTCTCCACTCTTCTGGAAAGCCACATAGCAGCATGACACACCAACAAACTATCAATCAGCCTAATCATGATCTAACTCTTAACTATTCCTACCTCTCCTAAAGTATCACATGTACCAAATGACTAAAATCTAGTGGGGATTTGAACACGGGTCGTGGTGAGCTACTTGTTTACTCAAGGAGGCCAAAGTCAAAGGTGAACATGAATCCCATTCCTGAAGCACCAGCAAAGTCTGAACCGGTGATAGCTCTATACCACCGAATCCTCACCAGAACTAGGTATATGTGCTCCCTCTACTGTTGACCTACCTATCGCACTGTGAAAGGCAACGAGGTCATGCATTGTACACCCCATTTCCAAATTCATGTTATGTAGTCATCTATCAGTGAAATTTCGTGCTTTCACGGCTAACCTTGACAGAATGAGAATTCCCAATGATATTCACGGGGCTTTGAGTATTCCTAAGTGGAAAGATGCTGTGATGGAGGAAATAAGGGTCTTAGAGGAATACCAAACATGGGAACTAGTGACACTAGCAAGAGGGAAAAGTACAGTTGGTTATAAATGGGTGTTTGCCGTGAAATGTAGAGCCAATGGTTCAATTGAATGGTACAAAGCACGTTTAGTCGCAAAAGGCTTCACGCAAACCTATGGAGTTGATTATACATGGACATTTGTGCCCGTAGCAAAGCTAAACATAGTCTGGGTACTGTTCTCGTGGGCAATAAATTTGGATTGGCCACTTGAGCAATTGGATATCAAGAATGTTTTCCTAAATGGCAAGTTAGAAGAGGAGGTTTACATGAAAACACCCCCAAGGTTCGAAGATATGTACAACAGAGTGTGCAAACTCAGAAAATCACTTTTTGGCCTCAAGCAATCCCCAAGGGCCTGGGTTGATAGGTTTGCAAAGGTATGTAAGAATCTGGGCTACAGACAGGGCCAATCGGACCATACTATGTTCTTCAAACACTCAGAAAATGGAGAGAGGGCTATCTTAATATCATACGTAGATAATATCAAACTGACAGGAGACAGTGTCGGTGAAATTCAGAGGTTGAAAGCTACACTTGCAAAAGAGTTTGTAATGAAGGATTTGGGCCCGATAAAGTACTTCTTGGGGATGGAAGTCGCCTGATCGAAAGAGGGATTGAGTGTTTCTCAGAGGAAATATGCCATGATCTACTAAAGGAGAAAGGGATGCTGGGATGCAAACCCGGTAATGTACCAGCTGATGCGAAAAGGGGTGTAGAAGATGAAGGGCAGCCAGTAGATAAAGATAGGTACCAACGATTAGTTGGGAAATTAATCTACCTATCACATACGAGACCTAATATCACATTTGTAGTAAGGTGAGTCAGCACATGTATTCACCAAAGGAACAACACGTAGAAGCTGTGTACAAAATCTTACGGTACCTAAAAGGGACCCCTGGTACAAAATTGTACTTCAAAAAATCCGATCGCAGGATAATAGACGTTTTTACAAATGCAGACTGGGCAGGGGCAATTGAAGATAGAGGATCCACCACAGGTTACTGTACGTCTGTTTGGGGAAACTTGGTAACATGGAGAAGTAAAAAAAAGATGTTACATCTCGTAGCAGCGCAGAGGTTGAATATAGAGCTGTAGCATAGGGGATTTGTGAGGCTATGTGCCTTGGAAAATTGTTGAGGGAACTACAAGTGAAATTAACTCTTCCAACTAAGCTCTATTGTGATAGTAAGGCTGCAATGGATAATTGGATATTGCACTCAACCCAGTACAACATGAGAAAACGAAACACCAGGAAGTAGACGAGATTTCATTAAAGAAAATGTGGAAAATGGAATTATATGCATGACATACGTCCCAACAAAGGAACAAGTGGCTGATATCTTCACTAAGGGACTGCACAAACTAGACTTCGATTATCTCCTCAGCAAGTTGGACATGATCAACATATACGGTCCAACTTGAGGGGGGGTGTTGAATTAGGGATAATCTCATTTGTATATTTATGTACATAGATTTTTACCTTTATTAGTGTGCTTCCATTGTTAGGAAGCTTGTATGGTAGGTTAGAAGCTCGTATGGTAGGTTAGAATTAGTTTCCTTATCTTTGTAGGAGTGTTCCCTAAGTTGTATTATATATGTTGGTGTGGGACACAAAATAATATACAAGAAAATATTTCTTCGTTCTTGTCTCTCTAACCCACACATTGCCTTCAAGGATAGATTCTCTCTTAGTTGCAACATCTTTAGCTAAGAACAATGTATTGAGGATCTATTGGTGGGGAATGATGGGGCCTTGGGTTCTAAGCAAGGATGGAACTATTTCTTGAAGAGGAATCTGTTCGATAAGGAGGTCTCGAGCTGTTTGGCATTGATGGGTATGCTAGAACACGTATCACCTTGTGAGCTTTTCGAAGGCAATAGAATGTGATATCTTTTGGAGTGGAATATTTTCATGTAAATCGGCCTTTTGGATGGTTATTGATTTTGGAGAAATTGAGTGTCCACGAGAGTATACGACTAGATATGGCAAAATGGCTCGTGAGCCACTTTGAGCCAGCTGGAGCCCGAACACAAATTAGGCGAGCCACTCGGCTCGAGCTTGCCCGGCTGGCTAGCTGAAGCGAGCGGCTCGCTTAAATGACAAGCCGAGCTCAGCTCGAGCTCGTACAATACCCGAGCTCGAGCCGAGCTTGAACAAGCTCGGTGAGCAGAGCTTGTTTGACAAGCCTATATACGACCGAGATGGCATGTATGCCCTAAAACTAATGGGGAGAGTTATCTCATTTATTTTTGCAATGGACAGTTGTTTAGAAACTATAGTCCAAGTTGCTTCGTGAATTCGACATTCAGTGGCCTCCGCCTTGGTCTTGCACCGAGCTCTCAGTGCGCAAATTGAAGGAAAGAAGACATACGAAATGTGGACTGCAGTTCCCTCGGGTTCTTTCTCGTGCAAATCTTTCTTCAATGGCCTTTATCAACCTTCGTGTAATTCTTTGTTCCCTCGTTTGTGACTTGTTACAATTGAGAAGACCTTTTTTGTGCATATCCCCATCATTTTGTATCGTGTGTACAAAGGAAAAGGAAACCATTGATCATGTCCTCATCCATTGCGAGTTTGCCAAAGGGATTTGGAGTAGAATTATGCGAATATTTGAAGTATCGAGCTCTCTTCCAAGAAAATGGACAGATTTGATTCTCATTAAATGGTCTTTTGGAGGCAATGGAAAGAAAAAAAGGAGCTTTGGAAACTAATTGTTGTGGCAGCAGCTTGGGTTTCATAGAATGAGGGGAATAGAAGGATCTTTGACGGCTTGGAGAGATCTTTAGATGACATTTGGGACAACATACTATTCTTCTTAGGACTTTGGGCTAGAGTAGTTGGAATATTTAGTGTTTTAGATAATTTTTTGTTTTATTTGGACCCTTTTAGTTCCCTGTGTACCATTGTATCGAGCTGCAACTATGGCGATGTTGCTTCCCTAGCTGTTTATTTTTGCTGGTGGATGTCTTGTCCACTTGTGTTTTGTAACATTTTGACATTTCTCTGGCAATAAAAGATTCAGTTTCCTGCAAAAATTTTTTTAAAAAAGGAAATGCGGACAGGTGCTGTTCTTCCAGCCTTTTGGGTAGTGTGGTTAGAGAGGAACAAAAGGATGTTTGAAGATAGAGAAGAATAGAAACGATGTGAAAAGATCATGTTCTGGGCCGCAACTTGGGTTTACAATAGTAAAGACGTTGAGTGACTATCTTTCTTATACCTTATTAGAGATTCGAGAAATTTTTTGTACTTGAGTAAATTAATCTGTAATCAGATCTTTTCCTTTCATGCTTTCTTAGTGATCATACCTTAGCATGCTCCCTTGTAACTTACTATTCTATTAATATAAAGTGTACTACTAAAAAAAGGAAAAAAAAAATTAATAATAATAATGACAAAGCACGATTGGTAAGAAAATATCACTAAACTCTTGAAACTCCATTCCAACAACCAACTTCTCTTCAAAGAAATGGTAAGGGTTTTCTTTGAATTCTCAACGCATGATTTTTCTTTGTATGTGGGTTGTAGAACATATTCCTTGTGTACTAGGTACATCATTATTACGACTGCTGCGAACATCAGCAACCAACTCATCATTTGATGAATAATCTTTCATGTCAACAACATCTAAAGGATCATCTCCCTCTTTCAGCGAATACTGTCGGAATATTGGGCCTAATTCCTAACAAAACCGGCTTATTAGGGGAAGATTGCCCACACCTTATTAATTGGATCTAATACATCAAATTACCCGATGTGGGACTTTAAGAAATACTATCGAACTCGAGTGTGGCGTGGTTTATTGCACTAATCACACCAGACTCGAGGTTTCTCTTCAATTTTTCGTTGGTTATTATATGGTCTAAGAGCAAGAGTATTAGAAATAGTCAATGCAGAGTCCTCAAATGGTCCACTAATTCCATTCTTGTCGAACTTGACATGCCAATGACTTTCCTTCCGTCTAACTTAAGAAAATACCTCAACAATTTGTGGGATAGGCTGCCTACCATGTATTCTCCCTCTTCATCAAATTCAACAGTAAGCCCGACCACGAATTTGTATATCCTATTACTTTCCACCATTTTCTGATGATGTTTGTAGTCTTCGGTGGTTTCCCATTCATAACCATCATTGAACAAATCCAAATTTTGCCATAATTAAAGTGTTAAAGTATTTAGTCACGCTATCTCCTCCTTGCCGAATTTCGCCAACATGCAACTACAACTCGTAAACGTGCCATTGGTGCCAAGATCAGAATACATTTGGGAGACATTCTCCAACACAAGCCTTTTTAAACTACTCGAGTGTTTTAACAGATCGCAAGTGTTAAGTTTATAGTGGTTTTAACTTTTTTTTCTACTAAAAAACTTACTTTTACTACTCAATCAAAGTTTACCGAGTTTGACATAATACTTTTACTGATGGTACCACACGCATTGCTAGATCAGCTTTGTTAGTGAAGTTATTTCAAAATGCTAATATATTTTACCCTTATGAATTTGTATACTAAGATGATAGACCACTAGAAAATTTAACTGTCAGAGATTGATTTCTGAACTGAAAACTAATTTTTTTTTTTTGGAGAACTTGTAGTTGATGAATGGAAAGAAGGTGATGAGTCCGATAAAATTTGTGGCTCAAAATGACTTTGAAAAAATATGATCTTTATAAAGCCGTAACAAACAAGGTCTAAGTTATATTAGCATTGTGAAACTGTTACACATCCTATATACCATATTTATGTATTTGTAATGATCATTTTGCTGCAGTGTTGTGTGTATATCGCTTCTGATGGTGGTCGTGTTTGTCGTCCACTTGTAATTGCTGATAGTGGTGCTTCAAGAATTAAGGAGCACCATATGAAGGAGTTGAGGGTAATTTGCTTCATGTGCTTATTGTATTTGTAATTTATTATTTCGATAACTGTATTGACAATTTGTTTCAATGAAGGATGGGGTCCGTACTTTCGATAGTTTTCTGAAGGAGGGTTTGATAGAGTACCTTGATGTCAATGAGGAGAACAATGCTTTGGTTTGCATCTCTCTCTCTCTCTCTCACAGTTTTCATTCTCTCTACTAGATTTAAGAGAGTCAACTACAGTCCATTCTCATCTTAAGGACCCTTTTCTTGGTTTTTGATATTGATAGATTGCTTTATATGAAAGTGATGTTAAAGAAGGTACGACACATCTTGAAATCGAGCCTTTTACAATACTAGGCGTTTGTGCAGGGTTGATTCCATATCCGCATCATAACCAATCACCAAGAAATACGTATCAGGTTTGATTATTTATGTTGCTGTATTAGGGTAACTTGGTGTTTTGACGATCATGAAATATATTGTAGCTTCCCGTGATAATGTTGTTAATGGATCCATTTGTAGTGTGCTATGGGTAAGCAAGCTATGGGGAACATTGCATATAATCAGGCAAGTGGTTGTAATCTTATGTTTTGTTTCTACTTTGCAACATTACTTGTCTGTAAGCTAAAATGTTTGAAAAGTTTCAGGAGTGATCTTGTTGCTGTTATTTTTTGTGAAAAAGAAACAAATTTATTAATGTGTTACTCAAATTACATAATTGCTCTCTTGTTACAAGTATCTGAGAAAGCAAAGATAGAAGCACATCAACCTACGTACAAAAATTCCTCCATTCTCTACTAAGCTCTAGAAATGATAATCCTTCAAACTCTTTAACGGTTAAATATCCAAGTTGCAACCCAAAACTATATCTTTTCCAAAATTCTTTCAACAGCTTCTTCTGCATCTTCGAAAATCCTCTTGTTTCTCTCTAACCAAACTGCCCAACAAATTGCGAGGATAGCTGCTGTCCAAACTCTTGAAGTCCTCTTTCCTCCCTCTAATTTACTTTCCAAAAGCATACTACAAGATCGAGGCATATATCATTGGATGTCGAATTCATGAAATAATTTGGACCGTAGTTTCTGGACGAAAATAGATTCCAAAAGTAAATGTGATTCTGTCTCCTCGTTACTCTTATAGCATACGCACCATCCCGGAGATAATGTTTGATATGGGTTCCTATATTGAATACTCTCATGTACACTCAATTTCCCCAAAGCCAAAAGCCATCCAAAGACCTTGATTCTAGATGGAGCAAGGCTCTTTCATAATGTTTTAGCCCATTGTTCCTCTTGTTCCTGGTTGTCTAAATTAAAAGCTTAAAATGCTAATTTGCAAGAAAACATTCCACTCTTGTCAGGGGTCCAAGTTCGAGTGTCTTCCATCAGCTCACACAAGGAGAAGGGTTGTAACAACCTTAATAATTCCAAGCAACTAGGAATGTCCCGATCAAACAGATTTCTCTGAAAAGAAAGGTTCCATCCCTGCTCAGATTCCAGATTCCCAGCATTCCTAATCAATAACTCCTTATACTCTTATTCCTTACATTGGATGTGTTAGCTAACTGTGGAAACCTGTCTTTGAAGGCAATGTCCCCCTTTCCCACTTTGTACTTAACCAAATTAAGGAATTCATCATACAATGATGCAATCCCGTTCCAAGGGCTTCTATATGTCATCCTCTCCCCCTTCTTGGTATCCCAAAAGTTCTCGGCCTCACCATATTGACTTTTAGGGTGTGTTTGATTGAAAGATGTAAAATATTTGCGTGTAAAATATTTACATGTAAAACATTTACGTGCCTACCCCCCTAAGAAAACATTTACATGCAATTGGCCAAAAACCCGCTTCAAATGATTGTACCTTGCAAAATCAATTACATTTACAACGTGCAATCAAACGGCGAAGATGTAAAACGAATTGCACGATTTGACATTTACGTGTTTTTGAATTGCCAATCAAACACACCCTTAATGACTTTGTTCCATAATGAATGGCATTCCAGTGGAAATGAAGGCAATGTCCCCCTTTCCCACTTTGTACTTAACCAAATTAAGGAATTCATCATACAATGATGCAATCCCCTTCCAAGGGCTTCTATATGTCATCCTCTCCCCCTTCTTGGTATCCCAAAAGTTCTCGGCCTCACCATATTGACTTTTAATGACTTTGTTCCATAATGAATGGCATTCCAGTGGAAATCTCCATAACCATTTCATGAGTAAAGCCTTATTTCTGAGTTCAATATTGTCAATGCCTAGACCACCTTGAAATTTGGATTTGCATACTATCTCCCAGGCTACTAGATGTTCCTTTCCTGACAAATCACCTCCTTCCCAGAGGAAATAGCGCATCATCTTTTCCATCGATCTTGTAACAACTTTAGAAGCTCTGAATAGAGAAAGATAATAACTTGGAAGGGCTGAAAGAACTGATTGGATGAGTGTCATTCTTCCACCTCTAGAGAGAAAAGAGCATTTCCAACTTTCTAGCCGCTTGGTGCACTTGGTTAAAACAAGTTCCTAAAATGACATTTTTCTGGGATTTCCCCCCAAATTCATACCCAAATACTTCATTGGTGACTGTTCAACTTCACGGCCGATTTCCTTTGCATTTTGTTCCACCACATTTTCACCAATGTTCAGTCCTAACAGCTGACTCCTTTGGAGATTGATCTTCCGCCCCGATATAGCGGATAAAGTCTGCAAAATGTCCATCAAAACACGAAGGGAGCTGTCATCCATTATGAAGAAAATTGTGTCGTCCGCAAACTGAAGATGACTGAGTACAATCTTATTTTTCCAATGCTACAGCCTTTAAACAAAGATGAACTGCTGGCCTTATCCACCATTCTTCCCATGACATCAGCCACAATTGCAGACAGAAAAGGGGATAGAGGATCTCCTTGTCTAAGGCCTCTAGCATGTCTAAACTTCCCTCTAGGCCTTCCGTTGATAAAAGCAGAGTACGATACTGATGAAATGCACACTTTGATCCATTTTCTCCACGTACACCCAAAGCCTTTCTTCCATAGGACAAAATCCAATAAATCCCACTATATTATTGTAAGCCTTCTCAAAGTCTATTTTGAATACCAACCCACTTTTCCCCTTGATCTTAACTTCTTCAACCGCCTCATTAGCCGCCAAAACAGTGTGTAAAATCTGCCTACCCTCCACAAAAACCCCTTGTGTTTCTGATATGATTTCTGGAAGAACTTCTTTTAAGCGTAGAGATAGGACTTTGGCAATAATCTTGTATGGGCTCGTAACAAGGCTGATTGGTCTAAAGTCCTTGACGTTGCAGCTGTTGAGTTTTTTTTAAATAAGACATATGTAAGTCTCATTAGTACTTCCATGTATGATTCCATCTTTTGCTTATCCATTGAACACCTCCATTATCTCTTCCTTAATCAGATTCCAGTTCTTTTGAAACACAGCCATTTTAAAACCGTCTGGACCAGGTGCTTTATCTCCATCGCAGTTAAAAACAGCCCTCTTAATCTCACACTCCTCCAAAGGCCTCTCGAGATGTTGAGCCATATAATCTGGTATACTTTTCCAATCTATACCTTCAATGCCAATCAGAATTCTCTCCTCTGATTTGTACAACTTGGAGAAAAATCTAATAATTTCAGCTTCGATATCATCCTCCTTGTCCAAAAATGATCCATCTTCCTTCTCAATCCTGGATATAAAATTTTTTGCTTTCATGGCACTTAAAATGCTGTGAAAAAGTCTCGAATTAGCATCCCCTTCGTTGACCCACTTACACTTTGATTTCATCCATACTTCTCTCTCTTCTTCAAAAACAATCTGATTCCACTCCTTTCCAATGTTGATTCTTTCCTCTTGGAGTTGTGATTCCAAGTCCCATCCTCCTCCATTTTATCAAGAGCAACCATCCTTTTTTCCATGGCTTGCTTAAGTATACTCGTGCTTCCGTACCATTGCTGCTTCCATGTCTTAATGTCTTGTTTCACTTGCTTCAACTTACTCATGAATTTATGACCAGACCATCCCTCAACTTTGGCTTTTCTCCAGCAACCTGTTGCTGTTATGTATATCTGGCTTAGATTGTAGTGAGTTAAATGTTAAGCCTCTGATATAAGATTGCCCGTGTTCGAGTTCCTCATTTCTTAAATAGTTCAATACTACTACTTTCAATATCTTGAATTTTGTAGTCTCTGACATTGTTCAAACTACTTGTCCGTTACTTCGAAGTTTCCCCCGATCACACGCGGACTGTCAACTTTGATTTTCCCATCTACAATCTTGACTGGCTTCTAACAAACAGACTTCACGAAAGGCTTTCTAGTTTAAGAATATTGTGATGAAAAATGATAGTATTATGCATTGATTAATTTATGTTGATGCATTTATTAATTTTCGTTTATGCAGCAATCTCTTAAAAGGTAGAATACTTTGTTGCTAGATGATTTATCTTGGTAGTTGATTGCAATAGAAATGCTAGATTGTATTATGATAATTAGGGTTTAGTGTGGGCCTAGCCCAATATGATAATTGTAAATATTATATATATGCCTTTGTATAATGAATAAATACACAACATTTTCACAAATCTCTTCTAATCTCACATGGTATCAGAGCAATAGGCAGAAAATTCTTGGATTACTTGGTTGTGCTTCATTCCAACCATCCTTTTTTTTCATCCACAAACCCTAGCAGCCTACTGTTCATCTCGGTACTGTTCATTGTGCTACTATTCACCTCGGTACTGTTCACGCATCACTGTTCACTGCATTACTGTTGATCGCGGTACTGTTCACTGCACTACTGTTCATCGCAGCACTATTTACTGCCCCTACTGTTCATCGCAGCACTATTCACTGCGCTATTGCTCATCGCGACACTATTCACTGCGGGTACTGTTCATCGAAATTTATAATTAAAAAAAAAAAAAAAACACCCTAGCAGCCACAGCTTTCTGCCTCTTTTTGTAGTATTTTTGTGGTATTTCATGGCGGCCTTAGTTAAAGGAGTGTATCCCCCTCGCTGCTCTCACTGTCATAAATTTGGTCATACGGTGGATCGATGCTACCAACTTCATGGCCGACCTTGTAAGAGAAGCAAGCAACTTTTGTCTTTCACCTTGGGAAATCCAACTGAGAGCTCCGTTGCCCACATCTCACAATCATCACCTCTTGGCCCTTGGGTGCTTGATTCGGGTGCCTCTGATCATATGTTTGGTAACAAAAATTTATTTTCCCATATTTCTTACTCAAACATTTCTTCCAGTGTTACCTTAGCTGATGGCTCTCAAATTAAGATTAAAGGCATTGGCCAAGTAAGACTTTCACACTCATTATCTTTAGATTTTGTCCTCTTTGTCCCAGGTTGTCCTTTTAATTTAGTCTCTGTTAGGAAGTTAACCCAAAAACTACATTATTCTGCAGTTCTTTGCCCAGTCGTGCCAATAAAAAAGCAGAGTCACCCTTTGCCTTGGTTCATTCGGATATTTGGGGTCCCTGTCGTGTCCAGTCCACCTTGGGGTTTAGTTACTTCGTGACGTTTGTTGATGATTTCTCTCGTTGCACCTGGCTATTTCTGATGAAAAGCCGTTCCGAGTTATTCTCTATCTTCCAAACATTTTGTTCCGAAGTTAAAACCCAATTTGGTACTACAATCCGTGTTCTCCGTAGTGACAATGCACGCGAGTATTTCTCTACTTCGTTCCAAACATTTATGGCATCTCAGGGTACCATTCATCAGTCGTCTTGCACTTATACTCCTCAACAAAATGGGGTGGCGGAGCGTAAAAACAGACACTTGGTCGAGACGGCTCGCACTCTCCTAATACATACTCACGTTCCACTTCGTTTTTGGGGAGATGCTGTTCTTACCGCATGCTATCTAATTAATCGCATGTTGTCCTCCGTCTTATAGAATCAGGTTCCTCACTCTATGTTGTTTCCTACTCAACCACTTTACTCTGTTCCTCGTGTATTTGGGTGTACTTGTTTTGTTCATAACCTCACCCCGGGGAACGATAAGTTGCAGGCCAAAGCACTCAAGTGTCTTTTTGGGTTACTCTCGCTTGCAGAAAGGTTACCGTTGCTTCTCTCCTGACCTACGGCGATACCTTGTCTCTGCAGATGTCACCTTCTTTGAGATGACACCCCATTTTCCTTCCGTCACACATGCCTCTAACCTCTCACATGTTTTACCTGATACTAGTCCTCCTCTCCCAGATATCTCGGCTACTAATTCTCCTTCTCCAGATATCTCCTCCCTCGATTGTATAGCACCTCCTACAGACTCACCGCCTCCTTTAATCACTTACCATCGCCGGCCTCGGCGCTCTAATCAACTTCCCACTGAGCCATCGCCGAACCTAGTTCGTACACCCACATCTGCCTCTACACCAGAGCCTGATCCTTCTCCGTCACCTGAGCGACTCGCCTCGGCCCTTCGGACTCACCTTCTACTCCGGTCGCACCTTCAGACTCCGATCTTGCCTTGGATCGTCCCATCGCTGAGCGTAAAGGTATTCGTTCTACTCGTAATCCTTATCCTATTTACAATTTTGTCAGTTATCAACGCTTATCTCCATCATATACCGCCTTTGTGTCATCTTTGTCTTCTCGCTTTCTATTCCTAAATACTGCTGCAGGCTCTTTCACACCCAGGTTAGCGTCAGGCCATGGTTGATGAGATGTTCGCCTACATACCATCGGCACTTGGGATTTGGTGCCTCTTCCTCCTAGTAAATCTACCGTGGGTTGTCGTTGGGTCTATACCATCAAAGTTGGCCGATGGCGGCGTGGACCGTTTGAAAGCACGTCTTGTTGCAAAGGGATACACCCAGATTTATGGACTTGATTATGGTGACACCTCCCCGATTGCTAAAATGTCCTCAGTTCGTCTCCTCCTATCAATTGCTACCATGCGTCATTGGCCTCTCTATCAGTTGGATGTTAAGAATGCCTTTCTTCATGGTGACTTAAGCGAAGAGGTTTATATGGAGCAACCACCTGGGTTTGTTGCTCAGGGGGAGTCTGGATTGGTATGTCGACTTCGTCGCTCCCTCTATGGATTGAAACAATCACCGCGAGGTTGGTTTGGGCGTTTTAGTTCCATCGTCCAACGCTTTGGCATGACTTCGTAGTGAGGTGACCATTGATATTTTCTTTGTCACGCCTCCGATTTGTTGCATCTATTTGGTTGTTTATGTGGATGATATCGTTATCACTGGAAATGACCAAGAAGGCATACAAAGGCTAAAGCACCATCTCCTCCATCATTTTCAGACTAAAGACATGGGGAAACTCAAATATTTCTTAGGGATAGAGGTTGCTCAGTCCCAACAGGGTGTTCTTATCTCCCAACGGACATATGCCCTCGACATTTTGGAAGAGACAGGCATGTTGAATTGCAAACCAGCAGAAACCCCAATGGATCCAAATGTCAAGCTCCTTCCTTGTCAGGGGGAGCCCTTATTTGATCCTAGCAAATACCGGAGACTTATTGGGAAACTTAATTATTTCACCGTGACACGTCCTGATATCTCATTCGTTGTGAGTGTTTTGAGTCAGTTCCTTAGTGCTCCGTGTGATGGTCATTGGGATGCTTCTATTCGTGTTTTGAAGTACATCAAGAAAGCACCAGGTAAAGGCTTACTATATGAAGATAAAGGGCATACCGAAGTGGTTGGATATTCAGATGCTGATTGGGCAGGCAGCCCACATGATAAACACTCAACCAGTGGATATTGTGTCTTTGTTGGAGGAAATTTGGTGTCTTGGAAGAGTAAGAAGCAGTCAGTTGTTGCTCTATCTACCGCAGAGGCAGAATACCGGGCTATGGCTAAAGCTACGTGTGAGCTTATGTGGCTGAAGCAGTTACTTCAGGAGCTGAGATTTATGGAGTGTCAGCAAATGAAATTGATATGTGATAACCAAGCCGCTCCCCACATTGCTGCCAATCCTGTCTTTCATGAGAGGACTAAGCACATTGAGATTGACTGTCATTTCATTCGAGAGAAAATCCTTTCAGGGGATATTGCTAATAGTCATGTTCGATCAAATGACCAACTAGCTGATATATTCACTAAGTCTCTCGGGGTTCCTCGAGTCAATTATATTTGTAATAAGCTTGGAACCTACAATTTGCATGCTCCAGCTTGAGGGGGAGTGTTAGATTGTATTCTGATAATTAGGGTTTAGTGTGGGCCTAGCCCAATATGATAATTGTAAATATTATATATATGCCTTTGTATAATGAATGAATACACAACATTTTCACAAATCTCTTCTAATCTCACAAGAAAAATGAAGAGTAAATCTTCATAAATGGTAACAAGACTAAACCTGCATTGTGAACCTTGAGAGGCAATGTTATTTTTAAGTAGCCAAAGTTATTCAACCTTGCGGTGCTGGGATAATGTAGCCAAATCTATTCGGGGAATGGAGTGAGTCTGACTACAGTAAAATAGATAAAACAATTAACATGGGAACCTAGCATATGGCACAAGTAACATCAGCTTTTCTTAGCCATTGCTAGTTGAAGCAGGTATTTTAAGCAGGCATACGGTGAGAAGATAGACTACTCCCTTTCTAGTCGTGGCACATGCAACCTCTCTCTCTCTCTCTCTCTCTCTCTCTCTCGTGTTTTGAGTCCTTATTTTGTACCTTTTTCTTCTTTGGAGCAATGGCACTAATAGGGGCCATACATTGGTTGGAGGAACATTGAACTCATTAAAATCTGCTTCCTATAAACGGTCAAACTTGTTCGCAAAGTGTGAACTGCCTGTCATCTTTTGTCCTTAGATTTTCATAGGAAGCTATTATTGAAACTGCTCCTGTGGTCTCTGGTGTGGCCACTGATCTAGTGCTTGTATGCTAGTTCTTTTTAGTTCTTATAAGGTGTGGATCCTATGCTATTTTAGGACAATAAGTGGTTAGTATGCTGTGGTCATATGAAGCTGGTGGGTAATAGCTCGTCTCACTGATATAAATTATAACTTGAGCTTTGCCAAACATGCTTCTACGTTGTTAGAGTATATTCTGTAATTAGGGTTTAAAGGGGGCCACGCCCTACACCCCAAGTTTAAATATTGTATATACCCTTTGTTTAATGAAACACAATACAACATTTTCCCAAACATTCTCACATTCGTGGAGTTTTGGGATTGTTTCTTCTGAAGCTATTAAAGGAACTGAAGTTGTATGACTGTAATATGATGGATGTCTTCTAGTGTCGATTTCATAGTGGAATTTTAGTTTTCCATTTGGGCTTGAAGACTTCCTATTCGTTGTTCTTATCGTAAGTTCACCGTTGAAGATTTTCTCCCTTTTTTTTTTTTTGAAGACTGAAATAATCTTCATTTCATTTCTCTAATGTTATAGATGCCAATACTTCAAATTTCTGATAATTTTTTGTATTACAAGATTAATTTATTTAGAGTTTGGCATTCCATATAAATTATCTCTGCTTTGATCTATTGTCTCTACCTCATGCCTTGCAATTTATCCAGAAGATCAGATGGATATCATACGTTTATTCATTGTTGGTACTACAACAATTTATGGTTTATGAATCTCTCCTAAGGATTGGTTATGACCAATGCAGTTAACTCGGATGGATACGCTGATCTATCTCTTGGTATATCCGCAACGTCCATTGGTGACAACACGAACAATAGAGCTGGTTAGTTGATTGTATTATCTTCTTTAATACAAAGCACGAGCACATGAATTTATCATTGTATTTCACAGGTTCGCTATGATAACCTGGGAGCTGGGCAGAATGCAATCGTAGCAGTCATGAGCTTCAGTGGATATGACATAGAGGATGCCATCGTTATGAATAAATCGTCTCTAGACCGTGGTTTTGGCCGCTGCATTGTGATGAAAAAGTACACGGCTCTTGCCCTAATTATCTCTGAACACGATGTTTTATGTTGCCTTTTGAAGTTGATTTTGATGTGCCTTCTCTAATCATTTGTTACATTCTTGCTGTCGATCTCTAAAATATTTTTCTGAACAGAATGGAAGCTATTTGTAAGAAGTATCAAAATGGCACGTTGGATCGTACAATTAAACCACAAGAAGTAGGGTATGAAGCTGACAGGATGCAGGTAATTATGTGAATATATGTTTTACTTTTCACCGAGATGATGGCATATAATTGGATCGTATAATTAGTCCACAATGAGAAGGTATGAAGCTGAAAGAATTCCGGTAATTATTAGTATTTGATGTGTCATTTTGCACTAAGATAAAAAGCACATTATTTAGATCCAAAATGGGGAATTGTCATGTGAAAAGGGCAAATAGTTGCTATGTCATTGCCCTGGGAAGCGCACTAATTTGAGAGAATAAGGACACATCTTTGGTTTTAACAAAACTAGTCTGGACGTGCTTTGAACGTGATTTATAGTGTCTTCGGCAATGAATTAAGCGTGCTGAGAATAAATAATGAACCCAATATTTATAAGGGTTCTACGAATACTAATCTAATTGTAACAATGAATTAGGAACCTAGTGTAAACTGAACTAGAGACGTCATCTAAATCAGAAACCAGCAAACAAACTAACCAAATAAAAATAGAAATGTCATTAATACTAATCTCATAGGAGTCCCAATATTATTGTATCTTAATTCCCCATCATTTCTCCCCAGCAAAAGACTCGACTCCAACGAGTTAAGATACATGCCTAGTTGTGCGATCTTTATTCCACAGCGAATGACAACATAGAACCTATGATGCGAGTCGAGTGCACAAAGCATCCTTAGTTACATAATCAAGCGACGGGGCGATCGTCTTGTTTAACAGAATATATCAATGATAAACGCCAAATAGCAGCAATTTGTTGAACTCATTTTCATCTTGCAGCATGTAGTGTTACCAAAATAGTAGCAGCATGGTAAGATACAACACTTGTTTACTAGCTCATCAAAGTAGGTCATATATTTGCTAAGATTCAAAGTACCTTGCTTACAGTCTCAAAAAAAATTCATCTAGCAGTTGAACTCGATAACAGGAGAGGGCGTAGTTGTTGCTTAATATTAACTTAATATTAATTTCATTTCATCCCATCCAAGAACAGACAGTTGTCCTAGAACTCGATGTAATGCATGACAGATAACCAATAAGCCAGGCCAACCCCTAAGTCCCATGCTAGCAGCATTAAGATGGCGACAAATATGAGTGTTTATTTTTCAATATTATAAAACCATCGGATAAATGAGATGGGACTAGATTGACAATTGAATTCTCATTTTCAGATGTCAATGTCCCATCTCATTTCTTCAATGGCTTGATAAGGAGCTATATATTATTCCTCACTCCCGGGCTCAAAGAAGCGAGTGACTCTTGCGGGTATCTATCAACATATAGAGATGCCTTCCCTGTCGTTGCACTTGGAAGCCTTATCACTGTTGGTGCTTTATAGTTATGGAACGAAACTTGAGGCTCAGTATATTTATAGTTAGAGTTCTCGTAAAAATCATACCTGGTCCCATGAATACGAATGGAATGTCTGAATATGATTCAAAATGATGGAAGTTGGACAAACAAGAGTGATGAATTTTTATTTTATTTTACCTTTTCGTTTGTACTAAACCAAAAAGAGATTGTTGGGTGTACTGCTATAGTTTTTCAGTATTTTCTTTTTTTTTTTTAATTAAAGGGCAACAACTACAAAATTGTGGGAACAACGAAGCAACGCCTTGTACCTTGATTGCTAAGGGAATTTACAATATTCATCCGGCCAAAAGAAATGACTAAACTATGATGCCAAATTGACGGAGGGTGACTGGAATTAATTTGCAAACAATTGTATGACCGGAGAAAATAAAAAGAGAATAGAAGTATCGGGGAAAGGAAGAGAATTGGAGGTTCCGAAGCAGAAATTTGAGTTTTATTTAATAATCAAAAGCATAGAACAAATAATGAACTATATATTGGATTTTAAGAATTCTCATCTAATTGAAACAATGAACTAGAGATGTAATCTAAATAGAAGGGGTAAATTTAATACACACACTAAATTTTAAAGCTGCAACTACCTATTCACTGAACTTTAAAACGTAACGGAACACTCACTAAATTTCCATTAATGTCAACCATCTATTATTCATTCACGCAACGTGTAAATATACTAACTGATTGCATCCACACGGCTAATGATGTCTTTTGTGGAACTAAGTTGACTAATTGCTCGTACAAAAATTCACGCACCTCGCACGAATAGTTACATAATACATCAGAAATATGATTTCTTCGTGTACGATTTGCGTTGCGAAAGTCTTGTTCTTTTATGGTTAAAATAATTATTTGTCCTATTTTGGTGAATTTCTAGTGCAAGTAATTAGTTCAATTGATTCTACATTGAACAACATTAATCATGTGACGGTATTCGATCAATATATTTAAACTTCGAGATAACAAATCAATTGTTGATATTAAACAAAGTTCCGTGAGTAATTGGTCACATAATTACTAACATTTCAAAGTTCAATGAGTGATCACTTACGATTTTACAGTTTAGTGTGTATATGATGCTACTATGGCTGATCATATTCGTATTTCTAGGAATGTGATCTTCTTTGATAATCAATATTTCTTTCAAAATCATGTTGATTCTGGTGGTATTCCTCTATTTAATGAAATCGATGAGAGGCATTCAATCAAAAAAAAAAATCTATCAAGAGAACTGCAAATATATGGACTGCCACAGTTCTTGCAGTGTTTTGGGCTATGTGGCTTGAAAGGAATCAAAGAATTTTTGAAAATAGGGAAGTGACTATTGAAAGAACATGGGAAAAGATCAAGTTTTGGGTAGCAATATGGGTTTACAACACTAGAGAATTTAAGGGGCTGACATTCCTGGACCTTTGCAAAGATTGGACCTCCTTTTTGTATCCACCTTCTAGCTGATCCTAGGTTCTTGTTTAGATCTAGGATTCTGCACTTTGTATTCTTTATTTATGTCAAATATGCAATTGTAACTCATCATTCATTAAGTAATAAAAATCCTTTGTTTCTGTTCAAAAAAAATATCCGTCAGTATACACTCCCTCCGCCCCATAAAGATATATTTATTTTGACTTTCACAAAGATTGAGAAATTGTAATTAATATTGTTGGAAAAGTAAATTTTTTAGTTGTATTTTTTTAAATATATATTTCTATATTAAATGATAATGACATGCTTATAATAATAACAATGAATATTAAATAAGGATATAATAGGAAAAATTAAGAAATTAAATACTCCCTCCGTCCCACTAAAATAGGCTTGTATTTCATTTTCGTTTATTCCAAATTATAGTCTACTTTCCTCATTAAGAATATGGTTTATTTTTTAGTTGACTAGAGTACTCTTATTTAATATTATTGGAATACTAAAAATCAACTAGTCATTTCATCTCCCAAAGATATTAACAATATTCACACTACTTGTCAATTAATGTAAGGGTAAAATAGGAACAATATAGAAATATGTTGTAATTCCAACAATATTTAAGATATTTCCCTAATATGTGAAAAATAGTGGGTGCCTATCTTAGTGAGACGGAGTAGATAGAAATAGAAAATAGCCTATATTTTTGGGACGGATGGAAAATGAAAACAAATCTATCTTTATGGGATGGCGGGAGTATTAAATTTACCCAAATCGAACAAATAGAAATATCATCTAAGCAGGAAACCGATAAAGTAATTATATAACAGTATTGTTAATACTAATCTCATGGGAGCCCTAATATTATTTTATCTTCATTCCCCATCAAAATGTTTGTAAATTCAATGTAAATCAAACACTAATCTGGCCACACATTCATGACGACTATTTTATTTTCTACATTTGCACTACACTATTTATAATGAATTTATAAATTTTTCAAACAAAAGCTTAGTTAAATTATTTATCTATTATAAGTTATTTTGGTAATGACAAAACAGTAATTTTAACATGTTCAAAAGACTGAACTTAATTTCACTGCCTGCTGTTTGAATATGCTTTGACATGCAGATTTTGGATGATGATGGATTAGCAGCTCCTGGAGAAATTATTAATCCCCATGACATATATATCAATAGAGAGTCACCAACGGTCACAGACCCCATGACATCTCCAACAGATAGGTTTCTATTTTTCTTTCTCATGGTATACGTCGTTGAGATTTTACTTTTACAGATGGTTGTTACTAGCTCAATTTGTATGTTGATGAATTCAGTGCATACAAGCCTAGTAGACAGACATATAAAGGTCCTGAAGGGGAGAAAGCTGTTGTTGATAGAGTCTCCATGTTCTTAGATGACAATAACAATAGACGCATTAAATTTATGATCCGTCATACTCGTAGGCCAGAGGTGTGTAATCTTATTCAACTTGTGTGGATGTACTTTTTTTTTGAGTGTCTTTGTAATCTTTCAAAAACTCTGAGTTCCTTTCTTCCTAGGTTGGTGACAAGTTTAGTAGCCGGCACGGTCAAAAAGGAGTTTGTGGTACAATCCTTCAACAGGAAGATTTCCCATTTTCTGAACAAGGCATATGTCCTGACTTAATTATGAATCCTCACGGATTTCCAAGGTTAACTTGTTTTCATCATCTTGATCGCGACTCCCTGAGTACTTGTTCAAAGATTCAAAATAACTGGATTCCTCCAATGAAAACTGCCCTCATTATATGTGTGAAAGTGTGAGCATCAGTTTAGATGGTTATCTGAATATCTCTCTCCTTATATGCTGTTTATCTTCAGCCGAATGACCGTGGGGAAGATGATAGAACTTCTTGGAGGCAAAGCTGGAGTTTCTTGTGGTAGATTTCATTATGGTAGTGCATTTGGAGAGCCCAGCTGTCACGCCGATAGAGTAGAAACGATAAGGTGCTCTTTTCCCTCAAGTCTGGACCGTTTGGTGTGCATATCGTTCTCACATCTCTTCAATGTTTATAATGTTGCAGTGAGACCCTTGTAGAGCATGGTTTCACTTACAATGGCAAAGACTTAATTTACTCAGGTCCTCTTTTATCTTTTAGCATTGTGGAGATATTACATTAATAAACTTATTAATTTATGCATGGCTGTTTATTTCAAAGATTAACTGGCGATTATGTTAAATTTCAGCAGTGCAGTTAAAATCTTTAGTCATACGTTCTCCAGAATTACAAGAACTATTCTATAGCTTACGTGAACAATTAAAACTTCAGACCTTTCTTTTTTCCTTTGCAGATTTTAGGCCGAATCTCAAATTGAGGCTCTTGAATAATGAAATCTTACATGTTCCCCCTTTATCTATAATTGTACTTTCTGCTTCCATATGCTGAATTCTGTCAATAATGGGATTTATTTATTTATTTATTTTATTTTTATTTTTATTTTTATTTTTTGCTTGTAGAAAATTTATCCTTCTAGAATAAATCTGTTGGCAAAGTGTAGATATGGCCTTTGATTTAATTCTACTGATGAGGACAAAATGTTCTATTGTTGAAGATGGATTAGAAATGTCAAAATCTTCTTGTTTCTTCATTTAAGTATTGTCCTTCTGTGGATTCTAGGTATCACTGGTGAGCCACTGCAAGCTTACATTTTCATGGGTCCAATTTATTACCAAAAGTTGAAACACATGGTGAGGAAACAAATGTTGAAATGTGTTCTTTTATTGCTCTAAAGCTTATGGATATATAATAACTTGTACTGTCATTTGCCGTGTTTGATGCTTATTAGCTCTCGGGTTCAATAATATCCTGTTCGAACTATAATAAGAAAGCTTCAATCTCCGTTGGAACATAGATATATCATTCCCATCACCTGCCTTTTCTATGTGAAATCTTTCTGTCGCAATCCGAAGCCTTGACTCGTACATTCAGTAATTAACTCTTGATCTTTTGGTGCACTTGACTTTTCCCAAAATTTTCAGTTTCAATCAGTATTAAAAGATGCATGGTTTATGATAGTAAATAAAGTAAGGGCTTGTTTGGGAAGCTGTTGCTGAACAATCCAGTTAAATCACATTTTATCAACACATTTCTCAATGCTCACATGGAGTATCTACCTTTCCTTACTAGTCGTTTCCATATGATAACTCACTAGTCGTTTCCATATGATAACACATTTCTCACATTTTACACGTTTCCCCCCCTGCAGATAACATGTGCATGTCACACGTCATTAGCATTCGATTATCTTATATCGGTTTGAACCACATGATTATCTTGGATTGCACCTACCAGTTCGTATTTCTGTTGCATTGTGGCCTATCTATAATTTTAGGAATGATTCAGTCCTATTATTATCAAGTTGAAAGTCCATGCGGCATTTATCCTTCTACCTGTCATAATTTAGTTTTTGTTTTGAGTCTTAGGTCTTAGATAAAATGCATGCGCGAGGTAGTGGACCCCGGGTTCTGCTTACTAGACAACCTACTGAAGGGAGAAGTAGAAATGGAGGTCTGAAATCCTGATATTTTGTTTTAAACTCACATATCCAGAAATGCTGTTTCTGATTCTCCATTGACCAGGACTCCGTGTGGGAGAAATGGAACGTGATTGCTTAATTGCCTATGGAGCCAGCATGTTGATAAATGAACGGTTAATGATTTCAAGTGATCCCTTTGAAGTTCAGGTATGCCCCATGTTATGACCCCAGCACTATGTAACTGCACACAAATACTATGATAGTTTTCTATTTGCACTTCCAATATGGAGCTTTGAATGGTTTATCGCCCATTAGTTGCCATGTTAAAGACAACTTTACAACTGGTGATACAAGCTTTTAGAGTTACGAATACTTTCTATTTTACTTTATATTTGAGTTGAACTAGGATGATTGATAATATTTCTCGCCGTTTATCTAGACTATTAACTATTTGTAGATTCACATTATTAATGATGCAGGTTTTATCTAGTTTCATGACAGCAATCTGTATTTGGCCAATTGTTTGGAACTCTCTTATGACATTCCTTGAATATGTTGTCCACAGGTCTGCCGAAAGTGTGGTCTATTAGGATATTACAACCATAAGCTGAAGAGAGCCAACTGTTCTACATGTAAGAGCGGGGATAATATATCCACCATGAAGTTGCCATATGCTTGCAAGCTCTTATTCCAGGTAGGTTTGAACAAATATTTTATGGAATAATTGTTTGGTATTTCGCAGATGGAATTGTTTAATTGCTCCCATGTCAAGATTGAATTTTTTAAGTATTTTTATGTGAAATAGGAGATTGAATGGAGTTGAATAGTGGAGATTTGTGTTTTGGTAAAAAAAAATATATATATATATATATATATATATATATATATATATATATATATATATAGTGGAGATTTGTGTAGTACATATAGGTCCCCCAAGAGATATGTGGATGTGTTTGGTTTGATCAAATTCAAATCTAGAAAGAGAATGAATTAAAATGTATAAAGATCTCAATCCTTAGATGAACGCAGCATTTACAGTCGTATAATAGTTTGACTTCAAAGGATGCAGACGACTTCCTATTATTACTTTTTAACATTTCCCACTGGGGTTTTGGGGGTTTTTTTCTGGTGGGGGTGGGGGGTTGGGGGTGGTTTCGGTTTTGGTTGGAAGCCTCTAGTCACAAACTTCACTGGCTCATAAACTTGACTTTTGCATTTGATTGGTTCGGTTGCTTGGCTGTTGCTCTGCTTTTATTAGTTTTATATCCTAATGTATCCCTCTACTCGATAGGAATATCGAGTTTGGATAACGAAAAATGGTTGCAACTCAGTTGAGCCTGAGTCTGCATACAGCGAACCACAAAATGAGATATTTAAGTATCTCAATGTGTTATCGTGTGCAACTTAGTAAATATTGTTAAATGTCTGATTCAACATTATTTCAACAAAATATTGTTAAATAGAAGAAATTCATGCTTACAACGCTAATATTTTTCTGAAATAAATATGGATCCACCTACATTTTTAAAAATGCTTCTCCCTCGTTCATTTAACACCCCCCTCCCCCCCCGGGCTAAAAATCATGCTTATGAACACCTTGCAGGACATACCCTTAGGCCTTGTTCTATTTGGTATTTACCAAATCCGCACGTAATTCCGTATACCTCATACTCATTTTCAACCACACACACATTTCCCAAACTAATATTAACCACACATTTTTACACGGAATACCGCGCGGAACAACTAAACCCCAAATCAAACAAGGCCTTAGTCGAACTTAATTTCATTGAATCATGTGGGTTAGTTATCATGCATTGTCTAAGATGATAAATGTGAAGCCTCTCTCTGCGTAAATTAGTGTAAGTCGCTAGTCATTTTTTGGGGTAATAGGTGCGGATACTGAAATTTGTTTATAACAGTGGAGGGGTTCTTCAAGTACATGGTTGAGATTAAAATTTGAATTTCATTAGGGAAAAGGGTGAAATGGAGCGGAACTAGAAGGAAAGATGAATAAGGGCTACTTGTTATCAATAGAATAAACCCACTTCCGGCCTTTTCTCAATAACTTACAGAGTTGCTTACAGAAACATGGTTTTATCATTCCATTTTGTTTCATCTGAATATACAGCGGGAGATTTTCAATCAGATAGTCCTTGACCGCTAGGGGCCCTCCCTCTCTGTAAATGAACACAGATCCCACATAATTCATGTTGGAGCTTCGTTGGGTCTTAAAAGCATATTGGGCGACATAAGATGTTCCCATAATCTATTCTCTGCACGTGCCACTGGCATGTGGCCATTTGCTTTAGAGCTTATGGATAGTTGTTATTTAAACATGTTTACAAATAATGTTTCTAAACGTGATAAAAGAGTGGCGTAGAAGTGGCTTGTGGAAACGTGTGGATCGAAAGTGCTTTAGGAGAACATGAAAATATTTATAAGTAGATGTTTCTCGGCGGAAACGCTTTGACAAATGACACATTTCATTTGTTGTATGACTGAATTTAGCTGCGTTCATTATGTGGATATTTTGTTATTTAAAATAAGTGTAATGTATCAAACAACTCTAATTCTATAATCTTTAGTGGTTGAAAGAGAGACGTACTCTCGATATTCACTCCACTGTTATTCAAGGTCCCACTATTACTAGAAGATATTTCATATCCTTAAAAATAAAAATAGAAATAGAAAAAGATATTTCATATCCTAACTCAAGATTGACACACTAATAATCTAATAATAAAAATCATACCATACATGTGACACTACGGGAAGTTGTCTTGAGTTGTGTTATAGTCCTTCTGCAAGTTTGTGTTCGTATAAAAATCTCTACTACTGCTCATAGTAGAATTTATGGCTATGATTATTCATTCCATTATTGGTAGGTAGGAGAAAATTGTTAATCTAAGAATTGAAAGAACATGGGGATGTCAGTAGCCATACAAGAGGCTGGTGGGCAAATATAGCCAATTGTAGAGCCACATAATGCAGGTTGGATGCTTGAACGCCTCAGACAATCTAGCTATCTCATCTAATGAATGATCATGCTAAACGGTACAGAAAATCTCGGTTAGGTTTTTATGAGTGTTGGCCCCTGAAAAATACTCCTTGTGCTTGTCGTTATTAGATAGCTGACGTTTAATCTGGTTAGGGTTAACATGATTATATGCATAAACTCTCAGTGAATGAATTTCTTAGAGCATCTCCATTGTATGTAGTGTTTAGGTGAATGTTAAAAGGATGATGTGAAAGAGAGAGACAGAGAGAATATGATTATTTTAATTGAAAAGAGAATGGAAGATGTGTAGGGAAAAAGAGAGGGAAAAATGAAAAAGTATGAGAGATGTAGAAACAAATTCAAAAAAAATAATAAAATAATAGTGAGAGATGTGAAGTTGGACTTCTAGGTGTAGAAGGGGCATGGGAATTTATGGGGAAAAGTGGGAAAAAAAAGTACGGAAAGTGAGAAAAGAAGCAAATATGGGACCCACAATTTTTTTGGTGTTTGTCTCTCCGCCGCACAGAATCAGATAGAGGATGTCTAGACATTGTGGAATGGAGATGCTTATAGATCATTGTCCCCGCATTGCCATGTCAGTTATTTTAGTCTAGTTCCTTTCTAATGAATTCCGAGCAAAATAAATGAATACATTCACCAGGCAGTACTTGATAGTTTTTGCTTTCAAACTTATAATTTCAATGATAAACCATTTTTTGTTTTTATTTTTATTTTTATTTTTTTGCCTCGGTGGCTGAGCCATATCGTTTCTTGTCTATTTGTATCTTAGGAACTTCAAGCAATGAACATCATTCCCCGTTTAAAGTTAGCAGAGGCTTGAATGGCATTATCAATGGTCCCCCTTATGCTTGGGAGTCAAAGTTAATTGTGATGGCATGATGTTGAACGTCATCTAAGGCTTGGTATTGTTGTGCTGATCGGAGAATTAGCTTTTACTGTGCTGAAGGGAGAAGCAATGGTTAGAACATAAAAGAACCAATTATGTATTTGGTAAATTATTTTTTAAAAAATGTGGTCTATTTTGGAAACAATATTTAAGTGTTTGGCAATGATAAATTTATTATTGTTGTATTAATATACAATTATGTAAAAGGATAATTATTTTAATAATGTGAAAATCGGTTATTTTATTATTTAATTTATATTCAATTGATTTTTCATTTAAACAAATGTATAGTTTCTTTTTTAATTTTATAGTTACTTTTTTAATTTTACTTGAACAATAATATGTGATTTCATTATTCATGATTGTTAAATTTCATAAATTACAAAATACAAAATTAAAACTATAATATATGCAACTTCAAAGTAAATAAATTTTATTTATTTTATTACAATATTCAATTTCTCAAATTTTGATATGAGAAAAGCCAAATGAATATAAAGCATATTTTATACAGGAATATGAGAAATAGTAAATAAAATAATAATTTAACATTAAAATAATAATAATAATAATAATAATAATAATAACAACAATAATAATATTTAAAAGGGTCAAAATTGAAATTTTTGTAAACAAATATGATTGAAAGGTTAAAAGTAGAATACATATTCAATATCTCAATTTTTAGTATAATAAAAATAAATATATATAAAGTGCATTTTATACATGAACGTGAGAAAAACTAAACAAAATTTGAACGTAAGAAAAACTAAACAAAATAATAATTTTAACATTTAAAAGGATCAAAATTGAAATTTTATAAATAAACTTGATTGAAAAGTTAAAAGTAGGAGTTAAGCGCTATTTTTTGTTGCTTCTCAAATTCTATTTTTAGAGAAAGCAGATTTTTATATAATTAGGCTTTTTTTTTAATTTACCAAAACAACTAAAATTGTTTTTGATTTTCTATAAGCTATTTGTTGCTGTCACAATAATTCCAATAGCCAAAACTATTTTTGATCTTTTCTAATTTTCAAAACATTATTCTTGACTATTGTTATGTAATAGCTGATAATGGTAGATAAAAGTTAGGGCTAGAGCAAACATCAAATACACGGATAAAAATAGTAGAGTAAATTAGAATGAATAGTACCGATTGTAAACTCTAATAGAAACACCATTTCTTAATGAAATGCACCTTGGAGAATTCATTCTCTATATTTTCTCTATTCTTATTATTTTTCAATACGTTATCAGCACGAATTGTCTCTAACACTATACTCAAAGAACAATTCTCCTTTCAATTTCTTCATCATCCCCATCCGACAGATCTCTTCTTGTTCAAACTTCCTTAGCTCCTTCCTCTTCAATAATTCTAATTCTATTACCCATCAGTGGCGTCTCTCGTCCCTAGCCAAAACTTCAGTGAAGCTTTTTCCAAAACCAGATCTCCTTCTCTCTTATTCATGATGGTTGAGTTTCAAATAATACACACAAACGATTCGTAACAATTATATAGTCTAATAGAAGTTATGGCTCTTCCAAATCCTTTGGTTGAGCTTCAATGTCATCTACATCAGCGACGAACCCGAAAATGATTCTTAGCACTGTCGCCCAGCTTGACAGCTTCTACAATTCTGCTTGTTTTTCTAGTTGCGGATCGTCAGTAGTCCCTTTTCCAATTTCCAGTAGCTCACATAAATAATACTTAAACAGAAATATCTCTAACACATATAAACAGGTTCTTGAAGGTTTTACATATCCATTAACAATTCTCTCTCTAATCGTCAACATCTTTTACGTAACCCTCAATTAATTCATGACCATCAAACAAAATGTGTATGTCTTGGATTGTGAACTAAAGTAAAACACATATGCATGTTACGTGGTCAAAAGAAAATCAACAAAAGCAAAGCAACAAGGCTCAATTTCAAAACAACAACATGTGGGAACACTGTAGTAGAAGATAATGAAACTTACGAAAAATTGAAGAATACTTAATGTTGCATCTACGATGTAGATCGAATATTTCTCTACACGATTCGGATGTCAAGTAATTCTCTTTTTCGAATTGATGCATGAAACAATTACCATTTATTCAGTAGTTTGTGCAATTAAAAATAAATTAATAAGTAACAATAAATTGAGATTAAAATAACATTATTTTAATCCTAAAATTGAAGTAAATCATTAGCAAATGAAAAAGGAGAAATATGATAATTATATTTTGTGAAATGGTTATATGACTTTAAGATCATGACAATCAAAGTATTGTAAATGGTCGAATAATTTTACACGTGCGGATTGTGAAGGACAAGTGTACTCTTAAAAGAAGTAGTTAATCATTATACAATTTAATTTTCACAATCTAAATTTAATCATTACAATAATTTCCATATGATAGGTTCTACCACATATTGGAATTTAAATTTATTGTGATACTTTTCATATAGTACCTGCTACCACTTATTGTGGAGAATTTAATTTCTATAATTTAAGTTTATATACTTTATATTTCCAATGTGGTGGATTATACCACATGATTGGAATGCATATTACCAATATGGTTGAATTAAACCCCATGACTAGTAATAAATAAAAGTAACTGGTTTATATATATTTGATATTAATAAAGGGATTTGAGCAAGTGATACCAGAATTTACAGCTATATATATTGATAAAATAAAATTGCTCAAGGGATCTCATGGTGACAAATGAGAAAAAAAATATACCATTGTGAAAAATCTCATTGTGGGATTAATATATTGTGATATATCGATACGATGAGAAATGCTCTAAAAAAAACAGCAAATAAATAAAAGTTCGTTTTATTACTGGAGAAATCGAGTAAGTGGTACTAGAAGCCACCATCGGATAGTTCAATGAAATAAAATTGCTCAATAAATTTCATGCTGATGAATTAAAGAAATAAATAACATGGAAGAATCGTATTAATGATCTCATTGGTACTATGAGATCGTGTCGGTATAATAAAAAAATGCTATTGAAGAAGCACATATCACAGATGTTATACTGATAAAGCGATGGACTTCTATATTCAAATAAAGCCAACATGATTTCACTATTGTTGTTCCAGAAGAAACATAAAATAGTCAAAGTGGAACATATTAAGAATATTAAAAGTGACAATAAATACTAGAAAATACAGAAATGCGAAAAGAAAATACATAATTGAACCCGTAAGACAGGGATGCGTCTCGAGAATATAAATACTCCGTAACTTTGCCACATCTAACTAGCATCATGGTTCATAATGAGAGATCTAAAGGATCCGAATTTCTTTTTCTCTTGACATCGATAGTCTATGACCAACAGACATTGGCTTCCACAGATTCTTGAACATGTGCTTCAATCTTTGTGAGTAGCTCAGCAGCTGTACTAGCAGAAATACATATTTTTCTTGTTGAATGAGAAATAAATTTATGTTCTACACCTTAATCTAGAAAAGCTAGCAAGCCATCAAATAAATAGTCAATATTTAACAAACCTATTAGTTTGGCATGGAAGTTCCATTGTACCCATGACGCTATATTAAATATTTCCTCCAATACGTTATAGTTGCCTGGAATGACGATAAAGCCATCACTATTGTTCATCATGTATATCATGCAATCATGAATAGACTGTGTCTATAACGACAGTCCGATTGAACTTGTGATGGTACTAGCTCCAATTCGATGAAAATGTATTACGCTGGATGATAAGTGTGCATTATACACACTTATTCATGCGTCTAAACAGACTAATTATCATTAGACCAAGTGAATTTCTACTTATTTATATATATATTGTGTTTGTAGGCAAATTTCCTCAATTTGGACGAAAATATGCGAAAAATGAGAAAAATGACCAAAAGCGTCAGATTTTCAAAAGTTTGGGGACCAACTTATAACTTTCCAAAAGTTGAAGGACCATAGATGCAATTATTTTTTGACTTTTTTGTAAGAAAAATCAACAGTCAAAAGTTGGGGACTAAAATGCACGATTCTGGAAATTGGGGACTTCAGATGCAATTTCTCTATGGAGAAATTACATACCAGATTTTTTATAAAAAAAATCATTTCTAGCCAACAGCCAAATGCGCACTCACAACACCCTCCAGTGTGCCCACACCCTTGCCTGCGGGTGCCTGCAACCGAGTTTTTCCCAATTTTTCTCAATTTTCTCCCTTTCTTTCCACCCTTTGGGGGCCCTTTTTGGGACAAGTTGAGACATGAACTGGGGGCTTTTTACACACTTCAATTCACCCCAAAATCCATAATTCTCGTTTCTCTTCTTCTTAGAGCTAGGGTTTTTTCCTTTCCGTTTCTTTTCTCTTCTTTTCTTCTTCTTTCTTTCTTTCTTCTTTTTCTCTTGTCCTTTTTTAGTTTAGGGCTTGGATTGGGAGTAGTGCTCAGAGAAGACTGATGGAGAAAACAAGAGAAGATGATAGTGGAAATGGATGAATCAAGGTTGGACATTTCAAAAGGGAGATTTTCTTGTTCTTGTATTCTCCATAGTTTCTTCCATTTGTGTTGTATATGTATTATTATTTTGTAAGTACTTCAGGTTGAGCTAATTTGTATATGTTGAGATGATTGATGAATCTTAATCTAATTATATTAATCTGTATTTGTTGATAAAATTGATTTGTATTGTGTTATTCATCTCATGTGTGTTTTCTATTGAACTTACTACATATGTTTGATTGATCACCAAGTGTGCATCTGTGATGAGTGTAGGATCTTAGAGATGGGAGTGAACTTGTTAAACCAAATAGCATTCACTAAATTCTTGTAGAGGATAGAGATATACCTCTTACCCTAAGTGATCCATTGAACTGTTTTCACTAACCTCTATGCGGTTGATTGGTAACACATCGACACTGAGATGTAGTAGATTGAACCAATTGGCTAGGGATAGGTTAACATTCGAAAGATGAGCTAGTTATATAAGGAAAATCGGATCTAACATTGAAGATGAGCAATACGTTAAGTCCATCAATGGATTAGTGTAACTAGATTGAGTGAAATCATGAATCTCGACTATCTCTTAATCCGAGCCTAGCTCCATTCATGCCCATTTCATGTCTTTGTTTTCTTTCTTTTTCTTAGGTAGCTTAGTTTAACTCTCCTCCACCACTATAATTGTTTGTGTCCCATTTTCGTCTCTTTTATTTTACTATTTGTATAGTTTTTGTTAGTTATAGTGTGTATAATGCCCAATAGTTGGACCGGGTTAAGTCATCTTGGGGCTTAAGAAATTCCAAACCCAATAGATTTATTTGAAACCTATAAATAACTCACCATTGTCCCATAACTCATTAACTGATTGTCTCTAAATTTTCTCTAGAACTTAGCTAGTACTAGGATTTAGAGAGGGTTCTCACTATGAAGGTGTTCGTAATTTAGAAAGGGTCTTGATGTGTGGATTACTGTTGGAGGCCAGAAGAATTGACGGTTATGGAGACGAAAAAACGAAAGAGAGATTCGCCTCGAAATCCGCTTCTATATCGATAATCTCTATTCACATATCTTATCTAAGAAACGATGAGATCCTATGTTGAATTGCCTCTCTTTGTATTCCGCTGTGCATGCTCATTTGGCAATTCCTAACAGTGGTATCAGAGCCAACTCGTTTTCTTATTGAGATTTGTTAGGATAAATAATTGTTATTACTTATCAATTTGATTTAGGTAATTGATAAACATTATTTATGAAATAATGTTTTCCAAATTGATATTAGATCAATCTGTTATCATGAATTTGATGCATGAATCTGATATTGGATAAATTGTGAATTTGATTTGTATTTATCCAATTGAACTAAAGAGAAAAAAATGAATCTGATCTGTTTTTTTTTTAATGGAACGAAACGAATCATGATTTTCACATCACATCAATTGTTGAAAGAGTTTGCAGATTCGCACTTGGGGTTTTTAATTGTGACTTGAAAATTTTGTAAACTTTTGAGAGTTTCAAGTTACTTCAAAATTTCAACTTTATAAAATCAATTTTCACCAAAATTATTTTGAATTCGTGTTGAATTTTGACTTAATTAAAATTGTGATTTTATTTTTCAAATTGATGGTAATTATAACACCATGTTCTTCAAAACTCACATTAGAGTGTGACTTTAATGTTAGCGATAAAATAAAGAGTTATTTTGTAAACTCCTTCTTTGTGATAAAGTTGAATAATTAATGAGATTAATTATGTAACTTTGTGGAATTAATTAGTTAATGTGATTAACTAATTAATCTTTAATGTAATCGACAAAAATAAGGAGTTATTTTGTTAGTTTGCTTTTTGCGATAAAATTAAATAATTAATATGATTAATTATATAATTTTATTCATGAGTAGTTAATTAGTAAATGTGATTAACTAATTAAACTCGAATATGTTTGATAAAATAAAGAGTCATTTTACAAATTCCCTCATTGTGATAAAATTAAATAATTAATTAGATTAATTATATAATTTTATTGATGAGTTATTAATTAGTTAATACGATTAACTAATAACTATTCGTTTTGGTTTATTTCTCTATTTGCCTAAAGTTTTAGACAAATAATATTTTTTTGCCCAAATTTAGAAATTGATATATTTATTAATATTGGATATTGTCGATGATTATGGACTAGACCAATGTGATTAGATGAATATGTGATTTTATTGCTTATTTTATGCTAGGAGCCTGCATGCCTATTATTAATTTGGATCTGCGTGCCAATCAATTTTTAATTTAATTCCGGACCTACGACTCTATATAATATGGCGCATGTGCCAATTAGCATAGGATACAGGTTGGAGCAGAAAATGGGAATCACCAGAGTTAACCAAAGAATGACGAAGACATTGTCCCTTAGTAATTGACCAACTAGTTTTCCTCTTGGCTCTGGGAAACTGGATAAAAATACGTCCATAATCATCCACTAGTGATGAATTTAAGGTAGTGTTGTTAATAATTCCATTAAACGACCTTGTGTTAGAAATAATTAGCCTCTAGTTATGTTAAACTTATTTCTACCTAAAAATCAACTTCTACCACTACTCATCAAACATCAATACCAGCCACACATCTTACATTATCACTCATTATTATCCACACATCTCATGGTCCCCAGCAAAAAAGTTAGCTTTTAGGTGGAAAAAATGTTTCTCCGAATACAGTACCTTTCACTCGTCCCGTTCCATTGGAATTGCCGAAGTGCTGTGAGATTTGCCCAGTCCCATGTTGCCTTTTTTGATCTTCATAAATAATCTTGCTTGGCATGTCAGATTGGACATTCCAGGAAATGTTTCTACGAATGTAGTATTTGATATTTCTGATCGGTATTTGATGTAGAGCAATGTTACTGCACTAATTGATATGAAACTCGAAAAGCACAAAAGTTTACGGGAAGAATCTCGGTTCTGGAAGGAAATATCTGATGGGACCTTTCAATTTGACCGAAGAGAATGTGAGGTCCGAAGATCAATGTTTGTTTATTGTGAGTTTGAAACAAGTATTCATATAGTAGCCAGTATACATAAGACTGATTTATAAGGAAAACGATCCTTCTCAATTGGTATGAGGCCTTTGGTTTAAAGCTACAGAACAAAACTGTACAGGCTAACCCAAAACGAACAACATATGTTACAATTTATGTTTAATACTTGCTATTTATTTTTGATGAAAAAGGTTGAGGCGCTGAAGCAATTGACTCAAAAAGAACTGTTAGATTTCTTCGACGAGTATACAAAAGTAGGGGTCCCACAAAAGAAGGTATTGAGTGTGCGAATCTATGGCAGTGCACATTCTCCTGAGTACTACACGGGCAATATTGAAACTACAAATAACGTTCGCATTGAAGATATTTTTAGCTTCAGGAGATCTCGATCGCTTTATGGGTCATTCAGAGGATGTTGTGGCCATTCTGGCCATATGAAATTGTGAGATTCTAACCATCTCACCGCTCCTACCGCGATCAATGTATTTGCGCCATTCAAGAAGTGATAATCAATACAGAATTAAAAGTTTACATTTCATATTTTAAAACATTGTCCTAGAATGTAACGTGACTTTTGTAACTATTTGAGGAAATAGTTGGATTGTTCGTAATACTGAGGTGACAATAAAAATTCATATGGGATTGTCTTTTCAGGAGTTATTACTGTTGCCTTCTTTATCTCAATGCAGACTTAAGAGTATCTCTAATAAAGTGTTGATGTGTTTATCAACAGAATTGAGTTACCAAAAAAAAAAAAAGTGTAATAAATAATGTTGGATGGAAGGATAATTCACCATATATTCAACTATTTGTTCGTTGGCATTCAAACCAGAGAATATACACAAAAAAATTGGTTACATCAAAACTAATGGAATTCTCGATATCTTCAGTTGAATCTTGATTATTCAGCCTATGACTTCTGATGCTGAGCTTGTTGAGGCAGCGGCTATGGTCGTGGTTGTGGTGATGGTGGTGGCCGGTGGTGGAGGATTTGGATGGAGGGTGGTAGTACAAGCGGGTAGTTTGTAGGCAATGAGACTCAAACCTGGTTGCAATTCTCAGTCCTATATCCAATGGTTCAACATATACATATTTCCCCATTCAATTCTCTCTCTCTGTGGCTAACAGAAAATACAAGTACACTGTTGTGTTGGAGTTAGTAGAGAGAGGGGGGGGCTGCGAGTGCTTGTGTGTCTACGATTGGTGTATTCACAGGAAGCTGAGGATGTCACATTGTTCTATTTCGTTAAACATACACCAGTTTTCTTGACAGTCGATACTATAAATTGTCCAAAACACAGAAACGGGATTTCGTAGCTAATTTATGACAATCTGTTTTGGTTCAATCTCAGTAGCTTTTTCTCTTTTTTTTATCAACTTTCTACTTGTTAATCATATTTTTGCCAAGCTGAGTGATGAAATCTTAGAAACATCCCATTGGGTTAGCAAAGATCTGTTGTGCAAGATGACTCAATTCATTTTCTTGCGCAATGTTGATACATAAGACGAGTCTACACAAGTACATAACCATTATATCTCAATAAGAGAAGATTTAATCTTTGTAAATTACATCAATTTAAAATGTAAGCCTTCAAGTGCTTCGACATTCTCTGACAGTACAGTCTAAAAGTTTTTTTGGATTATTTGTGCCTAGACATATCAAAACGGCTCGTCCGAGCCGGCTCGGCTCGCCACCTTGTGCTCGGGCTCGTTTACTGTACGAGCCGAGCCGAGCTCGGCTGGCCGTTGTGCTATTCATGCTCGGCTTGAGCTTGTGAGCTCGCCGAGCCCGAGCCGAGCCAGCGAGCCCACGAGCCGGTTCGTTTTTTTTTTGGTTTAGGGTATAAGGTTTTAGGGTTTAGGGCTAGCGAGCAGCTCGCTCGAGCCGCTTGGGAGTCACTCCGAGCCGGCTCGCGAGCCGTTTGGCGAGCCGGCTCGCTACAGGAACCGAGCCGAGCCGAGCGGCTCGGTTCCTACCGCCTTTGTTCATACTCGTGGCTCAGGCTCGCGAGCCAAATTGTTATGTCTATTTGCACCAATAAAATAAAATAAAATAAGAATATTCATTTTTTATACTTTTCAAAAAGAAAAAGAAACTATTATTTGGCGAATATAGTGGACTAGTGGCTATATAGCTCGACATTCGGGGCATGAAGACACGGGACATTATATAGTAGGGGTGGGCGTTTCGGGTTCGGTTCCGGGTAATCAACTACCCAGAACCGAGTCGTAAATTCCAGTTCCTTGAAAAATGAAACTATTGAGTTATTTTCAAATGAAGTACCCTTTCGGTTCCGATTCCTTCCGGTTCAGGTTCAGTTCCGATTATTTTACGATATATTTTTATTACTTGAAAATCATGAGAAAAAAATTTTTGATTCAAACAAAAATATAACCCAAAAAAATTTTGAAGCATTTGCTGCTCAGCAGTAATTGCTGCTGCTGAAAAACAGCAGCAATTGCTGCTGTTTTTCAGTAGCAGCAGCTGCTTGGACTGCTGTTTTAGCAGTTTAAGTGGAAAAAAATTTGTCATTTCTTATTTTATTCCGGTTTCGAGTTTTTAGAAAGGATCCGTTTGGTTTTTATTTCGGTTTCGGTTCGGTTCCTGTTCTTAATTTTTTTAAAAGAACCGTTCGGTTCGATTTTTTCGATCTGATTTCGATTTTACCCGTTCGGTTCCGGTTTTTTTTTCGCACTCCTATTATATAGCTCGACATTCGGGGCATAAAGACACGGGACATCGGTCAGCGCCGCCCGCCACAATTTTTTGGCGGTTCAATATTTTCACTCTGAAAACTGCAAACTGCAAACTCAAGCCAGTCTTGCTTACGCTACACTTTGTGCGAGTTCCCATGATTCAAATTGTGAAATTAGGGTTACACGATTTAACAATCAGGAGGTATACATACTGCTACAACAATAATGATCTTATTTTTTAGGTTCAATTCGTAACTTTTATTACTTTAAATTAGCTTTTTTGCAGTGAATTATAGAAGCCTGAAATTTCGAGGTCCGTTCTCTGTGAAATTAGAATTAATGAGTTCTAAAAGACCTCGTTCTATTTCCTCACACGCAGCTGCAGCTAGATTGAGTGATCATTTGTGTAGTGAGGCATCAAAATCCCAAAAAGTTGTTTCCGAGGTCACTTTTTTTTTGCCCTTTTGGCCTTTTTTATCATTTTGGATTTTTTTTTTTTTTTTTGTTTGCTTTCATTAGTGTGTTTTTCAGTAATTTTGGATTTGCAATTAAATGATTTTTGATTGTGCTTAACGGATTTTCGTTGGAATGTATAGGACAATGTTAGGGAAAGTGAGCTTTTCGGAAATGATTCTGAGAACGTAGAGAAAATGACGGTTCAACAGCTGAGGTCGAGGTTGAGGTAAATGTACAGTTCTTAGGGTGAAATGAAATTAACTTATTTTCTGGTATAAATTTGACCATTGAAGTGTTTGAGAGGGGGAACAAATTTGGCTTGCGCGTAAAATTCACACTGCAATTCATTTCAACGAGCTTATGGCCATTAGGATTGGAGAACAAAGACCTCTTCTTCTCTGCTTAATTTTTTGAATTTGTAGGACAATGGGGATTCCTGCCAAGGGAACTAAGCAGGAACTCGTCTCTGCCTTGAAGAATTCTTTGAACAGTCAAATAAATGGTATTTTTTCCTTGTGCTGTTGTTAGGTGCAATGCTGCTACGTATAGTGAAACTCATTTGAGATCGATTTCTTACCAAGATTTTCTACCACCTGTGATCAAGAATTTATCTTTTAATTGCAGGTGAAGGTTCCTTGGACCGTATCAATCAAGTGGTGACTGAAGATGAGCCAAACATCACTGAAAACAATTCAAAAAGAAAATCTGAAGGATTATCAACTAAAAAGAATGTCCAAATCACAGACGACGATTCAGAGGTTTCTGGAACTAAATGGACAAAGAGAAATGTGAAGAAATCTCCTGCAAACACCGTTGATGCCAAAATTTCGCAGAATGTGACGAAAGAAGAGCTAAAGATTGAATCAACTGATGCAGAAGGTTTTCTTGTTTTATCTCCTCACTGATGTTCTCTCACTGGAAGAATTATTATTACTCTGACCTTATTCATTAAACTATCTCAAATCAATAAGTGGATCGTGATGATATCAGGTAAAAAATCCATTCAGACAAAGAGAAAAGCTTCTTCAAGAACAACTTCTGCAAAATTGAAAGCTCCAGAGAGTATTGTCGTAGACGAACCTTGGACTATTTTTGCTCACAAGAAGCCACAAAAAGGGTGGATTGCTTACAATCCCAAAACAATGAGGCCGCCACCTCTTGGTGCTGATGCACCACATTTGAAGTTAATGTCTTGGAATGTCAATGGTTTAAGAGCTTTAATGAAGTTGGAGGGCTTTTCGGCATTGCAACTTGCACAAAGAGAGAATTTTGATGTATTATGCTTGCAAGAGACTAAACTCCAGGCAAGTAGTCAGAGTTCATTTTCTAATTTGAGAAACAAAATTGGAGGTTACTGCTTCTACTAGGATAGATAAGGGCAAGAGACACTCGTCCAGAGGCCCCTTGTGTGTTATCCTTCCGTGAACTCTAGAAAGCTTTTGAGGAAATTTTTGCATGCATTTCCAAATAGTTGGCTAGACATTATGATTCGATAGATGTGTGTATGTATGTTTGTGGGGGTCGGGGGAAAGAAAATACATAGACATATGAAATATTTTATGTTCTGTCCAAACATGGGAAGCATTCCTTTGGACCTCACCAAGAATACTCTCTTTCATTCAATTGGAGCCTACATAACACAATCTCTCCCAAGAAATTTGTTATTTTGGAGTTGATGGCAGTGTAATTAAATTGCATAAACAGGAGAAAGATGTGGAGTCAATCAAACAAAGTCTTTTAGAAGGTTACGACAACAGCTTTTGGACATGCAGTGTCTCAAAACGAGGTTATTCTGGTGCAGCTATTATTTCACGGGTATGTTCTTTTTCTCTTTTACCTGTTCCATTTTAGATATATCCAATTTCATACTGTCTGCAATTGTCTTCACATTTTATGGACTCATTTCTCTTTTTTTTCATCCGGCAGATAAAGCCACTTTCCGTCAAATATGGTCTGGGGATATCGGATCATGATACCGAAGGACGTCTTGTAACTGTGGAATTTGATGATTTCTATTTGTTGAGTGGTTATGTTCCCAATTCTGGCGATGGTCTTAGAAGACTGGTAAATGATCTATTATGTGGTCCATTTTCTACTTTTCATTCACTTGGCTTTCTAGAGAATTGATCAAAATTCCTTTGCTAGTCATACAGAATTGGTGAGTGGGATCCTTCACTTAGCAACTACATGAAAGTAAGTCTTACTCAACTTATGCATGTATGCTACCAAATACCACACTTCCTCCCCTTTCCATTAGCATGTTTTTAAGTTTACGAGTTGTTTTTCTTCCCATTCCCTATACACTAGTTTAGTAACTCTTCCAATTCATGCAATAGAAGGTGTATATCTTGCCAAAAGAATTATGAACTATATCAGACATGAAGTTCCTTAGTTAAATATTTGGTTTGTTTAGTTAAATATTTGGTTTATTTCCAGCAAGCTGTGGGAATCATTTTTCTTCGGACTATTATTGAGATCTTGATTTGGAATATTAATGGTCCCATGAATATTGATCCAAATTATACATTACTTCATTCTCGTTCTCTTTTGGGACATTCTTAAATATGATGAGCTGATTCTTCATTTTCATCATATACAAACCAACTCAACTCATATGTACAATTTATTTGTTAATTCTCATTCTATTGTTTCTTGCCTAGTCTTCATTTCCCCATATGAACAAGCAAGATTTGCTTCAAAATATTTTTAGTTTATCCATTCCCTTTTCATTCTTTTTTCTTCTATATTTTGGTGAATATGAAAGGTTTGCATTTACCTACATGTGGGAACTTACACAGAAGTCTTGTTTGCGTGCTTTACAGGATCTCGAACGATCAAAGCCCATCATTCTGACTGGTGACTTGAATTGTGCTCATCAGGAAATTGACATCTACAATCCAGCAGTATGTGATTCCAATTCTAGCATTATAAACTTAATTCTATTTTCAACTTATATTCTAATCATTACAAGAATGTGTATCGTTTAGATAAAGAATGTTTGGATTAATTTCTTGGAACTATTATGATAGACACCTGACTTTTGCACCACTTATAGGGGAACAGAAGAAGTGCTGGTTTCACTGATGAAGAAAGACAGTCATTTCAAATCAACTTTTTGGATAAAGGTTTTGTTGATACCTTCAGGAAACAGCACCCTGATGTTGTCGGTTACACTTATTGGGGCTACAGGCACGGTGGACGAAAAACTAACCGAGGTAACTCCCCTTCTTGTTGTGTCGTTTATAGCTTACAGTTAACCCATTAACCTGCATTTGTTACTATTTTCTCCAGGCACCTTCCCCATGCCCATCAGTAAAACAAAAAACTACCATATTGTGTAGAGTTTTTCAAAATTCATTTCCCCTAAACTCATTTTTTACCACACCTCATAGAGCAGGATAATTAGCCTTTTCGTGTTAGCTACTTCTGAACTACACGCAAAAAATACATAAATCTTCAATCTGAAAAATCATTACCAAAACAAGCTGTGAGAGTTTTGTTTGATACTCCTAAATTTTTAACCTTGCTAACTCTTTCACTTGGGAGCAGGTTGGCGGCTAGATTATTTCCTTGTCTCTGGGTCGATTGCAGACAAAGTTTATGACTCGTATATTCTCCCCGACATTACTGGAAGTGATCATAGTCCTATCGGCCTTGTTCTCAAGCCTTAGGCTCATCAGCAATCAGATGACCAATTTTGTGTTGCATTTCTGAATCAGTTTTCTTGACATTCGATACTATAAATCGTTCAAAACACATCCAAAACACAGAAACAGGATTTTGTAGCTAATTTATGACAATCTGTTTTGGTTCAATTTCAGTAGCTAATTTTATATCAACTTTCTACTAGTTAATCATATTTTTGCCTCAGCTTTGAGATGAAATCTTAGAAACATCCCGTTGCGTTAGCAAAGATTTGTTGTGCAAGACGACTCAATTCATTTTCTTGCACAATGTTGATACATAAGACGAGTCTGCACAAGTACATAAACATTATATCTCAGTAAGAGAAAGATTTAATCTTTGTAAGTTACGTCAACTCAAAGTGTAAAGCCTTCAAGTGCTTTGACATTTTCTAACAGTACAGCCTATCACGATCTTGTTTAATCAATATCCATTTTCTTCTCTCTCTCGCTGTCTTTGCTTGACCACAGCTTGATAGTACGATCATGTGAAACAGTTGCAACACATCGTCCATCTGCAGAAAATGTTGAACAACAATAAGTTCCATAATTTTGAAATCCACATGACAGAAAAACTATGCTAACTGAGTACCACTAGAACAATGACTAAGGTAAGCAAGACTCAAGAAAATGCAACAATGTCCAGCTTATGCAGGCCAGGTCAATGTCTTCATATTTCTTACACATATAGCAGCATAAAACATAACTGCCAGTAAGATTTGGTAGGGTTAGCAGTCAGCAGATTTTGGAGATCAAGCTGTAATGATACAAGCCAGGGTGGCTGACAGAGACGAATACCTCAGGCCACTGAACCTGATGGTTAGCATTTAGGACAATGCAACTTTTCATATTTGTCAATGTCATACAGAACATGACAAAAGCTCATACCGATCTTAAAATTGATAGTCATAATTATAGTGCATCGGGTAAATTTTTTTTAGCTAAAAACGAACTCTTTAGGTTGAATAGTGGTGTGGATCACAAAATATGTGGAGGATAATGAGTGGTGATGTGGGATGTATGGTTGATATTGATATCTGTCTTTGAATATCAATAAAAGTTAATTTTGAGGTAGAAAAAAGTCAAAAATGAATAAAGGCTAGATTTTAAAGTTGGAGCAACTTACCTCCAAGAACATCCAGTGATGTGACTTTTGCTTCATGACCAGACAGTGTTTTTACAGGCTTAAAGTCTCTGGATGACCACACCTAAAGATGGAAAAGATTAAGGTAATAAGTGCATGGAAACATGACTTCGGCAAACAAATCAAGGAGAGGCATAGAATAAGACGATGCATACCTTAGCTGTCATATCATATGAAGAAGTAACCAAGAAGTATCCCTCTTGAGGTTCAAATTTGACCTGAGATATAAGGTTAGAGTGAGCAGGTATTGTGTACAATGATTTCTTCTTCCTTAAATCCCAAATGCGGCAAGTATTATCTTCACCACCAGAAGCCAAATGATAGCCATTAGGAGAAAAACTGACCCCGAGAACCTGAGAGGATGAAGAAGAGATTTATCAACCTCATCAACATTCTATCCTCAAATCTATTTTAAAGGCAAAATAGATGGAAAGTGAAGACAAAAGATTTCAAAACAAACAATCTTACCGGTTTCACGTGGCCTTCCAGGGCAAGAATCCTTTTCCCAGACCTCAGGTCCCACACACAGGCAAGAGAATCCAGTCCACAAGATGCTGCCAAAGAGCCATCATGGTGAAAAGATAAGCCATAAACACTCCTGCTGTGACCTTCTTGGAGAAGCAACTCTTCACCAGTCTCTACATCCCATAATCTCCAAGTCTTGTCGAAGCTAGCTGTGCCCAAGTATTTTCCCGATGGATGGAAGGCAATGCGAGCAAGGCGATCCAAGTGTCCCTCAAATATTCTCTGAGGCGATCCTTCGGTGTTCCACAACCTAGCAGTTCGGTCAGCAGAGGCAGTAGCCAAATGGTAGCGGGTAGGAGAGAATGCAACATCTGTAGCTCGTTCAGTGTGACCCTTTAATGTGGAAACTTTATTTACTTCAGGTACAGTCCATATCTTGGCAACTCCACTTAGAGCACTAGAAACAGGACAGTAAAAAGTAAGAAAACACGAAGTTATTCCTCATACATGGTTATCATATCCCACATAAACTTGAGAAACACCACTAGCACCTCAAAGATAACAGAAAAGTTCATAATGTATGAATAATCAAGCTCAGGATTCCATATTTTTTTGTAGTGAGTGGAAGAAATATCTACATAACAATCAAAGGTGTAACTTGTAAGCCATGTAATTAGATACCTCTATAAATGATGAAAAATGATGAGCAACCACTGCAAACGCAAACCGAGGATGTCTTGTCAAGTCAAACACTAAAATGATGGAAAAGAGAGAGCAACCTCCACAAATTGACACCGTTTGAGCAAATCCAGGAGCCTCTTTATTTAGACTTTTTACCTTTTCCGATGTACACATAGCACATAGTTTTTTCTCTGATATTTATTTTCTTTTATAATAAAATAAAGTGCTGTTGGCCAACTATTGAAGCATTATTTAATTTAAATAATCAAAATGTAGCATCGGAACTTGCAATGTGCATGTAATAATACTAGAATAGACAGCGACTCTGTAAACTAAGAAGCTAAAATGAAGAAATTAGAGCCTATTTTGGAGGGACGACTCTTTAAAAAGGCGAGCATCTTTTCATTTAAAGAATATCTTGAGATACTCTTAGTTGTGTAATCTGTTATATATGACAGGTGCAAAGCTTTAAGATGACTACAACATCACCACATGTAAAGCAACATCAACTGTATGGCGGCCATAACATATAGCATGCATTTCAATGAAAATATTGGCACATATGGACTAGGAAAAACTAACTACATCACATGCATAGAAGATCATACACATAGCTTTAAGAATGAGGAAGATTACCAAGTTGCAAGCATCTTCCCGTCGTGTGAAAATGAGCATCCAGAGAGAGGTCGATCATCACCAATCTCACTGCAGTCTAGGACAAGGCTTGCTGCTTGCTTCAAAGACCAATCAATCTCTGCATCCAAATCCTCATCTGGATCATCCAGTTTCCTTCTTGCCCGATGGAGCCGTAAAGCAGACATCACAATGGAATACTGAGCAATCTCTTTACGGGCCTGTAAAAGCGCTTGGGACCCTTCTGTGTAGAAGGGATACTGAATATCCTCTTCCATCTCTGTTGGTGCAGCGGCAGCAGCAGCTTCTTCGTCCTCGTGAGCTTTCATCAGCTTTTCCAACTGGCCTTCGAAGTCAAGCTTTGCCATGAGCTTCCTCAAACGATCTCGTCTCTCCATCTCCCTTTCTCCAAAAAGAGTTATGGGCTCACCAAGCCGTCTGAGACGAGCTCTAACAGCTCCATCATTGGTGGGAACAGCCAAAGCAGCAGCACGTCGCTTCATCATAAGTTCCTGCATTGCTTTCTCTTGCCTTTCCCTAACTGCTCTGCTTGATTCTGAGATCTCATATTCATGAGATTCACCATGACCTGACGGGGACGCATCTTGGTCAGAATCTGAATCACTACTTCCCTTGTCTTTATTCTGTGCTGAAGGTAGCTTAGCCACAGGAGGGGGAGGAGGTAGTGAAGCCAATGGCCGAGGAACTGGAGGAGGAGCAACAGGTAGTGGAGCAATAGGGGGCACAACTGGGGTTGTGACACTGGGTGAGACCATGGGTTGAAATGGTAGAGTGGAAATTGTATCAACCACTGGAACAGCAGGTTGATCATCAGCCTCTACTGTGGAAGAATCAGCAACTGAAGCAGCAACCATAGGATCCTCATCCACGTCCATGATTCCTGACTAGCGAGCGCAAGTAACTACACACTTATTGGTGAATGCAAGAGAACTCTTATGTGTACAAAGCACAAAAACACCAAACAAATAATGAATCGTCACAAGCACCAAAACAAAAAACTCAAAGATTACTGCCAAGAGCTTAGTTCCGACTTAACATAAACCCTAATCCCTAGGTTATTTTTTCATGTGTAATGCAAATGCAACTGGTTGCTTTCTATTTAAAAATAACCTGATTCTTAGGTAGATTAGGGGCGTATATATACACACATTATCAGCATATGCACCAGCTATCAAGTAACTTTCTAATTATCTTAAGATATTGTGCTTAACTTATACATGTTAGCTTCTTTTTGCTACTTCCACTAAAAATTAGGTTATAAATCCCATTATAACAAATAATCAGTGCCGGTTCTTTAGTTTACGAGGCCTGAGGTGAGGTTTAAAAAAGGGCCCTCATAGACTCTGAAATAAAACTATACAATGGCGTAACCAGGATTCCGAATCAGTGTGGTCACAAATTCTTAGCAACAGAAAATGAAATATATTTTAATAATACAAATAAATATAAATATCGTATCTTACAATCATTCTTTACGAGTTTTCATATTCTAAAACCGTTATACAATGACTTCGTTATCAATTTTCAAAAATATCCCTCATTCATCCATGCATCACCCATTCCATTGTGCAATTTGTCATTTGCGAAGTACATTGCAGAAAACAATCTTGTAACAGTAACAGTGGCAAATGGTAGAATCAACGCCAAAGTCAAAAGCTTATAAATCAAAGGATATACCACATTTTTCCTTGTCTCGACCAACCATATTTGAGTCCTCCTAGCTTTATTTGTGCTCTTCTCAATTCTATTTGAACTCTACGAAACTGCATTTGTGCTATGCACTTGAGCAACTATTTTTTTAAAATATTTCTCCAAGATGTCAAAGAAAGATAAATTATCATATTCAACAGTATCCAACTTAACAAAGCAATTAATCATATTAAACTAATTAGTAATTTAGTTTGTTTTAAGACTAATATCTAATAACCAATAAGTAATACCCGAATTCAAATCCCAATCCACATCTTAGCGAGGAATAGCTAATAAGTAACTGAGTAATTTTGATTGCAAAAAATAAAATTCCTATTTTCTATTTTCTCAAGCCCCAGCTTAAGTTCACTGTAAATGAGCGATAATCAATTGTGCAAATATGAAATTTCAACTTTCAATTACATAAATAAAACCTAATTTTCGATTACACATCTAGTTTCAAACATGATTAAAAATGAATATCCAATTTTCAAACAAATAGAAAATACACGAAAAATTAAGGTTAAGGGAGCAAACACTTACCGCTGAGAATTGCGTTGGCGCCTGGACAGTGGACTCTGGCGAGCAGCCGGCTGCCGGCAGCCGAGCAGGAATTAACGACTCGACTGAGAGAACCAAGCGTGAGGGACCGAGGGTCGTGAGGGACTTCAGATTTTAAATATCAGACGAGAGTGATAACCGAGAGCCGATGTTGCGGACCTGCTGGGTTGATTATCTGGAATTGGGCTTCGGGCATTTGGGCTTCTTTCTTTGTTTCAATCTTTTCTTTTATTAATTATTTATTTATTTGTGAGGAAATTAGCCTAATCTTGCATTTAAGTATAATATTTCAAAAACCTTGTAAAATCAAATAATTTTCAATAATCTGATTATTCCGGTCCAACCCACACACACTATTTTTCATCTCTATCTCTCTTTACATATCTCTCTCTCCCCCTCTGTCTTCACAAGAAATCTATTTTCCCTCTCTATTCGTGTCTCCATCTCGCTTTGCACTAGCTTGGAATGCACTAAAATCCCCAAATCCCCCTATTTAATTTTACCCTAATAATTTCTTCCTCGATTTTGTTCGAACACAACAATGGGAAATAAGGATTTGGAGGTCATGTCGGCGTCGAAGCCGCTGTTGGCTGGCAGCGAAGGTGTTGGTGGAGGAGGTCAGCTCTACAGTACCAGACAAATGAAGGAAGAGGCAGTGTAGATACAAGTTTAGGCCAATTGTTGAAGTGGCTGAAAAAAAAATGGGATTTTTACATATTTCTCACTTTCTTGTCATCTTCTTCTCTCAAATTGATTAACAAGGCTTCTTGAGGGTGTTGTGAGGAAGGAGATGATGGTTGTGGCTTGTGTCGAGTGTGCACTTAATTGCCTTTATAGTGTGTGGGGTGTATTGTTCTTGTTTTGCTATGTGTGTGTGTGTGTAAGGTTGTTTTTGTGTGTGTGTGTGTAAAGTTGTCTATTTTCTCTAGTATATTGAATCAAGAAAGAATAATGTGATGTGAATAATTACAGATTCTGTGTAATTAATTAGTAATTGTAATACTATACAGACTAATCAATTACAGATTTTGTGTAACTAATGTGTAATGGATTATATATTCTATTAAACTAATGTTTAATTCATTGGTGCATTACACTTTATGTGTATGACATGCTAAATGTACTACACATTTCGTGAGAAAGAAGACAAGAATTTACAAGGAAAAAAATGAAAAATATATGTTTAGCATTTCACATGTCATACACATAAAGTGTAATGCATCAATGAATTAACTATAAAGTGTAATGCACCAATGAATTTAAAATGAAAATAATAAAATTTATGAAAAATCACGGCCCAAAAAAAAAAGAAAAAAATTAAAATCAATGCATTACACATAGTGTGTAATGATGTTGTAATATATTATACAAAGTATGCAAAGCATTACACATTGTGTGCAATGTACATTAACTGAATTAAAGGGCCAAATTACGAAATTATAGAATACGAACTAATGAATTACACATTCTGTGTAATGGCTGTGTAATAAAGTATACCTTCTACGTAATTAATGCTTTATTCATATGTGCATTATATTTTATCTGTAACGCATCACACAGTTTGTGTGAAAGCGAGAAATTTCAAAAAAATATATATATATTAAATTTCTTCATTATGGTTTGAATCAATAAAAAATGATATGATATCAATAATTACACATTCTAAGTACTTCATTTGTAATGTGTAATAGAATACAAACTAATGAATTTTATATTTTCTTTAACTACCAAATTAAAGGAACAATACATAATTAAATTACAAAGTTAAGTTACAAAACTATATAAAAAGAAGTGGAAAAAAGAAATGTTTGAAACAAAAAATAGCATAATATATAAAGAATTATTGGAAAAAGGACAAACTGAATTTAAAACATAGAAACCAAATTATATCAGAAGAGGTGAAAAAAAGAAATGTTTAAAATGAAAATAACTAAATATAAAAGAATTATGAGAAGATGAAAAATAAATAAATGAAAAATAGAAAATGAATGAATTAAAAACATTAAAATCCACACCTGTGGATTTGAACCCGGGCAAGTAATTAAGTTACATGGCTTACTAGCTGCTTTACGCCACAGCGTATTCAATCTCTTGTCTTTGCGAAATATAGCTTGCAATCGATCTCGTCCAAAAATACTGGATTTTACTAATTTTCCCTCAAATGAAAATAACAAAATATAAAAGAATTATGGGAAGATGAAAAAGAAATGAATTAAAATAGAAAATGAATGAATTAAAACCTTTAAAATGCACACATGAGGATTTGAACCCTGGCAAGTAACTAAGTTACGTGGCTTACCGGCTGATTTACGCTGCAACATATTCAATCTCTTGTCTTTGCGAAGTATAGCTTGCAATCGATCTGGTTCAAAAATATCGGATTTTATTAATTTTCCCTCAATGTTTGTGTAACTAATCTTGATTTACCTGATTTTTGAAAATTCAAACTTAAACATTGGTACTAGTGTAAAAATCCCCTTTATTTATTTTATTAGATTAGATTAGATAAGTTGTTGGACCTCAGTAATTAAAGCCAAAAAAAATGTTTTCAAGACCCGTGCAATGGCCATAATGTGGCTTCACCACTTATGTTATATGCTATGTAAAAAATATAGTAATTAGTGTAAAAATAAATATTATATATTATATGAAATATTTAAATTGTAATGAGACAAAAAGATGAAACAATTTGTTTCAATAATCAAAATTTTGATAATATCTATTTTTCAATTATTGCTATATCTTTCTTTAGCTTTAATTATTATCTCACTTGCATTTTTTTATTTTTTGCTTCATCAATATCAATAATAAATCTAATTTCTTTGTACTATTCAAGAAATTATTAGGGCCTTTAAAATATTAATTCTTCGTAGCCAAGCAATTATTAGAAATGATACTTTTGATTTTTTTTATTAATTCAAGACAAATGATTTGATTTTTATAACATATTGAAAAGATGTGTATGAGAAAATTATTCAACAAATTGAATTGAAAAAAGGTTATCTACTATGATACTTTGGAATAAACTTGGTTTGACCAAAAAATAAATAATTGGATTTAGATACTTGGTAGATAGAATTTAGTAGTTCAAAGTCTAGTAGCCCAATGTCTAAATTATTCAAGATGAGACCATAGAAAATATCATAGTTTGAATATATTTTTAAGACGTGTTTCTAGATATCTCAGAACATAGATAAGTATCTAAGGTATTTTATTAGAGAATTCTAAATGATAAATTGTCGTCCTTGGATTAAATGTACGGTGGTAAAATTTTAACCATTTGCTAAATATGTGTAGTTAGTATAAATATGGATCATGTGGTCCATCTTATATCAAGCTATCAAGAAGTAAATAAAAGAGTTCATATGTACAACAACTCTTCTCTTCTATTTACTTTAATGTGTCTTAACCTTTCATTTTAATTATGTCATATTTTTGAAATTTTTATATGCCAACAAATATTTATTTCGATTAAAAAAATTAATATTTAATTGATATTTAACAATTTATAAGTCAATTATAAAGGAAGATAAATACTAACAAAATGGACCCCCTTTTTACTCTGGGCCTGAGACTCCCGCCTCATTTACTTCATAATAGAACTGGCCCTGCAAATAATCAAGGGTGGAGCCACCTGTGGTCGAATGGTGGCAACTTCCCCATTGTATTTTGGTTTGGATATTCCACCGATTAAACTTAAGATGACTATATCGAGAAATACTTTTAAGAAATTCAAATCGGTGTTGTTATAGGAAGATTGATACCATCAAGAGACAATCAACAATTCTTGGAAATAAATAGAATTCAATAATATACCCGATAATATCTTCCCTCCAAGTTTGGCAATGAAGAAGTTAGTCCGGCTGAAATCACTACAACGCTTGAGAGGGAGGGGGAGCGAAAGAGATTGTTCAACAATAAGGCTTAAAGCATGATGGGCTACAATTGGATGAAACTGTAATCCATTTTCGAGATGGACTCAACAAGTAACCCGCTTAACACCATGTCCAATTTTAGATGTTAAGCCTGTGATCAGTGGTTGTGTTTGGCCAATTTGCTTTATAATAATAATAATAATACTATTATAACGATGGTTCCAATTGAAGGGTTAGTAGAGATTTTGAAGAGCAACTACAAGAGGATAGAGAAGAAAATGAGAAGAAAGAGTAGGGGTGAAGATGGAATGACCAAGATACATGACTAATCTTAGTCTTTTGGGGTCAATGGGGAAAGAAAACTTTCACTTGGTCAAATGATGATGATGATGATAATAATAATAACAATAATAATAATAATAATAATCATCATCATCATCTTATTTTAATATTATAATAATAAGAGAAGCTTCACCTAAACAAAGTACCGAAGTGGCAGTGCCATGTTTGGTATTAGTTTCTATGGATTAATTATTTTTCTTATTTAATTTATATTGTTTTCCTTATTTGGTATTATTTTCCTTATTTTATTTTTTATATGTATTTTATCTTTTTTATATGTATATTCTAATTTTTTAATTAATTTATAAATTTTTTAATTCTTCTATATTTCGTATTGCATACATTAATATAAATGTGATATTAGATAAAGTTATAACGTACAATACCTATTAAATTAAGTCTAAAAATGAGAATTATTTTTTTATCTACATTTTAATTTTTGGATATTGAATTTTAGTTGTTTCATATACATTTTAATTTTCGAAATAATTATATAGTTGACGTATCTACTTAGCATAGGCAACATTGGCAGCGATAATCTGTTTGAGTAAAAAATATTTTTACATATTTAAAAAATTAAATAAAAATCTTATTTTTTTTATAGTTGCTACGTTAAAGAGAATGAATTTTATTTCCAAATATTATATTCTTATCTAAAACCATCAATTATGACAATTGATATGACATTTTTCTTATAAGATAATACTAGTGTTTCTACCCGTGCGTTACACGGGAGACATATATTTAAGATATAATTTAATTAGAATCCGTGGGTATATTTTGTATTCTGTAAACTTAAAAAAAAAATCGAAGGGAGACTGCTTCAGAACAGTGAAAATATATATGCAATAGAGGATAGTGATGAACGGTATTGGGTTTGTGATAAGATAATAATGGGATCTGTAGAAATTTTAAGAGCTCGTGAATCGGATATGGTAAATGTAAACATGATTTTTTTATTAATTATTTAATTCAGAAAATATGTAGAATGAGCGGAAAATATCCTGGTTTTATATATACTAGTGTTTTCACCCGCGCGTTGCACGGGGAGACGTATGTTGAAGATACGATTTAGAACCCGTGTTAGAAAAGAAAAAATGCAAAAGATTGTTTAAAATTTTTGACAGAGTTTTATTCCTTCATATTTCATATAAATCCAACATATTAACACTTATAGCAGAAGTAAAAAAAAATTTAAGTAACTAATATAGCAGAATTAATAATTTCATTAAATATATATTCACTCCCAATCACCCATGCGATGATGCGTTGGTTTTTATTTTTCAATTTGTAATCTTAAAATTTATGTACGGTTATTTTTTTTCAATGAAGTGGAGAATATTTTCACATTTAAATAAGCAATAAAAAGTAAAAACCATGCATCATTCACTTGAAAAAATTAAAGAGAAAGGCAATTCAAAACAGGGTAGGATGTGACGATTAAGTCGAAGCAATTAAAGAAGATGCGAAATAGCTGTGTTGATTAGGAGATGACAATGAATTAAATGTGAATTAGGAGATTTGAAGAAAATCAGGATATGAGATTTGAGATCAATTAAAAAATTGAACATATTGAGTGTTGGTGATTATCAATAAGAATTGATTTTCAAAAAATAAACTAAAAAGTATAGCGATAATATTCGTGGAGATCGCGGGCTGATTTGTATAAATCTGTTTTATCCATATTTATAGTGATGATAACACTAAAAATATTTAAAAAAAAAAAACGAAACAAACAAAAGGATAAAAAAGGAAATGAGAAAGGGGAAATGAAAATAAAATGAATTGATTTTCAAAAAATAAACTAAAAAGTATAGCGATAATATTCGTGGAGATCGCGGGCTGATTTGTATAAATCTGTTTTACCCATATTTATAGTGATGATAACACTAAAAATATTTAAAAAAAAAAAAAAGAAACAAACAAAAGGATAAAAAAGGAAATGAGAAAGGGGAAATGAAAATAAAAAAATGAATTATTTAATTCTTAAAAGGGAAACTTCGAGCGGGAAAATGATCTCATTCTCATTTTATTTATATATAGATAGATTAGGGACATTTATGAAAGAGAAAAATTAATTACATCTTAATGAGAAAAGTGGACTATCTTTTTAGAATGACAAAAAAATAATATAATGGACCATCTTTGTAGGACGGGGGGAGTAACAATAAGTAAAAATTTAATTGAAAATTAAATGAGCGCAAATATTAAGAAAATAATTTTTAAAAGGGGAAAAACCTCTAGTGTTATATAGATAGATAGATTGGTGCAAAAAAAATGATAATTGAAAAAGATTTTAAAAAAATGGTCAAAGACGATTTTGTGTGTGAGGCGCGTGAAAAGAGAGGTGGGTAGACGATAATGAATGAATTGCAAATCTAGAATTATACATGGAAGAAATAAAAGTGATGATGAGTTAGGATAATAATAAGGAAATTTGAATGATATACATGTGAGAGATCTGAGAATGATTACATGTGAGATATATATGAGAGATTTGCAGAGATTTGGATAGATTATGATTGCACTTGATTTCTTTTATTGTTAATTAACAACTAAGAATAACAATTAACAATTAAGAATGAATTAACAATAAAATAATATTTTTTTAATTCAGAAAAATGAAACTTTATGCGGGAAAATGACCTCATATTATATATATATAGATATATAAATATAGATTATTATTATTATTATTACTAGTGTTTCTACTCGTGCGTTGCACGGGGAGACATATATAGGTTGTTACTGGTCATTTTTTCTAATATAAATACCTGCATATATTAGATTAGAGTTAATCCAACTTGCACATGGATTGACTTATTTTAATGGTGTGATTTTTTTAATTCAGAAAAATAAGTGGATGCGATGCGTGTATATATGTATACACGCTGAAGAAGAAGTCGAGTTGGAAAAGACATGTAGAAAAGGTAAAACTCGTTGCCATAATTAAAAATTGATTTTTTAATTCAGAAAAATAGATGAAAGTGGCGGGAAAATGTGCTCGTTTTATTAATATATAGATTATTATTATTATTATTATTGGCCAAACGTTTATTATTATTATTATTATTATTATTATTATTATTACTAGTGTTTCTACCCGTGCATTGCACGAGGAGATATATATTTAAAATATAATTTAATTAACGGTATTGGGTTTGTGATAAGGGAATGATGGGATCTGTAGAAATCTTAAAAGCGCGTGAAGGGGATATAGTAATTGAGGCTGATACGTGAAGATGGATATGTAATGTAATTCAGATAATATGTAAATATCAAGATTATTATCCTTTGCGTGGGAATATAATTTTTGTATTAATTATTTAATTCAGAAAATAGGTAGAATGAACAGGAAAATATCCTGATTTTATATATATATAGATTTCAGACTAAAATTTTTAAATCGTTGTTGAGATCTATAATATTATATATACTTCATTATTTTTATTATATATATTCATAATAATTTATTGTCATATTTTATAATATTATTTTATGTAAATATACTATCTTATTTGTCTTGTACAACACGCGGGAATAATACTAGTGATAATAATAATTGAAAACGTTTTTATAAAGAGCATTTTAAGATATTACTTTTTTATTAAAAATTAAAAGAGAAAAAACAATAGGTTAGGGCAAGACAAAATTAATTTTACCAATATAGTTCTCAAAATTTTCAAATAAATTTAAGGAAAATGTTGCTCGAATGAAAAAGGTAACAAGCAATTGAATTTCCTATCATGTTTGACTAGTGGATAACTGTAGGGTGAATTTGTGTTGAAATTTGTAGTAACTCGACTCACCTCGCGATTTGCCTAGTGAATCTAAAACAGCAACTTGATTACTTAGGGCTTGTTCTATGCAAAATATTGGATATTTACTTGAAAGACGTATTAAATGTGTGATTGAAAATGTGAGAAAATATATTAAAAAATATAAAGTAATTATATGAATGATTGACAATAATACAAGAGAAAAAAACAGTGAAAGTTAAGTGAAAAATTATATTGCATAGAACAAGCCCTTAAAGCGTGCGTGAATTGAGACTTCAATTAGGACCTACACTCAACATTTTACAGGTAAATGTGATGAAACTATTACTTCAATTCGCAAGGTGTTTTCACCGAATCCAAATCTCCAGTTTTTTAACACACCACGTATACACCTTGTTATATATGTGTAACATTTTCATTCATTGAATGAAACTGTTAAAATGGATGGTCGATCTCAACTCGTTTCCACCCTAAAGCGCGAATTCCCCACCGATGTGGCAACATGCCATAGGACTATCAAACATTCTACGCAATGCGACCATCCTATTAAACCTGATAGAGATCATTGAGTTCAAACAATTTCAGATACCTGTAACATAGAGAAGGCAATTACAGAACATATATTCTATTTCTTCCAGCACCAGAACGTCCTAATACTGCATCAAATAGAGAGAGAATATATGCAGAGCAGAAGAGGATTAACTTCCAATCCAATCTCCCTAAATTATAAGCAAAACATCTTCAAAATTCTGTAGCCTATAGGACAGAACAAACTCCACATAAACTCAATGCACACAACAGACTTCGCCGATTTTAATACTATATAATAAGGGGTGATATGAAATAAATTATAATGGTTTTTAATGGATGTTAATGTAAAAGAGAAGAGAGAATGAGTAGAGTTGAGTGGTAAAGATTTGTAGATGTGACGAAATATGTAGATGTGATTGATTTTAGGTAAAGAAAGAATGGATAAAAAAATAGTAAAAAGTGGTAAAAACAGACTATCGGGGGCATAGTATATACACTACTTAAAAGATGCATATCAATGAAATGGAATGGAATAAACCATCCCCACTTTGCTTTCAAGAAAACTGGGTTATTTATACCAGCTCCATGTTTTCCCAGCTGTTATTGCTCATCTTGTTGCTAGCTGATAACCGAAAAAGGTTTCCCAAGCTCCGCCCCCTATTTCCTCCTCCTCCTCCTTTTTATTTTTCAAAATTCTTTTGTCTCTCTCGGGAGTCTTTATCTCCATCTACCTCTATCCTTCCACCAAAGGTGAGATTTATGATTCTCATTGCCTTGAAATCTTGACATTCTGTATCTTGAAAACTGTCGTCCAGAATCATCGACTCTCCCCATATCATTGACACCACAAGATTCCCTAACATTGTATGCTTTCTTGTCATCAAAATTCTTGGGTTTCATTTCAGCGTTGTGAAGACCATAGGAATTGCTCTGACCCCTCATATCATTCCAACCACCTCCTCCATGTCCAGTAGCTCCACTGACATCACTAGCATGCCGTGAATTATTGCCATAATCTGCATTACCCCATTCATGAACATAATTACCAGGAGATTCATCACCTGGTAGTTTAAGATCTTCTTCTTCATCACCCCACCCACCAGGGGAGAACCCTTTCTCTGCAAGAAGAGAGTCGCCAAAAATTACAACTGGCTCGTGCTTTTTGTCTGAGCTGGCAATTTCAGGTTTGGATTCCAGGTCAGATAGAAGTTTAGGGTCAATTTTGGAATTCCAATCTATTTCATCAATATAAAGATTTGCGTCGGGTAATGGGACATTGTAGGGGAGGCCTTGTCTTTTTGCCCAGAATCGTTTCTTGGCCTCATGAAATGCTTCTTCCCCTGCAGAATCATTCCATTCGAGCACGTTACTGTATAGAATAGTGAATTTCTTCATTTGCAAAAATGTTTCCCAATCTAGTGAGCCAACGGTTTTGCAGAATTCCTTCTCCCATGAAGCCACTCTCGGCTGCCAACTGCCTGCACGAAGTAGTTTAACTTAGCATTTATTTGGGATAAATTTTTGGAAAAAAAAAAAAGATTTTTCGTCATGTAGGTAGAAATATTTCCAAAATATCTAAAAATGTGGTCACCTCAACAAAATAGTTTGTGTTGAAAATGATGTTGGAGAAAAATGGCTTTTTCATAGAAAGCTATATCAAACGAGCTCTTAATTTGCTAGCATTATAGAAATCTTAGAGATGTAAATCGATTGGAAGAAAATGGGGGTTTCTGAAATGCGACGGCTACGAAGTACGAACAAAGACAAAATAGCTTATCATGGCGTGCAAATAAAAGGGGTATCTAATGTGCTTTACAAACATTCGGGCATAAAAATTTTATCTTCACCTCTTTTCTGCCACGTTACTAATGCATCCAAGGAATAAACTGATATTAAGCCACGTTTTGATAATTCAAGTCTAAGAAAATTAATACAGATTTGCATATACAAAATATACAAATTAGTGAAGTACATTCAAGAACTTATAATGGCCGTGCAGAAGTCTATGACATTAAAAATAAATCAACAAGAATCTTATTCAGAAATGTCAAGAACCAATTATTTTCGAATTCTACCTAACATCAAACAACATTAAGGGTATGTTCGATAGGGATTGGAAAGGGGAAAAAAAAAAGATTTTTGAAAAGTAGTATTAAAAAAAAGTAAAAAATTGTCAAATCAATCAAAGGAATTGTTGGTAATGATAATTGAAAATATGATTTTTGCTTAAAGTTGTAGCAAAAAAACTCTTGAAACTTTTAAGAGTAGTCCATGAATCCTAAATTGCTTGGGATGACCAAAAGGAGTGGAAGTATATGGTAGCAAGACAGCATTTTAATAATTGATTTAAAAAGTCTTAACGAACATACGATTACAGAAAGGAAGACAAATTCCAAAATTATTAATTACATATGCAATTTACTGATTTCAGAACATTGAGGAGGTTGGAGACAGACAGAGTGATTAGATATATCAATCAAACAATTCATCAGTAACCTCATAAGTTGCCACTGATCATGAAAATCGTAGCATGCAAACAGAGAAGAAGAAGAAAAATAGTTAAATAATCAAAATCCAAAACCCAAGCGTTAAACTAACCGCGAGGTGGCTTCTTATTCTGCGGTGAATTTCTTCGGGAAACTTCTTGTCTATGATTATCCCATTTTTGCCTTCTCCAATTCTCCATTGTTAAAATCCCAAAAACCTAGAATTAAAACGAGAACCAAAACTTAAGCGTTAATTAACCGACAAATCGGGAAAACCCCAGGAAAAAAATATATCGAACCGCCAAAAATCAAAATTCAGTACCAAAATCGAGAAATGAGAAGGATTACTCGAAATTCTTCTTCCAGATTCCACGAACGGCAAATCAGAGTTATTATTCCACAAAAACCGCGGTTTTCAGAAATGGGCTCTCGCCCGGTTATTTGCGATTACACAACAGAGAAATTTTGAATATATACCGTGGATCAAAATCAGAAAAATCTGGAGACCTCGAAATGGTGAGATTTTGAGGGAATTAAATAGGTAACTAGGAGAGACAGAGTTTTAAAAAGTGATCATAAAGGGAAACTACGAAAACGTTTCAAAACGCTGTTTTGTGAAAAACAGTGAAACGCAGAAAACTCAACTGCAGAAAAAAGTTGTTAAGTACAAAATAAAATCAGCTGTTGGCCTGTTACTGTTCTGTTTTTGTTAACAGCCCCCGGTTTTGTTTGTCAAATTACATATTTATCCTCATTCATTGACAGGGACTAAACTAGTAGGCGGTTGGGGCCCGCGCTCTTTGCCTTCGGTGTGTGATTGAAAATTCTCAAGTATATTGATTTTTATGGGTCGGTTTGATTCACTTTGTTTTGTATAGAAAATCTTAAATGAAAGAAAATATTTTCCAATTTTAGTATTTGTAGAAAATTTTTGCATATAAAATATTTTCCATGTATAACTTATTAATGCACAAGATGAGCTCATTCTCATGGAAAATCCAATCCAACAAAGATGTGGAAAAATTTAAGTGAAAAATATTTTCTAGGCAAAATTTTTCATGCAACCAAACACACCCTACGTTAAAACTACTCGATTTTCCTCTCACAAAGATAGTCATCTAGAGTGGGGCATATAACAAGATGACCTGATATTCAACCTAAATATCTCCATTGGGGATATATCTATATATCTATTTTGCTGCAATTTTGTATTAAAGTAATGCTTATTTATTAATAAAATAAGTGAAATAGATGATGAATTATCAAATTATTATCCTTTTTTATTAAATTAAATAAAATAAAAATAGAGATGAATAACCCAAAAAAGTAACAAAATGGTGGTTTTTTATTAACGATGCCAATTTTTGAAAAGTTAGAGCCTTGGAACAATATTGAAGTTGGGGCAAAAAGCCAAAGAGAAAAAAACCCCCAAAAAAAAAAAAATCAAAGGGAAAAAATCTATCCAAAACAAGGAAGGAATGGGAAACAGTCAACATCAATTTTGGATTTTATTTTTTTTTTAAGAATAAATTTGACCCCTTTTGATATTTTCTCCCTAAAAAGTCATTATTTTTCCCTAGTTAAGGGAAGATAGTAACGCCTGAATATCTATTTGTGGGTGGATATCATAAAATATCCATAAATGAACAGATTGAGGCACTCATCCCTCTATCATTATTTGATGGAAGATGGGTTTTTAGCTCTTGTCTAGACTATATTTAATAGATAAAGTTGATAATTGAAAGGTTAGTTGATAACTTGATATAAATAGAATTAATTGGCAAAAACAGTTTAAAAGCTAACTCATAAATATAAAATTATATGTTTAAAATAAATTTTTTTAAAAAAAGATTATTAAAAATGGAATTAAAAGAGAAAATCTCATAAAACTTTATTTAAAAGGCTAGTAAAAATTTTTTAAATATGTTCGAACTTTCCAAATAAACTCCTCCAACCAAACAGAACTTATTTAAATAAAAAGTTTATAAAATATGTTTGAACTTTCCAAATAAACTCCTCCAATCAACCAGAACTTATTTAAATAAAATAAATTTATAAACTTTCCAAATTAACTATGTTAGGCTTACCAAATGTACTCCTAATCTAGCTATATTAAAAAAGTCAACTGGAAGGCCAGTGTTCATTTTTGGTAGTCCGTAAGAGCATCTCCAACATCTTCTTTAAATGCAAGATGTTCTTTATTATAAAGAGAGAACGGGTAAAATTAAACTCCAATAGATTCTTTATTTTAACATTTTAGAATAAAGAGAGGGTTTGACTCTTCAAATTTGGAGAGTCAAACCCACTCTCTATTATTTAATGTTCACAAGTTTCAATACTCTTTTATTGATTTTGCTAAACTACAACTAATTTTATTGGTCAAATACAACTAAAATTATAAATATTGATTAAAAATAAAAGAATGCAATAATTGTTTATTGATTTAAGCAAAATAAAGAGTATAAATAGAGAGCTTGTTGGAGTTAATTAAAATTTTTACTTTCTAAATCAAAATATACACTCCATAATATAAAAGATACTCTTTAAAAATAAAGAGATTGTTGGAAATGCTCTAAGGGATTGTTTAGCTAATTTTGTTTTGCCTTTTTTTTTTAAATTTTATTTTTATTTTTATTAACACTATGTCTAAGTAAATCAATTATTGTTGGTAAGAGATTAAAAAGAAAAAAATCAATTTATCTTCTAAACAATCACGTTAAAATAGTTGGAGGAAATCTTTCATCCGATAACTAAATTCCGATCAAATTCATCTTAATTGTATCAACATCCACGAAACAATGAACAGAATACCATCATCCTTGGGCCTTTTTTTTATTATTTAAAGTGGCATAATTGACTTTCTATGTCAAACTTGTAGTATTTTTGGGTATTCATAAAACATCTTTGGCCTATGGAGTCATACTCCATTTGCACTACACGATTCTCCGTATTTTTACCACAAGGTCTTTCTACTTTACAAAAAAGGTATTTTGCATTAAAAAAATGAGCATTTTTCTTAAAAAATGGGCATTCTTCTAAAAAATGGACATAATGAACTTTATAGCTGAAGCTCGATTTTTTTGAGCCTTTAATATTCTCTTCTAGCTACGAAATCCCACTCTTTTTATCAAATGCATAATTTTGGACATTTGCTAAAAACATCATTTTGCATCACTCAAATGCCAATATATTGGCATTTATTTTTTGTGCATTTTGCATATTATCTAAGACATTATACTAACTATTATACATGCAACGCAAGTCAACAAACTGGTATTAATATACGATGGGGCTAAATGCACCCCAATTTTGCTCAATACATCCATCTAACAATCTCCATTCCAATTTTAGTATTCAAGCAAAAAAAAAGACGAAGAACAAGAAGCATTCCGAATAATTTTTTTTTCGAGTGACCGAATAGGCATTGCTCGGCGAACACCTTGTTCGGCCAGCCCTGACCCAACAGTGGCCAAACACAATTAAAAAAAAAGAGTAAATTTGCAATGAATTTTGTTTGGGGGTGTATTGAGCAAAATTTGGGGAGCATTTAGCCAGCTCATTAATATAATACTACTCTTGGTGATCAAAATTTAAAGATTTGAAGATGATCCAAAACCACTGGTGCAGCCACCAGGTGTTTTCTAGGCACATATGATTTCTGATAGGCGTTGAACTACACTCGCCAATGTATACCGCAAGTGCACGGACCGTTCAAGTAGTAAAGTTTTGGACTTAAAAGTCCGGATATCGTTCCCTCAAGGACTACCGTGAATTGTCAATAAATAGTTGCGTAATATAGTACATATATGTATATAAACACATTTTGAGACTGGAAATTGTTTTGTTATAAATTTAAATACTTTTAAATGCTCCACTAAAGAAGGTAAGAACACGTAATATGGTAATAACTTAAGAGAAGAAATAGAGTTGAGATTATCGGTGCAATTTGATCGTTATGTAATTAATGCTCGGCTAGTTCTCACATGAGTTAGTTGTTGTTCATGTTAGATTCGATTTTCCTTAAATAGGCGATTCCTCTCTCGAATGTCAAATCGCCCCTTTCCGACCAATTCAACCTACTATATTTCTATGTCGATTGAAAATTGATCCAAAGCATAACACTTTGTGAAAATATTCAAAGGATCATCCAAGGTGAGAGGTGTATCTCTATCCTCACCAAGAACTTGGAGTGAAAACCATTTAGTCTAAGTTAACTATTCTTTTCTCAAAGCCTAATTAACTCACAAACAACCACACTTATTGGCCACATAAGTGAAGAGCAACAAGATCAATGGAGTACACACACAACTACAACTAACTCAATGATTCAAACTAGTTTAGAATCAATAACATTATCAAATTTTACCAACAATCTCAACTACATAGATTTACCCCATACTAGAAAGTAGAAACATCATTAAAAAAGAAATATTCATTATAAGATAAATTTTACAAGTTAAAAACAAAGAAGATGATAGAAAAACTCCATTTAGTTCATAAACTTGATGTAGCCAATCACCATCTTCACAGTTATTACTCTCATAGCTTCACAAGTAACCTAGCTTCTTTCCTTTTTTCTTCTTTTTCTTGAGAGCCAAAAACAAGACCAAGAACTCTCCATTTTTATCCTAAAAATATCTAACCTAAATGGAGCCTCATCATGCCTGAAAAGCCCCGAGGCTGGAGGAGAAAGTGGGAAAGAATAATTGAAACAGTAAAAAGCAGGTCAATAAAAACGCATTCTGATTCTGGTAAACTTACGGCCGTACAACTTAAAATTACGGCCGTAAGTTTATGTTACGGCCATATTACTTAAACTTATGGCGTAATTTACTCTCTGCATCCAAATGACACTCAAACCGTGTGAAATACGGCTGTAAAGAATTGTGGTACGGCCGTAAAGATGTATTACGGCCGTAAAACTGGTAATTACAGCCGTAATTTTATCCTTCTTCCAATGTTTGTCATTTTTAGCTCCCGGCTTGTCTTTTTCTACTATTTCCTTTGTTTCCCATCTCATTTCAAGTTATGTACCTACATAGATCAAATTGGAGCATTAAGAGTAGAGAACTGCTCGTTTTATTACTTTCCAAACTGTTAAAGGCATTCGAAAAGTGTGCGAAAACACTCATATCAATTTCCATTGGAAAATTTGAGATAAAATTTAGAACTGGTATGGTGAGGCGAAACTCCAATAATTTAAAAATTTTGTCAACAATATTATTTGCTCAAAGTCAAAGTTTTTACCCACTGATGGTTCTAGATTGTTGGTGTTCAAAGATTGGAAATCAAAATACAGATAGAGGACCTATTTTATACATAATAATCACGAGCGAATTGAGTTTTTCTCCCCCACTGGCATAAAAAATGATCGTGATTGTCTGAGTGTCAGTCATTCCGTCTTCATCTCCCTCTCTCGCTCTCTGCCTGGCTCTCTCGCTCTCTTCCTTCTTCTCCTTCCCTCCTCTCTTCCTCCTCCTTCTCCACCGCCATTCCTCCGCCATCACCGGCTTCGCTCGATTCACCGGCGAAGAACGGTATACTAGTATAAATTTACTCAAATGATATATTGGATGTGGTTAAAATTTGGGAAAAATATATTAAAAATATAAAATAATTATATGAGTGATTAAAAATAATAAGAGAAAAAAATTAATAGAAATTAGTGAAAAATTATTATGTATACAACATGACCAAATTAAAGTTGAGGGCGTTTGCATAATTCACCCTAAATTCGAGTGATAATTCATTCTGATCAAACGCTGAGAACAGAGTGTGTTAGCGGATGAATTTTAATATATTTTTATGAGTAGGAATAGAGAGAATGAGTGGAGTTGGATGGTGGAGATTTAGGCCTTGTTCTACTTAATACAATTCAACACAAATTTTATCAATTTTTTTCTCTCATCATTTACAACCACTCATTTAATTATTTAATATACTTTCTTTAAATTTCAACCACACATTCTACAACACATCAAGAAAAATAATTTTATCACCAATCAAATATATCTTTAATGAATAGAGAGATATATGAATGTGATTTGTTTGACCAAATTTAAAATTTAAAAATACATTAAAATGTATTAAAAGGGAGATGCTAACACCGTCTGAGTCTAAAGTCGAATCACAGATTCGCATCACATTAAAAAGTCAAAACTGAAACGTCCCTGCTTGCCTCGTGGCTCGTGCATTCCACCTTCGTCATTGTCTGCGGTTGAACAAAAATTTTGCTTCTCCTTCTTCCCTTAATTTCGATTCTCAAACTAAAATTAAAAATAGTCCAAAAACCTCAAATTAAACTCCACCTAAACCGAAAGAGAAGACAAAGCTTAAAATTCTGTCAGAGAAAATCATGTCGTCGGCGATTTCTCAGCTTTCGTGCTTCTCTTCCATTAACCACAGACTACAGCTCCAAACCAGATCCTACGCCCGCCCTAACAAGGTACACGTATCATCTTCTTTTTCATTTTGGCTTTTAATTGTTTCCTTTTGAGGAACGTGAATCTATTTGTGGTTCTTTGACTGAGAAAATGGCGGAAATTTCGATATAATTTATTAGGAAAAAAATGATTTTGCTGTTATATTGTTAAGTTGATTGCTCTATTGGGGCTATGTATGCTCAATTGAGCTTAAGGCGAAGCAATTTCAGGATTCAATTTTCTTGTTCTATTGTCGATTGTTGGGTTCGCGTAAGATCCATCAGAAAGAAGTAAACTAGTTGAACATGTAGGTCGGTTTTATACATGATGTAAAATATCATTTGATGTCAGATTATCCCTTTCACTATAAGTCTGTCTTCAAAAGAAAAGGCCAAGTAGAACTCGATTGCTATTGCTTCAGAGTTAGTTGGCTGAGTCTGCGATGAGCCACGGAAAAACTAGGTGCCCATACTCGGATTGCTATTGCTTCTGGGTGACCTATAAATTCAAGGGTGATATGTGTTTATTAATGTTTGGTTGTAAATGTTTTGATTGCAGAACACTCGTCCTGATCAAAGCCTATAATTTCTATTGACTTTTTATTGCTATTCTTAAGTGGTGGTGAAACATAAAATAATAGAAGCCGACAGTGTACACTTTTAAGGCGTCAGAGTTAAAAACTTGGAATTGTGGTTTAGAGTTTTGAAGCCAAGAAAGTTTTCAAGAAGCTAAATCAGGGACTTTACAGTAAGATCTTTGAAACATTTCAGAAATGCGAAGGGAAAGTGCACTACTGAGCTCCTTGATTTTGGAGCAACTCCTGATGGACAAAAATAGGACAACCTATTTTTAGGTTGGTATTCACATGTTCATGCTAGTACATTTAGTGGTTCAATGTGATTGTTTCTTGTGTTCGTTGGTAATAATGACTATATTGGACAATATTCTAGGTCTGGAATGTCTTATGCACGTCTTTGAATATCTTCTAAGATTGACAATATCTAATGTTTTCATGGAAACACGTGGCAATTCTGAACCATGTTTGTTGAAAACCACCCGGTCCTTAAGTTCTCCCATCCTGCTGGACCTCAGTGTTCTTCATGTTTGCTTCTCTTCAGTGTGAAATGGCAATTGTCTTTGTATTTCTTTTGAGATCTATGAATCATATTCCATTATACAAATGGAAACAATCTTCAAGAAGTTCATTCTTTTACTTATACATTTGTATGCATGCATTTATATATGGTATGTATAATTCATTTTATGTAGATGAATATTTATGCTATAATCACTTGGAGTGATATTTATACATATTTGTCTTTAGGTATTTATTGTCAGGAGCACTGATGGACATGGCACAGATGTGTCCAACTCAGAGACTAAGACTGGTCTAAGTTACACAATAGATGACTCCAAATCATTCAATGGGCATATGGAAACATCACATCCCATTACACAAGACCATCTTCCTGCAGAAGCGATGGATGAGCCCATACTGGAAAAAGTTGTCACTCATCCAAAAAGGGCAGCAAAGATTCATGATTTTTGCCTTGGAATTCCCTTTGGTGAGTATCTGCCGAATAGAGTTTCCTTTATTGGGAAAAGTTGGAAGAAGTAACACCAGAAGCCTTTGCAGGGTTTCTTTTTCCAAATACAGATTATTTATTTTTTTTATATTCTGAAATGGTATATGCAAAAACATTTATATTCTTCCAATGGGGACATGAACTTTAATATTTTCCCTTTTCTAAGAAGCTTGGGATTTACGTGTTGAGATGGTTTGGGCCATCCTACACCCATCCTGTTACTTTAGTTTATATTTCAACTTTCTTGAGCATTCATATTATTAAGATATTTACTCAAAACCTTCTAAGAAACTCACTCGATGTCTATTATGGTTCCCTTTTGTGAACTAGTAACCAAAATTTAGCATTTGATTAGTTGAATCAAGGGTAGTTTTGTTTTTGTGAATACAGAAGCACTTGTTATTGAGCATTAAGGCAACTTGTTTTTTTTTTTAAATAACTATTTATTGAGTACCATTTTTTTTTCCTTAGAAACTAATGTGATATATTCATCGCTTGCTGCACTCAGAATATTTGCTCTGATGGATGATAATTGCTATGATGAATAATGACTAACTTCATCTGTTTAAAGCGTAAAATGCGGGAGTGATGAACTGATACGCATTCATCTGGCGGTCATGTATATTAACAATAAATTTTTGACATTTTTTCTATTAAGCAACTGGCAGAACTGCAATTTCCCCCCTTAAATTGCATGGTATCTCTTAACCGAACATGACAATCTTTCTACTCACAATCTTTCTACTCAAGCACGCCCTTATGTTGATATATTGCAGGTGGGCTTGTTTTGAGTGGAGGGCTGGTTAGCTTTATTTTCAGCAGGAACCTTGCAACTTCAAGTACTGGTGTTCTCTTTGGGGCTTCTTTGTTGGCCCTCAGCACTATTAGCATGAAGGTGTGGAGACAAGGAAAATCCAGCTTGCCGTTCATGCTAGGTCAAGCAGGTAATTGGCTTTTTCCTGTTAGAGCAACGATAATAATGTCTCTTTTGTATTCGGTATAGGTAAAAGTTTGTCTTCTAGTGAAATTGTGATTGTTGAAATGTTGTACTGCAATGCAACAGTAGTGACTGATATGCTTCCACCGCAACCCCTCAACCCACTCTTTTGCTATTGGTTATGGGCCAGGTCATTTTTGTCATGAAAAAATAACAGTACTAGGAAATAAGAATCTATGTACAGAGCTTGCATTTGCAGAGTAATCCGAAACATTTAGTTAGTACTGTCCATAATTTTCTCTTACATCCCTTGAGACTCAACCAAGTCACACCCAGACCCAGAGTCATGTTGTTTTTAAATAGATCTTACAAGCTCAGTGATTAGTTGAAGATACTAGAATTGTATTCAGAATTTATTCTTATAAAGACAGAACACATTTGAGTGTTTGAAGTGGTTCTTCTGGGTCATATCTATCATTACAATATGAGTATCTTTTGCCTCTCAAACTAACTCTGTGTCAACCTAATATCTCAATCTTGGACCACTACATAATTCCTGGTTTCTATGGAGATTAGCAAGATCTATCTGATTTCAAAATTACAAACTAAATGCTAACTTTGTTCCTCTATGCGTTGAAACCTCATGTAACTTGGGTTTTAGCAATTTCTGGATTCTCGAGGTAGCTCATGTATGTCCACTTTCTATTTATGCCGATCAAGTTGTTCCATAATCTGATCCCTGCTCTGGATTGTGGTAGTCTATTTTCTACCCCGTAGAAAAGAAAAACCGGGCAAAACTTTATAGGTTGCTGTTCCAGCATTCTGTGCATTGGCCATCAATAAGATGATTAGGGTACAAATGCGGGACTTACATCAGATGTTGATTCTTATTTAATTAGATTTTGAGAATAAAAAATAAAAATTACCAGTTTGATTTTCTCCGAAATAGGAAGCTATCCATGTAGAATCCTTTATACAAAATAAGTTTCTCTTTCTCCAATCAATAATGCTTATAATTTTCCTTCTCACTATGCAGTGCTTTCTGCCGTCCTTCTCTGGAAGAATTTTCAGACATATTCATTGGTAATGCACCCCAACCATCTTTTCCAATCCTATTATTATCGCTTACTTCTACAGTAAATGTTCAATAAGTAGCTGAAAATTTTTACCATGGTTACAGATGAAGAAAATCTTCCCAACAGGGTTGAATGCTGCCATAAGGTATACTATGATGTAGTCACTGCATTTCTTTGAGAATGTTTCACAATTTAAGCTATTTTACCTCTCTGTTGACGAGTTTTTCTTTTGCTTTCCTTCGTGACAGTGCTGCAATGCTGTGTTTCTATTTTTACGTTATGTTATCCGGTGGAAATCCTCCACCAAAGAAGTTGAAATTGTCAGCTGCTAGTTGAAATTGTCAGCTGCTGTCACATCATAATTGGATTTCCCATTTTGAGATTGTCCTCAGGTTTGTTCTAGAAATTTTTCGGTCTATCCAATATTCAAAATTCTTAGATTTTTGTTGTTCTAGACGATGTTTATGGACAAGAACAAATAATTTTAGGACATGAGGTTAGGGAATTTGAAATTGCACTTGAGTGAACTGCGTTTTCTTAAATTTTCATGGTTTTGTTGCTCGAGTTTGTTGACTATTTTCTGTAGATCTTGTATGAATAGAACATGATGAGAAACATGTAATATATGATTCTGTGATTGCAAAATGTGAGTGTCGAGTTGTGGTATTTGAAATGGAAGGTTATTGAAGCGTAGTATCTTGCGATTGCTCATCACATTGCAGCCTGTTTAGTACATTACTAGCAAGGGGATATTGTATGAAGTGTACACTACGGCGCATCCATAATCGTTACAAGTTGCATGCATAATGCTGGTCTCTAAACGGAAAACGAAAGGAAAATGGACCATTAAGGCATTAACATGTCTTCCTGCAGCTTGATTTGAATCATCGCCTTGAGGAAATAATTTTATTTATTTATTTATTGTCCTGCTCTAACCCTAAACATAAGTATATTAACAATTGTTACACAATGATCATAATTATAAGCATGGTCGTGGAAAATGATCCATTATGAGGGTGACGGGATTCCTTTTTTTAATGATTTTTTATGGATTTTAATGTAAAAGAGGAGAGAGAATGAGTGGAGTTGAATGATAGAGATTTGTGTGGTACATGTAAATTCTACGAAATATGTGGATGTGATTGGTTTGACTAAAAGAAATAATAAATAAAAATGGATTAAAAAATAATGAAAGTTGGTAAAATGTATTGCCTATCACGTGCTATATGTCGCTCATATGATGTTTGCCAACGTCCATCACAATTAGCTAATGTCGAGACGAGATGTTGTTATTGATCCAACCAACACGCGAATGCTTTAAATTACTGTTGGATGCAAAATGTGTGTTTTAAATAAGTGACTCTCAAAAAGAGTAATGTTATGCGTATACCAGTTTGCGTATATTTGTAGATCTTCTATTAGAGGGTATATACAAGTACACAAAGATTAATTCTTTCGGAAATAATAATGCTGTTTTAGATGATTGAAATGAGAGGGAAAACAAAAAAAAAAAAAGAAAAGAAAGAGAAGAAGAGAAAAAGAGAGAGAAGGAGAAACAATAAGAGCTTGTTCTGTTCCAAAGAAAATAGCCATGCACGATATTCCGTAGAAAATGTGTGGTTAATATTATATTAGAGAATGTGTGTGGTTGAAAAGATGAGAGAAAAAATTTTTTTTGTTTACTCTCCAACCGAACAAGGCCTTAAAAATTCAACTTTATCAAGCAAGTTTGACTTTTATCTTTGTCCTGCTCAAGTCACATATATGTGTGTATAATATCGATCGTAGGAGTCTTTTCGTAAGATTATTAAAATGTAAGATTCAATATATTTTTAAGAAATTTTATAATGAAATAATCCTTCACAATATGCAAAATTCATTTAAATTCTTCACTATAATAATTTGCTAAAATTAAATTCTACGATCCAATTTCCCGTAGAAGTGGTATATACTAGTTACATTTAAATTTTTAACAAAAAATATATCTTCGGGTGTATTTGATTGGAAGAAAATATTTTACATGAAAAATATTTTAAATACATTTGGCTAAAATGGTGCATGAAATAATTATACTTTATAAAATAAATACATTTTACATATTACAATCAAACAACAAAAATAAAAAAATATTTTCTACAATTTAACATTTTAGATGTAAATTGTCCCAATCAAACGCACCCGAAATGAATTTCAAAAGAAGGAAATAATAAACCAAGAATACTCCACTACTGTTCAACGGGCGTGCTTGCAAAACAAAATAAAAAAGGATGCGCTCCACGCTCTCCTTTCAATTTCGATCGTGTTACCCATTTCAATCCCTTTCAATAAAAGCAAAGTTGAAAAGAGAGTAGGCACCCAGAGAGATTGAATTTAGGATTGATCCCCAATCTCAAAAACCCCAGTTCTGTAATTAACAATCTTGCAGAACACGAAATAATTAAATGTCGACGCCGATGACGGCCTCATTCCCCGGTTTTCAAAGCCCTAACCCTGATTTCTTGAATCATCGGGACTCGAAATCTTCGGTAAGTTCCGCTTTTCCTGATAATTTAAGCGGCGCTGGTGGATTTGTACGGGAGAACATGGATTCAGGGGCGTCGAGTTTTTCGGGTCGGGTCAAGCCAAGGCTGACGAAGATGAGGAAAAAGCAACTTGGGGCTGCTAAAAGTGGAAAATCGGTGAGAAGTACTTCTGACGATTCAAGCCAAGTCAATGAAGCTACTAGAAGTAACGTTACTGATAGCAATCCTACTGGGTTTAATGATCTTAGGAAAGGTAGCACAAATTTTGGTAATTATGTAGGGCTTGTGTTTGGGGGTAACAATGATATCAATGTTGGCCGAAGTGCTGGTACTGAGAATGGAGATACCACTGAGACTCGGCGGGTATCTGGAAAATCTTGTAACAATGGCGTTGTTTTTGGTTCTGACAGGACTAATTCGATATCGAATCCGGGTTTGCAGAATGGAAATTCATTTTCTGGTGCAAATATGGATAGCTCAATGTCCAATGTAAGTTTTAATAGTGAGTATTTTGTGTTTGGCTCTAACTGTGATAAAGATGGCTCAACGTTTAATTTATTTACTGATAAGATGCGCTGTGCGTTTGACGCTGACAAGAGTGGATCAACTTTACATACACATGTTGGTGGTGACAACAGTGATTTAGGTTTTAATGCAACTTTCACTGGGAAAGAATCGGGTTTAAATGGAGGACTTGCAGAAGGCGACAAATTAAAGAAATCTGACAACTTTGGATTTGCCTTTGGTGACGATAAGTACGACTCAGAAAACATGAAGCAAGAGTCAAAAAACACTGATATGCAATCGGATGCCACTGCATTTCTGAAAGTAGATGGCACGAGTTTTACTTTCCGTGCTAGTAAGAGTGGTTCAGCTGCAAATAGTTTAGATCTGAAAAAGCAAGACTACAGCAGTAATGCGCAGAAGAATGAATCAAGTAAGGCTCAATCTGATGCCAAAGAGGATTCTGAAAGATTTGGTCATTCTAGCGTTGGTTTCCCTTTCAACCCGAGTTTCAGTAGTACAAAAGTTCATGATTGTTTTGTGTTTGGTGCTGAGAGTAATAACTTCAATTCAGCTAAAGTTATGGAAAATAACTCAAATGGTAGAAATGGAGGGAGAGGCCATTTTACTGGCAGAGATAAAGATAATACTGATGATGGTTTGGTTAATGGAGGAATAAGAAGCAAGAACAGTTTGAATCCCGGTGGAACTACTCTGCCTGTTGATGAAATGAATTACACGGACAGTGGTAAAACTGAAGATTTGAATACAAGTCACAACTGTAATGCTGGGGGAGGTTACATCTCTAACTTTATATTTGGGAAGATGCCTGGTTTGGGTACTGATTTTCAGAGAAGCCCTCTATTTGACCTCTCAGATGAGATGAAGGGATTAAAGATTGATGGGTCTGAGGAAGTTGCCCAGAAGAGCAGAAAATGTAGTAGCAATTCATCCTCTGCTGCTAGTGATGTCTTTGTGTTTCGAAGCAATCTGAGGGAGTCTGCTTTTTCAACTGAAAGAACTGATACCACTTCCAAGAATTCATTCAGGAATGCGAATGCAGAAGGCCATGATCTCGATAAGGGTGAAGATATTGATGCAAAAAGGGATCCCCAGGATGCAAATATGCCGAAAAATGAAGCTGAGAAGGGCAAAACTAGCTTTACGAGCACACCCATTAAATTAGAGTCATCTTTCACTGACTTTATCTCTTCAGATATGAAATTTTCCTTTTCAATATCTGATTTATTTCCGGGAGTAAATAAGAAGTTAGAATTTAGTGCAAATTGTAAATCAGCTAGGAGAAGAAGGTTGAAGAAGGCAAATGTAAAGTTAAGACAAAGAAGCTCGGTGCAACATATGTCAAAGCAAGCTCAAGTGCCTAAAGGAGGCGGTTTGCAGGAAAATCATGATTCCCCTGGGTGTGGTTCACCCATGGATTTTTCGCCTTTCAAAATGCTTGCAGTAATGATGCATCATCAGCTGGGTTTGCATCTGTGGCTACGGGAGTGGAAGGTGAAGATATTAATGTAAATGGGAAAGATTTCGTAGGAAATACTGAAAAGCTGTCTGATGATGGATGCAAATTTAGTTTTTCTGCTTCCTTACCTGGACAAGATGGTTTATCAGCAATAAGGAATCAATACAAGAAAAAATACAAGTTAAAAGTTGGTCCCAATCGCAGAGGCCAGAGTCGAAAATCCTCAATTGCTTCTTCATGTTCTTCAGTTCAACCTTCTCCGTTTGCTCATAATACATCGGATGAGGGTCCAGGACATGTTAAGAGTCGAGCAACCCCCTCTTGTCAAAGAGGAGAGAAGTTTGCATCTGACGCCGACAAAGAAAATTCCAAGCAAGGCCCTGTAGAGGCTTCATCAGATGAATTATGTGAGCACTGGCGAATCAGGTACATTTCTTTCATCGGCGTCAAATACCTAAGCACCCCATCTTATTTGTTTTTTATTGAACAAATTTTTGTTCTGATGAAATCTTCACCAGTTACAGCATAGGCATTTTGGTTTTTGAATATCATTATCTGTTATAGGACACTTGAAATTATTTCTATAGTTTAAAGGATGAAATGTCTTCAGGGGAAACCAGGCTTACCATGCTGGGAAACTGTCAAAAGCTGAAGAGTTCTATTCCATGGGCATAAATTCTGTCTCAAATGCAAGTATCCAACTGGGGTCCATTAAATCACTTTTGCTCTGCTACAGCAACCGTGCAGCCACGCGAATGTCTCTTGGAAGGATGAGAGAAGCCCTGCAAGATTGTACAAAGGGTATTGAATTAGATCCCAGCTTTCTCAAGGCCACAGTAAGAGCTGGAAAGTAAGAACTTCATCAATGTCCATTCTTACTATAATTAGTTTCTTTGCCTAAGTGCAAAGTAAACATGAACGAAACTTTGTGAATATACTTTACAGTTTTGCCATGTAAATTTCACACATGTGCTGAGACATGCTTTACCAATTACCATATTCATTTAGCAGCCTAGATTCATGCAGATTTAAACTATTCTAGTGGCAATACTAGATGGATAAATGTTAAGGATTTCACCCTTTTGGTAGCCAAGCATGTATGTATGTTTCCATTCATCAGCAAATATGTGTTCGTTAGTTTTTTATTTTTTTAAATAAGAAACTGAACTTGTTATTAAAAGAATAACTTCGGAACATTACAACGAAAAGGAGTGGACGTGTTTTCATGTTTATTAGTTGTGGGTCCTAAGGAATGTGAGAATAATTACTGTGTAGTAGTTAGTACTTAGTAAGAATCCTATGGAATTTGGGGATAGTATATTTTGTTACTAGCAATAAGTAACTAAATTTAAGCTTTATGAAGTGTGCACCAAGAACAGATAGCTGATTGATTTGCTACAAGATAGAATGCTACACCTGCATACATTACCCTTGGTTGGCTAATATTATACTATTAATAATTGTTTGAATGGATCTCAAAATCCACATGAACAATGTTGAATCGATCCGTTCAATCAGAAACATCCACAAGACGAGAGTCCATCTTTCAGTGCATGGACCCATACGTGATGCTACAATTTGCATGATGCTATATGGCTGGCTACCTTTGATAATGATTTCCTGTCATTGACAAGGATGATTTAGCATTTGTATCATCATTTGTATCTGTGATACATCAATTGATTGAATACGTTTCTTGCCTTTCTCGTGTACTATCAAGTTGTCATCTGAGTTTGGGAGAAGTGGAAGATGCAATGCGATGTTACCAGAAGTGCTTGGAGTCGCGAATTGATGTATGTTTAGACAGGAGAATCACAATTGAAGCTGCTGACGGCCTGCACAAGTCACAGGTTCAACTTTATTTTTAAATATAACTTGTTTTATGGTTAATTTTATAGTGGCAGACTGTTGTAGGTGATCAAGAGCCCATCATCTCTTTGAAAGACCTCCTGAGTCCAAATGATAATTCCTTTGGGATAAATGATCTTAAAATCACATACAGAAAATATTATGCAATTACATAATGACTTGTCACTTTATTTATTTTAAAGCATTCATCATTTTACTCTTGAATGTCAAGAAATGTGAAGTATTGCAGTTTCTTTTCTTCTTTTTTCCTCTCTTTCCTCTCAGAATTCTCAAATTTGTCTCTCCTCTTTTCCAATATTGAATTGTCTCAAGAAATTTGAATTATCATGCATAGTTATGAGGAATTTTGTGAAGAAGTTTACCAGAAGGAATAAAAAATCGAGAAAGAAAAAAACCTCTGTCGTCAATAAAAATGTATTGGACTTTTTATGTTATGCTCATTTCTCTTTCTGCCTACCTGTATTTCGGCATGTGTTTGTATATCCCATGATCATGTCCCATTCATGTAATATACCCGTACAATAACATCTGACTCAATTTTAATGGTGAACAGAAAGTGGCTGACTATATGCATCAGGCTGCCAAACTTCTAGAAGAAAGAACCCATGATGCTGCAACAAGTGCTCTAGAGAATATTGCAGAAGCCTTGATGATAAGTCATCATTGTGACAGATTACTTGAGATTAAAGGAGAGGCTCTATGCAATGTATGTCCTCATCTAATGTCTCTCAGCTAACATAACCTGTCTTTGTCAGAGTTGTGGTTTCCAATATTATTTTCCTTTTTGGTCATGGCCTCAAATTGGTGACGATTTTCATTATTGATGATGTAACAGTTACAGAAATATGAAGAGGTTATTCAACTATGTGAGCAAACTCTTGATATTTCTGAGAAAAATCTTGCTTCTGGTAACTTGGATGATTCTGATTGGGAGAGCTCTCATGTGAGGTTGTGGAGATGGCGTCTACAATCTAAGTCCCACTATCACCTTGGAAAGCTTGACACTGCTCTTGATTTGATTGGAAAACAAGAGGAGTTGATTTCTACTGGCACTAAGTAAAACTCATTCTCCATCAAGAATCAGATTGAATTATATGATTTGAATGTATTTGCTTATCTTGATCCATGTCGCGTAGGTATAAAAACATGAATCAAGAACTTTTAATTCCTTTTGCTGCCACTGTACGAGAGCTTTTGACCTTGAAGGTATTTCAAATCTTATATGAACTTTGTATATTACGATTAAATAGCTGTTGTAGATATCCAAGCATGAAAACATGTGTAGCTATTATAACATGTTACAGAAAGCTTACTTTATCCTTTTCTATTCCCAACAGAAATTAGGAAATGGAGCTTTTCAGTCTGGAAAGCATTCAGAAGCCGTGGAGCACTATACTGCTGCTATATCAAAAAGTGGCGAATCAGGCAATTTTATGGCTATCTGTTTCTGCAATCGTGCAGCTGCATACCAAGCTCTCGGCCAAATTGTTGATGCCATTGCAGATTGTAATGTCGCCATCGCTCTCAATGAAAATTACCAAAAGGTTTGTGTCTAAATGACACGTTTTACCTTGGTTTATTAAGAATACAAGTTATCATTTATTGTATCTACATTTTCTGGGTTTTTTACCTTGGGCATTGTCCTCATCACTTTTGCAGGCAGTTTCCAGGAGAGCCACTTTATATGAGACAATTAGAGATTATAAGCAAGCAGTTTGTGATCTTCAGAGACTCGTCTCCCTGCTTGAATGTCCATTAGAAGCAAAAACTCAAGAATCTGGTGGACAGGATAAATCTAATTGTGGTAGTATGAAAGATTTGAGAAGAACACGTCGCCGACTTTCCTTAATTGAAGAGAAAGCTAAGACAGAAACTTCACTGGATCTTTACCTCATATTGTAAGTATATAGTCCACTTTCTGTTCAGCACTTCATTATTTCTTCACAATTTGCAAACTTATCTCTAATCAATACTCCAGTTTCAAAATTGTCGTTACTCCTAAATGCTATCTGACAGGGGAATCAAAGCGTCTGATGCAGAAGCTGAGATTAAGAGAGCATATAGAAAGGCTGCTCTTAGACACCATCCGGACAAGGTTGTGAACCGATTTTCTGTACTCCATATATAAGTAATATTGTTGGGCATTCACATATGTATGACCAACTGTTTCTGCTGCTATAGGCTGGTCAGTTATTGGCAAGGACTGATGGCGGGGATGATGGAAGATTGTGGAAAGAGGTCGGCGAGAAGATTCACAAGGATGCTGACAGGTTATTCAAAATTATTGGGGAGGCATATGCTGTTCTTTCAGATACCCTCAAGGTAAGATAATTGATAACACTCGCATATGGGGACCAGCCATTTGGATAACAATGAGTAGTGATATTAGATGTATGGTTGAGATACTCAGTCAGGGTTGATTTAAGCAGGAAGAAGTTAAAATGAACGCAGGCTTAGCTCATAAGCTGCATTTTTTCGTTACATTGGTTGCGTGTGTGTGTGTGGAAGAGCTTCCTAGAACCCTAAAAGCACTTATCAAATGACAAGAGTGCTTTTAGTTAAATTTTTGTGTTTGGTCGTATATTCAATAATCACTTCTTGATTGAAAAACAGCTTTAAAAAGCTGTTTTGGAGGAAGCTCAAATTTTAAGCCTTTTTAAGCTTCTCCAAAAAGCTGTAATTTAGCTTTTATCCGAAGTTGTATTTGATATTTAATGAAAACTTTATTAAAAACTTTGTTAAAAAATAATAGGGTTGTCTTTAGAGCATCAAGTATATTTCTTAGATTTACATCCAAATAATACCATTCAAAGCTCTGCTGTTAAATGCCCTACTCACAATAGCTAGACCCTTAGCTCTAGACCTTATGTCTCTAGTTGTGAGATGTGGATTTCTAACACTGATGTTCGTCTGTCTCTTTGCAGCGCTCTAAGTATAACGATGATGAGGAAGTGAGAAATTATTACAGGGATAGCACTTGTGAATCACCATCTACTTCTTACAGCTCTGCCTATGAAAAAGGCAGTCGATATGGGAGACAATCAGGCTTTTATAGTTCTTCCTCCGAGAGGAGCTACAGTAGGCGAAATTTTAATGCATCATGGAGATCATATAGTAGTTCACAGTCCCGATGGTAAGCAGATGGCAATGGTGTTTTTGCAACTGGGACCCGCTGGAGAAAGTACCGCAAATTTTGCATAATCTCTTTGCTAAGGTGTGACATGTAATATATTATAACATGGGGATATTTTCTTACGTGAACCTAGCCTGTACCAGTGAGGCCTTGATCTGATGATAGAAGAGACAGGGCCGAGGTTCTGAGATTGAATTGTCTCAAATTCAATGCACACGAATGTGTGGATTATTTATCCCCAAATTATTTCATTCCTCTTACTTGAGAAGTACCCTTTGCCTGTAATTCTTGTGGTTTAAGGAAATGAAATTATATGGACCGTAATTTGTACTTGTTTGTTTCCATCCATTGTTTCAAATTAAGGGGTTGTGTGAGATATTTGTTCAAAGTTTATTGAAATTTATAGTTTTGTGAACAAATGACAATATTTGGTGGTGTTATTCGGTAATAATGTTATTTATCATATTACTGAATACTGATTATTTGTTATCAATGGTATGTCAATTAATTTATAATATATAATATATAATTTGTTATTTTAATTATTATCTTCAATATACCATTTGTAGCAAATAATTAATACAATGTAATGTCGTTAGGAAAGCGGAACTAAGGCCTTGTTGTATGCAACATAAACCAACACAAATTTTATTTACTTTTTCTCTCTTATCGTTTACAATCACTCATTCAATTATTTAATATATTTTCTCCAAATTTCAATTATATATTCAACACGTATATTAAGAAAATTAATTTTACCACCAATCAAACATACCCTAATATGGTCATTATCAAATCAACTCCAAAAGGGGGGTCACAAATTTCTCTGTTCACACCATGGTGTCACGACCCCAGGCTTTTTTTAAGATTCTAGAGACGAATCTATTGGAAATATCGGGATAATTCTCTAGAAGACTTTTACATAAGGCATGGAGTATTTTAGGTCCTTTATCTAAAATTATATAATATATAAATAAGATATTTTAGTGTAGAGTTGTAGAGGATTTTAGAGGCCCGATATTAGCCGTTAGATCAAGATGATCTCCACTGTCTATTTGAGGAGGTGGAAGTATAAATAATGGTAGGGAGTTTCATTTGCAACCATCCAAGAAATTATAAGCTCTCTAGTAATACAAAATATTCTCACAAACGTTTAAGTGTTTCTTATCTTTGTTCCTCTAAGTTCTCATCATTTAGCAACTTTATTCGGGAAGACTGATTTAGTGTTAAATCTTGCACGTGGCAGACGTTTGAAAAACTAAGGCCGCGCGTAACTTATGTTGAAACAAAAAGTGCGTGACAATGGGCTTCTAATTGATTTTTCTTTCAAAATTAATGGCATTTTTTTCTTTTGTTGTTTTTTGGTTTTTAATTATTTTTTAAAATACTGAAAATTTATTTAATTTTATGTCATTGAAAAGAAAAGTAATACAAAAATCCGAAATGGAAACCAAAGTTTATAAAATAAAATACACTAAAATGTAAATTATGTGAAAATAAAAATACACCATTCTCTAATTTAATATTGTGTAATTTAGAAATAAAAAATTCTGCGTAGGTAAAAAACCCGAAGAATTTTTTTTTTAATTTTTCTTAAGGTTACGGCTAAATACACCCACCCCAATTTCTAAGTACACCAATTTTTCACAATTTCTCCATTCTACCCTTGCACCCTTTTCTCCATATGGCTGTTCGCCCCCAATAGGGCGAACGGTTAAAAAAAAAAAGGGAGAGAAGAAAGAGCAAGAGAATTATGTGATGAAAAATTCAAATTTTTTGTAATATATTATTTTTTGTTCAAATTTTTTGTAACAATTCAAAATTTTTCAATAATTGTATTCAATACTAATCGGATAAAGCTCGTCAAATAAATTTTGAAATTTATCATTAGAAGTGATTGCAAAAAACTATACTAATCGGATAAAACTAATTATCGTATTATAAAAAAATTCAAAATTCAACGGCAAAGTGGTTACAAAAAACTTTTAAAAATTTTTTGAAATCACTCACTAAAATGGTTGAAAAAATTATCATAAAAACTGTATCTAACAACGAAAAATCAGATAATTTTTTTTTATTTTTTCTTCCTTTTTTTAGTCTTGTTCGCTCCCAATGCAGCCAACAACATAAGAAAAAAAAAAGGAAAAGAAAAAAAAGAAAAAAGAAATGAGTGCACTTTTTTTTTTTGAAGAAAAAATTTCATTCATTGATGAGAAGAGCGATCATCACTTAATAGTGATGAAAGTAGTCTTGGCAAGCAATCGAGCCAAAGACAAGTATCGGGCATATTTAGAGCCACCTTAGCAATGCCATGAGCTACTCTATTACTATCCCTAGCAATATGGCAACAAAGACCACAATTTAACGAGTTCAAAAGCATAGAAATATTAGACAAAATCGGTTCGTCCGGATCACAGGGAGCAGCTTCGTTCAGGCCCTTAATGACATTGGACGAATCAGTGAAAGCTTGTTGGATGGAAATTCCCGCCTGAAGAAGAAACCTAAGCCCAAACCTCAAAGCATTGGCTTCTGCCGTTGTGGTATTGAAACAACCCGGCATAGTGGTAGCAAACGCGGTGATAATGCACCCGTTGGAATCGCCGACCCATCCCCCAAGACTGATGCACGTATCACGAACCGCCGCATCTGTGTAGAGAGAATAGCTATTTTTGCAGCTGCCTCTGCCATACCAGAATCTGGACTCATCAAACCCCAAGGAAGATTCTGTATTGCCCGGCCAAAGCTTTATGGATTGCGCCTTCTCGTAATTCTCCCTCCATTTAACCGCCGAGGAACAAAAATCATCCACCTCACTGGCATGCTTACCATGGAGAATGTTGTTTCTCTCCCGCCATAAAAGCCAAAGGAAAAAGCAAAACAAAACGAAGTTCTTGTGATTTTGTCCACCTGAAAGCACAAAGATAATATTGGCCAAACTTTGGTGCTTAATTGGTTTCAACAGCTCCCACCAACCCGTAGCTTTCCAAACTTTTTTAACCCACCCACATTCGAAAAAAGCGTGATTATTCGAAATGAGTGCACTTAGTATGAGTAACTTGATCTTTTCCCTTTTTTTTTTTTTTTTTTCCATGGTTGCACTCAGTATGGTGGATTTAAAAGGGTGAATGAGAGTAAATTAAAAATGTTTTAAAGTGTTTTAAAATAAAAGAGGAGAGAGAATGAGTGGAGGTGAGTGGTTGAGATTTGTGGATGTGATGAGATATGTGGATGTGATTGATTTAGGAGAGAGAAAAAAGTTGAAAAAAGTGAAAAAATGGAAAAACTAGTTCCCATTCAGGCTATTTAGCCTCAACCTTTGCTTAAGGGCACGATGGTCAATAGGAGCAGAGCAGCTTTTTACGCAAGGAGTTTGTTTGACAGCGCTTCAGTATCACAATAAGGAAATGGCGGAATCAGACAATGTGGAAGCAACATTGAAACCGTTTTATGAAAGAGCCACGGAAGCGGAGGTTTGTATTTCTCTACTCTTCGGATGTATTTGCATAAATGCATTTATAAGCGGTGTTTGTATCAAATTTGCTTGACCCTAAACCCTAAATTGTCAAGATTTTAGCTTTTTCTCCTTCTATAAATTGTCAAGGTTCTACTGTAAAACCTAGGGTTTTGAGTTGGGCTGAATTTACTGCTGTCTAACGGCTTATAAATACCAGTCCAAGTTGCACGTCCCATAAATGATTACCATAGTAAATCTGCCACGTAATTCTCTTCAAGCTTCGGGATGTTGATATTGCTTAATTTCCCATTTTGGTGAATTATTGGATTGACTCATTATCACGAAAAAAAAAAAAACCTAGCATGGTCTGATTGTTCAATGAGGAGCTTTGGATTATAGCCTCTCCCTATCCGATGAGGAAATTTCACCTCAATTAGTAGGCAATTCTGAGATGGTAAGAGAGAGATGAATGAAATTTCTTTCCAATTATAGCCGCTTCTATCCGATGAGGAAATTTCACCTCAACTAGTAGTCAATTTTGAGGTAGGGAAAGATAGAAAATTTAAGAAATTTCTTCTCTGAGTTACGGGTGTCATTGGTTAAGATAATCCTGGCAGGCTCATTTCAACCAAAAATTCGCTCCACTATCACATAGATATAGCTATATAGGAGGTATATAAGTATTTAGACATAAATTAAGGAATGAGACATAAAGATGGTTTCGGATATTTTCTTCACTCAATTGTGTGAATCAATCCCTATCACTTGCAGATGCCCAGTCTTCTTCAGTACGAGGATTACGCCTCGTGAGCATATCCCAGAATTTAATTTATATATATTACTCAATTGTATGTCTTGGGTAGGGATAGTATTTGCAAGAAATCGTGGTGTTGTTTCTTAAAGAGTTATTTATGGCATATTTGTTGGTGTGATTAGTAAGAACTTTGCTAAGTGCGAAAATGGTATATGGTGGCACCTTAGGTGCATGACATACCATGGACATCAAAAGACATATCTTTTTGTCTCCGTTATTTTGCTTAGATCAGAACCAGAAAAGGGGAGATTAGATTATGCTCTAAATCTAAATGCATTATTTTTGAAAAAATATTTCTAACTTTATCTTTATTTGTTGTTTCTCTGTCCCAATACAATTTGTTAAGGATATCATTTTGAGGAAATCAATGTTTATCATCTTCCATTTGAAGCTTATGTTTGTTTGTTTCAAATTAAGGATCGCTTGGCAAGACTCGAAGCTGTCCTTGCTGAAAAGAAAGGTTTGTTCAACAAAGCTCTTTTATTTACCCATCCACTTACTTGAACATAAGGCTTTCTCGTAATTCCTGATTTACCATTGAAATGGTCATCTTTAGGTTTTGCGACCGAGGAATTACTTAAGAGGGTTTTTGAACTCCAGTCCAAGCTGGAAAATGTAAAATCCGAGCAAGTTGCAGAAAGGCATAAGGTATATAAATGTGTCTCCATTGTTAACAAGTTGAAATAGGAAATATGTAATAATTGGACTCATTGTTTGTAACTCAGACCACGAAAGAGATACAGCTGCTTACTGAGGAAAATGAAAAACTCAAATATCGCATTATCCATCTGGTCCGAGCTGTGAAGGAGGATGAAAGCAAGGTAGTATCCAAGTGAGGTATTTTTGACAAAGTTATGGGTAGCAATAGAATCGATCGTAGATGTACAAAAGAACACATGCAAAAGAGAGAATGCTCAAAGCTCCATTTTTGGTTTATTATTTGTGCTTTCTTGCATGGTTTAGTGTTGCCTTCTGCTCTCCCTACTGTATCCCAGAGGCAATAATACCCGTCTATGGATAAACTTTATACTGGGATTTTTCGAAAACGACTGCTTTCCAATTTATTATTTATCGAGGCATATTTCCATTTTCTTGTGTAAATCCATAGTGGTGGTGGTTGTTTGGTGCATAGTGTTGGCTGACGTTAAAATTTAGTCTGATTTTTTGGTGTTTAAACATTCCATATGTAGGAGGAAAGTTTAGCATTTTACTACTCTGTTCTGTTCCTTTCAAGTCCGCTCGAGTCAATTAATGGTATCTTTATGTGAGTCAAAATAAGCTTTCATCAAGAGCATTCAATCACAAAATTGAAATTCAACTCAAAGAATGCAAAATCAGGAAGGCCTGGGCATTGCTACGTTTGGGGGTACTGCTCTATGCAATGAGGACGAAAGCATCATTTAACTCTCCTTGTTTCTGTGGTGTGTAGTATACCTTGCAATTTGCAATACACAGGAAGACCATGGTTAGTGTATTATTATGTCATAGTATGAAGTGGGTAAAATAGTCATTTAGATATCTTGGTAATTGTCTCGGATAAAGAAAAGGGAAATTGCGGTGTTTGTCCCCAATCTTTCATTTAATTGCAAATATATCCAAAACTTTGATTTTGCGATATTTCAAATTTCACCCCAACCTTTTGCTCATTTGCGGACTCTATGTCACTTTTTATGGTTTTGTTAGATTCTACAGTCAAATGGGTCATGAGAACTGCACTCGATACCACTAAACATAAAAGAATCACGTTATTTATTTAGGCCTTGTTCTATTTGGTGTTAACCAAATCCGCACGCAATTCCGTATACTTCATACTCATTTTCAACCACACACACATTTTCCAAAATAATATTAACCACACATTTTTACACGGAATACCGCGCGGAACAACTAAACCCCCAATCAAACAAGACCTTAATCTCAACTCCTTATAAATTGGTGGACACCACAAAATTGAGAGTTAAATAAGCCACCATATTAAATTCCAAAAGCAAAGTACATAAGAGATTGAGGACTTCAAGATACATTTCCTCTCATTTTAAGTTCCGAGTCATTTTCTTAATTTTCTTAAGAATCTTTCCCATTTTCAATTTTACAAGTAATACTACATCGGTTTATTTTTCTGACTTAATACCATCGCAGAATTATGAAAGACTGCCTTCAAAAGGAAATGATAAACTTGGGGGACATAAAAGTTAGCAACTGAATTTGATATAGGTCATCGTAAGATCATGATCCATCGTGACTCAACTCTGTTGTATGCAAATGCAAAAGAAAGCTAAAGAAAGCTAACCTACTAAAGCAAAGCAAGGAATCAAATAAATCAAGCGTTTTTCAAAGCAAACGAGGTTCCTCTGGCCGATCAATATGTTGGACCTAAATCCTGCAACAGATAACACACTGCTGTCAAGGAACATGCATTATCATGATTGATTCCAAATGAAAAAGTCGTGAAAAAGTCACGACACTTCACCGAGTCTATTCATCCACAAGAATTCATAAAAACAAATGAAGACGGTAAGGTAAACTGCATATATAGTTGCCATTCCCCAAAGATGCGCATTGTTATACACTATACTTAACTCAGCAAAGTGCATGCTAAAAATGCCCATACAGCCTTGGTTTCTTGTAATATTGCTCGTGTAGGATTAGAAGAATCAGATTCTAACGAAAATCTATAGTTGCTATTAACATCATGCATTGGCAAGTGATGGGTCAAAGCACAGACTAGAGGAACTAAACTTTCTGTAACTCATGTTTTTCCCCTACAACAATGGAGGTTTTAGGTTTACAATAAAGAAAGACAAGGGAGACTTAACAAACTGACCTGAGCCATTCAAATGTCTCTTACTCGTCTTCTTCAATGAGCGCTTTTAATTTTTGCAGCCAGTTCACATATAAACCTTGCTCCTTTCTGTGTAGATGGAGGAGGAGGAAGTTGATGAACTCTTCGCTAATTCCCCTGCTAATAATATATTGCTTCAGCTCGTGTTGCAGACCCGGGTCCAAAGAACTGCAAAAGGGTGACTGAAGAATTAAATCATACCGTTCAACAAATTTACATGGGATAGTGGAAGAAAGTGGTATCCAAAACTTTCACCCCAGAGAACAATAAGATTTTGGGAAACAAAAGCAGGTAAACAATTTGTATTGGTTAATTTAGAATACTTGATAGAATCTAACTAATAGTACTGAAGGCAGCTCCATTCAACCTGGTTTCACTTGTCAAAATGCAACCATAACATCACTGGCATGGTGCCATCAGATACTTCAAATTGACAACAATGTGAATTCAACCTTAGCTATATTTAATGGTATATGGATCAACTTTCACCTTCAATTTTCTTATGTGGCAGGACATAAAACATGTTTGCTAAGCTTATAATAAGTAAAAGTTCAGCAACTCTTATGACTGGGAGAGATTTTGGAGAAAATGATTTTTTGAATGTACACTGAAAAGTAGGAGAAATTTTAGAAGATAATGAAAAAGTTGTCACATAAAATATTAATAATAATAATAATAATAATAATAATAATAATAATAATAATGAGTTTTCGAAAATGATTTTTGAGAAAAATGATTTTTGGAAGAAAGCTGTGGCAATCACGTTTGGATAAGTTACCTGGTTTTGATTTTAACTTATGTGTTCGATAATTTACCTTGTCTCACTTTTAACTTTGTTGTCCAAGTTTGCTAAAGTTTATATTAAGGAAAAGGGAAGTATTAATTTTCAACGTGTTCTGATAACTTACTTTGTCTTGCTTGTAAGTGAGACGTGAGTTATGTATTTCTAAAAGTATCCGTAACCTTAAGGTCAAATAAGTGACTAAAATAGTAAAATCACATTTTATCAGTAGCTTAAAAAAGGAGAAGAATGAAAAGAATTTAACTCTTGTCGGTTTTCGGGACAGGCAATGTGTTGGTCGAATTCCCTAAGATGACGAGATCAATCAAGATCAAATAGCATTCAAAATATATTCCTCAAAGAAAATGCAAAGAGACTTATAAAGCACCTAAATGAGGGGCCCTTATAGTATGAAGAAACCAGGCAAGCTGGTGAATGTATGTAATTGGCCTTCTGAATATCAAAATCAGATTTGCGATCACCTCTGCCAGCTGCTACACAATCAAACTGCCAGAGGGAGCTCAAACCAGGTTTCTTAACACATATTTTAATCAAAGCTTCCTGGGGATAAGTATCATCTCCTGTGAAAGCGTCTCGACCTAACAAAGCTGAAACAGCTACTTCTTCCCCTGATGCACATTTCTTCCGCAAAACCACGTCTTGGGACTTTGGAGAATCCCAATCAAGAACAAAGTCTCCCGAAGAACCACTTTCACCTAACTACTTCAATATCAACAGGTAAGTATTAAAAGTTAAAATCGAACTCTCTGGGAAAAAGAATGAAAACTATACTCAATATGGCAATCACTTCTCTAAACTGTCCAATTATGAATCTAGAGTACGACAGGAGTGTGCTGAACATTTGAGATGAACATTATAATATTCACAATAACAAATCTCCTAAAAATATACGTTGGTGGTTGAGGAGCTGTTTGGCAGGGTATTCAGTGAAAATTTCAGTAATATTTTCAAGATGGACCATTGAAGAAGCGTATGTGCTAGAAATGACTTCACAGAAAAACATGCCCTTCAGTCATTTTGAATATCCTACTTGCGACAAATTCATTACACAATGTCTAAACTATAATGAAAGTTTAATTAAATTTTACCATGACACTTTCATGTTGCTTGCAATGTGAAATATGCAACACAAGTGCTTACTTCAGAGACGAATATTTAATCAATTCGGTGTCAATGTGGAAGTAAACACTCACCTATATAAAACTCTGTCAAAATAAACATTCACCAATAAAAAGCTCCTTTTAGCTGATTAGTCATTTTCTAAACCAATATCTCATTGCCTACACCTATATCAAACCTCTAGCATCTTTTTCACTTTTCAGCCATTATTTTTCCCCAAGCACTGGCCTTCTTTATAACGCGTTTGGTATATTAAATTGAAGTGCATTGAGCACAATTAAGGTTGACAGAAGTTAAATCTTGGTTATTTTCATCTCCAAATATAGGGTACCAAACACGTCCTTCCCTTATGTTGCACCATTTGATGCCTGAGAGTTACATTTAGAAAATAACAATAAACAAATTCACATATCCTAGGAATTGTGCCAAAAAGTTTGTCAGTTTCCACTTATTATTAACAAGTCGCAAGCATTAAAACACTCGGAAATCCCTTGGCGTCTAGTACATTGCGCTTCAAAGTATTGTACCTTGCTCAGGCACCATGAATTTCCAATCACAAAGGGGAAAACCATTCCGAGTGTCTCAAATTAACAGAAAAAAAAAAATTGTAGAAAACCGCTCTTCTTTTCATATGCTGTACAAAACAGCAAATATTACCTAGATAGTTTATAAAAATATAGAACAGGTTATATATGTAAATGTGTACCTGGATTTGGAAGCCACCGGAGGAGAGTTCGTGGTTGATTTCAGATTGCAGAACTTTGATCAAATCCAAGTCCTGAATGGCTTTACGAGCTCTGCGCAGTACTGGTGTTACTCTCGGCATAATTTCTTGAAATTTTTCCGCGAAAGAATATGATCTTCCGGATCGACGCTGGTAAAATTGATTCAATTGTTGTTCCAGCGGAGACTTTATATCTCCGCTTTGCTTCGTGTTTGGCAAGTCATAGGTGGGTCTATTCAACTAATGAAACATTTTAATGCGGAAGAGCTTTATAGATTTCATAGAATTTGAGGTGATTTTCCTCTGAAAATCTTTAGAATTCTATACCATTTACTAGAACATTTTAAAACTTTTTGTTTTTAAACATTTTATATGGTGATAAAATTAATTTTCTTGGCATATGCGTTGAATGTGTTGTTAAAATTTGAGAAAAATATGCTAAATAATAAAATGAGTGATTATAAATAATGAGAGAAAATTTTAATAAAATTTATATTGATTTGTATTAAATAAAATAGAGCTATAATATATTTATCTTTTTAACTAGTGATTTTATATAAATGTGTTATCATGTTGAACAATAAACTCACCAAATCAATCAAAACACAAAGTAACAAATTAATCGGTTATAACGCAAAACATGACTTTTTTTTTGTTAGAAAAACAATTAATTTGTAAATAACTAATATTACACCCTTGCGATGCAGGGAGGGATTATGATCTGTTTAAAATAATGTTAAAATTACGAATTAAAATAGTGTTAAAACTACGAATTAGACAATGAAAATATATAAAAATATTTTGATTCCAGTGCATATTTTTGTAAAAGAAATCACATTTGGTTTATCATAAATATGTGTGATCTCTTTTGTAAACCATATGTGGTTCACTGTGCAGGTATAACCGGCAAATGTTTTAGAAAATAGTTGTGGAAAGGTATTAAAGTTTGAACTAAAAAAATAAATTATTTTCTAATTATTGAATCCTTAATGCACATTACCAGTAAAAGCTATTTAAAACTATTGTTTTAACATGGTAAAAAAAAAGTTTTTTATATAATATTTCTAAATCAATAAAAATAAATTTTTTAAACAAAAAATCGCTCCCAATGTGACATTGTACCAAGTTGACATTCCAACTTCTATTAATTTTATTTTTTTAAAATAATTCAAGTACCATTGTAATTTACAACTTTTGTTGGCACCCCGTGACGTGGCACTCAATCAAACCAGGTCCTCGCAACATTGACCCCCGCTGACGTGTCACGGGTACCAGAGCGGCTGGTGACGTGTCCAGCGTCCCAAGTCGGATCAACAATGGAATGTACCCCGCTGGAGAATTGGTGGGAGGTCTCAGTTCAGCTCGGCCATAACCAGGTCCTAATGCCAGGGACTGAGGTTGGCCGACGCGTGGAGAACTCTTCCCATCGTTAGTTTCTGACACACGGTCCGAGGTCAGCTTGTCCATGACGGGTCACCAGCCCCTCTCGCTATAGTAGCCGACAACAAGGACAATCCACGTGTCACCTGACACCATCTGCAACCAACAGAGCATCTTCTCCCGTCATTAATGCAATGGCGGCAGTCCACAAGTTCCAAGGTCAACACATTAAATGAGCGACGGCTTGCAGGCGCTGCAGGTGCAATGATCACACCTACTCTGGTGCTCGTACCGTGGTCTCATGATGACCTACCTCGGCCTACTCCTTCCTTGCGCTATAAATAGAACACTTAGTGGCCATTGGCAGACACGAAAATTCTCTGTAATCAAGGACTAGTTTGGACATAATACACTTACATTCTTTACTTCTTCAGTTACTACTACTCAGGTCCTGACACCCACCTCAATTGATAAGTAATTAGTCCTTACCGATTTCGACATCAACAACTTTGATATTATAATATCACATTTTCATCAATGTTTGTATATAGTCCATTTTAAGTTATATTTATAATTCGTAAATTAAAATTTATATGAAAAATTAAAATGTACATAAAAAATAAAATAAGGAAAAAAATACTAACTAAAGAAAGTAAAATAAATTAAATAAGGAAAATAAAGTAATAAATGTATATTTAATGTTTTTTTCGAAATAAAACTTTCTTTTTTTAGTTTTAAATAAATGAGTGCTAACTTGACACTGCTAACGTGACACAATACTTAGTTGATATTCTAATTTTTTTTAATATAAAGATAAAAAATAAGATGTACAATAATGAGGGTTTGTTCTACACAGGATAATATAAATTTACTCAAATGACATATTAGGCGCGTGGTTGAAAATCGGGAAAAATATATTAAAAAATATAAAATAATTGTATGAGTGATTTGAAAACGATGGGAGAGAAAAAATTAGTAGAAATCAGTAAAAAATTATTGTGTGTAGATCAAGCCCTGGATGAAAAGAACCAAAAAATTTTGTGTATAAAATGAAAAAAGAATAATATATATGTCATTATTTATTTTTAAAAAAATTATTCACGTAGAAGTCGACAAAAAATCTGTTACTTGTTGCAAATAGGTTTTTTTTTTATACATTTTTTTTAAAAGATATGTATTGCATACTTGGTAATATTTGAGAGTACAAAGTATAAACTACATTATAACAGTATAAATGAGCATAATATCCACAGCGCAATAAACTCTAAAAAACCTAGCAAAGATCTCATGCCAAGTTAAATACTCCGTTTAAGGTGAAATCGTAAAAGAGTCCAAACTCTTACGTCATTTGTGTGCGGATGAAATGTGCACACTGCACTTTATAAAATTGCAATATTGTTCACATAGAATGTGTTGTCGGCTAGGAGGCCTGGTCCGTTGGGCCATGCGAAGGCTTAAAAACTCAAATATATTTTTTTCTCTCATAACTTTTTATCACTAAAATATTAATTTGATAATTTATTTATATTTTTTAATACATCTTTTCCAAATTTCAATAACTTATTTTATACGAAATTTGAATAATTTCTACTAATACGAGGGATTTAACACAGGTAAAATATCTCTTGTTAATTTATTTCAAATTCGAAACATCACACTCCACCCGTACGATCTCTAATTTATATATTAAAATAAAAACAATAATAAACTCAATTATTTTACCAAATAAATTTAACTTATTAATTATTACTAATATTTTCTCCCGTGCGTTATACGGAGAGATTCATGGCCAAGTTATAATTTAAAATATGTGTAAAATAAAAATTATAATAATATATTTTCCCTTTTTATGGTAAATAGCATAAGAAACAAAATAATAAAATCAAAAACTGGATCAGAAATAATGTGTGATATAACATCTTTAAGGGAGATGACGAAACTATATAAAAGCATATTATTTCGTCTCCGTTTGGTTATAAATTTTTCTTTGATTTTGTGTGATTTAATGGGAGAGATATGGATGAGAGATTTAAAAAGATCACACACGATAATAACACGGATTAGAGGGATAAAGAATGATTCTGTCCAAAGATCAAAGATGATAATAACAGGAGATTATGCATGGGTTGAAAATTAGGTATTTGTATTTGAATGGGAAATATAAATAAAATATTATTTTTTAATTCTGAAAATTATAAGATTGAGAGGGAAACTGACCTCATTTTATTAATATATAGAATAGAATATAGATATAGATATAGATGTCAATTAAGGCCTTATTCTATCCAGGATAATTTTTATCCCACACTCTTCTCTCTCTTATTTTCAACCATATACACACTTTTCAATAGAATATTAACCACATATTTTATACAGAATACCGGACCAATCAAACAACTCCTAATTAAAATCGCGTTGAATGTTGCTTAAAAAAAAAATAGTAATAATAAATAAAATTAGCGTTTGAATTGGTGTACGGTAAGACAGCAGGCGGTGTCGCAAACAATCACTAATAAAAAACTTTACCGTTCAAACTAGGGCTTTGCAGCTCCATTACAATAAACCCTGGTATCTCCCTCGTCTTCCTTCTCTCCCTCTATAACACAGATAAATTATACAGAGATAATCATTTACGTACTGGTGGAGACAGACTCTTAAACGAGCGGAATAATGGCGAATGCTTCAGACATGAGTGGATGGTCGGATCTTCTGCATTCCTCTTCGAAGCTTCTCGAACAAGCCGCTCCTTCCGCTCAGTTCCCTCCTCTCCAGGTACCAATTTGAGAATGAAACACGATAAATTTGTGGTTTCTGAAGGAACTATTTCAGCTATATGCCATTTTTAGTTTAGCTTTTCCTATGTGGAGCATTTTTTAACTATGGAGCTAGCAATGTAGAAGCTTAGTCTGTTACTTTTGAAATGAATTGTTCTAATTTCGAATGATTTATTGGCCGGAAATCAGAGGAATTTGGATCAATTGTAATTCTCGTGGTAAACTTATAAGAATTGAAGCTTAGTCTCAATCGGATCCCTAGTCGAAGAATATAGCAGTTGGCGGACCCCTTGTCAAAGAATATAACAGTTGCCATAGTTTAAATTTACTGTTTTATTATTTAACTGTGGAACTAACAAAGGAGAGTGGTGGTTTGTTATATAATTTTCTTTCATTTGGGATTTTTTTTGGAGGATATTAACTTTTTTAAAAAAACTTTTTCAATATCTGTTTGCTGGCAATTAGAGAAATTTGGATCAGTTAGAGTCCTTGTCAAAGAAGCTCAAGGCAAAACTCTACCGAACAGAAGCTCCTTCTCAGTCTATCGCAGCAACTAGGTAACTGAATTACAAAATCACTTGCTCACTCATTTTATCCTGAACATTTGGAGCTGTCAGTATTCTGCAAATTCTTAGCTGATAATGATTTTGCTTTTATGCTTTGCTTGCTTGCTAAAATGATTGTTAGCACAGTTAGCAAATGTGTTTCTTAGTGGATCTCTTTATGCACTTTTAGGGCATTTTAGTGACATGGATATTGTTTAAAAGTATATAGAATTTTATCATTTTACATATTTTTGGTTACATCTCCTCCATTCCAACTTTGATAAAAGTTCCTTGAATTTGTAGGCTTTTGGCAAGAGAGGGAATAAATGCAGAGCAGCTTGCCCGTGATCTTAAATCTTTTGAATTGAAGGTAGCATTTCTCTTCTCAACTCAACACTTAACACCGCCCCACGTGACCAGAAATATCAATCTGCATCCTTATTTTTGTGACTGCTTGAATGATATCGATGTCTCTAAAATAATGGCAGAGAATTGAAGTTTAGGCACACATATCTTGTCGACTAAGTTATTAGAAAGCAGAGAGTTTTACAGCTGACCCTTGACTGGTCTATTATCTAAGGCTTGAAGTTTAACGTTGACACCTATCCACGCTTCGCGCTTGTAGAACATTGCTTCTAAGCTTGTCGTTAGAAAAAATGGCATAGAACACCGAAACACATTAGATGAATTATTTGACACTTTTATTTATGTCATATTTTTATTTTTTTCACTAAAAATTGTTCATTATGAAACCTAATTTAATAAGAGCATGCCGAATAGGTTCTTCACTAGTCCTAATCTCGTTAGGGCTTGTTCTATAGAAGATGTTGTTGATTTATGTTGATTTACTTGAACGATGTGTTAGATGTGGTTGAAAATCGGGGAAAGTATATTAAAAAATGTAAAGTAATTGTATGAGTGGTTGAAAATACTGAGAGAAAAAAAGTTAATAGAAGTTAGTGGAAAAAGATGGTATATAAAACAAACCCTTAATATATTGGGTTGATATTCAAAGAGTAAGACTAACTAATTTTTAATATTTAAAATAATGTGTGGATTTTCCACATGTAGAGCCAAAAGTATTCTCTAGATAAAACTTCAATGCTTTCATTTCTTATTATACAAATTCCCATGCGCCTCTTTCAAAAGTTTCGGACTAGGGAGAACCATAAAATAAAATGGGAGCCTAGGTAAAAGTTTGAGGAAAATTGTTCTGTCATAATTTCTCATCAAGAAGTCCAAGGGGGTTGGCCTAGTGAAAGAGGCGCCCCCTTACCGGGTGATTAGCCGGGTTCGAGACAGCACCTCACTCCTACGATCCCCACCTTGTATTAAAAAAAAGTGTATGAAAGTTAATTCTTTAATTAATTAAAAAGTTTAATAATTTCCCATCAAGAAAACCAAAATAAATATTAAATGATGTTCAAAATGTCTCAGAACTTATGCTCTTTATTGTTTAATAGCTTGTTTGGTTAAGATCTTCCAAAAACTAGTGTTTCTTGAAAATCATTATCAAGCACACTTTTCATTGATGTGACAACTTTTCTATACCTTCTGATAACTTGTGTGCTTTTGACTACACATTTAAGACCAGCTCTTTATTATTTTTTCTCCCGAAATCTTGTCGGAGAAAAATACTTAGTGTGTGTTTAGGTAAATTTTTATTTATACTAAGAATAGATTCTTAGGTTGATTAGTAGTTGCGGACATGATTTGCGGATAATAATAAGAAATGATTTGAAATGTGTGGTTAATATTGTTGTTTCCTTTAATTGAGTAGTAGAAGTTAATTTTTGGTGAGAAAAAGTTTACATGAACATAGGCTTTATATTTCTCAAGAGTCTCTTTAAGCATAAAGAGCTGAAATGGTGAACTGCTGAAACCTCTCTTCCAATTTACGTGAATTTTGCTGATTCTGTCTAAGATCTAAGATCTCAAAACTAGGTCAACTAAATGATTGGATATTCAACATTGAGTTCAGTAAGACAATAGAAAGAATTAGTGCATAATTCTTATAGTACTGTCAACCTTCAGAGGCCAAAATTGTATAATAGGAGCATCTCGTACGTGTATGGTTTTCGGATATCATATTGTTTTGAAATGGAAGTTGGAGTCTTACTTTGTTCTACCAGTTCTTCACTCTTTTGTTTATACATAATTCTGTTCTTTCTTTATCTATAATGTGATATTAGTGATGGCTTCATTTAATAATTGTTTATGTCTTCTTCTTTTTCTTTTTCTTCCTTTTTTTTTGGTTGTCATTCCTCTAAAAAAGACAACCTTTGAAGATGTATTTCCTGCTGAGGCAACAAGTGTTGAAGAGTATCTGCAGCAGGTACTTACCCTTTTACTTTGTGTTCTATGTGATTCGGAAATATCCGAAGTATGATTCACTCCTTGATGTGCTGGTGATAAGTTGGAAGGCTCTGTAGAATTGATTTATCACTTCATATTGTGATTGATGCAACTCAGGTCCATGAGATGGCAATTATATCAGCTGTTCAGGAAGCCCAGAAGGATAACCTTAGAAGTTTTGATGACTATATGATGTCCGTATTAGAGGTTAGTGTGCCACGGTACCAACAATTTTTGTATGTCATTATCTCCTTTGGAAAAACAGGTTATGCATTTGTTAGTTGAAAAGAAGTCGAATGAATGGCCGTGCCACTTAGAACGGCTTTAACCTAGACCGGGGGTTCCAGCTCTCCTTTCCTCATAAAAATTGGTTTGACGTCGGAGAATTATTTACAAATATATTTAGAAGCAAGTTTAAAATTTAAAATGTCCCAGACAAGGTGCTACAATTATACAATCATGACAAAATGAACTTGCCCATGGGGATATGTCAAATTCAAAGATATATAATAAAAATTCTGGAAAAAAGAGAAGCTTCTGTGGCAAACCTCATAGACAGACCGCACACTCCTACGCACTTCTTTTGTTGAACTCTTCAATTTCATTTGCTTCTATGTGCTAAAATTGCAAAAATCCATGCAACTCACCTTGCTGTAAACATAGAAAGGAAAAGATCACCTCGAAATGCAGCAATTGATCTATCAAAGATAGAAAACCTCTAAATCTGAAATTTGTAAGACTTCCACTTGGATTCCAGGCATAAATTTAAGACCCATTACCGGCTTCGATTTTGTCTCATTTCATTAAAAACACACAGCCTGTTGTATCTTTCTTGCTCTCAAGACTGGGTAGCAAGCCGGTAATGGTCTGTGGTGATGGAACAACGAAGTGGCCGAGAAGGTGTTTTGCCTGTAAATTTGATCTTATGGTCATATTTTTATATTTGCTATATAAAACTCAGTAAATTATCTGATTTTAGAGACATTATGTGTTGTGAGATAACCCTTGGTTTCATGTTGAACTGGTTTCCTCAGGAGGACTGGCAAAAGGAAAAAAGGGACTTCCTTCAGAGTCTGAACCGAATTTCGACATTACCTCGGAGAAATGTTGGTGATTCTAGTAGTGGGATTGCTCACCAAGGTCAGATGGTTCCTGCAACTTCTAGTCCTCAGATTTCATCTGCTCCATCTGGCATGGAGCTTGCACCTTTGGCTAATAAATCGGCCCTTGAGAGCAAAGCTGCTGCATATGCTGAAGTTGTGAAGAATCTCAACAGTGCAAGAGAGCGTGGGTTACCCTTTAAAGTAAGAGCTCAATGACTAATGGTACCAGAGGGTAAAATATGTCATTCAACAGTAAAATATAAGATTTCAACACTCGTATGATGTGTGGTTCTGGTGGTTTTGTGTCTTTGTTCGGAAGACTTGACTCCATTCTATTTTCTTGGTTTTCTTTTATGCTAAATGTGCACTTAACTATTCTCAGTAGATTCTTGTCTAAATTTATGTGGCTGATGGATGTACTGATTGCCTTTCTTATTTTTCCAACTTTGTTTATTGGGAAGTACGTCTGATTATCCATTATTGGCAGCCTGCTTCAGCTTTCAAACAGGCACATGAAAGTCTGAACCTTGACACATCTGGTGCAAAATCTGTTACCATGCAGAAGATATGGCATCTTATTTCGGTACACTGCCACTACTAAACTAATTTTTCTTTAGATGCAAAGCATCTTTCTTTTTCTTAGTGAGTCTAACAGCTCTCTTTATTAAAAAGAAGAAAATTGTGTTACACAATTTTGTGGCTGATAAAGTGAAACCAACAGACATTAATGGGCGAGGATTCAAGTGCTCAGTTGAAGGTTTCCAAGCAAATATCTTTAGTGATGGGAGCAAGGCGTCACCTTGAATGGGGACATGAGAAATATGTGATGGATACCATTCAGGGGCATCCTGCACAGGTATAGTTCTTAGTGTTCATGTTTACTTCTTTGAGTTTTACTTTTGCAAGCTACTTGTTATGCAAGCATGTTGAAATATGGCTTGGCAGATTATTTACTCGATAATGAAAGAACAGGTTTGCCAGTTGCCTTCTAAAGTAGTTTTGCTGTTTTCTCTTTGGTCTCAAACATTTATGCTTCTTAGTTCTGCCTTTTAATAAAAACACTTCACTATAATTTTAAGTCACATTCATCATGTGCCCCTAATGTAGGCTGCTCTTGGTGGGGCTGTTGGAAATTTGCAGCGGATCCGTGCCTTCCTTCGGGTTTGTTAGAATTTACTTCATTAAGTTACTGAAAATATGCAAGTTGCCAACTAATGCCAAGTTTAGTGTTTTTGTTGATCAGGTACATTGTGCTAACTATTTTCTATTTTGCAGATCCGATTAAGGGATTATGGTGTTCTCGACTTCGATGCAGGTGATGCCCGTCGACAGCCCCCTGTTGATACTACTTGGCAGCAGGTTTGATGCTTTCTTCTAATTTTATAGATTTTCCTTATGGCCAATCTAGACGAGGCCTTGAAAATTAATGTAACCTTATACATCAGTGTATTTTGTTGGGCTTGATTGAATTCTACATGCGAGGAAGACCTAGCCCTTCTTTTTCCGGGGTCTTTTGGATTTTCTTTACTTATATACGACATAATATTTGCTGAACCACTTGATCTGCAATTGGAAGTGGTAAACTATGGCCATATGTGTGTCATTTAGAGCGTGTGATGCGTGTAGGAACTAGGTCGAAAAGCCAGTGCCTTCTTTTTTTTTTTTTTTTTGGGTGGGGTGCTTGAAATTCTTGTGTACAATTTTTAATAAATGGATGACGACGAGAATTGTTTGAGGACCTTGACCTACTTTGGTACCTTACCGAGCCAGTTAAAATAGCTGAAGCTGTTAAGGCACATGTACCTTAGATATATGACATTTTATCTTCGCAATTGTTTAATAACTAGTAGTAAAAACTAAAAAGATCTAGAGATAGAAGAAAGACAGTCTCTATTCACTTCCATGGTTATTTTAATATTAATATTCCATAAAAAAGCTGTTCCAGAGAGCATCTTCCTTATACTATAACATTATACGAACATCTCCAAACAATTCGTGGTTTCCAGCAATTTATTTGTAGACGTCTCAGAAATAATTTCCTCCTTATTTGGTGGCAGATATACTTTTGCATGAGAACTGGGTATTATAGTGATGCAAGAGAGGTTTCCCGGACATCTCGTGTCTCACTGCAGTTTGCTCCTCTGGTATGGTCTGATTAGGTTGCTTACTTTCCAGTATTGTGCTCATTCTCTTTTGCATTAATTTTATTATTATCTCCATATCTTGATAGCTCAATGAGTGGATAACTACTGGAGGTATGGTATCAGTTGAAACTGCAGCTGCTGCTTCAGAAGAATGTGAGAAAATGTTAAGAATGGGTGATCGAGTAGGTCGAGCTTCATATGACAAAAAAAAGTTACTACTATATGCCATAATATCTGGTTCCCGCCGCCACATAGACCGGATACTCAGAGAACTGCCCACGATCTTTAACACAATCGAGGATTTCTTGTGGTTTAAATTGTCGGCTATACGTGACTCTGGGGGTGGATCTTCTTCCATTGTCCTTAATGATGGATTATTGCCATACAGTTTGGATGATTTGCAGGCTTACTTAAATAAGTTTGAGCCGTCATATTATACAAAAAATGGAAAGGATCCTCTAGTGTATCCATACATTTTGCTTTTAAGCATTCAGCTACTTCCGGGGGTTCTCTATTTAACCAAAGACATGGGAGATGAAGCATATAACATTGATGGTGTCCATATGGCAATTGTGTTTGCTGACCATGGGGTCCTTTCTGAAGGTTCCTTGTCAGGGCAAAAACTAGGGTTGATGGATGCTTCTGCCGAGGCATCTAGCATAATCAGGCAGTATGGGACATTCTACCTGCGCCTTAATGACCTGTCCATGGCACTTGAATATTATGTGCAGGCTGCTGCAACAGTGGGTGGTGGGCAATTATCATGGATGGGTAGAGGTAGTGTCGATCGGCAAAGGCAGAGGACCTCGATGTTGAAACAACTTCTTGCCGAGCTTCTGTTACACGATGGTGGTATTAATCTCTTACTTGGCTCACAAGGTGCTGGAGAAGGTCAGTTGGGAAGATTTTTGACTGATCGGAGCACAAGACAGCAGTTTCTGGTTGAAGTTGCTCGGCAGTGTCAGGATTCGGGCTTGTATGACAAAGTAATGGCTCCTTGAACCTTGTTTGCAAAGATTTTTCAAATATTTTTTTCCCAAACTCAGAGCTTGTTTGACAATTTTTCTATTTCTTTATTTCATTTCTTTACTTATCAATGTCACATCCAAAAATCACTTATTTCTATAATCTTTATCAAACATACCCTTATTTTCAACCGCAGTTGCATTGACAGTGTGAGAACTTTTCTCTATTATATAAGTACACTTGTTCCCATAACATTTCAACCGCATTCATTTTTCAAAAACCTTTACCAAACAAGCACCAAATCATGTCATCGTTTCATGTTAATAGTTATGTTTTTGATAACACTACTACATGATTCCTCTTTCTGACATGTAAATCCTTAAAAATTTATTGTTCGAGTTTACTAACCCTTTTGCTTTCTTCTGTATTCTTGAATATGAAAACTCAGTCCATAGAAATTCAGAAAAGAATTGGAGCATTTTCTGCTGCATTGGATACGGTAAACAAGTGCCTCTCTGAAGCCATTTGTTCCCTAGTACGGGGTAGATTGGATGGTGAAACCCGGATTACTGGGCTTATTCACACTGGAAATGAGATTTTGGAGACATTCAAATATGACTCTCAAATCAGGTTTCTTTGAATATTTTCGTGTACTTTGTTCCTTTCTAAATTAAAATATTTGCTAGATGGTGCTGTTCTCCGTGATGCCTGATAATATCTGTTTACTGATGTGACTTGTTAAATTGCTAATGACGATCTTATCGCTTTGAAAAAGCCACTGACTTAACTGTTGCCTTGAATCCACTCTAATGTGTCATAATGCTAAGCAAGTTGTTCCAAGGGGGGTAAAAATCAAATCATGAAGTGAACCTTTTAACAAGGGTGTAATTAGCAAACTGCAAGGAAGTTAACTGGCTATGAAATTGAAAGGTCTGAGGTACCGAAGAGCTGTAATACCTTACTTCAAATGCTCCATTAAAGCAAAATTTCTAGAGGTTCATTTGTCATTGTTGTTTATACAGTCTTCAGTTCCTGCAGAAGTACCATGAACATCACGTGTACTTGGATTTATCACATGCTTACCAAAATGGCTTTCGATAGTCTAGATTTCTTTTGCTGACAATGTCCAACACCATTCATGCAGACCCGTGTCTGTGATTTTCCACAATCCATTATTATGAATTTGTAATATAATATTTGCAGCTGAACATTATACCATAAAGATGGTATTCTGCTTTTCTTAATTATATATTATGGACTAAAACAACATGTTGCCAAATTATGCAGTCCTCAAGAGAGGGCAAGTGTTATGGAGCAACAAATTGTGCTGAGACAGCTTGAGGCCATCTTATCTATCCATAAGTTGGCTAATTCGGGAAATCAATTAGATGCATTGAGGGAAGTTGCCAAACTACCATTCCTTCCTTTGGATCCCAGGGCACCTGATTTTTCCACGGATATCTTCAACAATTTGTCGCCACATGTCCAGGCTTGTGTCCCAGACCTTCTTAAAGTTGCTCTTCATTGTTTGGACAATGTTACTGATACAGATGGATCACTTCGTAGCTTGAGGGCTAAGGTATGACTCAATTCTTGCAATGATAGTTCATTTATTTGAATTTGTTTCGTGGTGCATTTGCTTTTGTTGTCTTTTATTGGCTTTACTTGTACATTGGTTTTGTTTGGATACTTTCGTTCTCTCTGCTCTCTACTTCTGTTTTTGTAACCGGACATTGGGACACTGAATTTTCCTTACTTTGCAGATTGCCAACTTTCTCGCCAACAATTTAAATAGAAACTGGCCTCGCGATTTGTATGAAAAGGTTGCTAGGAGCTTGTGAAAGGTAATTGTGATACTGTGCGCTTGTGTTTGAGTTTCAATATATATGTATGAACGCTGTACAAAATGCTCAAAGATCAACTGTGCAAGGGATGTCAATGCTGTAGTTCTGAGAAGATTGCCATTTATTATACAAGTGTTACTCTCTATCGTCCACATGCAGTTTGTTACTTTATTTCATTGATACTGTAGTTTTATCTCATGCAACTGCTTATTAACTTCACTGTTTTGAGAATCTATGCGAACATAGGCTCTGTCAATGGGATATCCCTCTGAAATGGATTGTCCTTATAATGGGCCGAGTTACTTTAGGAAGTCCTTTAGGAAGAAAATTCGGTATGTATTTCTGAAAAATTCTAGAGAAACTTTTTCATTCCAATTTCCTTTTGTGTCATTTGCAGTTTTATCTAATCTACTAAGGTTATTTTTGTGAGCGCCTCCGATTATGGGAAAAATTCTAGTACTCTTGGAGTACCAAACACTCGGTTTTCTTTATTAAATTGTGGTCCTCTATATGCATGTGAGCAGCTCTCATTGGCTTCGAGTATTGAGTTGAGTACTCTATGAGTGCTAGAATTTTTTCCCTGATTATCCATCTGGATGTCCAATTTGTTGACGTTTCAAGATTCATCTATTGCAAGAGGTTTTGGTGAAATGCTTTAGGGTATTCTCAGACTGCGAGTGCTCCAAATTCATGTTTCTGTAGCATTTTGTAATGTTTTGAAGTTTTTATTTTATGTGTACGTGGATGTGCATTCACATGGTGCGCTAACCGTATAAAGACAATGTCGTGCGTAGATATTGGATATGAATGTAGAATATCAGGCCCTAGGTTTGAATCCAAGGAACCAAACATAGGATTCTTTAACTTAGACCTCACAACTCTTCCATGAAACTGCTGATCGGCAGCAGTGCGCATATTCGTATCTCACAGGTTAGTTTCTGTTCATCTACGAACATTCTGAATTCTCTTTCAGATTCGAAGTGGTATGTACAAGCGAGATTCCATTTTTGATTTGAAAATGGATTTGATTTGACTATGTAGTTAGTTAGCAGTAGAATTAACCGCAGGCCGATCCGCAGAACTCGTTAAAAATGACGAATTATCAATTTAGTATCACTGTTATCTTCTATCGTAGAAATGATTCATTGCAGGTTCTAGATCGTTGCATTGCATTGCTTTGTGTTAATTTGATAAGTTTTGCGAGTGACGGCAGGGGTGGCTGCCGTGATGTCAGAATTGTTTAATAGCAACGAATAAAATATGTTGAATCGTAGAATGAGAAAGATTATAATTTTCAGCGAAGCGCGGAAGCATATATTTGTTTTAAAAATACTATCTCCATCTCATAAATGTAGCTTATTTTTAATTTCACAAAAATTAAGAAAAATGTAATTAATAGTGTTGGAAAAATAAAAATTAAACTTATTTTTTTAATGTCATTTTATTTATTGGGTGTCTCATTTCAACTAATATATTTTGATTATAATAATATATATTAAATGATGGCATATAAGATAATTAATATTTTAATTATATTTTTAAAATGAATGTGGCCTATATTTTGGGATGCACGAAAAAGAAATAGAGGACCATATTTATGAGACGGAGGTAGTATATTTTATGAGATTCATTGCTTTTGAATTTTGTATTTTCTCGAAAATCAATAATTTTGCCCCGTTAGTGTATTATTTTTACGTATCTTTACGCATTTTTATATATTTTTTTCAACTCTATTCATTCTCTCTTCTATTTCACATTCACATATTTTGTGGGTGAAGATTTTCCCAGTCCGCCCGGGCGGACCGTAGCTTACGGTCCGCCCGGGTGATTTTCTTCCTCGTCCGGATTCCGTTTTGAAATCCGAAATTTTGTTGGATTCATCACGACGGGACGTTGCCAAAAACTTTAACCGATCTTTGACCGGTCACCACGAGCTGCCACGGTGTCCAAATTTTTTTTTTTCTAAATTGCTGGAGTTCCGTCTCGTCGTGATGAATCCAACAAAATTTTCGAATTTCAAAACGGAGTCCGGACGAGGGAGAAAATCACCAGGGCGGATCGTAAGCTATGGTCCGCCCGGGAGGACCGTAAGCTACGGTCCGCCCGGGAGGACCGGATCTTTTCTGTCTTGTGGGATCTACTTATACTACAGAAAAATTTCCACTATTCAACTCCACTCATTCTCTCTTTTATATCACATAAAAATTTATTTTTACATATACACTAACATGCGCGTAGTTGGACCAAACCAGTATTTATGGCCTTAATATTTCTTTGAGCTCGTTTTCAATGACATGTTTTGGACACTTGTAATATAATTAATTACTTGTTCATCACTTATTATTATCGATAAAAGAAATTAAATTTTAATCTTCAAAAAACGACAAGTACTATACTAAATTTAAAAATATGTCGACTTTGATTTTAAATTAGTAAGGTTGACTTGTATTTCCGGACTTCATATGGGATTATTAATATGAACTTGTTTGCCTTCTACCATTTCCGTTTTCCCTTTTTTCCCTGTAAACGTTATTTTCTCGGCTTAATGTATTTGTGTGAGGTTTCAGTCTTTCCTTTTTTTGGGTGTGGTTGACACATAATTTTTCTCTTTTGAATATTTTTTCTTCATATTCTCGCACAAAAAAATTCATAACCACCAACATTAGACAAGTACCACCACGGAGTGGAGCATGGAAGAAGATACATTAAACGTGAATCTCTGTCTTTTACCTTTTTTTTTTTTTCCATACTGTATACAATTGATATCGTATAAAAATTATGTTTTTGTAATGTCAAGATATTCTCTTCGAATAAAAAAAATGCTTTAGATTGAACTTTCACAAGTTTTTCTTTTTCTTATTATTGTAGTTATTGTTCTGTATAGAATGGACATTGAAGTATAAATTATATTGAATTCACAAATAGAAAATGAAAAAATTTAAATTTAAATATTCATTAATTACGGCTTGCTTAATACAAATTAAATTGAACTTATTTTTCCTTCCCATCATTTTCATATTAATATATTGATTTGATTTTTTTAAAAAAAATATATATTTTTTCAATAATTCATATGCTGAAATATTATTTTAAATTCCATGAGCACTTCAAGAGTCATGTCCAACTGAAATGGTTATTCCATAAATGGAGCGGCAAAGCAAAACGGGGATACAAAAATTGCCAAAGAGTCTATTTTTGTATTTTGTTCTCAATTATTCTTTCTGTGCAATGGGGGATCTGACTTTTACCTCCAAATAAATAAATAGCATTTTCGGGCATAAAAGCTAATTTACCGCTAAACTCAAAAAACAGTTCTCTCTTATCCAAATTAAGGCACGTAGACAAATTCCACCCAAGCATGAAACCCCCGTGACTACCCTAACAGAAATACCAAATCCCATTTCCTTGTTCCATCTTCCACCATTTCGATTTACGAACACCACTTTTGAATTGCATTCACCATTGATTTTGCGCTGAATTTCACTTTCCGACATGGGAGATGCGTATTGTTCGGACTGCAAGAAGAGTACGGAGGTGGTGTTCGACCACTCGGCCGGAGATACAGTGTGCTCCGAGTGCGGCCTGGTGTTGGAGTCGCACTCCATTGACGAGACCTCCGAGTGGCGTACCTTCGCTAACGAGTCGGGGGACAATGACCCGGTCCGTGTTGGTGGCCCCACCAACCCGCTTCTCTCCGATGGAGGGCTGTCGACTGTGATTTCTAAGCCGAATGGGACTACTAGCGACTTCCTATCGTCGTCTCTCGGTCGCTGGCAGAATCGAGGGTCCAATCCCGATAGGTCGCTTATCCTGGCGTTTAAAACGATCGCCACTATGTCGGACAGGTACCGTTGGCGCATTTTTCTGAAGTTAATGTTGAGTTTGTTAAACTTTTAGATCTTTTAGATTTGGGGCTACGATTTTGGAAGAGCAAATTGCGGTCTTAATTGCCGTTTCCTTTTTAATTTGTACAATTCGTGTAAGGGGTGACTTTAAGCATCCTAAGAATGGAGTTTTCAAGTCTTAGCCTGTGTTCATGTAAATTTTGTTCTATCTAAAAATTAATCGGTTAAAGTCAAACATGGCTATCAACTACAAATATCAATCTAAAGGTATCCCATCTCTGCTCATTATTATCTACATCTCGTAGTTGTCATCGCACAGAAAGATATTGTTTTTAGCAAAATAAAACTTCACCCCAACACTTTCCTTTACGTTCTCAGTCTCATGCAGAGTCGGCTTTTTTCTGCTATGGATATAATCCTTTGCGTGCTCAGTTTTCGCATCTTGGTCTCATGTAGCGTCAGCTTTTTTCTGCCGTTGATATAACACAATTATCAATATTAAGACCCAGGAAGGTGAGGTTTTCTGCGTTCTTTAGAACAGTTTGCTGATGTTAGATCAAAGCTTGCGTTGATTGTAGAGATACTATCTTTAAGTCTCCTGAAAAAGCAGTCTGCAAACTGACGTGCATATAGTCACATAACTTTCCAGAGAATAGCAGTTGTTGTTAAGCTGTTCCAGTGGCTAAATTAATTTGAATCTGTTGGAGAGTGTTAATTTTCTGTATCATTTGTCAATATTGTATTTCTCGATGATGAAACTGAAACTCTTGTGTTGAGGTATCAGTTTTTTCTTTTTGGGTCTGCCTTTTTCTTTTCTTATATTGCTCTCTCTCTCTTTTTTTAAAAAAAAATTGCATAAAGCTTGCTTCAACCTTTAGCATCTTGAGGTAGGTAATGCTTGTCACGTTTATGAGTTCATTTTTCTTCTGTTGGAAATCTGGATGTCTACATTGGCGTTGAAGTTTTCTGCTCATTTGTGACATATCAGACGGATATCTTTTCTTCCTGTACTGCAAAATATTGTGGACTTTTGCTTCCTGATTTATACATTACTTGGACATCAGTTCGTAAACAGTTGATTTTTCTTGCTTAGACCATTCAAACATGAATGAAGTTGAGAATTTTGGGGTCCAGTACAGTAGAATTCAAATCTGCCACTGTTGTGAACATTTCTTGCTATGTTACAGCTTCTTTACATAGGTTTACTACCTTGCTTATGTTCCTTACATATTCACACTTAAATCAGCAACACTGTTGTCTGATGTACCAAATTTTCTTTCAGGTTGGGCCTTGTTTCAACAATAAAGGTATCTTATTAACTCACTACTAACTATATGAGCATATGTAAAATTTTCATCTGTTGCTTGAATGAAACTAATATATCTAGCCTAATTTACTATAATTAACTTTGGGTAGCTTAGTGATGTGAATATTGCAAAATGGGTGTTATTTTATTTTCCCTGTTGGATATAGCCATGACTCTCTAGATTTAACACACATTTGGGTTGAGTTATACAGCATTTGTGTTCACTCTGTGTATTTTAGTCTGTAGGATAATAGCACAGGGAACATATTTCATGAAACTTGGGACTCGGATAATAATGTTATCTCCTACTGGGTTGTGTTATTTTACATGATTGGTAATTATTTATCATATGGGGTGAAGTTGACTATTTTATGGTACCGTGTAAGAATATAGAAGTACTATAATTTTGAAAGTTATCCAATTGATTTAATTGCTTTATTTGACAGTTAGTTTCCTTTATGTCTCATGTTCTAGCTTCTATAGTGAGGAAAAAAATGATGGAATGTTGATATTTGGCGCTTGCGATCTGTTTAAAATCATAATTTGTAAAATGCACATCCAGTTATGTCCCTCTCTTGTGTTGGTTTTCTGGGTAAGTGTTCCATATTTTCCTGATGGAGTTGTCAATTTATTATGTAGGATCGGGCTAACGAGATTTACAAGAAGGTTGAAGATCAAAAATCTAGTCGAGGAAGAAACCAGGATGCTATATTAGCTGCTTGCTTGTACATTGCTTGTCGACAAGAAGACAAGCCTCGCACGGTTAAGGGTACAACCTAAGATTTTATCATTCAGATGCTTCCTAAATTATCTATGTAAAATGAGCTTTCCTGAATCTGTATTTCAAATAGAAATTTGCTCTGTTGCCAATGGAGCAACAAAGAAGGAAATTGGCAGAGCAAAAGAATACATTATGAAACAACTTGAGCTTGAAATGGGTCAATCGGTCGAGATTGGCACAATACATGCCGGTGATTTTATGGTGAGTTTTCTTTGAAACAAAACCCTTCTCCCTCTTTTCTCCCAAAGATGAAAGGGGGTGGGGGTGGGGTGGTGTTTGGAAGAGAAATTAATTGGCAGCATGTTATAAACTCTATGACTGTGCTGTTGTATCTCTATTTAATTTTCCCAGAGGCGATTCTGTTCAAATCTTGGGATGACAAATCAAACAGTTAAAGCAGCCCAAGAAGCTGTCCAAAAATCAGAGGAGTTTGACATAAGGTATGTTCATCATTTTAAGCTTTCCGGTTACTAAACTTGGGGTATGTTTGATAGAGATTATAGATTAAATCAGTTTAAACGTGTGGTTGAAATTTGAATGAAGTGGGATAAAACATTATTTTAAAACTTGGGGTATGTTTGGTAGAGATTATAGGTTAAATCAATTTAAATGTGTGGTTGAAAATTGAAAGAAGTGGCATGAAAAATTAAAATAATTGTCAAATCAATTAACTGAATGGTTGAAAATAAAAGTTGAAAAAATAATTTTAGTTTTAAGTTGTAGCAAACATACGCTCAGGATATGTTGGGGCTTTATCAAACATGATAAAAAAAAAATTTATGAGAGAGGAGGAATGTATATACCTTGCAATGAGATTACATGAAGGGGGTGTGCAAATTTTAGCTTGTCATTAAAATCGAAACTATGTTCAGCTCTAGAAATTAGTCTTCAAAAATGTACTAGTGATGTAAGCAATCACTATCCTCGTTTTTCATCATCTCAGGAGGAGCCCCATATCAATTGCTGCAGCAGTTATTTACATAGTTACTCAGCTTTCCGATGATAAAAAGCCCCTCAAAGGTACATTGCACTGCTGTTAGATAACATGATTCTCTCTCTCTCTCTCTCTCTCTCACACGATTTTGCATTATATGCTTGTTATTAAAAAACAGTAAATTCTTGTAGATGTGTCACTGGCAACTGGAGTTGCTGAAGGGACTATCAAAAATTCTTACAAGGATCTATACCCTCACCTTTCCAAGATAATACCAAACTGGTATGCTCAGGAAGAGGACTTCAAGAATCTTTGCAGCCCTTGATAAGGAAACAATATGGTACAACATCAACATAAACTATTTTTCGGTATCTTATTTATGTTTTTCGGGACGAGGGGACATAAAATCATCCCCCCTTCCGTTCTCCATGCCTTTAAATACACATCAGACGGAAAAAAAGATTAAATGTACAAAAATTGCAAGCAGCTAAGCTGTCTTCTATAAATTAATGTACTTCATGTTTAGTTATTTGGGACTTCTGTTGCACTTAGCCACTTACCAGTACTGACCTAATGGCACGCCTAAAAGCGTGAAATCTTTTCTTAGGTTTGTAACGTGTATGAAATGGATCTGATGTGTGAAATTTTAATGATTTGAAAGACGTCGAAATTTTTGAGTTTCGAGTGACCTGCAATGAAAGTCGTTATTCTTTGGGAGTGATGTAATTGTTGCTAAATTAAAGTGGTCTGATCTACTTGCTACGCGTTGAAGAAGTTCAGCTCCGTAATTGCAGCTGTGGCGAAAATTCAGTGATCATCAGTGCAACTAGTTGAGTCTTCGTAGGTGATATATGCAAGTGTTGGTTTTAACTACTTTGGTTAGGTACTTAGGTTACGTTGTTTGACATTGCAGAAATATATTTCCTCCGTCCTACATATATAATCCACTTTTTCTTTTTGGGTTATTCCACATATATAATCCCCTTTCTATATTTAGTAGTATTTTTTATATTTGTTTACAATTATATCCCACAAAAATATAAATATATTTGTAATTTCTATTTATTTAAATAAGGGCATTATAGGAGATTTGTTTGTAAATTTACTTTTCCAATACCATTCTTAATTTTTGTGTAAAAATCAAAGTAGGCTTTATATGTGGGACGGAAGGAGTAGTTACTAGTGCTGTTAAACTGAAGCTGGGGGATTCAATTGCGGCTGACTAAAGTTCATTGCTCCAATTGCAGGGATTTTTTCACCTGACAATAAGCTCCAATTGCAGTTACATAGAAAGTACTAACATTATCAAATCGCACAACAAAATAGGTTGTAAAGGTCGCATTTTGGTAACCATACAAATTAAATAAGAGCATATTAAAAAATTAAAGATTTCAATCACCATGAATAAAGTACACTATAACTCGGAACAGACGAAAAATGAAAACTGTCTTCACAAACATGGGAGTCAAATAGAGCAACTTCCCACAGAAGTTTTCCATAGAAGTTTAAAAACAACAGGTCTCAATTCCCAAAACCCCAAACTTCAGGACTTGTTGGCATCAATTAACCATTTCTTAATTTTTTTCAAATGGCCAGTTGGAAAAATCTTTAGTTATACTTGGAAGTTACCTATTTACTCACTCCACTTAGTTACGACGCTATAAATGCATGGAATTACAGTAGGATTAGAGGTTCACTGCATATGTACACTGAGAAATATAAAAACTCCCACAGAAATCAAACAAAGACCAACTTATTGACGAATAAGCTTTAAGCTGTCAAGGATGAAATGAAACCATTAAATTAAATCATCCAAGCAAATTACAAAATTGATCTTAAATGACTATCTGCTTTGAAAGAAAAATAGAGACTAGTAAATACTATATCGTGTCTGTTGTATGTCTTCTCCTCACATGGCCATAACAACCGACTACAGCTCAATCCAGATCCGACCCTCATTACCATTTTCTTTCTTTCGTTTATGCTTTAGGACTGCAGAGGTTCTTGAGATCCCTGTCTTTCGCATACCAATCAGGTATTATTTTTGCAGCATGAGGAAACAGATCTTTGTATGCATTCTTGATAGTCCCTTCCGCAACTGTGGTAGCAATTGAGATATCTGCATGAATGCAGTTTATATCAATCGTAAGACACATGATGATACTTGTCAAGAAAAACCACACATATAATAGTGTTGAAGATCATAGCTAAATGATATACATTTCAGCTGCTCTAATAGCTTAGGTTTTTAGCTCGAGTGGTTCAATATAATATTAGAACAAGCAAAAGTCTTGAATTCGAATCACACTGCACTGCACGTGGGGAGGGTGGGGCGCTGAAAATAATAGTTTATGACATATATTTCAACTGATCTAATAATTTAAGCTCTTAGACCAAGTGGTGAGTGGAGCTTGTGCTTAAATCACATTAATATGTGCACAACATGCTGAGATAGAACATATTTTTAAAATTGAGAACAAAGATGGAGGATGTTCAAACCTCGCAGGGCTTTCTTTGATTCAGAAAGTTGGGTTATCATGAAAATAATAGCAGCAGCTATTGATATTGGGCTCCTCCTGCAAGAAAATAATAAGAAATGTGAACGCAAGGCAATCAACCATGCAGAATTTATCACAGTCAAAAACGTATATTACGGGATTCTATTAGTGAAAATAGCATTCTCTTCTACGCAAGACTCCAGATATCAACAAGCATACTCTAATTGAGGAATATTTCCAACGTCATATTGAAATAACCTTAAGAAAACTCCCTCCCTCCCTTGATCGGAAAGAGGTGGTATAGATATGCTTGATCATTCTTCTAAGTAAAACAACCACATTCCCCACAACCTCATCATTGTGGCCTCTTGATTACACTTACTCATTACCAGGTCAATGAGTTCGTTTTATTTTTCTATTATAATTCCATTTGAATTCAATACATATTGGCATATTGCCCATGAAAGCCAACAAGATTCAGAATCTAAAAGAAAAATGCCAAGTTCAGAAAATCTCATATGGCAGCGGAAAATGAAAACTAACTTCAAAATAAACACACGAGCCTTGCAAGCATAGCACGTTACACAAATGCTATGGTGCTCAAAGTTTCTACCAAACCATCAAACAATTGAGCAGACCTTATATCAAAGTCGCCTGACTTATTGACAGTTTCTTGGACAGCTTTAATTTCCTCGTGGCTCATACCGAGATTAGAACAAAAACGCCTCTGATTCAAAAGAAGCAGAAACAAGAATGAGCTTAATTGAATGGAAAATATACACAGATTCAGGAGATACTTGTGATATGAAAGATTAAACTGAACATCTTTGCTCAAGCTACATTGTTATGACAACTCACCAGATAGTCCCCAGCGTGAATGGTACCCATTTCCATAGAATCGCCCATCTCAACCTTCAATTGCTTCACGATAAATTCTTTTGCTCTGCCAATTTCCTTCTTTGTTGCTCCATTGGCAATAGAGCAAATTTCTAATTGATAACCAAAAGGCAAGAGCATAAGATTTTTAAATGAAAGTGTGTTTAAGTGTTCAAATGATCGAAGGTAGCAGCACCTTTTACAGTGCGTGGTTTTCCTTCCTGACGGCAAGCAATGTAAATGCAGGCCGCCACTATAGCATCCAAGTTTCTTCCTCTTGTACATTTCTGATCCTCCAGCCTTTTATATATTTCACTCGCCCGATCCTTCAAAAAGGGGTAGCATCATGCGTGAGACTTGGAAATATGAAAACTTGGAAGAAATGTTGAAGTGTAAATTTGAGAGAAAAATAAAGGTCAATCCGTGCAGAATATATGACCTCCCTGATGAGCTGTCTTTATAGAGCAACTAATTTTCTTTCTCCTCAGTACAAGACAATCAAAGAAGGGGGGTTTTTTGGGGGTGGGGTGGGGGTTCGGGGGGGGTGGCGGGGTGGGGTTGAGTAAACCTACTGCTTGAGAAAGAGTAGAAACTGTAATCCAGGCACACTGAGAATGGAGACAGATATTATAGGGGTAACATTGGATTCTGCGTGTCACCTCCTAATTTTGTTTAAATAGACAGAGATGATTTAGAGGCATACCTTAATAGTTGTCACAAGATTCAACCTGGAAAGGAAGGAAAAAGAACATCAGCCATGATCATTGCTATTGTAATCAATCAGTCTTAAGAGAACAAAAAGAAACAGAAGGTTAGCTAAAACTGAAAAATCTATTTAATCCAGTTTAATAATGACACAACAAACTATTCAACTAGGCATTAATGTCCAGGCAAAGCAAACTATTATGATCATTAATGTCCTGGTCAAAAAGTCTAACACAGATAACAAGGTTCAAAACTGAACTAGGCCAAGCCTGACAAGTGTAATTAGCATATGCATTCTCAGATCAACCCTTTAATTAACATTAAGAATCCATAGAACGAACGAAACATGCATTTCAAGCAAGAACAAGAAGTTAATTACTCTATCTTTATTTCTTCCTCCTTCTTAGTGTTTGTTTGTTTGTGGTTTTTTTTTTTTTTTTGCCCCCGCTTCATTTGTTAATTCAGAATAGTACAATCCAAATTAATACTTATGCCATAAGTCCACCAAACTGCATCTGATTCAGAATAGATCATTGAATTTTCAAAACCTGTTCTGGGCCTTTTGAGATTTATCAATTGATGCTTGAACCCACCTTTCCCACAAAACCCCAAAATGAAATCTTTTCTTTGTTTTGTAATCTTCCGATCACTTGCCAGATAAATTTATTGAAACCAAATCAGAATCATTCCAAAGGTTTTATCTTAAACCCCACTTCTTATCCACATAAAATTAAAAAACCCAAACCTAATAATCAATAACAAAAACAGACCTATCAGCCATATTGGAAATGGCCTTAAAGGCCAAAACAATGGCCCGCTCAGGATCACCACCGCGGTTCTGCAACCGGGAAAGAGATCCATCCCCGTTCGACCCATTAGGTCCACGCGAAATCACGGTGGAAAGACCGGCATCAGCGAGGAGCGGGTTAACCGGTCCCCCAACACGGTTCGGGTCATGATCGCCCGAATCGTCGGCGAAGGTTCTCCACTCAGATGTCTCATCGATTGAGCGGGATTCCAGCACGAGACCGCACTCGGAGCACACAGTATCACCCGCAGAGTGATCGAACACCACCTCCGTGTTCCTCTTGCAGTCCGAGCAGTATGTATCCGACATTGAAATCAATTTAAAACTCTCCGGTTATACAAATCGCTTGATTGATAGGGTTTCTCCGGAAAAGTTTCAGTTTTTCTTCTCGCTCCTCTCTCTCTCTCTCTAGAACTGAAATTCTTAGCTGTGTGAGGTGATGCAGAGGGAGGCGAGGAAACAGGGAGGAAACGTGAAGGAGACAGAGGCTGTGCGGTGGTTGGGTCAATGGGTATATATAGACGGCAGGGGGAAGGGGTCGGTTTCGTCGATTTCTTAAAATAAAATATTCAAAGTAATATAAGATTACCAAAAACATGTTGTTTTGTGTGGCTGTGTATGAAAGTTCCTTGTCCCTTTTTCCTTTTTTTTTTTTTTTTAGATATTAAGAAATCAATTATCCTCTAGACAATAAAAAGAATTTTTATTATTCTTTAGTTTGTTTTATTTATTTATTTTTACTATGTATACACTTAAGCTTACATTGAAACTCACTACTTGTTGGTTAGAATTTTCATTATTTATTTATATTAAACAAGGGCATACTAATTAGAGTTATAAATGTAAAATTAGAGTTGTAACTGATTGAGAATTTGAGAGTAAAATAGACGTAGAACAAATACGCTGATGAAAAACATTGTCTATGTTATAGAATAATCTGCATGAGAGCCTCGAGGAAATAAAATATATTATTCTATTTATGTGAATGACTATTATGTCCCTGATGAAATTATGTAATTACGATTATACCATTTGAAGTTTTCCTATAAATAGGGCTTCAGTTATTAATGAAAATTATTCCTGTGAATTCCTTATAATTCATTCTCTCTAAATTCTCTCTATTATTTCTATACTTTTATAACACGTTATCAGCACGAGTCTCTAACCCTTTGAGTAATATGAAAGAAGTATGCTTCTACAACAGATCTTATAGATGATCTTACAGATCGTAAACCTGGATTATTACCAATGAATTAATAAATTAGCAGACTATCTGTAATTATTTTGTCATCAGAGTCGTATAGCCATCAAATACTCAAATAATACGTGCAAATAATACATGCAATAATTCCTTCCTATCTCTAACTTTTGTCTATCTCTTTCTCTCACCTTGTTTCTCTCTCTCTCTCTCTCTCTCTATCTCTCTCTCACACACACACAAAGAGACACACTGCCACCAGGTTTTAGGTTTTATCCAAGCGATGAAGAGCTTGTTTGCAAAATGAACAACTTCTTAAAGGAAAGTAAGCTAGGATGATCTGCCATAACGGTATATTCTTCTCTCTCTAGTTTTCATGATATATACATATACATATCATATACTCATGAACGCATAACAGAGTATTATCATATATTTGATATTTAAATCTATCTTTTCTTTGGATTGATCACTTAAATTATTTTGAAAAACAATATTCTAAAACATACACAAGTTGCCATCTATGCACAGACTTTGATGATGTGTAGTGTTTTCTAAAGTCTTTATTTCCTAGCAGAATAATAATTGAACTTTAATTCAAAGAATAAAAAAAAAAATTAATAAATTAGTGCTTTTGAAATCAACACGTAATCAACAAAGTTGGCATCTTTGCACTATTTATCTTATTTTTTTATTTGTTAATTGTCATTATTATGAATTATGTGATATGATTAATGTCTGATTGTTCTTTGATAATTGTGTAACTAATTTTATTATTTGACAAGTGGTTTAGTTAGTTTTGATGGCTCAATTATCATCACTCCTGCATTGAAGATATGAATATATGGAATGATTCGAGAAAGAGAAAAAGGTAAATCATATTATTTTATAATATAATAATATATTAAACTATAACATTCGTTTTATCGAAATATAAGGAGCATACATTATCAAAATCAAATTTTCTCGACTCCATTATACTCGATTTAACGAGATCTTCGATTTGACACCAATATTGATAAGGTAAACTTTTAAAAATTTACAAATCAGTACCCCAACTTTTGAAAAAGTTACAAAAGGGTCCTTGGACTTGTGAATATTTACGTATTAGTGCTTATAATGTCAAAACTTTATAAAGAGACATGTGCAGCGCCACGCACTTGCCAGGCGGCACTGCCGCCGGCAACTGGTAGCGGTTGGCAGCAGCCGAGTATGTATTAATATTTTATAAAGAAATATGTGTAGCGCCACGCACCTGCCAGGCGGCACTGCCGCCGGCAACTGGTAGCGGTTGGCAGCAACAGATATTTCGATTTACGGTCGTTTACTTTGACAATAATTATATTTTGAAGAAATAGTTAGAACAAATTTGATTCTATAGATATTTAAGTCTCGCACTTTATTTATTGCAATTTAAATACTGCAATACCTCCTACTTGATGATGGGTTCAACCATCACTAATCAGAAGGTTTTATATATTTTTGCACTTTATATGCTAAGTGATGGGTAATACCTTCTACTAAGCAAACCCTACTCCTGAAGAAGTAGTTAAATGTTATGCAATTTAATTCTCGCAATTTAAATTCCGTAAATTTATATTTATTGCAATAATTCCCATAAGGTAGGTTCGACCACCTATTGGAGAAAAATTAATTTCTGCAATTTAAATTTACGCACTTTAAATTTCGCATATATTTCCAATGTGGTGAGTTATATCACACGATTGGTATGCATATTTTCAATGTGATGGGTTATACCACACGTTTAGAATACTTATTACAAATGTGGTTGGATTAAACCCCACAATTGGATAACTGATTTATATGTTCGATATGAATATTCTATTGATATTAAAGAAGGGATTTGAGCAAGTGATGCCAGAATTTACCGTTGTATGTATTGATGAAATGAAATTGCTCAAAGAATCCCATTGTAATAAAAGAGATTAGTATATTGTAATATGATGAGAAATGCTCTTAAAGAAGCATTTAATAAAGGAATGTTCACTTTCCACGTCTATTGAATATTGATGGAGCAAATTGAGTAAGTGGTATCTGAAGTTACCATTGGATAAATAAAATGCTCAATAGATCCCATGTTTATATATCAAAGAAAATATATCGCATGGAGAGATTATATGAAGTAATCTCATCGATGATATGAGATTGTATTAATATGAGAATAAAATGCTCTTGAAGAAGCATAATCACTAGATTTCTGTATTTGAATAAAGCCAATATGATATTATTATTATTACTCCAGAAGAAGTACAAAACAGCCGAAGTGGAACATATTGAGAATATCAAAGATGGCAATAAACACTCGAAAAATATAAAAATGAGAAAAGAAAATACATATTGAACCCATAAATGAAGAGTGCGTTTAGAGTATAAATACTCGTAATTCGCCACCCTCAACATCGTGGTTCATAATGAGATATTTAAAGGATCCGAATTTCTTTTTCGCTTGACACGATGGTCGTGACCGAAGCGGATCTGAGCTTCCACAGATTCTTGAACATATGCATGAAATTTGATGAGTAGTTCATCAACAAGATTAGCGAGAAATAAGTATTTTTCTCATTGAATGAGAGATAAACTTATTATCTACACTCACGATCTAGGAACGCTAGTAAGCCATCAAAGAAATGGTTAATATTCAACAAACCTATTGGTTTGACATGAAAGTTCCATCGTGCCAACGAGGCTATATTGAATATTTCCTCCAAAGTGTGTTGTAGCGCTGAAGGACAATGAAAGCATCACTATTATTCATCATATACATCATGCAGATTGTGGATGGATTGCGCTTGTAGCACCAACCTGCTTTGGACCCATGGTAGAACTGACTCAATTCGAGTATTAGATCCAACTAAATGGAAAGGTATTACACTCGAAACTCTTATTCCCCATGATGATGCGGCCATTATAAGTCTAGCTAAAAGTTTGTTGTTGGTTCCTCCATATAGTATATTGATTTCTTGTCTCCCTAACTCTTTTATTTAGTCGGTTTGCCATATCCACATATTGGATATGGCCTACCAATTTAAATCCACCAAGAATACATACGGTTTTAATCTGGCGAGGTAAAGGCTGACTTGTATGAGATGATTCTAAAATCTCCATATCCATCTCTACTCCTATCTCTCTTTGCACTATACTTTTAATGTATGAATATGAGAGATATATGAATCCCTCTATTTAAAGAAAAATTTGCAAACCAATAATTGATTGTACTATTTACTTTTTGACAAATATGAAAGAGAAAAAGGCAGAAAAATTTTAGTGAAATGACATATACCTATCGGTGATTGAAAAATAATATATATATACATATATATATATATTAAAAATTGAAAAACAATATTTACAATTACAAGAAAAATATTGATCTTCGTTATTACACCGAACTTCCTTACATTAATATGAGAAAATTATTATACTAAATTTTTCTACTAAATTTACAAACAGGATCTTCTAAAGTAAGTTTTTCAAGACTATAACGTGATTGTTCATCTTTGAATTTGGCCCATAAGGCCATCAGCTCACCTTGTACGTGTCCACTAGGATGTGTCTCAAGAGCCTGTTGAATATCATCCAAAGGCTCCTTACTCAATACATCCTTAATGAATGCTATCTTATCTTCTCGGTTACTAGACACGTACCCCACAGATTTACATCGAGTGTCACATGTCCACCGAGCACATTTGTAGCACCCTCATAATCTTTTTGCTCTCCGTTTCTTTGAAAAACTACTTTTACCCATACCAGGCATGTATTTAGAAGGAATCGAAACCTCACCAGATAATCGAACCTTTGCTTCAATTAAACATCGAACATCTCTGGGATGCCCTTATTCATTAGCATCCTCGACCTTTCAAGCCTACTTGATAAATCCTTTTTAGGATTTTGATCGGTAGTGATGGATAGTATTTTCGAAGATTTGAGAGCAAATTATCCATTATTATATATGGACCATTATTATGGTGAATCTTGTAAGTGCGGATAATTTATAAACGCCAGTATGAGGTAAGGCTCGCGTTGGAACAAAGATTGAAACATGAAGCGTATGTGCTAAGATTCCACGCTTGAACAGTGATGTGTAATAATGCTACCGAAACATGATGGAATATGTCGGTGAGCTATACATATGATGAAAGTAATAAATCATGTTGAGCACTATACAGATACTAGTGAAATCGATATAAGAATTTACTGAACTAAAAGTTCAATAATACTCGTTTGCAGAACCGGACTGACCATCTCGGTTTAAATAATTATTGAAATCAATATTTCAAGTGAAGAATTAAAAGAATTCTTCAATGATTGTTCTCGATAAATAATGAAATCATTACTAGCCAATATTGGGAATAAATCCCAAATATATCTGGAATAAATGATGAGAAATATGGGCCCACTCATCCTCCATGTGGACTACTAGATATGGATCCACTAGATAGTCACATGTGTTTATGATTCGTAATTTTAAATTTACGAAATATTTGCTCACGGTATGAGCATGATTTCCAGATTTAATGATAAAGCTAGTAAATGTATATCCCAATACTTGAATAAATCCCTGAAGAATTGAGTATGCGCATACAAGTGGGATATTATGTGGCAAAATATTTAAAGTCCTCCCATAAATTGCCAATATCGAGAATAGAATGCAAACTATATAAATTCCCATATTAAGGCTGAATGATGAGAACATATATGAGTTTTAGTGTTCTAAATTTTCTTAGCATGAGGGGGAGTATTAAAGGCTGAAAATGATATGTGAAATGCATCATACTATATCCTCACAATTGAAATATAAACTTGAAATTCAAGGATGCATGAAAGACTATGAACAATCACATATATCAGCTATGATGTTTTGATAAGTTAATATTGTTAGAAATGTTGATATTATAAGAGTTCCCCAATCATATATATCAAAGCAAATTGTAAAAGATGGTCTTAATAACAGAGGCATATACTCTTGAAGAGTATATAGACACAACTATATTGTGTAATCCTACAAGAGGATTGATAATGAGATATCTCGATAAGTTATGTCGATATGGGGAAAGAAATAAAATTGAAAGTGTCGACACACTATGAAAAGATAGCGCTACATACTATCAATAATAGTGAGGATATTAAAATCCATCAAAAATGCCGATGCTGAAATATATGCCCTTATGATTAAAGTGTTCATGCACGGGTTTAATGAGAAATGAGAATGAAACTCTTGAAGAGGTTTCAAATGTATTATTGTATCCCAGATGCAACGGCTCAAAATATCTACATTGATATTGTTGAGAAATTCATATGCTGTACTCTTTTCCCTGATTGATGTTTTTGTCCCAAAACGGGGTTTTTCTCAAACAAGGTTTTTAATGAGGCAGCCCAATCTCAAGTAATATGAAATCTCCAGAAGAGATTTAGGTATATATCTCGATATATTGAGAAAATGAGATCGAAGCTGTTGATTGCATATATGCACTGAATATAACATGATATTGTATAACATCTAAAATTTCATTCACGTGGAGATGAATGAAGAGTATCAACCAATGTATATGATACTCATACAAATCTATGAAAGATTTTGAAATGCTTACAGCATACTTGTATAAAATACGCGTTGCACTCTTTTTCCCTTGACTGAGATTTTATCCTATTGGGTTTTCCTAGCAAGGTTTTTAATGAGGCAACATTAAAGGCGTATTCACATGAATAATGTACTCTTTTTCCTTCATTAGGATTTTTCCCACTGGGTTTTTCCTAATAAGGTTTTAACGAGGCATATTCATGGTATATTGAGGACGACAAGAGAAATAGACACAGTGTATCTATTGGATCAAGTTATAATAGAGAGAATGATTTAAGATCCAAATAATGATGATATTGAAATCCTTTACTAGAAGTAAGGATATCCGTCCTCAAGATATGAAATCAGATAGAGTAGCTGTACTCTTTTTCCTTCGATCAAGTTTTTTCCCACTGGGTTTTCTTGTGAGGTTTTAATGAGGCTGACACATGAATCTCATATCCGTGATAGACATCAGGGGGAGCAATATTTTGATGAAGCAATATATAACCACTCCAGGATTTCTACAATCAGTTTGGAATTTTTTTTTTCCCATTGGGTTTTTCTCCAAACAGGTCTAGAAGACATTTGTATTAATAGTCATTCAAGGGGGAGTGTTATAGAATAATCTGCATGAGAGCCTCGAGGAAATAAAATATATTATTCTATTTATGTGAATGACTATTATGTCCCTGATGAAATTATGTAATTACGATTATACCATTTGAAGTTTTCCTATAAATAGGGTTTCAGTTATTAATGAAAATTATTCCTGTGAATTCCTTATAATTCATTCTCTCTAAATTCTCTCTATTATTTCTATACTTTTATAACAGTCTATGCCTAGTTGCCTACACTTTTTTGAACGTGTAGATACGTAGAACCTGTGTTGGGCCTTTCTTGGGCTATGTTGGATCTCATATGTGCTTGGGCTGACCGGATTCGTTTTCCAACCCATGTTGGGCCTTTCTTGGGCAACATTGTGCCTCATATCCATGGGCTGGATTACTTGATTCCCACTCCAATTTGTGTTGGGTCTTTCTTGGGCTGGATTGCTTCCATGAGGCACATTGTTTGATTAGAGCCCTGCGAAGACATTCCACAAGATTATTTTTATTCCAAAATTGATTTTTGTTGGTTAATGGCCATGATGTGAATATGTGATGGGAAAATGACGTGTACACACACAAATGTGTCTACATAATAGAAAGCGAAATGAAATTATCATTGTATTCATTCTTGCATTGAAAAGACATAATAGCATCTTCTTCTCCGACAAGCCAAAAATATGCAATGTGATTAAGACGATAAATAGAATGACACACTAATTATAATTAAGTATCACACCATCAATGATAAATTAACGTTCATACAAAATAATAGGATCATAGATATGAAGATGGTATCAATATAATTTTATCCATTCTAAAACTATAAAATTTTCTTTGAAATGAAATTCGTACGATAATTTTCACACATACTCTTCTTCTATCTAGCTTAGCTTATATTTGACTTGTATTTATAATCTATCCATACCACTTTCTATCTAAAGAATGAAAAATTCTCACTCACTGATAAATTATTTTTATCTACTTACAAAATTTAACTATTTATTTACACTTCTCATACATAACTAATCTAAAACCCTGTGTTACGACCCGGATTTTCGCTAATTAAAATTTTGGCTACTACTTGGTCAAGGCCGTTAATTATGGGTCAAAGACAAATTATTAAAGAGATTTAATTTGACCTATTGAAAATTTATGAATTTAATTGATTTAATTGGAAGTTTGTGAGCTATGGACGTAAATAATGGTCAAAGGACCAACTTAAATCTCTTAATTAAAAGAAAGGGACCTAGGTTACAATTATATATAATATATATATATATACATAGGAAACGAAAAAGGCCATTCGTGAGAAGTCAACAGCAACGCAGCAGCCAGAGAGGCCATTCGCGAGAAGAAAAGAAAAAGGCAAAAAAAAAAAGGAAAGAAAAAGGAGAAAAAAAAAGAAAAAGGAAGGACGAAGCTTGGTTTCGTCGTGGTTTCGCGTGGTAAGTATGATTCCTCAATTTTATCTTATGGAATTCGTGGTAAATAGTGAAAGTAATTCTAGGGTTTTATCAATATACATTGGGGATTCGAAATTTATCATTAATTTTGATCAACTAGGTGTTATTAAGATGTTATTTAGCCCTAATTAATTATTTTGAAGTGGAATTGATGATAATTGAATAATGGGTGATGAAGTGGATTGAAACTTACATTACCTAGATGCTGAGAATTTGGGAATTTATTATGTGATTCAATTAGCTGGTTCCAATGGTGTGAAATATAGAAAAATCAATGAAAGAAGTGGAATAAAGCAACAGAATGGAGAAGTTAGAGAACGTTAGAAAAGTTAAAGTTTGGTATTGAATGTGGGCAGGCAATTGGTTGAAAATTCATGTGTATAGATTTTGATTAGAATACTATTGTTAATTCAGGTGGTAACGAGACGATTGGGAAGGCCTACCAACCAAATTAGAAGCAGTTCATAATTCTGTGAGTGGAAAAAAAACTATATTTTTCATGAAATAGCGTACTTTAAATTCCAATATGTTTTAAAGATTATTATCATGATATGTCATTACAAATGAATGTTTCAGCAAGTTATGGATTGTATTAGTAGCGTTTCCTTTTCAAAAAGATTATATGAAAACTCTTTCAAAACCATCACAGAGTACCTTGTTAGATTTACCCGCTCTGCACTATTGTGATGTGTTCCATAGTATATGACCAGAATTACAGAGGTCTTTGGGACCCACTTTCGTACACACATAGGCTTTGGGCTGTGTACGGGGGTGTTTAGCCTTTGGGGTTTGCTCTGCGCACGTATGACCAGATATTCAGACAGATCAGACTTTGAGCGACACACCACGTGTATTGAGAGTACTCTACACAAGTGTGTTGTTACTCGTTTTTACTTTTGATGTTATTTTTCAGTAAATTATTTTTAGTGTCAGAATTCAGCTTTAGAAAGCAAAATCCGTTTGAAACGGTAATCAGTGTTGTTCAGTTAGAACAATTTCAGTTACTAGTATTACCTTGAGGGTTTTCAATTATTTATGCTATTTATGCGTTTGGATATACAGAGGTTTTATGAAAATATTTTAGATGGAAAATTATATGTATTTGTGAACTTATCCACTCATTGGGTTACAAAACTCACGTATTTTCCCCTAACGTTTTCTTATAGGAAGGACCGAGCTTGAACATTAGTGGATTACCCGTGGAGTTCTGAGCCGACCACCATAGTATTCAGATGATTCATATTTTAACTTAGCAATCGTCACATTTAGATATACATACCAAATATGAGTGAGGTTTTTATTTATTTATTATAAATATTTTTTAAATCATCGGTTCTAGAATTATTCATCATTTTCTCAATTATAATTCTTTTTCCACAATTCCTGTATATAATGTTAAATATTTTCGGATTGGTTATTCCAATTTATTTAGGAAACCCTTTCATAATTTTTATAAGTTTATTTTAGTACAGAGAAATTATAGTTTCATGTCAAGTTCAGTTTGCCTTGGCGGTGGGTCCAGTGCCAGGCTAGCCTTCATCGTCGGCGCACGCCGCGTGTCAAGTTATTAGAGATAATTTGGTGCGGGGCGTGTCACCCTGCCATTGACCGAAATGGTGACAAAGATTGTTATGGTGCTTTGGAGTATTTGGAAAACCAGAAACTTGAAACAATGGAGTAATGTGAATATGTCAGTCCAAGAAATGAGTTATATGGCGATGGAACTCTTATATGACTGGGTGCAGGCTCGAAGAGGTAAGTGTCCGAGTAGATGCTCTGCTCAGAATACGACGAGGTGTGCATTATGGCATCCCCCATGGGCTGGCGTGATGAAATGCAATATGAATGCATCTATAGACAAATATATCGAAGGCTACAGGATTGGGGATGATTTGTAGATATTCATGTGGTAACTTTCTTAGCTGCTGCTTAATTCCTTATGCTGGTGGTCTATTAGTTAAAGAGGTAGAAGGTTTGGCCTTGTTGCACGCGATGAAATGGGTTAGGTCTATGGGTTACCAAGGAGTCATCTTTGAATCCGATGCAGAAATGGTTGTCAAGGCCGTGAATGCTATAAACAGTGGGGCGGATGAGTTTGCTACACTGGTGAAGGACATTAAAGACGTTATGAAGATGGAACCATGTTTTCTAGTTCATCATGTCAACAGAAAAAGCTAATGGAGCAGCCCACTTACTTGCAAAGAAAGCTCGATTTCAAGCTCGTCTTAGTGTTCATTTTACGCCGACTTTTATGTATTGTTAATCAACTTAAACTCTATTGTACGATTCGTCATTAATGCAAATTACATTCCAAAAACAAAACTCTGCTTTCGGGGGCCCCGGGGGGTTGGGCGGGGGGTGTGGTGATGAAATATCTTATTGAAGAAATAAGATAATTAGTGAATAATCAACCAATAAATAATAAATAATGAGTGTGGCCCAACTCCAGTTGCTGTCACTCAAATTAACAGGCATCTATCGCCATAATGAAGGTCAAAATTGACAAGTCAATGCCGTAGATATACTTACTTGCCGCTATAACGGTTGCAACCTTTCCAAATCAAAGTCCAGTGCAACTTTCAAGTATCAACTTCTAATAATTCCAAATAAATAAAATTCACATGCTGAAAGTCCAATGAATCTACGGGGATACTCATCTTCAAACACTCGTTTTCTAGGTCATTTTATATATCATTGAAATACACTTACTATATATTCACCCATCAATATGTATAGCATATGCTTAACAAAAGATACATATATATATATATATATATATATATATATATATAAATGGCTTCAATGTAGAGAGATTGAGAGAGTGAGTACGTGCATGCGGTTAGTGATGGTTTTAGCTTAAAAATTCAACGTCAATGGACATCTCACAGATGAACAAATAAAATGAGTACGTAGTAGATTTTTGCTGGACTAAGTTGTATCTTCGAATGCGCCTATCTCGTACAAGCTAATAGCACATGATACTCGGATCATCCAATTACAAGTCATCCATCTTCTCATAAAAGTTTCACCACTTCACTTATGAGCAGTGAGTCTCGTGATCTCTCTATTTAATAGAGCATAATATTAACCAAGACGTAACTGTAAATTCGCGTTCTTCTTATGAGGAATCCTCTACTGAGAACTCCAAAACAAAGAATACACATGCAACAAATATGAAGCAATAGTGCACTGCACTATATAAACTCTAGACCCGTAAAAATATTAGCTTTAGAGGGCTATTATTCCCTCACTCAATTTGCGCCTTGCTCTTTACCTTGTTTCTCTGAAGCAAAAACTTGTCCACTAAGGACCAAAGCCACCTCAAACGTCCACAGCGATCAAAGTACATGTTGTGCACTTGTATGACTCACGTTTGATAATAAATAATTGATGTGACTAAAATACGATTGACATGTGCAACATGAACCCATTTTCAAGAGGATTTTGCGACTACATATATACCACGTGTTAGCTCTCACGTCTCCCTTATTGACACCAGTTTAGACCATTGTATAAGTATTTCACTCTCAATCATAGGAAGGCAAGTAACCACACCGTTCTTAATCTGGTGTAAGCGTTTGCACCAGTCATATTCGGTGATTTCACAGTCATAGTGTATACGATCATTGCACTCTTAATTCAATATAATTGTCATTTTTCGAGTTCTTATATACAAGTGAAATTTTCTTTTACTTGCTATTTTATTTTATTTTCAGCAAAATTCAAAAACAAACCAATGCGCGGGAAGGAAAAAGAAAAAAAAGGAAAGACCAATGATTTTTTTCATTCGACGTCAACAAAAAGGGAGAAAAAATTAAAAAAAAAAAATTTCTCACATCTTTTTCTTACGTCAACAAAAAGGAAAGACCAATGCGTGTTGATGTATCCACAATGAAGATAAATTGGTGAAAATGTGTGAGAAAATAGGGTTTTTTGTCCAAGTTATAAAGCCCAAAAGGACAACCGAATTGGCGAAGGTATATAGACTTCTTAACTCGAGTGATGTTCTGGTTGGAGTCCACGGTGCAGCATTGACTCACTTCCTCTTCTTGATGCTGCGTTCGGTTTTCGTCCAAGTCATCCCCCTTGGTACTGATTCGGCAGCCGAAACATACTACGGGGAACCATCACAAAAGCTCTGTTTGAAGTACATTGACTATAAAATCCTTCCGAATTAAAGGAGAGTTCATTGTTCGCCGAGTATGACCATAATGATCCTGTTCTAAGGGATCCGAGCATCTTAAATAAGAAGGGATGGAAATTTACGAAAAAGATTTATCTTGATCGTCAGACTGTGAGATTGAATCTGAAAAGATTTCGTAAGCGATTGCTTCGTGCTTACGAGTACTCTATTTCAAGGAAGAGCGAACTTATATAACATCATTGACAATAAATTTTGTCAATTTTCAATAATGTATGTTTCAACACATGATTTTTGAATAATTCTCAATATGGTAATTAAGTACCAAAAAAAAAAAACAAATAAATAAAATAAAAATAGCATTTAACTGATTATGGGAAAGTTATTCGTAGCCCAAGTTTGGCTGCAGGGCATCTCTCCACATGGAATAATTCTAGGTGTTGGTCTGTGAGCTTAAATGATGGAATTATTAATAAATAATTATTATTAATCTTAAATGTGAAATGTAAAATGACAAATCATTTAAATCATATCGTTGCTTGTTGATCATCAAACCTTGTAAATAACAATAGACATGTCGACGTGAATAGATATTTTTTTTGTACAAGTGTTTAGTGTTTTGATGTTTACAAATGAATAATTGGCGCAAAAGGACTTAATGTTTAGGTCATTACAGATTGTGGACCCATTCTATCATTTTGGGAATTTTGGTATTTCAAAACCGATTTTCAACTTTCGCTAAAAGTTAACGATCTCTGTTAAGTCGACATCCATTTTTTCCGTTAAATAAATGCACATTGCACAAAAGAAGAAGGGAAAATACATGACTCATCTTTGAATTTTCTATATTAGGTTTAGGGTTGAGGATGTCACTAGATAGTTTGTTTGCCAAAGTGGTTAGAACGATGAACGGCAAAGCTCCGGCTGCCACAGAAAATTGTTGAGCCACCAATTGGCCGATTGCTATTATATTATTTGAATGGTTCCTTACGTGTCATTATACTCATAAACGCTCTCAAAAGAGCTATTAGACTATTAAAATTATATCTTTATATGTTGCTCTCTTTAACACCGTTAACATAGTTAAAGGAAGTGAGAATATGGTGCATACGTGGATGATTTGTAAAGAAATAAAATTACCATATGACCAAAATCATTTCTGGTGTGGCATAAATTTTAAATTTTTTTTTAAAAAAATAATAGCTTGGTTGGAAAAAAAGTTATATTAATAATAACACAAAAATAATTAAAAATAAAAAAGGAAAAATTGCAACTTTCAGACTACTAAAATCTCTGATTTTTTTATTTTTTATTATTGTTTTTTAAAAATTTTTTGCTATTTTTAAATTTTCGTAAAATATTAAAAAGAAGAAAAAGAAAAAAAAAATGATCTTGATGTTGCAACTTTAGGGAAAAAAATATGATCTTGACGTTGCAATATATTTTTTTAATCATCACGTTTTTTTCTAATAAGTTATTATTTTTTATTTTTTTAATTATGCCAAAAAGAAACAATTTTGGTCACATAACAACTCTATATATTCAACAATTATCCATATGTGTGCCACATTTCTATGTCATTTAACTCCTTTAATGGTGTAACAGAGACATATGGGATATAATTTTAATCACGACCGAAGGGAGTTACAATTTGAATTCAAATTGTAAAACATACGTCCGTCTTCACCAAACTTCACAGCCACCAAAAATCTGCAAAATCCTTTCAATCTTCTTCATCTTCTTCCTGTTCTTCCCCAACCTTCGGTCGATTCCACCGCGGTAAAGCGGTATCCTAGTAGTATTGTGTCACAATATAGATAATGGGCCTTGAGTAAACAATACAGCCCAATAACCCAATAAGTTGTAATTTGCTTTTAGAATTATTATAAGAATAATCCATGTTCAGAGATCGATCGAATTTGACAAAGTCACCGTCTTCTCCCCCGTCATTCTGTTACTCTCCTTCACCCCCAATTTCTTCTTCTCTTCCTTCTCGATTCCACTCTCTCCCCTCTCGTCATTTTTTAAATCTATATCCCTCTTCCTTCTCTAATCTCTTCTCCTCTTATGTGTCATCGATCCTCCTTTTCTAATCTCTAATTCAACAATCAATTATTGATTGTGAAATATAAATACTATATTATCAAACTCACATATCATCTTCTATTTCAATACCAATTTCTATATTTCATTTGTGTTTATATTATATTTTCTGCTTGCAATATGTTTGAAATATCATTGAAATAAAAAAATTATTATCAGTTTTGAGTAAATTAAGTTGTCATTGTTGTTTTGTTGAGTTTGTTGGTTCAAAAAGATTACAACCATAATATGTTGGCATTTCACAGACCATTTAAAGTATAATCACCGAACGGAGTGAGATTTTCTCCGTCACTTGGGACAAAAAAAAAGCATTTGTCCGTGTTCCGTCTTCGCTCAAAATTGTGTCCTTCCGTCTTCAAAGGCAAAGAAAAGGTCGCCGAAAAAAGTCACAATTCGGTGGGTAAATGTAATGCCCCGCTCAAATTCGACCCGACATAATGTATACGTGTATGATGTGTTTATGAAATATTTGGGAATGTATGAGACATGTCGAGTCAGCGGCCGTCGAAATGATGAAAGCGGAAATTGTGAGGAGTTCTAGTAAATGTAAGGATTACTGGTAGTAAATGTCGACACGTAAGGGTCAGTGTTACTGGCCGTAAAAAGTATGGTTCTGACCGTAAGGTATAATAGTTCTGTAGTAAATTGTGAGCAGTGGAAAATGTCAAAAGTTTGAGAGAGCAAATTACGGTCGTATGTTAGAAGATCTGGCGTATGATTTGGGTTCTGGCCGTAAGGATATGGTGTTCTGGCCAGTAAGTAAGAGGTTACGGCCGTAAATGTGGAAGTTACGGCCGTAAGTTTAAGTCGGCAGAAGTGTTATTTTAGAAGATTCTAGCCATTTCTTGGACATTTCTCACCCAAACTCGGTTCCAAAGCTCCCAAAACCCTTCCAAGTCCCTCATGAACCTATGGAATCATCTCCCACTCCATATATGACCTATGTAATGCTTGTGTAAGCTATGATTACAAGGAAGAAAGCAAAGAAAGTAAAGAAGAGGAAGAAAATGAAAAGGAAGAGGAGGAAGGGGAAGAGCTTAGGTTCTCTTGTGCTTGGTTTGGTTGGTCTAAAAGGTAGGTAACAGATATTTTATATGCTCTATGACACGATTACATGCTTAATTACGAAAGAAACAAGTTGTGAATCCGTTTTTGTTACGTATGAACTTGATGAGCATGATATATGAACTTGGCTTGGATCTATGATTATGTGATGTTGTGATAAGGATATGAACATGTCTATGTGACCTATGTGCTTCTGTGTATATGTTGTTCGGCTATTATGAGCTAGGGACAATGTTATGTTGATGAAACGAGCCAAATGTTATATGTGCCTAATTTGCCTTGTGTGATGAGTATGCTTTCGGGTTTGTATGCGTATATGGTGTGATTGCACAACGTGGGCATTATGTGAAGTTATATGCCTTGTACGTCCACGTTGGCATTCCGATTTCGTATAGGATATGAATGTGAATTGCCGTATATGTATGAAAGAAACACGAACGGCATGAGACGAGGAAATGGCCAAATGAGGTAATGTGTACGCACAATTATGTCATAAGCATGCATATTTGACGTTGCGTATCAAGTGTTTACATATATGATATGTTTGGCCTAAATGGGAGCTACGTGCTATATGGGGCAAAGTGCTACACAATTATGTGGGAGACACCTCTTGAGCCCGTAGGAGCCACCTCTAGAGTCCCTACCTATCTGAGCCTCGGCGAAATGGGAGCAAAGTGCTACACAAAGATGTGGGAGCCACCTCTTGAGTCGGCCTATGTGAAATGAGGCTATGTGTGATACGTTCGATATGGCGCCATGTAAACACATTGATTATAGCAGGGCCCATATGAAATGACACGTGCATCATTCGCATTGCATTGCACCTATTGCCCTCTTGAGTCTTTATGACTCATTCCGTGTGTATGTGTATGTTTTGTAGGCATGATTAGTGTTCAATTATGTGGAGTTGGGCGAAAGGTCCTCGAGGCGTGTTTGATGGCGTGTTTGGGAAAGGAAGCGGAAGATCCGGCGAACCACGTATATGTTTCTGAAACCCCCTTTGAATTCCGTATTTGTGTGATAAGTTTGAAAGATTTTACAACTTAGGGTTTCATTTACGGTGTGTACACGTGTAATGTTCCCTCCCTATCCGCTGCTTTATGTTTAAGATGGTGCACGAGGCCGTATTTGTGGCCATACGATTATGAGGTCGTGCACATTTCGTTTGTTCTGTACGTATACGTATGTGTATTTAGGGAGGGCCATTACAGTAAATCATGCTAATCCGACGCAAAAACACCACCATTCAAAAGCCCTTGACTTGCTCTTCATTGCAGTGCAAGAATTTTCAGGTATGGTGGGGATTTTGATTGAAGGTTGTGTGCAAAAATTGGCAACTTTCCGGTGAATATGACAGATTTTGGCCAAAAAAATTATATATTGCTGTTCTAGATAATAAGGCGGATCTATTGGTGTAATTTTTATGCGGTGGAACTAAGATTTGAGGTTGGGCAAAAAATTTGCAGAGCTTCATTCGGCCATGGCTATGGTGCATGAGCTTGCCTTCTTCTTCCCCGGTGCCACCCAAGGGTTCCCCCTCCTTCTTCAACCTTCAACCCCCTGCTTATTCCTCCACGCCGCCGTCACCTCCTCCGCCGGAGTCCTTTCGGTAGGGGTAGGCACCGACCCGATCGGGTCGGTTTTGGCCCAAAACCGAAACCAACCCGATTGGGGTCGGTTTGGAAAAATTTGAACCGAACTGAACCGCCGGTTCGGTTCGGTTGGCCCGAAACCGAACCGACCCCTAGTCGGTTCGGGTCGGTTTGGTCGGTTTTCATTGTTTTTTTTTCGATTTTTTTTCGATTTTTTCGATTTTTTTTTTTAACAAACCGATCGGTTTTCGGGTTGGTTTTTTCCAACCCGAAACCGACCCCGATCGCCAACCTGAACCTACCCAAACCGACTCGGGTTGGTTTGGGTTGGTTTGGATTGGCGGTTTGTGGTTTAAATGCCCACTCCTACCTTTCGATGCCACCGCGAGAATCAGCGGTATACTAGTGGTAGTTGAGAAATTTTTCAAATAGTATAGTGACAATTGGAGGTATTAACTCTTGAGGGACAATTATAAATTTAAATTCTAGGAACAGATTATTAAAAAAATATAAATAGAAAAAGTAATGACTAGTAATGACTAAAAAACTTACTCTTTATAATTAATTAAAATTTTATTTTAAAATTAGAAACCTAAATTAATGACTTAAAAAGGGCAAAATGATCTTAGGCTCTTAGCCATTTTTTTTTTTTTTGTTGATACGTCTTGTGTTTAACGTGAGTCATCAATCCATTTTTCTAGATGAAAAATAAAAAATCATTCATGTTGAACTACACTCTATATAGTTATTATTATCGGTTAATAAAAAACGCTCAATAAAAGTTTTAATTAATCATTTATGAAAAGGAATCATTCACGTGGCGCAGTGGTACCGCGGCTTACGTTCTGGGCGTGCGCCCGGGTTCGAATCCTACCCCGATCCCGACTATTCAAAAAAAAATTAATCATTCATGAAAGAAATGTGTCCCGTGACAATGGGACGATTTACTGCAGGGTAAATGGGAATAGATTAAAATGATTTTAAAGTCTTTCGAAGTAAAGAGGGGAGAGAAAGTGAAAAAAAGAGTTGGAGAACAGGCTTTAACCGGAAGGGAGGGACCTTTTCACTAATTCAATGGCGCTAGACAGACCATTGCAGTAGGTGAATGGAAGGGTTTTGACTCACATGCCCGCCATTGACAATTTGGCATATTCTTAACTCGTAACTATCTGTTAATTAGAACGAGTGCTTGTTCCAGTGTAGAAGGGTTTAAGCGTTCCACTCATCCCCACTCGCCAACGCGCCACCACTCTCCACCTCTACTGGTAACAGAAATGGGTACAGTGAAGAAAATAGTGAAGAAGGCGACGGTTTTAGGAGAAATGGGATTTAATAAAGGAGGCGGAAACATTAACTGGTTTCCCGGTCACATGGCCGCCGCCACCCGGGCCATCCGTGACCGCCTCAAAATCTCCGACCTCGTCATCGAAGTCCGTGATGCCCGAGTAAGTCTACTCATGTCTCAATTAATTGTAAGTAGATATGATGTCTTCTGCCAGTGTGAACACAAGCAATTTTTCAATTGTGCTGCCTGGTCTACAAATTGCGAAAATTCACTCATTATTATTGCTATTTGCTATATGGAGTTTCCTAAATTTAATCATTTTTTTGGTGGATTGTATGTAGATTCCACTGTCATCAACAAATGAAGACTTGCAGCCTATGCTCGCGGGAAAAAGGCGTGTCATTGCTCTCAACAAGAAGGACTTGGCTAACCCGAATATCATGCATGTACTCTTTTTCCTCCCTTCATATGTTGTTTGCATAGGACAATTTTCTAATTGCTGCCTTGGGAAGTGTGTTTCTTTTTCAAGGTTCCAACAATTTTACACCGAAATACTGAAGTCATGTTCTGAGTATCTATATTATTCACTCTGTTTATATGTGTTGGTGGTGCTGTGCGGTTGTGACGTGAGCTATGCACTGCTACTTAATGATGTTTGTTCTTCTCAAGATTTTATTAGTTTAAGGGTGTGTTTGATTGCAAGGGTGGAAACTGGTAGGAAAGAAAATATTTTCCAAGGAATTGAATTCCGGTGTTTGATTGCATTAATTTGCAGTCGGGAAAATGATGTCATTTTCCTTCTTTTTGTATTTGATTGGTAATATTTTACATGGAATTTGGTCATTTTCTTGGCTATTGCTGTTTGATTGTCATTATTTTCCGTGGGAAATGTAGTATTTTCCATGGAAATAGTTGAGGAAATTGAACCGAAACTTTAAAAAAATGTTAAAAAATCTGCCTAAAGCTCATTAAAGCCATTAATGCACGCAAGCACCAAGGTTCACACCATTAATGCACGCAAGCACCAAGGTTCACATACACAGAGCACACAACACCACCACATACACTGCACATAGCCTCGCCCTAAATCTCGCTGACACACCACCACTGTCCACCATCTACACCGCACCACCAACCACCACCACCACCACTGGAGTATATATCCGCGTTCAAACGAACAACCTCCGACATGCACACAGAGTACAAATCGAGAAAAAGAAGGAAGATAGTGGTAGAAGAAGAAATTTTTATGTCTCCACATGATCTAATCCCAAACGCAGCAAAAATTAGAGATTAAGATGCAAATCTATCACAAATTTTGGATAAATTTTCAATAATAAATCTCGTACTGCTTCTTTAGGACTTGGAATGAAGAAATTTCCGTGGAAAATATAATCCAGTGAAAAAGAAGAGCAGCACCAGAAATCAAAAGGGAGAAGTAGAAGAGCAGCAGAAACCGGAAAAAAAAAAAAAAAAAAAAAGACAGAAACATGTTGGGAAGGGATGAAAGGGAGGGAGAGAAGAGGATGACAGGATGTATTGAATGGGGGAATTGGTCTGAACGGATCCATTTTCCACGGAAAAGAAAAAACAGCAAAGGCAAGGGAAAATATTTGCCTCATTTTCAAGGGACAATGGGTCACGCGACCCATTTGACGAAAAGAATTTCCATGGCAAATAAGTGGTATCACACAGCACAAAAGTGAGAAAATGGGCTGGTATTTGGCATTTTACAGGGAAAATTTGGGCAATCAAACACACCCTAAAGGTTGTAAAAGTCATTAGATTGTAATACTTTACTAGTTTAAGGTAGATTAAGCTATAGTGTCATTGTTATTCTTTGTTAAGCTCTAAAATTGTACTTCTGCAGATTATGTTGTTAAGGAATTATGTGATTTGAAGGTTTTAATGTAACTTCCAATTGGTAACATGTTGTGAACTGGTACTTCTTGATTCTGGATGGTTGAATTTAACTATGTTAATTTATCTTGTTGCCTTTCAATTGTTAGTTCTGTGATGAGCACTATGCAAAGTTTGAGGTGCAAACCTTGTTGGATATTATAGCAATGTTAACAGATTTAATTCTATGCAGAGATGGATGCGCTATTTCGATTCCTGTAAGCAAGATTGTCTGTCAATTAATGCACACAGCAAAAGTTCTGTAAGAAAGGTTAGTAATGTTTTGCCTTTGTACAAAGTTTCTTAGCGTTCACATGTTAATTCAAAAACGTTTTCTTTTTTTCTTTTTCTTTTCTTTTCTTTTCTTTTATTTTTTTGTGAAAAACTCACTTAGGGTATGTTTCATAGAGATAATATGGTTGAGAATTGGAGAAAATGTATTAAAAAATCTAAAGAAATTGTCAAATCAATGTTTGAGTGATTGAAAAGAATGTGAGAGAAGAAAGGAGATTTAAGTTGATAAAATTTAATGTGTATAAAACAAGCTGTAAACCAATTTTAAATGTGTGGTTGAAAATTGAAACAAGAAAAAAAAGGTATAAAAAATAAAATAATTATCAAATCAATCAAATAGATGGTTGAAAACGAATTTGAAAAAACGATTTTAGTTTTAAGTTATAGCAATCATATCTTCCTTATAATGCTTAAAGATTGTTTATGCTGCAAAAATATCAAGTATAAAACTTGTCAAAATTCAGATCATCGGTTATGCAACAGTGCTTGAACATTCACATTAATTTGACAAACATCCACCACAATGGAAAGATACAAGGCTTTGTTCGTGTTAACTCTTTTTTTTTTTTTTTTTTTTTTTTTTGGCTTGGTAAAAATTAATTTCTACTACTCAGTTGAAGTCAAACTCAATTTTAACTACACAATTCAGAATCATTACTAATTGTTATCCATAGATCTTGTGGTCCTCATTGCTCTTAAATCTAAAAGTCTGCTTCTAGTAAAATAAAAGATTATTAGAATACGCACTAGATTTTGTACTTGTGCCATGCTTGGTTTGATCATTGATTATTGTCCATCAGCTTCTTGATCTTGTGGAGTTCAAATTAAAGGAGGTAATCTCTAGGGAGCCTACTCTCCTTGTCATGGTGGTTGGTGTTCCCAATGTTGGCAAGTCGGCCTTAATCAATTCCATCCATCAAATAGCATCAGTTCGCTTTCCAGGTTTGATTCTTATTGAACTTTATTGTCTTGCCAAAATAGATGTCAGAATTCAATTCACGTTGTTTCAAACAGTGATCCTTTGGCTTCCATCACAGTGCAGGAGAAGAAGAAGCGGGCCACAGTGGGACCATTGCCTGGTGTTACTCAAGATATTGCAGGGTTCAAGGTATTTATGTTAGTTCAAAATTAAAATTTTCACATGTTCAGCAGTCAGAATTTTCCATGATAAACTTTAAACAATTGTAAGCAATAAGAGATTTAGTTGGGCTCTTTTGACTGATGTATAACAAATTGATTTCTCTGAGGTTTATCATTATTTGGCCCCAATTATCGTTCTTAAAGAGTTAAGATTGCCTACACAGATAGAGATTCAGAAGGGACTCTGGGTTATGATGCTTAACCAAATAACCAATTGGTTCATATGATTTTTCTATTCTTTTTCTCCCATTCTTGTTCTAAAAAGGTTGTCTAAGCACTGCAGGCTTCACTGAGTTCAGCTTGGCATTGCTGCCTAGCTACACTATATGCTTTTTACACGTCAGCTTCTTTCAAGTGTTTTCAGTTCAAATCATGCAATTTCAACTTGTTGAAGTACGGAAATTCTTTTCTTGTTGCACTTGGACTGGTGGGTTATACTTTCTTGCAGAGGGGAGTTGATTCTCTGCTTGATGTTAGTGTTGCACAAAATGTATGCAACTCGTATAAACCTGATAATGTCTCGGTTGGTGCTTGTGGAGTATATCGTGAGATTGAGTCTATATTATGTTCAATTCTTGGTTTTATAACATATTACAATTTAAAGTGCTCAGGTACCAAAGATTTAAATAGAATAGCAATCGGGGTGGGGTGGGGTTATGGTTTTCTGTATTTGTGAATTTGGATCTTTTGACTGATTAGTGGAGATGATTTGCAGTACCTGTCTGTCTCTCTGCAGAGAATTAAATCGCATATGCTTTGCAGTTATTTATTCTGGTGGATTTGGCTTAATCGTTATCCATTGTTGCATGCAGATTGCCCATCAACCTAGCATATATGTTTTGGACACTCCAGGAGTGTTGGTTCCAAGTATACCAGACATAGAAACTGGGTTGAAGCTAGCTTTAGCAGGTTCACAAAATCATTTTAGGTTTCATTGTACATCGAGTCATAATGATTGAATTATTTCAGGTCGTTCGTGCTATAAGCTTTTTGCTTCATTTTAAAAGCTTTGTTATTGGCTTCAGTGCAACATAAAGAAAATTATTGCTCATCAGTTCATATTATGTAAACATCATATGATTTATGTATATTATGATACTGAAGCAATTGCCATTGTTTTGTGCAGGGTCAGTGAAAGACTCTGTTGTTGGCGAAGAACGTATAGCTCAATATTTATTGGCAGTTTTGAATACCCGAGGCACTCCTATCCACTGGAAGCATCTCATCAATAGAGAAACTGAAAGTGAAGGCCGTGACTCAGATGACAAACCCAGTTATAGTTTCAAGGACCTACTACCGAACAGAAGGAAGCCTCCCAGTAAATCTGATGTGCACTATGTTGAGGTACGCACATCTATAGAAAGTGTGAACGCAGGATTTTCAGGAGTTTTACCAGCATGTGTGTGGACAATCATATTTTCCATGAATACGTAGTCATAAATAAAGCATTTCGCTTTTCAGTTAACCTGTAGTACTGTCTACACAGGATATCACTACCGAAGTTCAAAGAGCACTGTGCACAACTCTCTTGGGATTTGACGGTAAATTGGAGGATGAAGACGACCTGGGAATTCTTATAGACCAGCAGTTTGAAGCATTGCAAAAGGCACTAAAAGTACCTCGCAAAGCATCAGAGGCTCGTACCATTGTGTCGAAGAAGTTTCTGACTCTGTTTAGGACAGGAAAACTTGGTCCTTTTATCCTCGACGATGTACCTCATACCTCTGAACCTGTATCCTGAAGACTTGTATTCCGAGTTTAATGTCCCTTTCCTCCCCACATCCCAATACAAACTGTACATAATTTTAAATCTTGTAGTCCTCGTGAAAATTCTACTGTTTGAATTCAAGAATTATGTGCTTTCCGTACTCGTGTTTTAAGTTCTTTATGTTGTATATTTGTACTCTTATAATCCTTAAATACTCGTTTTTGAAAAAATTTTAACGGTACTTTCACATAAAGTAATTATATGCTTTCTGTACTCGTGTTTTAAGTTATTTATGTTGCATTCAAGAATTGTTATTAATATTATTATTATTATTATTATTATTATTATTATTATTATTATTTCCTGGGTTGAAAGTTTGTGCGCTATAACTTAGGTAAGCCACCCATTGTTGGAAATTATTTCAACTCTCTTTAAATTTATACCATTTACAGTTACTCTTTGCATGAAATAAGGTTTATTATTCTGAGAATCAGCGTTTAAATACCATTTGCGTGTTAAAAACATGGTTTATTTTTGGCATTTTGGTCCTCAAAGCTCAATATATCTTTGTAGCATTGGGCCTCAGATTAATATTTCACTGTTAAATGCCTCCATGTGCACCGCACATGCTATTTTTAATTACAAAATGGTCCAAAACTTTAGACATTATTTCAATCAACTCCAAAAGTTCGAAAATATACATTTTAGTTCTAAATTTAATTAAATTTAAATTTATTGAATTAATTTGATACTAATTAGGGATTTTGGCGCAAATAGTTCCAAAAGCTAGTCGTATTCTTGATTTAGTAGAATAATAAAGGTAGCCTTGAAATAATTAAAAAAAAAACTTTGGTGCTCAAATGGTAAATGAATGAATTTCTTGTACCCTAAATCGATTTTCTTTATTTTGTCCTTTTGTGCAGGGATATTTTGGTCAAAATTATTAGAAAAAATTACACAAATGGTCCTCACCTTTGCGGGTTATTAAAATCAGGTCCTAAAGTTTTTAATTTTGTTGCATTAGTCCAAATTTTAATTAAATTATATAATTTTATATTTTACCTTTTTAAGTAGAATCTGAATTTGGTCCACAAATAATTTTATCGAATTAATTTGACACTAATTAGATAATTTTACGAAAATCTTCAACGTAATAACATTTATTTATGTTTTCTTTTGCATTAGATATGCATATATTTTGATTTTAATCAATCGTTACTTGATAAATATAATTATTGTATCTTCTTAAAATTTTAGTATCGTGTCTTCTTGTAAAAATAAAATAAAATACATACGTGCACATTTTGATTTCGAAAAACAAATATAAATGAATTGTTGTACCTAAATAAAATTTTATTAGAAATATATCTATGTAAGAAAAATATACTGGATACAAACAATTAATTATATTTGTTTAGGTACAACAATTCATTTATATTTGTTTTTGGAAATCAAAATGTGCACGTATGTATTTTATTTTATTTTTACAGTAGTACACGTATACTAAAATTTTAAGAAGATACAATAATTATATTTACTGTTAACGATTGATTAAAATCAAAATATACACATATCTAATGCAAAAGAAAACATAAATAAATGTTATTACGTTGAAGATTTTCGGTAAAATTATCTAATTAGTGTCAAATTAATTCGATAAAATTATTTGTGGACCAAATTCGCATCTACGAAAAAGGTAAAATATAAAATTATATAATTTAATTAAAATTTGGACTAATGCAACAAAATTAAAAACTTTAGGACCTGATTTTAATAACCCGCAAAGGTGAGGACCATTTGTGTAATTTTTTCTAATAATTTTGACCAAAATATCACTCGCACAAAAGCGACAAAATAAAGAAAATCGATTTAAAGGAAGAAAGTCATCCATCTTGACCATTCTTATGCACCAAAATTTTTTTTAATTCATCTACGCTTACCTTTATTATTTGGACTAAATCAATGAATACTGCTAATTTTTGACTATTTATACCAAAATCCCTACTTAAATAATTTTTATCAAAAATTTTCAACATAATAATATTTATTTGTATTAATATAATATCACAAATATCTAAAATTTTCTTTAACACTAGAGATTCGTAAATTTTGATTTTAACCAACAATTAATAATAAATATAAACAAAATTTTATTATGAATATATTATTGTAAAAAAATATATCAAATGCAAAGAATTAACCAAATCAAACAAAAAAATACAAAAAAGGAAAGAATTCAAAAAAAAAAATAGCATTAAAGACACACATTTTGAATTTAAATAGCAATTAATAATAAATGTAATTATAATATCTACATAAAATTTTATATTCGGAATATATTACAATAACAAATATACTAAATAAAAAGAATTAATCAAAAAATTAAAAAATTAAAAAACAAAAAACCCAAAAACGAATTTATTTTTCATTACAGCCAAATTTAGGTATCTTCATTTCATTCCAAACACGGATAAAATTGCCAAGGCGCACAGATAAAATTGCCATGAACGCTTGCTAAAAGCTAGACGTTCAGAAAGTACTCATTCCAAGGGAAACCTTCTTTACAAGTAAAATAGAAGGGTAATCTGCGCCCCCACGGGCAGTGGTGCAACGGTAAAACAAGAGGCTTTCAAGCGGAGCATCGGGGGTTCGAAACTCAATGGAGGCATGAGGACTGGTGTTACCTCGGCCACTCCTCTGGGGTCCCGCACCCTGGCCCTCCAGGGGGTCAGACAGTAAAACATGGGCCCACACCGAATGTCCGGGCCAAGTGTGTATAGGCTGTATCCACATCCGAATTTACCGGGAGGGCGAACCAGGGGGGGAAAGCCGCTCTCTCCCAGGATTAGTCAGATTCGAATGCCTCGGCTGGACACCTGGGTTATCAAAATAAAAAATAAAAAAATAGAAGGGTAATCTGGTGTTTAATACCAAAAAAGACGTATCCAAACAACCACGCAAACATTCTACCGCCGTAGTATTAAGCCAAAAACTAAGAGATCAAACAACCCTCAATCGACCGGTAGCTGCATACGACACTTCCAGAATTTTCTTGCTTCCAAACTCGGTTAAGTGTCTGCCATTAAATGCCTGCATATTATCAATTAACAAAATAACACTATTAGCTTTACAGTCACTTGAGAGTATACACTTAATACTGGATTTTATTTAGAAAATCACCTGGTAGAAAGAGCTCACAAACAAAGGACCGCGCAACCCGATAAAAGCATAACCAAAATTCCAACCTCTCTACATTCAAAACAAGAACGTGAGCTTCATTTATGTTTAATATATCATAAAAATGTTTAGTTATTTTACCTCATTTGTTGGCATGTGAAACGACTCATATTTTCCAGCATGGCTCTCGTCCACAAGAGAAAGAACCTTCTCCTCAGAATACCTAAATATGAACATTAACGCATAATAAGTGAGAAAAACCACAATGACCATGAGAGCCAAGCATATAATTATACTCCAGAGTCGATTCCTAGTGGCAAACTTCAGTGAGCACAAAAAATAAACATGACTAAAAGCACATGCAGATTGAACACCTCCCATCAACTGAGCCTCAAATCAATTCCTTCAATTCCAAAGAAACAAGAGCTTTAAACCAATTTTTTCCACAAAATACACAGAAGTACCATTTGTCGAACAAAATAATAACAATCCCATAATCTAATAATATAAAATATAAAATTAAAAAAAAAAAAAAGAAAAAAGAAAAAAAGAAGCAGCAGTAGCAGCATTACCGCAACGGTATGTTCTTAGCTTTAAAACCAATTTTTTCCACAAAATACACAGAAGTACCATTGACCGAACAAAATAATAACAGTCCCATAATCTAATAATATAAAATATAGAATTAAAAAAAAAAAAAAAAAAAGCAGCAGCATTACTGCAACGCTATGTTCTTCAACATTACATTCCTACAAACATCATCACCTCTATCAATTTTGGCCAAATCAATCCTGTACCTATCTGCATTAATCGAATTGGGTTTCTGGCGGGCTCAGACCGTGCGGCGCCTAGTATCCATCGTTTATGCAATGCAGATAGGTACAGGATTGATTTGGCCAAAATTGATAAAGGTGATGATGTTTGTAGGAATGTAATGTTGAAGAACATACCGTTGCGGTAATGCTGCTGCTGCTTCTTTTTTTCTTTTTTCTTTTTTTTATTCTATATTTTATATTATTAGATTATGGGACTGTTATTATTTTGTTCGGTAAATGGTACTTCTGTGTATTTTGTGGAAAAAAATTGGTTTAAAGCTCTTGTTTATGCGACGCCTATGGTATGGATAGGATACGACCTCCAGATTTCGCACATACACTTCTATCCTCAGCTTGTATCAAAGGCAACCTTATCATGCAGCTTCCTTATGGCATCTTCAGCAGCTAATAAGTCCGAAAAATCTGAGTTTGTGGCGCAAATCAGGTGCAAAAAGATCTGCCATACAAAATTTCAAATATCACAAATAAAAACAAATTATATTAACATATAAAATAAAAACTAACTATTAACATGAATAAAAACAGATTCTCAGTAATGAAATGAAGATTGCCTGCTTAATCGATCCAAATTGACAAAATAGTCTATGGCACTTCAATAGTGCAACGTCCAATGAATCAAAAAATATTAGAGTTGCTGCAAACAATTCTTCATCCGACTGTAGAAGAAAATTATTAGTTTGTATGACAAAATTAAAGAACTTTGTATAGGGATATTAACAACCTGAGCAAAATAATACATCTCCAAAAGACCATCTTTGAATGGCTGATTTTGCAGAGAAGTCATTGCGCGTTGGGCAACAATATCATCTAAGAATGAGACTCTCAAAACACTGCTGGCAATATCAGTGCCTTGGAATGGCACATACAGATCAACAGCTGGGAACACAGCACGCACCCTGGCTGCGTTCTAACAACACAGGAGGAGCAATTACACTAATGGCCGAAGAGAAATTACACTCACGAAATGATCAAGAAAAAACTAACCAAACGATACCTCAAACAACGCGAAATACTCTGCATCATCCACATCAATCAATTTCTTCAACACCAACAAAGTTTTGGATGGAGTCTCAACTACATGCCCACAAGCATTTTGTGTAAACAAGTCATGATTTTCAAGCAAATCAGATGATGATGGTGCATCCCCAATATTCTGACCCTAAACCAGAGATGACAGAGCAAAAAGGAATATAATATATCCACAAATTATCGAAACACATAACAAATTCTCATGTCACATAATTCATGCAAAAAGGGGCAAAATGTTACTTGAAATACACAGAAAAATGACGCCTAGGAAAGTTTTGCAACGAGGGAAGGTTCTCAAATGCTTTTGATAATTCATTTACTCCGAAGGTAGATGAATGCCCATCATTTTGACGCTAAACCAGATAAATGAATCAGCAAACATCATGCATATATTATCATTTACATTCATCAGAAAATTTACAAACAGTCTGCGAAAGTGAACCAAAGTAACATGAATCAGCAAAAACATAGTAGATGAATGCCCATTGTTTTGACCCTAAACCAGATAAATGAACCAACAAACATCATGCATATGTTATGATTTACATTCATGACACAGAAAATTTACAAATAGTCTGAGAAAGGAAACCAAAGTACTAGAAAATCACAACGAAAAAAAAAAAACACAGATAACACAGAAATAAATTTTCTAAAGCACATGAGATTCAGATGATAAACTATTAATCAGATGGAATGTATTGCGTAACAAAAAAGTACAACCAGCAGAGTTACACAGAAGAACTTTTAAACAAAAATACCTCAGAGGCTTTTGCAACCGCAGAGAAATCTCTGGAGACCTGCTTCCCAACCACTTCTGATAGCTCTTTCTGTGTCATGAATGTAAATGATAATATATGCATGATGTTTGCTGATTCATTTATCTGGTTTAGGGTCAAAACAATGGGAATTCATCTATTGTATTTTTGCTAATTCTTGTTTGTGTTATTGTGGGAACGATGATTTTCTTTCTCGATCTAAAGGAAAAGAGCTATCAGAAGTGGTTGGGAAGCAGGTCTCCAGAGATTTCTCTGTCGTTGCTAACGCCTCCGAGATTTTTTTCCTAAAGTTCTTCTGTGTAACTCCATTAGTTATACTTTTTTGTTGCGCAATACATTCCATCTCATTAATAGTTTATCGTTTGTCCTCTGAATCTCGTGTGCTCTGGAAAATTTATTTATGTGTTATCTGTGGTTTTTTTTTTAATCATCTCGATTTCTTAGGACTTTGGTTCTCTTTCGCGGACTATTTGTAATTTCTGTGTCATGAATGTAAATCATAATATATGCATAATGTTTGCTGATTCATTTCTGTAATTCAGGGTCATAACAATGGGCATTCATCTACTGTGTTTTTGCTGATTTATATTTATGTGTTAGTGTGGGAATGATGATTTTCCATCTACAAAGATAACACAAATAAATTTTCCAAAGCACACGAAATTCAGAGGACAAACAATAAATTATTAATCAGATAGAATGTATTGCACAACAAAAAAGTATAACCAGCGGAGTTACACAGAAGAACTTTTAAAAAAAATATCCCTGTGGCATCTATAACCACAGAGAAATCTCTAGAGACCTACTTCCCAACCACTTCTAATAGCTCTTTTCCTTCAGATCGAGATGGAAAATTAACGTTCCCACACTAACACTAACACAAAAACATGAATCATCAAAAATATGGTAGATGAATGCCCATTGTTTTGACGCTAAACCAGATAAATGAATCAGCAAACATCATGTATATATTATCATTTATATTCATGACACACAAAATTTACAAATAGTTTGCGAAAGTGAACCAAAATACTAAGAAATCACACTTGAAAAAAAAATACTCAGATAACACAAAAATAAATTTTCCAAAGCACACGAGATTCAGAGGATAAACAATAAACTATTAATCAGATAGAATGTATTAAGCAACAAAAATGTACAACAGCAGAGTTACATAGAACTTTTAAACAAAAATACCCCAGAGGCATTTCCAACCACAGAGAAATCTCTGGAGACCTGCTTCCCAACCACTTCTGATAGCTCTTTTCCTTTAAACCGAGATGGAAAATCATTGTTGCCATATTAACTCATAAACATGAATCAGAAAAAACACAAAAGATGAATGCCCATTGTTTTGAACCTAAACCAAATAAATGAACCGCCATACATATACTATAATTTACATCCATGACACAGAAAATTTACAAATAGTTTGCGAAAGTGAACCAAAGTACTAAGACATCACAATGAAAAAAAGATACACGGATAACACGGAAACAAATTTTCCAAAGCACACGAGATTCAGAGGATAATCAATGAACTATTAATCAGATGGAACGTATTGCGCAACAAAAAAGTACAACCAGCAGAGTTACACGGAAGAACTTTTAAACAAAAATACCTTAGAGGCGTTTACAACCACACAAAAATCTCTGGAGACCAGCTTCCCAACCACTTCTGATAGTTCTTTTCCAACCACTTCTGATAGTTCTTTTCCTTTAGATCAAGATGGAAAGTCATTGTTCCGACCCTAACACATAAACATGAATCAGCACAGACATAGTTGAAAACCCTAAACCGCCAAAAAATGTAAACAAAAGTGCTAATAAGAAATCAGAAAGAAAAACTACATCAAAACTAGAAGAAAAATTCGAAACTATTCAAATTGATGTGGCGTTTCACAAGTAAATTATCAAACTGATGTGGCGTTTAGTAAATTATCATTCCGCCAAGAGGTACGAGAATAAATAATTACCTGCAGGTCTGGAGGATTATCCTCAGAAAAATCCTGTTAGAAACATTTAAAAAATAAGTTATTCTAACCAGAAACATATCAAATCAAGGATTTAAATTGAGCGAGTCAAGTACCATTGAAAGGAGTGAACTCTGAAAATCGATCAATTGAAAAAAAAAAATGCCGTACAGAGAGTAGAGAGAGCAGAAGGAAGAAGAATGATAATGAATAGGGTGGGGCTAAATGCACCCCCGTCCCTTTACTAAATACACCCATTAATCCCCATATCCCCATTTCAAAGGGGCGAACATGCCAAAAAAATTTAAAAAAAAAATTTATTTATTGAAATTTAAAGTTTTTTTTAATAATTATATTTAACAATTTACCGGATACAATTACTGCATTATCCAAAAAATTTCGAAATTCATTATCATTAAAGTGGTTGTTAAAAACTTAAAAGAAATTTCAAAATTACTCGTGAATGGTTTAAAAATTTTGAATTTCTTAATGATTATATTTAACACTAATAGGATAAAATCAATTACTATATCATTAAAAAGATTTCCAAATTAATCGTCAAAATGGTTGTAAAAAACTTAAAAATAAATTTCAAAATTATTCATGAAAGTGGTTGTAAAAAATTTGAACAAAAAATCTAGGAAAAATCAGATAACAATTACTCTTTTTTTTAATTTTCTTTTTGTGTTCGCTGCGAACACAGCGAACACGGCGAACAGGCCAGCGAACACAAAAAACAAAAACAATTGGGCCGGTGCAATTAGTAACGGTAAAATAGGTTTTTTCTCTTTTTTTTTTCCCTTTTCTTTCATGGGTGCACCCAGCAAAACGCTGGGTGCATTTAGACCCACCCGAATGAATATTTGAAATTGCAGAAGAGTAAGTATGTTAATAATAAAGTGGGGGAAAAGCAATAGAGGGTACGGATGGTAATATAAGAGAGAGTTTCAATTTTCAAATTGTATTGTGCTAGCAAATTGGGGGGAAACGAGAGCTTAGGGAACGCTGGGTAATGAGTGGGGGGAAACGAGAGTTGAGGGAACGTTGGGCAATCGGTGAAAAATCTCGAATTTCAAATTGTACACTTGAAGAATGTTAGTTTGAAGGATGTTAGTAAGCTTGAGGAATTATTACTTGATTTTCTCTGTAAAGAAAGAGGCGAATGATTATTTGATTTTCTCTGTAAAGAAAGAGGCGAATGATTATTATTAAGGATTTGGCTTTTGGGGGGGGGGGGGGGGGCGGAGGAGAAAGAAAAAGAAAGCAAATGTAAAGAAAAATAATATAAGGACATTTGAAGAAATTCTTACTTCGACTTCATGGGACGAACAAGCTAAGAAACCCCAGAAAACAAAGCCAAAGCTGTAGATCTCAGCCGGAATCGACGACGCTGGGAACAAATAAATCACAGTATACACAGTGCTTCGGCTCCACTGTGTTTTCGCAATTATATAAGCTAAACATCAGCATTTCCCCCAGGCGACCAAAGACTAGAACGGCTAGCCAAGAACGTGAAACAAGAACCGGGTAAGTGAAGGGAGAAGATTGAAGTAAGGTAAGTAGAGTGAAGCGGAAGGGCAGAGACAAAGCGAGACCATTTATAACCTGAAAACCCTATTCCTTCTGGAATTTTTCATTAGTTTCGGGCTTCCCGCCCCACCCCCCCCGCCCCCACCCCGAAAAAGGGCTTCGAGTACCCAATCTTTAATGAATTCACACATGAAGTCCCCAAATTCCAGAAAATAATTTTTTATCATCCTACCAACGCGTCGCGCATCCCGATGGCAACAGCTCGAATTCGCGTCAAGTTATTCCTGATCCGGCCCCAGCCCTGGTGATTTCGTAAGGGTGTGTTTGATTGTAAACCCGGAAAATTGTTAGAAGGAAAATATTTTTCGAGTAAATGAATTCCGGAAAAAGATTTTTCAGGGAAATGGTAGCTGTAGGTGTTTGATTATGTTAATTTGAAAGTTGGAAAATGATGTTATTTTCCTTATTTTTGAGTTTTTTTTAATGAAATTTGATCATTTTCCTTATATTTATGGTTAAATTAAATTTTTCATTAAAAAAAAAGAAAAAAAATCAAACTTTTCCCGGAAAAAAAAAATCACCTCCCCCAAGGAAAAAAAAGGAAAAGTGCGGATTTCGAGAAAAGCTGAAAAATGTTTTCCTGGAAAAAAAACCAATCAAACACCCGAAGCTGGAAAAAAAAGTTGGAAAACTCGTTTTCTAGGAAAACTTTTGTGCAATCAAACACACCCTAAATTCAAGGCAAGTCAGGTCGGAATAATGTGCTTTTATTCATATTTTTTACTTTTTTAAAATTATTTTTTAATTGAAACGAATTGAGTTAGGTCAGGTCAAGGCCGACTCGCCCAGAAAATTGGTCTAATCAACAAACTACATTTACATATCTTGTGAAACCTATATATACTACATAAATATTCAGCAACATATTTTCAAAAATCTAATTCTATTATTTTAAAATAGAATTGGTTTTAACAAGCGCAAAAAATAAAATAATTTCTCCCTACTTTGGGAACAAAATGTTGGCAGGGACCCTTTTATCTTTCATTTCCTGGCAACAATTAGCGAACCAACAGCAAAGTGTGAATCTTTTCTTTTTCTACCGGGAATGATTGTCAAAATTCGACATTTAAGGTCAAATTAGGGGAGATGGCAAATTAACCCGACCCGATTCAACCTCGACCCGGTTCCATGGGGTTGCACTCGAGGCGGGGCAGGTCAACTTGCACCCTAATTCGGGTCGCGGGCCAAGGTGAGTCGACCTTTATCAAACTTAACCCGACTGGTTTAAATGAAAATATAATTTTAAAACAAGTAAAAATATGAAATAATGGTAAAAAAATATGGAAATGAATTTTTTAAAAAAAGAATACATTACGGGTCGCTAAATTGTGAAAGACATTGCCCCCGATCTAACCTAAATTTTGGCGTTTCATAGGGCCCAGGCAGGTCGAAAACGACCCGATATGTTATTAGCCCTAGGCAAGGACAGAGGGGAGGGGGTCATAGGGGGTCACATGACCCCTAAGTTTTTTGATTTTTTTTAAAATTATTTTTCATTTTTTTATTATGTGAATTATCGATTTTCAAATAAAATTTTTATTATTTGGGAATGGCAAAAGAGAATTTGTTTAGTCTATTTAATGATGATTGGTATTTTGTTAATTTAGTTTATTTGCTTACTCTTACTCTAAATATATCTATAAATCTATAACTTCACTTTAAATTTTGAAACTTATATCCGTCAATTTTCGGTTAATGTAGAATTAGAATATGTTTGGTAAAACTTTTGAAGAAAATGAGCATCAAATAAGCTCTTCAAGTGTATAATATTCAATCAAAATCATTAATATTAATTTTGTATCCCACATAGCTTTTCATTATTATAAAAAAAAACTTATTGTTCACTGTTTAAATTAAATATTAACTCAAATACATGTTAAATTTCTTACTTTTTTTGTAATATTTTATCAGCCCACCCCTATTAAAAAAAATTTCCCTACGGGAGCTAATACTTGTACCCCTCAACTCTTAACCTTTGGCTCCATCCTTGGCCCTAGGGATGGCCAACTAGGTAGGTGGGATGGGAAAAGATTTTTTTTTTTACTATGTTTAATTTTTCTAATTCTTTTTGTGGTATTTGAGAAGTGGGGATATAAAGGTCATTTTATTGGGGTAGGTACCCAATTGATTAAAAATTGAAAGATTGGGGATCATATGTGAAATTTACCCCATTTTTTATAAATCAAAATAAAAGTATTTTTAACATATTTGATTTCCTTGGTTACAATTTTCGGGAAAAAATTTTTATTACTATTCAATTTAGGCCTTATTATTTTCATGAGTTTGCGTATTTCCGTGCAATTTACACATATTTTCAATCACACACATATTTTCTAATATAGTACTAACCGCATATTTTATACGAAAATACGCGAATCCTTCAAAAGAACAAGGCCTTATTATTTTTCTCATTATCTGTTTTATCTTCAACTTACCTAAATTAACTTGTCAACCCCAATCAATCTATATATATATAATACCAGAGTATTTCACCATATTTTTTAATTCATTTTTTTAATATTTTCCCGCCTAAAACCAAGGTTTTTTTTGTCGTTTTATTTTTTCTTTTTTAATATTTCTATTACCAAAATAAAAAAAAATAAATCTCCTAAAATTCTACACATCCAAATCTCCTAAATTAATAGAGTTTCCATATTTAATGAGATTTCTACCACTTACTTTACCAATCCCATGCTATGTAAATATTCTCTCTCTCTCTTTTTCCATTTTCTAAAAATAAATTTAAATTAAAAAATAAAATCATTACTTCATTTTATTTGGCTCGAGGAGAGTGTTAAAATAAGTATAGTATCAATATATAAATTTTTATTTTTTAAAATTTAACGCAAATATATAAAATTAGTGTCTACCATAAATACAAATTGATATGAACATAAATTAACAAGATAAAAAAATTTGAATATATATATATATATATATATATATATAAGCAGTCTTAATTTTTTCCTATATGAACACATTATTTTCCCTAATTTTTAGTCACTTTTCTATTCCACATCATCCAATTTTCCCGCCTATCAAATCTACCTAATACATGTGTATATATATATATATATATATATATATATATATATATAAAATATAATATCATAAGCCTTTTTTCTTATTAACTGTTCCTACTCAAAAAATTATCCTTATCCGTATTTCCTTATTTGTTTAATGGAATAAGATCTTATTTAATTTAATTTCATCATTTCCTTATTCAAGTTATTCAATAAATTTTTTCCTTGGATTATATAACATAATTATGCTACTACATACGATTTGATTAATCGTACTTAATTATTGTAAGATTGTATATCAATTATAAGAAGATTCAAATTATTACAATACTAGGATTTTTTTAGTTATAAAGAAATATTTCTCTTGATAGTATCTTATATCATGACAATCAGCAAGAGCCAAAGAAGTATTTTTATTTAACGAAAATTTATTAAATACACCTTGTGTTTATAGTGTGTTTACAATTTGCCTAACATGTTTTACGACATTATATTTTATACATCACATTTCATTAAGTCTTAACAAAACACATCCTATGTTGAACAAAAATTGGAAAAATATTTTAAAAATTACTTATTAAGATGAAATTACTCAATTAAGTGCAATGATTCCATCAAGTATGTTGGTGGGAAATATTTGTTTTCACAAATGTCGTGAGAAATTATAATTGCAATATTTTTTATTTGTTCTTGACTTTATTATTACAATTAATTATGCACATGATGCTTATATTAATTGAGTTGTATTAACTAAATTGGGACACTCTAGAAAAATTAATTTAATGGTCTAATTTTAGTGATAAGTAAATAAATATTTCAATTGCATATTTAATGAATAAATATTAAATAAGTTGACATATAAATAAATACCTAAATTATTTGTTACATAAATTATGCATTTAATAAATAATTGACTATCGACTCATTCAACGATTGAAATTATGCAACTCAATCAGAATTTCTCAATTGTCTCTAGACTATATTATATATCTATTTAGGATTTTATTTTTTAAATAAATATTAAGAATTCCAACTACTTTAAATTATTTATTTTATATCAATTTTTATTTGTTTAGATTTTATTCAATTTTTAAGATCATCGAGTAAGTTGTCTTTTTTAATATTAATCTATATATTTCAATTTATTTATCTTATCCAAATTAATTTAAATTTGATTATAGCATTAAATATGGTAAAAAATATTATTAAATATCTATGATTTTTTTATCGACTACATTAAGAAACCTATATAATTTAAATTATTTAAAATAAACATCTAAATTGATAAGTTAAAAAAAAATATTAATATGTAGAATATATTAAATTGGTGAGTTTATGCCGCATATGTTAATATATGCATTTACTATGTTTAGAAGGTGTTTATTGAAATAGATGCAATTAATACATATTAAAAAGTACAAATAAAAGTCTCTGATTAAACAATCATGATGGGGCATGGACGGGGATGAGAATTTTTTAGTAGGATGGGGAAGGGGAATGAGTGTAACGCCCAGCTAAAATCTCGTCACGATTTTATATGATTTCGTATGTTTATCGTTTGTGTTTTTGGGAATGGGTCGTGGTGATGTGAATATGTCGTGAGATGGTGTTGATGGATATGGCATGTTTAGGATGTGTTTTGGGTTGCCCCATGTAAGTTGAAACTAGGTATGGTCGCCAAGAATGAGCCGGAAGAGAAATGCAGAAAAACTGGGATTTACGGCCGTAATTTTGGTATTTACGGCCGTAAATGTGGTAGTTACGGCCGTAAGTCTTATGGTTACGGCCGTAAGTCAAGAATGAAGGTTAAAGGGTTGATCCTCTATTTGGTCGCGTGGGAAAGCCTGATCGCGTGTGTCTTAGAGTTCTGGCCAGTAATTTAATGAGTTACGGTAGTAATTTTGGAATTCTGGTCGTAACATGGATATTTACTAGTAATTTTAAGTCGGCGGATATGGATTTTTGGTCAAAAAGTCACTTTTCTTGATGGTTACCCTCATTTTCGAGCCAAGCATACATCTAAGACATTTTGAAGGTCCTCCATCTCTAGAAATCCATCCACATATCATACTTGAATCAAGTGTTGATATAGAAGATCAATCAAGTCCTTAAGGAGCAAGGTGAAGAAGCAAGCAAGTCCATCATCTACCTAGTTTTCCTTGGTGGTCCTATCTTTCTAAGGTGGGTAGTAGAGCACTTAAAAAAGTGTTTTGAGGTAAGATCATGCCCTAGTATTGGTTGGTTTGCAATAAATAGGTAAAGAGGCAAGTGGTAAGTTAGGATTAATGATGTTGATGCTTTGGTTGAGTAGATATGACTATAGGGTTGGTATAGCATATAGATACTCAATTTGGGGGTTTGTAGAATCTTGATGTTTATGGACCCATTTTATGTTAATATGCATATGATATTACATGTGTTTATTTATGTGTATACATTGAAGCATGGTCATGCATGAAAAAACGAAGAACAGGGTTGCCAACCAAATGTTTATATAATGTTCGTCTCACAAAGGTCTGAGACAATTGGCCCAAATGGAGGTCCCACAAAGGATTGGGGTCTGGCCAATTAAAGTATGAATGTACGTAACGGCGCCAATATAAACATATGGTTCGCAACGGGCCCATGGTTACGAATATGTCATGCATTGCATATGATTGTGCTCCCCATTGGGCCCTCGTGGCTCACGATGTGTTATGTTACGTGATAGGTGACCAGAGCCGAGACCGTGGACTTGGGGACGGAGGGGAATCCTCGAGGACGTGACGTGGAGGGGAAACCAAAGGAAGCTCCTGATCCTGTATAGGCCGCTTTTGCATGTGTCCAATGGCCATGATTTAATATATTTTGCTTATGTTTTGATGTAAATGTGTAAAATAAGTACTCATGAGCTTGGACAAAGGAAAGGTTTTGTAACGCTGTTTAGCTTCCGTTGCTTATCGTTATGGTTATATACGTATGTTTTAAGAGCGGGCGTTACAGGATGGTATCAGAGCCGGCTTCCTTTTCGTTCCCCACACATTTGAGGACTCCCCTCGCCTCTCCAGGTTATGGTTGGTAATGTGTTTTATGTGTGCATACTTTATTGTTATGATATGCTATGTTATGATGCTCTGTGTCCTATACGAAGGAGATGAGTAGGGTGATGTGAGTTGAGATGTTTCCTTGTTGTAATGGATAGATGGCTGATGATCAGGCACTAGTTATTGAAAGGTTGACTCGGTTGGTAGAACAACAGTCCCAAATGATGCAGCAGATGATGACGAACGCGAGTGGGAATCATAATGCTAATGGAAGCAATCCCGTGAGTGCTTCGGGTGTTGAGAAGACCGAGAAGATAGGGATAAGGAGTTTTCATCCGATCGGTTCCGTCTGCCTAAATCCGCCTATCTTTGAGGATCACGAAAGATCCGATTGACGAGAATTGGCTTGATGATAGAGCGGATGTTTGAGTATGCCCACATTCCCGAAGTCGGGAGCTTGGTGAATTGTGCGACCTTTATGCTCCGAGGCTCAGCGGGTTTTTGGTGGGATACCGTGAGACAAGAAGAGGAAGTTGCGGTTACGGCATGGACGGATTTTTGTACTAGGTTTCGGACCAAGTATTTCTCGGATGCGGCTCAAAATGAGAAGTTGAATGAGTTCATCCAAATTCAGCAGGGTGCTATGTCGGTGAGTGAGTATAGTAAGAAGTTTGATGAGCTCGCCCGATTTGCAACGCATATGGTGAATACCCCGGCTCGCAAAGTTGCTCGGTTTATTATGGGCTTGAAGCCGGAGTTAGCTCGAGATGTACAGTTGGCCAGTATGGCGACTACGAGCTACACTGAGGTGATAGAGCGGGCATATGTCGCGGAACGAGCCGAAGCAAGAATTGCTCAAGCTCGTCAAGCCGCTAGCCAATCGGTTCCATTTTCGCAACCGGCTCAAGGACAATCCTTTTCTTCCCAAGGTTCATCTACGAGCGGTCGAGGACGAGGTTCTAATTATAGGGGTCGTGGGAGGAATAATAAGAGGCCGGCGGGTAACGCTCCCCCCTCCCGACCACCGGCTAAGAAGAGGACAAGTTCTTCTCCCACGCCAACGTGCCAGACATGTGGAAAGCCTCATGGGGGACCGTGCTACTACGGCACCAATCGATGTTATAACTGTGGTAAAGAGGGACACATGAGTAGAGCTTGTCCGGAGGCGAGGAATCAAGCGCCTCAACAACTCCCTCCACCGAGACAATCCGGACGCGTGTTTGCGTTGGTGCAACCCGAGGTGCCCGAGAAGGTTGATGTTATTGCAGGTATTGTTTATGTTTATGCATTACCTGCTTATGCCTTGTTTGACTCCGGAGCTACACACTCTTTTATATCATTATCCTATGCCCTACGAATGGATATGGTCCCGAAGCTATTGTGGTGCACTTTTGATGTTATTTTACCCTCGGGACGGAACCAGTGCGTCGTGAGTTATTTCCTTAATGTCCCTATACGGGTTCAGGAGAATGAGACATCCATTGATTTACTAGCTTTGGAACTTCGAGATTTTGATGTGATTCTCGGGATGGATTGGTTAGTTCAGCATAGGGTTATGTTAGATTGCCCTAACCGTGCTTTGAGGTTTCCGGATGGTGAACCGATTATGTTTCCAAAGCTAGAGCGCTCCAAACGGGTTATGATTTCGGCTATGAGGGCCGAGAGATTGATTAGTCAAGGATGCCAAGCTTACGTAGTCACTTTGTATAGTGCAAAGATGGGGATACCCGTGTCGCCAGCTGCAGTCCCGGTTGTATGTGAATTCTTAGATGTGTTTCCGGAAGATTTATCGGGTTTGCCTCCGCCGGAGATTGAATTTGTTATTGAGGTTGTTCCTGCACGTCGCCCATTTCTAAAGCTCCCACCGTATGGCTCCTCGGAACTTAAAGAGCTTAGAATCCAATTGAATGAGTTGTTGGAAAAGGGCTTCATTCGACTAAGTACTTCGCCATGGGGTGCGCCGGTGTTATTTGTGAAGAAGAAAGATGGATCCATGAGGCTATGTATTGATTATCGAGAACTTAATAAAGCTACGGTGAAGAATAAGTATCCATTACCCCGCATTGATGAATTACTAGATCAACTCCGAGGCTCGGCAATTTATTCGAAGATTGACCTTCGTTCCGGATATCATCAGTTAAGAATTAATGATGAAGATGTGATGAAGTCGGCCTTTAGCACCCGGTATGGCCACTTCGAATTTTTGGTTATGCCTTTCGGACTTACGAATGCTCCAACCGCTTTTATGGACTTGATGAATCGAGTTTTCAAGCCCTATCTCGACAAGTTCGTTATTGTTTTTATCGACGATATTCTTATCTACTCTAAATCCGGGAGGAACACGAGAATCATCTCGCATTGTCTTGCAAACTCTTGAGATGAGAAGTTGTATGCAAAGTTCTCGAAATGTGAGTTTTGGACGAAACAAGTGGTGTTTCTAGGACATGTGGTGACGGAGGATGGTATTTCCGTTGATCCTAGTAAAGTGGAGGCCGTCTTGAAGTGGTCTCAACCGACGACGCCATACGAAATACAGTTTTGTAGGTTTGGTGGGTATTAAGCGTTTTGTCAAGGATTTTGCCAAGCTTGCTTCTCCATTGACACGGTTGATAAGGAAGCGTGCCTTTCCGATGGGCCAGGCGAGTGTGAGCGGAGTTTTCAAGAGTTGAAGACTTCGCCTCACCACAGCTCCTATTTTGGCAATCCGGACGACTCAAGTGTTTCGCCATTTATAGTGATGCGTCTCAACAAGGACTTGGGTGTGTTTTGATGCAAAATGATAAAGTGATAGCCTATGCCTCCCGCCAACTGAAGAGTTATGAGGAGAAGTATCCAACACATGATTTGGAGTTAGCCGCGATCGTATTTGCTTTGAAAATTTGGCGCCACTATCTTTACGGGGTTCAATGTGAAATTTTTACGGATCACAAAAGTTTAAAGTATTTCTTCACTCAAAAGGAGCTCAACATGAGACAAAGACGATGGTTGGAGCTCGTGAAGGATTATGATTGTTCGATCCATTATCACCCCGGTAAAGCAAACGTAGTAGCGGATGCTTTAAGTAGGAAGTCGCCGAAACAAAGATCCCGTAAGTTGCAACATGAAATGGAGAAGTTGGATCTTGAGGTGTTAGACCCGGACGAAGCCCGACTCATGGCTATGTCAATCCGGTCGACGCTTATAGATCGTATCAAGGAGGCGCAAAAAACGGATGACTGGGCTACTAAAACGAAGAAGAAGCTTCAGGAGAAGCCAAGTCCGGACTTTCAAGTTCAACAAGGGATTCTTAAATATAAGAACAGATATTACGTTCCGGCTACAGAGGAGTTGAGGCAAGAGATTTGTCTCGAGGCTCATATGACCCCCTATACTCTCCATCCAGGCTCGACTAAGATGTATCGGGACATTAAGGTATTATATTGGTGGCCAGGCATGAAGCGGAGTGTAGCGGAGTTTGTAGCAGATGCTTGTGCATCAACAAGTCAAGCGAGAACACCAGGCCGGTGGACTATTACAACCACTCCCGATTCCAGTGGAAATGGGATGATGTTACCATGGACTTTGTAAGCGGGTTCACGAGAACGCAGTAAGGGAGCCGATGCTATTTGGGTGGTAGTCGACCGACTCACCAAGTCTGCCCATTTTCTCTCGATCAAGATGACATATCGAATGGAGCAATTGGCTCAACTGTATATTCAGGAGATTGTTCGATTACATGGGGTCCCAGTTACAATCACCTCTGATCGAGATCCGAGATATCTATCACATTTCTGGAAGGAATTACATATAACCTTGGGAACGAAACTTCAATTGATGCGGCGTTTCATCCTCAAACGGATGGACAAACGGAACGAACAATCCAAACGCTCGAAGATATGTTGAGAGCTTGTGTGTTAGAGTTTCCCCAAAGTTGGGACCGTTACCTACCGTTAGTTGAGTTCGCCTATAACAATAGCTATCATTCCTCAGTTGGAATGCCTCCCTACGAAGCTCTTTACGGTAGAAGGTGTAGATCCCCTCTTCATTGGGATGATGTGGGAGAAATGAGATTGATGCGAACGGAAATGATACAAGACATGCTGTCAGCAGTGGAAAAGATTAAGCAACGGATGAGAATAGCTCAAAATCGACAGAAAAGTTATGCTGATAATCGACGTCGGCCACTAGAGTTCGAGATTGGCGACAAAGTGTTCGTTCGTATCTCGCCAATTAAGAGACTCTTTCGGTTTGGAAAGCGTGGCAAGTTGACCCCAAGGTATATTGGTCCCTACGAAATCCTTGAACGAATTGGAGAAGTAGCCTATATGTTGAAGTTGCCAACTCATTTGGATCGAATGCACAACGTATTTCATGTCTCCATGTTGAGGAAGTATGTTGCAGATCCCTCCCATGTATTACCAGACCCTCCATTAGATCTTCAACCGGACCTGTCTTATGAAGAGAAACCCGTGCAAATCGTTGATCGAAGCGTCAAGCAATTACGAGGAAAACAAGTGCCTCTTGTACGTGTGTTGTGGCGAAGTGCGACCATTGAAGAGGAGACGTGGGAGAGAGAGGAAGCAATGAGACAACACTACCCGAACTATTTTCAGGTAAATTTCGAGGACGAAATTCTTTTAAGGATGGGATATTGTAACGCCCCGCTAAAATCTCGTCACGATTTTATATGATTTCGTATGTTTATCATTTGTGTTTTTGGGAATGGGTCGTGATGATGTGAATATGTCGTGAGATGGTGTTGATGGATATGGCATGTTTAGGATGTGTTTTGGGTTGCCCCATGTAAGTTGAAACTAGGTATGGTCGCCAAGAATGAGCCGGAAGAGAAATGCAGAAAAACTGGGATTTACGGCCGTAATTTTGGTATTTACGGCCGTAAATGTGGTAGTTACTGCCGTAAGTCTTATGGTTACGACCGTAAGTCAAGAATGAAGGTTAAAGGGTTGATCCTCTGCTGGTCGCGTGACCGGAAGCGCGGTCGCGTGTGTGCCGAGTTACGGCCGTAATTTAATGAGTTACGGCCGTAATTTTGGAATTTACGGCCGTAACATGGATATTTACGGCCGTAATTTTAAGTCGGCGGATATGGATTTTTGGTCAAAAAGTCACTTTTCTTGATGGTTACCCTCATTTTCGAGCCAAGCATACATCTAAGACATTTTGAAGGTCCTCCATCTCTAGAAATCCATCCACATATCATACTTGAATCAAGTGTTGATATAGAAGATCAATCAAGTCCTTAAGGAGCAAGGTGAAGAAGCAAGCAAGTCCATCCTCTACCTAGTTTTCCTTGGTGGTCCTATCTTTCTAAGGTGGGTAGTAGAGCACTTAAAAGTGTTTTGAGGTAAGATCATGCCCTAGTATTGGTTGGTTTGCAATAAATAGGTAAAGAGGCAAGTGGTAAGTTAGGATTAATGATGTTGATGCTTTGGTTGAGTAGATATGACTATAGGGTTGGTATAGCATATAGATACTCAATTTGGGGGTTTGTAGAATCTTGATGTTTATGGACCCATTTTATGTTAATATGCATATGATATTACATGTGTTTATTTATGTGTATACATTGAAGCATGGTCATGCATGAAAAAACGAAGAACAGGGTTGCCAACCAAATGTTTATATAATGTTCGTCTCACAAAGGTCTGAGACAATTGGCCCAAATGGAGGTCCCACAAAGGATTGGGGTCTGGCCAATTAAAGTATGAATGTACGAATGCGGCGCCAATATAAACATATGGTTATAGCGGGCCCATGGTTACGAATATGTCATGCATTGCATATGATTGTGCTCCCCATTGGGCCCTCGTGGCTCACGATGTGTTATGTTACGTGATAGGTGACCAGAGCCGAGACCGTGGACTTGGGGACGGAGGGGAATCCTCGAGGACGTGACGTGGAGGGGAAACCAAAGGAAGCTCCTGATCCTGTATAGACCGCTTTTGCATGTGTCCAATGGCCATGATTTAATATATTTTGCTTATGTTTTGATGTAAATGTGTAAAATAAGTACTCATGAGCTTGGACAAAGGAAAGGTTTTGTAACGCTGTTTAGCTTCCGTTGCTTATCGTTATGGTTATATACGTATGTTTTAAAGCGGGCGTTACAATGAGAGTCCTCATCCTATTGTAATTCTTATAACATCTTCGCTCGGGGCTCGATTAAATAAATGCGAATGGGGACAATGATAAATGTTTTCTAATGGGGACATGAATATGGTATTGGGGTTTGTACCTGTTATATTGTCATTTCTATAATATAAATATATGCTAATTATATTTCATAATTAGATTTAAAAAATGTATTATTCACGTATTCATTGTCAATACTGTAATATCACATAAGTGTATAATTAATATCTCTCAAAATCTGTAATTGCAAATAATAGAATATAGAATTTAAAAAAAAACACATGCTCTAAGAAATTAATAGATTTTTTAAATATGTTTATTTTTATAAATATAGCATTTAATTTTATTAATTTTATTTTACGTTTATATATATTTAATATTACTATAAATAAAATGTGATATATTATCATAATTTCTATCACGAATTATCATTCCATATGATGCACGGGTGTAAATACTAGGTAAGAGCACGGTGCAAATTGACAATTAATTATTCCATTAATATTTATCAAAATTATTATTTGTAGGAAAATTATTCTCGTGCAATGTACGGTGTGAAAAATATTAATCTTTTAATGTTATAATATTAATATCAATAGGATTTATTAATGTTTTGAACATATCACCCCGTGCAACGCACGGGTAAAAAAATGCTAGTTATATCATTAAAACATTCTGCGCATGCTAGGGTTGGATTTTTTCTCTCTCTCTTTTTTTATGTATTTTTATGTGAAATAGGAGAAGGAATGAGTGAAGTTGAATGATAGAAGTTTGTATAGCACATCTAGGTCCCACTTGATATGGAGATGTGACTTATTTGATCGAGTTCAAATTCAAAAAGAATTGATAAAAATGTGTAAAAATTATTCATGCCTTCGATCTTTTATTTTCTATACCATACCCAATAAGTAATAACTTATCAAACCCAGTTAATTTATACTATTGCATTGGAGATTTTTTTTTTCGAACAATCTGAAATTCATATGATATAACCAAGGAAAATCACTTATTTTTTGATTTTTTTTTAAATCCTCTTCAAAATTATACAATTTAAAAGCTATTTCAATGTATTTTTGCATAAAATAATTGTTCATTTTCCAAACACCACATTATTTATATTACATTCAAGATTTTTGTTCCTAATGACCTAAAATTAGTATGTACCTAGGACCATTACTCATTTTTTAATTTTTTTCAATCCTCTTGAGAATTATAGTATCTGATAACCATTTCATTGCACTTTCACATAAATAAATTGTTTACCTTTCTATACTTGTATTTTAAATAACTTATATCGCATTTAAGATTTGTTTTTTTTTGGGGGGACGAGCAAGACATTTTTTTAATTATGCCATTTTAAAGCCATTGTTTGCCCTCCCGTATTCGTTTTTTATGCTATTATGCTGCATTCCAATTTTTTTTTCGAATGAAGACGTAAAATTCGCATGCTATAACTTAGGAAAATTTACTCATTTTTTGATTTTTTATAGTGCTCTTGAAAATTATACTATACGAAAGTCCTCTCAATACACTTTTGTATAAAATAATTATCTGCTTCTGAACTCGTGTTCTAAGTAATTGTATTGCATTCAAGAATTCTTTTTCGAACGACCCAATATTCGTATGCTATAAACTTAGGAAAATCACGCGTTTATTTTTTTCCCCCTCTTTAGAAATACACCATTTCAAATCTATTTCAATGCACTTTCACATTATATAATTGTTAGCTTTTCAAACTAATGTTTTAAATTTAAGCTATTTCATTAAATAATTTTTTTCCGACAGACATATAATTCTTATGCTATGACCTAGGAAAATCACCCATTTTTTATCGTACTTTGACATAAAATAATTGCTCGCTTTCTCTACTTACGAGTTAAATTATTTATATTGCAGTGAAAAAAAAAATCCGAATGGCCTAAAATTTGTATGTTATGACCTTAAATAAAAACACTTATTTTTTAATTTTTTCTATCCTCTCAAAAGTTATACCATTTGAATATCCTTTAAATATACTTTCACATAAAATAATATTCTGTGCTCGGGTATTAAATTATTTGTATTGTATTCAAGAATTTTTTCCTGAGCAAGCTAAAATCCATATGCTATAAGCTAGGAGCTAAAATTAGTATGCAATTGGGATTTGGGAGTAATGAACTCCAAGTACTCTTCTTCACATTGATTGAAAAAGTGGTGGAAAATTTCGTGAAGCAACAATGCAGTGCTGAGGAGGAAGACCTCACAGAGAAAAATAATGCCAGTATCTGACACCTTGCAACCACTACAAGAATTACATATTGGTACATACAAAAATTTCATATGCCCTGGAGCTTACACTTCAAGCACACGAGCTAGCAACGAAAAGTTGGGTATGTTCAATTGAACTCATAAAAATGACAAAATTGAATTAATGCGGCAATACACAGTAGAAGCTCACTTATTTGCTTCAACGAATTCTCTATACTCTTGCTTCATTTTGACACCCGATACAGTCCTGCATATAGCAACAGATAAGATGCGTGTGTGATTTTGAATGGAAATGTTGAACCGTGTCAATGGTGTTCAAAAATGAATTCCATGCTAAGAAATGGTGGTTTGAAATATGTCGGTGAACGAATAATTTGATGGCATACAAACTAAATCACCATATGCATACGGTTGAGCAGGAATGCATGTAACCAACCTCAACATTTCCTTGTTCTTGAAAAATTGCACGCACGGTGTACCCATAATTCCAGCGGCCTCAGCAATCTCTGGATCTTCTTCAATATCTATCTCAACGAAATGCACATTCTGGTCGAATTCATCTATCACCTGAACAAAATAGAGTAGACAGGGTGCACTTCATGAATTTGTTTCCCAATCAAGTACATATGGACTAAAGATTTTTTTCAGCTCCAAAAAGCAATAAAATTATCTCAACAAAAATGTGACCCATTAAGCAATATATTGCAATGAGTATATACCTTTCCAAGAATTGGTTTCAAGGTCCTGCAAGGACCACATGTTGGCGAAGTATATAGTACACATACAAGCCTTGGACTCTCATGATACAACTTCCGCAGAGCATACTGAGATGAGTGAACAATCCAGAAAAACAAGAGAATATCATGAAATTGTTAAGAGTAGATTTTATGAAGAACATACAAAATGTAAACAGGAAAAGGATATCTCACCTGGCCCTTGTGCTTTGTCAGAGTGATATCAAACCCTTCTTGTACATCTCTGTCAGTAGGTTCTTTCTTAACCTCTTCAGTCTTGGGCTGTAACAGAGCACCAAATGGGAAAAGTGACGGTCAGTTCCAATATATCGGTAAATTGAACATAATTGCTTGAGTGAGAAAGTCATGATTTACATTCTTCAGAAATTTCACAGCAAAGTGACAGCAATACTGAGTTACAGATATAAGCATACATTGGATTCTATCAATTAGCTACGTACCTGGTGAAATTCAATCAGGAGATTTTTGCTTGTAAGATATCTTTCCACTGATAGTGCTGCAATACATCCTGAGCCAGCAGCAGTAACGGCTTGTCTCCATTCGTGATCCTACCCAGAAATGAAAGATCAGGATATTCATAAGGAAGCCGGTGACAAGTCAAGTGCACCAGATACAACCAATACTCAGTTAAAGATAGAAAACTTTCCGCTCTTGCTTTCTCAGTGACTCGTAATAAGAAAGCTATATTGTAACTTCGTCAATCCATTAATAAAATCTGTTTCTTTTTCCCACCAAAGGGGGGAAAAAAAAAAGAAGAAAAAAGAAAAAAGAAAAAGATGAATGTATATTCATGTGAGCTTGGATGAACTACAACATGTTCTTTATGTATCTGGAGCAGAGATTTCCTATGACTTTGAAGTTATTTAAGGCATAATTGTTGTAGAACTTAATTGAATGATATTTTCTAAAGCTAGATACAGGGTCACCCACGCAAATCCTAACTTGAGATCTGCACCGATTCCTCTATAAAGCACACAAGTCATACAATTTTTGTTACATAATTGACTGTTCATCAGATATAGTGGTACAGTGTCACATCTGACCGGTTGCCTGACTATTTCCCCACGACAAAAAAGCTCAAAACCGTATCCATACATACTATTGCTGATAAATGATTTCATACTTTCATTCATAATTCTACGAGATAAACAGAATGAAAGGAGCTGTAAGGACGACGAAAACCTAGCTATATGTACCTGCACATCTCCAGCAGCAAATACACCTTCTATGGAAGTTTTTGCAGTGCCTTCCTCGACCAAAATATAGCCTGCTTCATCCAGATCAACTTGTCCTTCCAACAACTGGCTATTTGGTGAATGACCTATTCCGTAAAACAAGCCTTTTGTCTCCAGCACTGATTCTTCCTGGGTATCCCTGTTTTTTATCAAAATGCCCGACATCTGCCCTTTCGCATTGCTGACAACATCCACAGTCTCTGTATTGAAGTGCACGGTGACGTTTGGGTTGTTAAAAACTCTGAAACATGCGCCATAATCAACCTGTTAAAACAAATATCCACCGAGTTGAAACTTAAACACATTGCTCATCAGTAATTCAGTTCACCAGAAATGATGCATAAACAAATAAAATAGAGTACCTTGTGCAGCAGAATTACCAGGAGGTTAATGGACAAAGTCGAAACGACAGTTATGTCATAGCACATTCATATCATTATGCAGCAAAACCAAAAGTAAGTTATGGTGTTGTGAAATCATGACCATTGTCACTAAATAAGATTATGACGTGCCAATACTATCCTAGGTATTTAGAAGTTTATGAACCAAACAAAAAGGGAACGAAAATAAAATGAAGCAATCAGTTCTTTGCTGCTTGAGGATGAGAGAAATGCCTCCACAATCCCTACATGCTATCCAATTAAGAAAGCAATAATACCGAAGCATATAACAAATAATATTCCGGAAAAAATTAAAAGAAAAAGAAAAGAAAAGAGAAGAAAAAACGAAGCAACAACAACCACCAATCAACCATGCTTCACTTTCAACACTATGACAACTAGGGCAACCACGATGAAGGATGTTTGTGTAAAAACTCGTAACTCCGAAGAGTACAACTTCAAATTCAGAAAGCTTCTCTGTAAGTAAATATATTAATCATTAGAATACTACAGAATAAAAGGAAATCTGTAAACAGGAGGAGGACAAATTTGATAACCAAAATAATATGCTATGAGCCTATGATCATAAAATTTTTTGTGTGCCTCATATAAGGAAGAGAACATAAACTAGTGTCATATAATCAAGAATCCTACTTAAGTTATGTCCATGTTCTGTATTTATCATATAAATTGTAAATATGTTACGATTAAATAAAAATACATCCGGAAGAGGGCGATCGGCAAAGTCATCTTCAAACTTAGGAGGTAGCAGCATGAAAACTTGATTTCTCTCATATCACGCAACACAATGACATTTAGTGGAGATCGTTCACTATAGGTGAAAAAAGGGGTAAGAATTGTTCGATTAAAAATTTCAAAGTGAAATCAGGAAGATGTATTCATGTAACCAAGAACCCTGAAGATGTAACTGAATGCATTTGATGTAACTGAATGCATTTGATCATAATGAAATTATGAAATATGATAAAGGGAAAAGAAGAACAATTGCCAGAAGTCCTGTCAGTTATCATCTCCAAAACAAGAAACGTTAAAAAATAAACAAATAAAAATCAAGAGCTGTACATCCATCTAAAAATTTGAAATTTAGACACAAATTGAAGCAATTTTATGCATAAGATGGCCAAGAAATTTGTCATTCGAAAAACAAATTGTATTCACCTATCTTGCATTGCTTTTGATGCCCTTAGTTGGTTACTGCGTACGAGCAAATGAACATGGCGGGCATATTTCGTTAAGTATAATGCTTCCTCTGTAGCCGTATCGCCCCCTCCCACCACAGCAAGGACTTGACCTTTAAACAATGGCGATGCTCCATCACAGATTGCACAAGCACTAATCCCTCTACTCCAAAATTCATCTTCATGAGGTAACCCCAACCTCTTTGCAGTTGCTCCCGTTGCAACAATAAGACTATTACATTTTATCTGAAATGTGAAAAACATTAACGAGATCGAAATAACTCACTTTCAGGCTTTTGACTTTCATCAAATTTTAATCAGCTTCAGTCAGAATCTAAGGCTTACAAGTTAACAAATAGTACTATGTCTACTCATCTCAGTTCATGGAAGTATGGGGCATTGCCATGTGATTTTCCAAAAAGGTAGGTGGCAGAACACAACTAAAATTTTTTTTTGATAATAAACGAAAGATTGTATTGCACAAAAGCTTGGACTATACAATACAAGTGGATAAGAAATCCACCCAAAAAAAACACCAAGCGTATCAATATAAAATCTATCAATAATACTATACAATGTTACAAAAATAACTGAGGGGTCTAGACTAAAATTTCAAAAGTGCAAAAAGTATATGTGTGTGTGTGTGTACATATAATGCCATGCAACGTGTCAAACACATCTTCACAATAAGACATTGTGCATACAATTTGCATACAATTTATCTGATAAGTTCAAATATATTGACGTGAATGCATGCAGAACTGACAGTCTGTGTTTAATATCTGAATGAAATAAGCAACAAAATGGAACAAAATACAGTTAATTATTCCACATTGTTTTTCACCATGAGAATTGCGTCGGTTCTATTTATTGTATCACCTGATCTAAATCTCAAGTCGTTAGCGAGAGAATGTATTTCTATATGTCTATGTTCAATATATCTGCACTCGTGTGGTGGAGTTACATTTTCTCTTCAAAGGTTTGACATGGTAATTTTTAATAAATGGATGACAGCAGGACTTGAATTCAAAACCTTTGCTTAGTCTGATACTATACGAACCGCCTTATCCAGAAACTTAACTTGTAACAATGTACTATCTTGTTTTTGCATCTTCAGCATTGCTTATTGCTAAATCTGATGAAATATCATGATAACTTGCTTGAGTTACCAAGGAAAAAATGGTCACTGACTCTTATTTAATCTAACCCCAAGTCTTCAACTAGCTTAAAAATCAGCTTAAACAAGGCCAACTTAACAAATATAGGACAAATACCATCACGTTAATCTAGAAATGGAAGATTTAGAATCCTCCTTGTAAAATGTGATGAACAGTCATACAATCAAATATTGGCTAGCTCAGACCTGACATCATTAATTTTTGCCACAGGTAGTTGAGTAGTTCAGCAAATAAAGATATAAGATAACCAGAACTAAAAGGAAGCATCACCTTGCGTTCACTACTTTGCACAGTGAAAGGCATGTTCTTCACATCAATTAACTCCACATCTTCTTGAAATAACTCTGCTCCCCAGCGCTCGGCCTGTTTCCGCATCCTAAAGAAATTGATAATATAAACTACAAAGATCCCGACCTCTTCAAATAACAACTATGGAAACTAATGCAAACATGACAAAGGATCAATACAAGACTAGCAATATTTGTGAAAAGTTCAAGTACCTGTCCATTAAGTCTGGACCAGTTATTCCATCTGGAAACCCAGGAAAGTTCTCTACTTCGGTTGTGGTCATCAATTGTCCCCCAGGCACACCACCTACTTGATATCCCTCAAACACTACAGGTTTCAAGTTTGCTCGAGCAGCATAAATTGCTGCTGTGTATCCTGCAGGTCCTGATCCTATAATTACGAGATTCTCAGTATCCCAAGCTGCAATACAGGAAACACCAAGTGCTATGAGTATAATATTTATGGAAATCATCAATAAGTACAGGTAAAAACCAAGCAAAGAAATATGCTTTAGTGAGACAGCTATATGGCTAATGAAATGGAAGGGCTAGGAATTGGTCTTGTAGGGGGGTGGGGGGGTCATATCATATCATACAATTCCTTTTAAAGGATGGACTTTCAGTACTTGACAAGATTTAAGGGTGTGTTTGATTCCACAAAAGTTTTCCTGGAAAACGAGTTTTTCCAACCATTTTTTCCAGTTTCGGGTGTTTGATTGGTTTTTTTTTCCAGGAAAACATTTTCCAACTTTTCTCGAAATCCGCACTTTTCCTTTTTTTTTCTTGGGGGGAGGTAGTTTTTGTTTTCTGGGAAAAGTTTGATACTTTTTTTTTTTTAATGGACAATTTAATTTAACCATAAAGATAAGGAAAATGATCAAATTTCATTAAAAAAAACTCAAAAAGAAGGAAAATAACATTATTTTCCAACTTTCAAATTAACCCAATCAAACACCTACAACTATCATTTTCCTGGAAAACCTTTTCCCGGAATTCATTTACCCGGGAAACGTTTTCCTTCTAACCATTTTCCGGCTTTGCAATCAAACACACCCTAAGTGGAAAATTGTTGATTGTGTGGAAGATTAGTCTCTTTGAGGGAGAGATTGTTAGGTTCATGGAGCCTATTGATAATATACATAAGGGTATTTTGTCTTGCACTACATTGCCTAATAATTTGTGAATTTCTAGTATTCTCGAATTACTTTCTTGGTTCTCCCAGACCACTGAACCATTGCGAACGGCACATAGGAGGCACAATTAATCGGCTAATCGGGCTATCCATGTGCAAGTACCAGCATCTCGGTGTGTATTGAAACGTGTACCCATCCAATCTTGAAATTCTATTTTTAGTACTGGTGATTTCATGGAACAGCAATCATGCTGCTACTGTGGGGAAGTTCTTTCCGCTGTGGATGAAAAAGCATATACATTTGTCCATTCATAATTTTTGCCAAGTAAAAATCTGCTCTTTCTCGAACTCGTCAAAAATTATTCAAGTCAATGCTCTCACTATGTAATTTCAATCTTTCTTCGAAATGTACACTCCAATTTAAATCATTTCCCCAGTAAGTTTGACTATGAATAAGAAAAAATTAATTAACAAACTCAATTATACTCAGTGATCACACAAACTCCATCAATATACATGTAATAAGTACGTATTCATTCATAATTGAATGCGAATGGGGAGAGAGAACAGGCCTGTAGAACTAGATAGCTCCTCCGCGGAAGCAGTGGCGGCTACACGAAGTGACAGAGAGAAGAGACGCTGGTGAGTCAAATGAGCGGTACCAACCGAGCCAAATCGCACGGAATGCCTGCGAGTTGGGCCGCCTTTAATGAAGACTAGATTGTTCCGTGCGGGACGAATGGCATTGGAGAGAGTGGATGGAGTGGCCATAGCGGAGGCTGCTACCGCGACTCGCCGAGCTGAGTGACCGGCGAATCGAACTCCGATTCCGATTCCGGCTCGTAACCCGAATCCGAACCCGACACCGTTTTTGGAACAGGGAGTTGATGGAATGGTAGTAGGAGTGTCAGCCATATGTTTCGGACCATAGGATATCCCCTTTTCCTATCCTCTCTCACACACCAAGGGTGTGTTTGATTCACATATTTTCCAAAACAGAAGTTATCTTTACATCCACCAAATTAATCTTTATATCCATTTTTTTTGAATTCCAATTTTAACCTTATTTGTATTATACGGGTTGGATGCGTATGGGGAATTTTGAATGCTCAGCCGAGGACGACCGAGCGCCCAAAATGGGGCTCGGCCATCCTTGGCCGAGCTCCCTCATGTGGAGGGGGAGCTCGGCCAAGGATGGCCGAGCATCCAAAATTTTTTTTTATTTTAAAAATTGAAAATGTAATTAATATTTTTTTTGATATTATTTTTTAATTTGGGGAAGAAACATGTGATATATGAGTTGGATCGAACAGGACGAAATCGCACTTTATAGATTTAGTGTCCGAACTCCATTTTGGACAAATAATATACCGATTTGGGGTAGCTCAACGGCACGAGTGGAACTCATTGCTTTTCAATGATGTACGATGGATTTTAGCCATCCGAACGCATTTAGCCAGCGAAATCGGCGTTTTTCTATTTTTCGAGTAATTTAATTTTTTTTATTTAATTTTTATTTTATTTTATCACCAATTTCATTTTTTAATTTTATTTTATCAATTGGTGATAAAATAAAATTAAAAACAAATAAATAAAAAAATTAAATTACTCGAAAAATAGAAAAACGTTGATTTCGCTGCCTAAACGCGTTCGGATGGCCAAAATCCATCGTATGTCATTGCAAAGCAATGGGTTCCACTCGTGGCATCGAGCTACCCCAAATCGATATATTATTTGTCCAAAACGAAATTCGGACACTAAATCTATAAAGTGCGGTTTCGTCCCGTTCGATCCAACTCATACATCACATGTTCCTTCCCCAAATCAAAAAATAATATAAAAAAATATTAATTACATTTTCAATTTTTAAAATTTTAAAAATTTGGATGCTACGGTGGGTGGTCGAAGCGCCAAAATGGGGCTCTGCCAAGGTCGGCCGAGCTCCTCATAGGAGCTCGGCCAAGGATGGCCGAGCCCCATTTTGGGCGCTCGGCCACCCTCGGCCGAGCATCCAAAATTCCTCGCATGCACCCACCCTGTATAATACAAATAAGGGTGTGTTAATTGCTTAATGTATAAGGGTGTGTTTAATTGCTTTTCTAAAAAGCATTTTCTTGCATTTAGATTTCGTAGAAAATATTTTTCACTTCCATTTTGGATTGGATTTTCTAGAAAAATAGCTTATTTTGTTTATAAAAGACTTGTACATGGAAAATATTTTCCATAAAAAATTTTCCAATCAAAGACTAAAATAAAAAAAAAAATTATTTGATATTTTTCTAGAAAATTTTAGTGTATCAGACACTCCCTAAAAGATGGAAAATGTTTTCCAAGAAAAACTTTCTATGCAATCAAACACCCCCTAAAATCTTTTAGATGAAAATTTGAAATAAAATGAAAAATAAAAAATAACTAGTATACTTCGCTATGAAATTCGACTATAAAGATAATTTTTGTGGCAAAAATCAAGATGATTCAAGGGTTAGGCAAATCAAGGTGGAAGATAGAATTTTCGACTATAAAGATAATTTTTGTGGTAAAATCAAAATGATTCAAGAGTCGGGTAAATCAAGATAGAAGATATAATTTTTGAGGAATGTCAAACCAAATAATCATTTTACTTTTTCCTTCAAGCTGAGAAAGCTTCTCTCATGGTCTCATGATAATTTGTAAATTATTTTAAGATGTTTACCATGGTATAAGCCGATCACAAGAAAGAAATAACCAAAGTAAACAATTAGAGAAAGACGAACAAAAACCTTTGTTCGTTTTAATTTCTTTTCAATTTAAAAATTAACTTTTATTATTAGTAAGTAAAATATTAATTAGCTATATCTCTCGCATCATCATTCGATTATAGTCCACGCCATTACTCAATAAAAAAAATCTAGTTGAAACACTTTTCACCAAAACACAATTAGTCTAAAGCTGGGGAAAAAAAAAGTATAATAGATAACTGTGAAAATTAATTTCACGTTGCTCATTCACCTCTGTGTCTTGAAATTAGGCAACCATTGCAACATCCTCTTGGGAATGGCAATGGGTAGGTTTTCGGGCGGGTTGGCCAAGAACCGCCCCTAGACTAAGGTCAACCCTGATCCGCCCCTAGACTTGTGAGCTTGTGGGGCGGGTCAGGGTGGATCGGTTCTAGGAGTGGGGGCGGGTCCAATCAAAAACCCATTAACTGCCCATTTTCTTTCCCTTGCTTTGTTATGGCCATAAATATTATCCTGTGTCTTTAGTTTTTGTCTAATTTGGATTTTTTTTTTTTAATTTAACTTTCCTAAAACAACACTCAGAAGAAGAAAATTGTTGTGAATTTCACAAAAATTTTAAATAATTTAAAAAATGTTAACTTAAAAATAAAGGGAAAATGGGCTTAGGGTCTTGTCCGAGGCTGGTAGATGCTGCCCGAGACCCGCCCCTAAAACTTTCTCGATTCCAAATTGAGAACGGTACCCAACCTTAATACCCATTGAGTTGGGACGAATCCACCCAATTAGGAGCGAGTACCCAAAGATCTCAGTTCTGTTGAGTAAAATTATCATCCCTACCTCCTCTCTTCAAATACATCTATACTCTCACCTTAGAGCATGTCTTGATTACCCAAAAAATAAATAAATAAAAGAATTCTTGAAATTCCCATAACTTTTAACCAAGCGATTAGTTGTATGGCATGAATGGACGAAATTCATCCATTTGAATCAAATTCGTACCAAAATATTTTTGTTGGACCAACTGAATTATCCTTTTTATTTCGGACTAAAAATGCAATCACCACTCTTTTTTAAATTAAAAATTTCCCAAGTTTTAAATTGAAAATCACAGTATGACGTACACATTAATTAATTAAATTAAAAGATCAAGCCACCAAGTTGGTACATAACAAGTAGAAAAATGATAATGATAGAGAAAAAGTAGAATAATCCTCGTATGGCTCAAGAAGTTGGTACAGAATAAACATATTTGAGTGTTATCGGAAAGCATATTGAAAATCGTCAGACTTCTCTTTCGATCTAAAAATAGGTAAACACGAAAAAGTGGACAGATTCTTCTCCTCGTGACTAAACTTTGCTATGCAATATACGACTTGTTATTCTGCCTTAATGTTTGATTCAATAGGATAGTACATATAGAATGATTTCTTTAAAAAGAATTGTCGTTCTTACCTAGTGCTCCTTGCTTGTTTGCTTTGTTCATAATACAACTTATATATTTTTCTAAAGTTGGTGCGGCAGCCAAGAGATAGTTTTGAACTTGGACGTATTGAAACATCTTCAAAGCATGGCTAAGGGGCCCCACACTCGCTCTCTGGTTTCCAACGAACTTTGTAACTTCAAAAAGGTACAATTTCTATACACATGGCGATAGTCATTCCTCTTCATGACCATTTTCTTTATTTCATTTTTCCCTCTCTTGTTCCATCAAAATGGGGAGTTAAGACACTATTTTGACCTCCTTTCATTTGTTTCAGTACTTTCTTTGCCATGATATTATTTTAGTTGGTCATAATCTAAGTTACTAGATTTAATTCATAAATAATGCATGGCAGTTAATTCTTCCCTTGTTCGTGCAACTGCTTAGTATGCTCTAATGCCCGCAAGTGGGGCGGATTGGGGCACGTCACCCCCCAGCCATCAGGACGGGACATAGAATACGCAATACAATTTTGGAGTAGTGGCATCAAAATATCAAATACTTACAATGATTTACTAATGTACATCAACCGCTATCAACTAGTACACATGACATACAACAACAAAAAATTGGGCATGAGAGGAGAAATTACAACAATTTGGAATATACTATATCCAATTTTACTATCCTTTATGGGGAAGAAACTGTCTCCTCTTTGCATGGTAGTGTGTCTAACAGCGAGATCACCCTCATGCAGAGAGAGGACAGTTCTATGATAGCATTTTCAATATCCTCCCATGTAGGAATATCCAAATGCGGTCAGAACTCATGGATTTGCTGCGAAATGGTTGAATATTGTTTCGAGCGTAGATTGACTAATGCTGTACTCTGATATACCAAGTATGTTTCTGCACCGAAATCTCTTTACATTCAAATTCCGAATCTCAAATCCAAAATGCAAATTTGTAATGCAAAAAAAAAGTACGCACCTGTTTCTTTCTATGTGCCCAAAGACATCAGCAAGCGAGAGATCTTCTCCATATGGCAGCTACATTAAGATGAGATTGGTCAATAACTCGAATTTTTTTATTTGTTCACGTGATATCAGAGCAGGTAAGAGTCTCAAGTTTGATTTGGCATGTGTTTTACTTCTACTATTCAATCAACGTCAAAATTCAATATTAAGATTAACCGCACATCTCAAATCATTGCTCGTTATAATCTATATCTTGTCGTCCCCACTATGATTCCACATAAAATGTTAATTTTCCGCAAAATAAAAGTTCACCCAAACATGCACTGGAGTCTCAACATTGTGTGTCATTTGCAACCTAAGTTATTAGATAAGGTGGCCTAAACATGGTATTAGAGTAGACGAAAGTCTTGAGTCGTGTTTTGGTATGAAAATAAATTCAAATGTAAAGGAGGACAATAAGATACCTGATATTTAACGCACAGCCCATTGCAACTTTGGTAAGTTGCACCAGGAAATGAAGATTGAATGAAGGAATCAATTACTGCAAACTTCTCCTTGGTTAACCACCACTCAGAAAATATTGGTAGAGGAATACCACCTACACACAAAAAATTAAACAAATAACCAACATATAAATATCATTAGTTAGTGGAAATATAATCATTGAGCAAGAGACGATACCATCACGAACCAACTGCTCCGACAATTGTTCACCAAAGGTCCCACAAGAACTAGAATTTCCAGTTACGAGAGTTTTCACTCTTTCTTCATTCCCAAGCCATCGGCCAATTTTCACAATCATTACTTCAGATAAGCTGATCTCTCCAGCTGATGCGTTCTCAGATGCTATGGAGTCGATGCCCCCCATGCATACTTCAAGGTCATTCAGTATACTACTCCTTGGATGAGAAGGAATGTCAAAGAGCTTTTCTTGGATTATTTGGCAGAGCATTTCCAAGTCCAAGGGGCTAACTTCAGTGGGTTTAACCTGAAGAACGATATAGAAATATTTAAAATACGAGGACCGGGGTTACAAAATTAAACTGAGATGAAATTTATTGAGCTTGTTGGGACGAGAATATAGAGAAGTACCTCTAGTTCAAGATGATTTCCAAATCTATTTTTCAAATGCTGGGGACTGCCAATGCATCTTAGCTTGCCTCCAACCTAAAGATAAATGCAAATAACAGGATAAGAAATGGACTCGCACCAAGAAAATCATAAGTAGACTAAACCCCTCGAGGGCATGTTTATATATATATATATATATATATATATATATAGACACACACACACACGTGTGTGTGTGTGTGTGTGCATGAAAGGTCCTACATGGGTACATAGTTCGTCTAGCCTGTGGGCTGCCATGACCAAATATTGGATGGTTTTAAGAGAGAGAAGTTGAGACCTTCGAGCAGTGTGTAAGAAATATATAGAGAAAGTGTACCATTATTCCAATATGAGTGCAAAGAGCTTGAGCTTCATTCATGCTGTGGGTGGTTAGAATCACAGCAGTCTTTCCTCGTCTGGTTGAAAGACGTGATATTACTTCCCACATGAATCGTTTAGCAATAGGATCCATGCCTGAAATATTAAACCATGATACACATGAAGTTTCCCAAGATATATACCGAGGAAAAATATCCATGAACTGGAAGAATTAAATCTGAGGTAAATACCAGTTGATGGTTCGTCAAGAATGACAATAGGAGGATCTCCAATCATGGCAATTGCAACAGATAATTTACGTTTGTTTCCTCCACTTAGAGCACACGATGGCTTATTTGCATGCTTCAGCAAGTCAAACTCCTCCATTTTTTCCATTACAACCTGCCAAGATCATCAATTGCATTTCAAGTTGTAGACAACAAAATATTTTAGGTCTCCATTCACAAACATAAGACTCATTTGTCCAGAAAATGTTGCAATTTCCCGGAAAATCAAGAAGTTAAGGGACTTCATGTATGAATTAATCCAATTACCATGTTTGGAATGAAAAAGACCAAGTTAAGAATAGAGAGAAGTTTTGAGCAAAATGCAAATATTACGTACATATTCAAGCTCATACTGAGGGACTCCTTTTATTCTGGCGTAGAGTTCGAGGTGTTCTCGGACTGTGAGAGTTTCGAGAAGAGCATCAAATTGAGGACAATAGCCAATCTAACATGTGAAGAATGAAACAGGATTAGCCAGATGAAAGCACTGAAATAGCTACTTGAGTACCCCCTAAAACAATCCAAAAAGGCAAGAACGCATATAAAGAAAGTTCTACATACATGTTGACGAGCAGCCTTTGGGTTTGATCTTATATCTTTACCAAATATGAATGCGGTTCCATCACTCGGACGTTCTTCTCCTGCATCCATAATTGAATAAGAGGACTTATTAGACCTCATTAACCGTGTCTATTCTTTGACCAAAAAAAAAAAAAAAAAAGAGAACAAGAACAAGAAGAAGGAAGCACGTGTAAATGCTATATTATACCCACTGACAAGCATTCATTACAGAGGGAAACAAATTGATTTTTATGGTAATATTTGCACAATTTTGTCCAATATGATGACAATAAAGTACACAAATATTTTTCTAATCAATTATGGATAAATTCCACTATATTCCATTCAAAGAAAAATTCTTTGTATGTTTCAGTTTTCACAGACCGAATTGGAGTACAATTTATAGTTACCTATTACATCCAAATTGAAGAAACACAATCTCTTCAAATAAATGCCTAAACAAACAAAGAAACTTAATATTTAAATACAAAAAAAGAATGAAATTTCGAGATTTCGACGTATTCGGCAATCAAGCAGCAAAATATTACACAAGCATAGTAGTTAAATTGTATGCAGTTCACGTACCAGACAGCATTGACAAAGTAGTAGTCTTCCCTGCTCCATTACTTCCTAGAAAACCAAAACACTCTCCTTCTTGAACTGAGAAAGTTAACGAATGAACAGCAATTTTTGAACCATTCTGCTTCCCTCCGGGATAGACCTGAAATTGCAAAGATGTTGCAAGACTCTATTATTCCCCGACCAGAGAATAAAAAGAAGGGTTTCTCCGATAGAGATTACTGAAATTCATTGGAAAAATAATTTTTAGATGTGCAGTCGAGAAGTAAAGAAAATGTTTTAAAAATACAAAAAAAAAAAAAAAAAAAAAAAAAGATAATGAGTGGTTGAAGATGAAAGCAGAGAAAATTGATTTTTGAATAAGTTGTATCAAACACGATCGAAAATTTATATATTTTAGCATGTTTGTGTACCTTTCGAAGATTGCGTAGGTAGATTAATGCATTACCAACTGCACCAGATAGCACCTTGTTTCTTTCTGTTCGTACATCAATGTCCTCATTATCTTCTGAGAAAGATGCAAGAAGAGGTTCGGATAAGCTACCACCAGAAGCGGCAACAACCCGCTTTTTGGAACTCGTCCACAATTCATGGGCCGTGGTAAAGTTTATCATATGAAGTGGCAAGAACTCAAGACAAAGCGTCAAAATAAAGTAAACGATAGCCTGCAACAAATAAAAACAGTTCATGGCCATGCTAAATAGGTTGTTTTCTCTTAACACAAAGCAGTGAAAAATGCAAACCCCAAACAGAAGAAAAGTACCTCCGCAGCCAGATAACATATGGAGGCACCAGTCACATTCCAGTCAAATACACTAGTATCATATCCTGTTTTCATTCCCTGCCGTAGAAGAGCTAATGAAGCTAATCCGTCAGCAAAGCAAAACCCAGGAGATAGCCTGAAGAAATTCTGAAGAAGAGTTGTTGGGGGTTAGATAGATTGTTTCTTTGCTCATTCAAGAAAAAAGGCGATAGTCAAGCATGTGAAAATGAAAATGCAATATCTAGAACCCGTTTCTCGAAGATTTTGAGAGAAGAAAAATATAGAAGTTGGATAACTTCATGGATTTCCAAATTTAAGCAATAAAAAGTATTTATTTCGAACCTTCTTAACATATGTGAAATTTTTAATCTTAGCAGATCACCACGTTGATTATAGCTCAATGGAAAATGTGCTCTGTCATTCTAGCACTAATGTAGCTTTCATCAAAGATCATGAACACTTCAGGCCGACTGAGATCCAACTCAATATTAAATGCATTTTGGACCATTTCGGTAAAAAGAAAAAAAAAAAGACAATTAAGCAAAAAAGACAATCTAGTATAATATTCCTACCTTGAGAAGAGAATTTGCATGAGCTGTTGACTTTATAAGCCCCATTATGAATGATAGGACCATAAGAATAAGTCCAGTGAAAAGCTGTACCAACAGAACCACATTCTGCAGATATATATACAAAATTCAGAAAATTAGACGAGGCAAAATCTCCACTCTTCACATGTCAAATTCAGAGTCAATACCTGGGCCATGCTGTGTTCAGAAAAGACAAAGGTGAGGCAATATGTAGATGATGCAATTGCCAGTCCATATTCCAGGAACATGAGGACAGTTGGTAAAAAAGCGTCTCTCCCTATGAACTGATCAAGGCCTACAGAATCGATGAATTTTAGAGAGGTGTTGGAAGATCACACATTGAACATAAATTGAACTGCTGGAATAAAAATTCAAATAACAGAATGAGGAAAAGAAATGCTTTGAAGATAATTAGAGGATTTCTTCCGTATAAATTCAGGCATTCCATTTTCACATTTTTTTCATCATAAATTTGTTGCCATTCTTGAGAAAAAAGAAAAAATATGAAACCTATCACATAAACAGAATAAAAAAATGGTGATCCAACAGAACATATGGATAAAAACAAGTATTATGTAAGTGCAGAAGTTCAACCACATACCAAAAATGCTAAAGAGCACCATTGCAAAAGATGAAGGTACTAAGAAGCTGATGAAGTCCCATAAGTATGTGGAGATCCAGTAAGACAATATAGATACCTGAAATTGCATTGAAAACAACAAACTTGGTATCAACTTAAAGCACAACGAAAAACTTGTGAAGCTAAGCCAATCAAAGAAGAAATTCATACCCCACTAATAAGTTGTTGATGCTTAGCTTTGACTTCACGTTCCTTCATAAAAAAGAAACAGGCTTAAAGTCATAAATAGGTCAAAAGTTGGTGATCAAAATATAGAACCCAACAATTGCCGCTCCTCAATATGAGACCACCTGATGTATGGAACTTCAGGTTATATACAATTTAAAACGATAGGCACCGCAGGTTGTAAAGTAAGCCTCTAAGAAAATGACAACTCTAGATACTACTTCTGAACCAAGCAATTCCGGCAACTTGGTCTAGCATAATTGAAGAATTTGATAACAGATGCCCAGATAGTCGTCAAAATCAATATTTAATATCTTGTAAAGACAGAACATGCTTCCACCTTCAAGCTTTCTGTTATAAGTTGTGGAAGCTAGCTCACCTGTGAGAAACCTTTGTTGCCTAATAGCCCGGGGCCGAATCTCAAGTATTATTCCCAAATCTATGCCAGTGTATCTAATATCGACCCTCAAGTAATTTTCATATCACCTCAATTTTGGTAATGGTAAGCTCTACCAGATTCAAGACTTCTACGTAGCAGCCACGAAACCTTAAGCTAAATATTTCAACATGGTTTTCATAAATAGGCGGTATCAGAACCCCTCTGAATACGACTCAGGGGGGGGTGGGGTGGGGTTGGGGTTGTGCGTGTAGTGCAACTTATTGTGTCAAAAGGAAGCATGCTGTCTCCTAGAGGAATTAGTGTATCAAGACTTCCAGCGAGATTTGAGTTTGATTTTTTTCTGAAAACTACGACAAAGAATATATGGTTCCTCCGGATCTGAAGAATTTCCCATATTCTGAAAGATTAAAATTTTACCTTCACAATAGCCACAGCAAATGACGCAGGAATAAAAGAGAAGGCGATATTGACAACAACAGCAGCAGAAAAGGCATCCAGATCCTACAAGCAATTTGGCAGTCCAGAGTGAAAAATAGATATGTCTAACATGAGGCCATAAAGAACTTCATGAAGCAAAAATCATTAAAAAGACTAGTACTGAGTGAGAAGATTGATGGTGTATAGTAGATAGCACCAGGGGTGAGGGGTGGTGATGCTTCACAAATAAATTCAGATTATAAAGTATACAGAAATCCTGCATCATATACCTAGACTTCTAAGCAGAATAGTCATCGAATGATGAAAATAAATTCTTTGACCCTTCGGATATTGCTCACCATCTCGTAAAAATTTTCACCAAATTGAGAAGAATGGAAACATTATTGGAATATCTTGCACGAAATTCTAGTCGAAACGCTGCATTTACCATTTAATTGAAGCAAATAATTTTGTACTCTTTTCGAGTTTAGAATTACCTCCTCTTGTTCTACAAAAAATGTTTACACCAGGGACAATTCAACGAGGATGAAGAATCTAAAACCTTACATGGTGTTGCTGGAGCTGGCTTTCTGTCATAGGCAAAGGGTGATTCCGTGTTTTGATGGTCATATTTTCATCACCAGCGGCAAGTCTGAGTATTGCCGAGTCAATTACGTTAATAAAGGTTGGAGCAGCATGCTGACATGAACTGTTGTGCAGAACAGTATATCCTAAGCTCCCATCTTCACTTTGATTATCCATAACAATTGCTCCATACCTGCTCATACATGTGGATGTGCTTAAAGTAACATGCTCAATCAGAAATTTCAGCAGATTGCCAACCAAAATAAATGAACTGTGTAGCAAGCACAGAACACAGTATTTTTTTTGGCTAAGAAACAAGCTTTATTATTATTACCGGCGGAACCAAAAAAGTACATCAATAGGTGGGCAAGCCATCCACCACAAAACCAGTATACAAAATCTAGTTCCTACCATGTACAATGGTACAAAGCGAACTAAAAGAATCTAAACGGAACAAGAAATTTTCTACATTACAAAAAAATCCCGCCAGCTCTGGCCCAAAGTCCTAAGAAGTATAATATATTATCCCAAATGTCGTCTACAGATCGCTCCAAGTTGTCAAAAATCCTTCTATTCCTCTCCGTCCATAAACCAATTTATCTATGGCAAGATAATGTTGATAGTCCTAAAGCCACAATATAAATTGCAACAGCAGCATCTAATTTAATAAATTGGTTTAGATCACCTAGAGAAACTTACGAATGCGCACACACTGCTATCCAGATAGTTGCATTCTTTCATTTGACCGAAACAAGGATTTCTTTTGGTTATAACCAGTCACAACTACAACCAGTAGATTCCCTGATTTTTTACTTCCCCAAAGGTTTCTATTGCTGCACATTTGCAAGGAAAATCCTTCCCAGCAGAGACACTGTTAGTGTTGGCCTTACATCAGTGCCCATCTTATGTCAGTTTGTGTGAACTCCATAAAACAATCTGAGGTATCCTCCACCCTCATTCTTACTGTTTCGAGTTGGGATGTTTTCCATGTGGATCTTTTACACTTTTTTTTTTTTTTTTTTTGCAATTTTTTCATTTCACATCCTTAGGCCCGTGGGCCCATGTATAACACCTGATTACATGAGAATTGAGGACGTAGTTTGAAAAGGATCAAGCCTCACATGTTAGGCATTGATCCTAATTCTCAATAATAAGAGAGCAGAAAATGAGTCAAGAAATCCAAAATCACTTTATTCGGGACGGAGACCATGTTTGCGAGGCTACAACATTGAAAACTTTAATTCTAGAAACTTTATGGAAAAGATATAGACATGTAAAATACAAGTGCATGCTTGTCAAAACTTATGGGATGGTCTGTATTTTTATCCACATTCCATGGAACTTTAACTTTTACCTACTTTTTAATCATACATCCCTTCAAACCGTCGCATAAATGCAGCTATAACCTACGACATGTATGCACTAAACCTGGCGAAGGAGGCCTTGAAACTACATACCTTGACTGATAGGATTCGTTATAGCTAGACATCAGATATTCACTCATAGAAAGCAAGGTTGGTCCCAAAGTTGGGCCTGCTGCCTCAATAGCATCATTCAGGGCCTTCTGCGGATCTGGGAACCTGTATGTCGTCTTTCTGAACCTTTGACTCCAGCCACCATGGACATGCTCTGCAACCTGCATGATGAAAGCATCTTATACAGGAGACTCCTTTACAAAGGAATGGACAGAAGAAAAATGAAAAGTGAATTAAGAAATAGTTGAAAACCTTATTTGCAATTGGCAAGGACAGGTCAAATGGGATTGGACCGCCACCACCACCACCAGTTAATAGAGGATTGAAGAATGAGGTTGTGAAAGTCACTGATTGCTGATCAGGATGTGGCTTCAGCGTGAGAAGAAGAAGCCCCAACAGTAAAAATATAGCAGGAATTAGCAGCTGGAAAACTATTGTTTTCCGATCTCTTCGAGCTGTTATTGCTCTCTTTATCAGTAGTGCCTTTGAATGTTTCCAAAAGGTGGACCTTGAAAATATACACGAGCAACAACACTGCATACTTAGGAACCTCATGACATTTATTACAGTAGCAAGAAATAGACAGCAAGCTTTCCCAATTACTGAAAACAAAAGTCCAATAACTTCAAAATAACTTCGACAGAGCTTTGGGTGAACGCTTGTCTTTGGAGCATGGCAGGATTGATGAACGTTATCAGGTGAAACTAGTGATTGCTTCTCAACAGAGCACTTGGTTTCATCAAAATCACCTCCCGCAACTCTCAGGAATACTTCCTCCAGTGTCGTCACGGAGATGCCAAAACTCTCAATGCCAAGAGATGTATTGTCCCCATATCCTGCCGATCCAAAGCTAGGATCTGACCTTCGCATGCAGCCCTCTATTTCATGAAACATGCTTTCAAAGGAAGATGAGGATGAAAGAGGAAGCTTAAATGAAATTTCAGTACCAACCTGCAGAGGCATAAATGGCCCAGATAATTATTTGTGAAATGTCAAAGTTATATAAATCATTGGCAATTCTTTTTCTGTTCTTTCCTTTTCTTTCTCTTTTCCTATTTTAGTAGCGGGGAAGCACCATTGTATGAAAATATATCTCGTGGACATGACATTGACAAAAAGAACGTAATGAAATTTTGAAAAGTTAATTCTAAACAAAGAATTTGGTGAAACTAAAGGTGCAAAGAACAGGGCATAGAAGAGTACTTCGCTCACGCATGTTGCTGTTGGAATATGACGATAAACAATATCAGCAGCTATAGAGGCACTTGGTGTAGCCTGTAGATGAAGATAGTAGTCAGTCAAGTGGAGAACAATGGTGTTCATGGTGTTAATGAAGCAATTAAGATACATAAATAAGTAAATTGGAATGGGACACACCTTCACCAGAGTAAGGGTATAACCAACCCCATATAGGTGCTTCAAGAAGAGGGAACTGTTAAAAGATGAACAACAGAGTTGAGAACATGATGAGATGGGCATCAGATTTAAACACACGAAAACTTCATGTTATTGCATTTCTTTTCGAGTATAAGCTATCACTAAACAGCTTCCTAATTCTTTATCAGCAGTTAGGTGGGTCACATTTTTTTGTATTTTTCCCAGGGTGGGTCAGATTGTTCTGTTTCATATCTCTAAAATGCACAATATATTTAACAGCAAACTCTATATCTTTTGATATTAACAGGAAACTACTGAGAAAGAGATGAAGGACCTTCCGCAGCATTTTAAAGAGCCATTGGCCATGATAGCTATCCGATCTCCCAGTACCTCAGCTTCATCCATGGAGTGAGTTGTAAGTAATATTATCCTGCCTTTCTTTATTCTTTTAATTAATTGCCATGTCAACCGCATTGAGTAAGGATCCATTCCACTTGTGGGTTCATCTAGAATAACGACCTGTACAAGGCAAAGAGATCATTTTAGCATAGTGCACAAACAGACTTACCAGACACTGATGGAAGTCGTACAAACCTTGCTGTTACCAATCAGTGCAATTCCAAGCGATAACTTCCGTTTCAATCCCCCAGAAAGAGCCTTTACAACAGTATTGACTTTGTCTGCCAATCCCACCTAATTGAATTTATCAGCCAAAAAATAGCTTGTCAGCCATTAAATATAAATTAAAACTTATGAGTCATGATGATTGCAGTAACTATGAGTCACTTCGCTTGCAATTGAGTTTTCTCATGTGTTTGCTCCATTTTGTTGCCCATATTTTTCTTAATAGAATTTAATTGGTTGTGTTCCACATATCATTTACGTTGAATTTAAAGGTTAACAGTCGCATACAGTAACGCACAACAAAATCACTTACAAAGTCTTGTAAGAGGAGAATAAGACCAACATTGCTTCATGAGCATAAAATAAGTATCATATCAACCCAACATTAAGACAAGAATGTGAATAATAAATACACAAACAACACTCCAAAAGTGGGATCGGAGACAAACAAATGCCAGCAGTTGGTTGTAGCACATATAAGAAAGATTAAGAGAAAAAGTATACAAATAGACTTCGGCTAACATGAAATGTTTAATGTCTTAATTCGAAACTACTAGAGATCATGATCGATTCACTGATGCACAAGTAATAAACAAAAGATAAGGAAAAATCTACACCATGATATAATTTTTAGACGAATGTGATTTGGGTATTAAGCCTTAAATAGTCAGTTCAAGCTGCTTCTGTCAATTGTGGTGACTTCCTGCAAATCACTACTTCTAGGAACACAAGGCATTCATGCTCGTCAAAATGACTGTTTTAGACACTCCAGAATATTGAAAATGTGTAATTGATCACTGATAAAACAAGGATATGAAATTTCTTTTCTTTGACATATCTCCTTCAGCAACCATTCAGTCATAAACTTCCAGACCAGGTTGAGTGAAGAACATCCCAGAACTTAGCCATCATATCTTAATTAGAAAACCTTCACAACAAGTAATACTATAGCTGACAAAAAATAGTTGCTTAGGAAGTGCCAAATTCCCAATCGCTATAGTCAGAGACTTACTTCTTCAGCCATTTCATTAACAGCGTTCTCCAGATAGTCTTCATTCATGCCTTTAATGTTAGCAAATAATTCCAAATGCTCCTTCACCTGTGTAAAGAAGTTGCAAGAGTGACTACTTCCCAGCACAGGCATTGTTAACTAAGCAGCATATACCAAGAAGTCACAAGGAAAGCTATTTTGCAGTGTGAATCTTTTTGTTCAGTCCGTGAACGCACATTTTTACTTGGGACAGGCATTGATAACTACACAGCATATACCAAGACGTCACAAGGAAAGCTATTTTGCAGTGTGAATCTTCTTGTTCAGTCCGTGAACACACATTTTTACTTGGGACTTGGAAGTTGGAAAAGATAAAAGAACAAATTTTTTCAAGCAAAAGAAAGAATGTTCAAGAAACTATAATTAGTTCAATTTCAGCGAAGAACTATGACTCATTAGCTTGAAGCTTTTGTTATGGTCAGAAAGACAATATCATAATATGAACAGCGATTTAAACCATACTCGAAGAAATAGGGAAAGGAAAATTTGAGGATTGGAGAAATGGACAATATTTCAACTTCCACAGGGGTCATATCCACAAGAAGAAAAGCAGAAACCATATATATAAAGTGGACAGAAGTAAGAGGTTGTGGGGTATGCATAATAGGGAACATCGCTATTAAAAAAGTTCAAAAAAATGAAGAACTGATAGACCCTTGTGGTATAAGAATAAAAATCTCGAAAAGATAAGGATGCACAAGCAAAACTATGCTGACTAACAATCAGTTATTAACCTCACTTACCAAAAGAAATCGGCAGAAAAAGAAAATAGTTTGCATCAAATTTCTACTATAAGAAAAAGATTTTTCTTACAGTTAATTCAGGAAAAAGAATGTCATGTTGAGGACATACACCCAAACTCTTCCGTATCTCATTCTGCAAAACCAGAAAAGTAACTGCTAAATAAATATCCAACAAATTAATGTATCCTACAGGTATTCGCTAAGTATGAGAATGCGGCATAAATTTATTGAAGCATATTACCCAACTAGTGGCCTAAATATTCTCTCATTCGTAGATTATAGAATGAGATAGATGCTACGAGTTTGAATTATTGCATCAACTCAGACTCCTTCAGTTCTTCATTTTCATTTTGCTATTATTAATATGTAAGTTCAAACCTTTGCAACTGAGAAGAATGGGATAAAGTAACTTACAAGTAATGTCATGAAATATAAAACTCAATACAAAAATTTTAAGTAAAACCGTGTTACCATAAGGATGTGCTTCAGCTCTTTCCCCAATAATTCTTATCTATATCAAGTGACTTTATGCACACAGGTGTATTATACCAGGCAGCACGAGTCGGTGATTGTATTCTTATTCATGGATTATCAGCTGATCATCAAGTTCCAACTGAAAGATAGATGGTAGATACATTTTGGTTTCATTGAAAGAAATTTCAATCATCACTTTGTTTATACAGGTTACAAGTCCGTCAATTATTTTTAAATCCGTAGAGAAGCCTAATGTTCAAACAACCCACACAAAATACTAGGAAGATCGAAGAGACTCTGAAAATTTTATCAAATGAAAATGAGTCAGTTTCTCAAATGTTGTTTCGTTATTTGTCGAAAATGAGTAAATTTCACATTTGAAATAGACTTCTTATCCTACACAAAATATGCAGATATTGTGCATCCTTAGCTAAGCTTTAAAAGAGAAGTCACGTCAACTTTTGGAAAGTGAAAATATTAGCCAGTTTCTCAAATGTTGTTTCATTATTTGTCGAAAATGAGTAAATTTCACATTTGAAATAGACTTCTTATCCTACACAAAATATGCAGATATTGTGCATCCTTAGCTAAGCTTTAAAAGAGAAGTCACGTCAACTTTTGGAAAGTGAAAATATTACTTTCGAAAGGTCTTTGTAGTAATAGAAAAGATCTTATTAAGTAAAATTGAGCATGTTCAGAAAAAATGTTACTTAAAGTGACTTGTAAAGTTTCAACGATGCTGGCCAGGCTTAACAGTTAGTTTTTATGCAACTTTACTTTCAGATAAGGCCTAAACATAAATTATAGCATTCATCACAATAGTTTCACTAGTGTTAGTATCAAGTCATCAAAGTTCAAGAAGCTAAAGCATACCATGTCCGTTGAGATGCTTTTCCCAAAAACTAAAGCATCTCCGGAGGTAGGAGGAAGTAGGCCGACGAGCATGGATATTGTTGTGCTTTTACCAGCTCCATTATGTCCTTCAGAATATATTTTGGGGTCAATCGACAAGAAGAAACAAAAGATATGAGGTAATTGAGTAAGAGAAATATCTTTCTGTGCTGTGATGAATAGAGCACCAAAATACAATTAGAGCAACACAAACACATACATAAAGGAAACCACATCGTCAGCTAAGAACCAGCCTATGCTTCAGATGATGTGTGTGTGCATATATAGTTCTTACTCGGAACACAATTCCAGAAACAGAGGATAGTCTCTGGGATAATAAAAAATCATATTTAGCAACAAAATCGAGTCAACAGCAGTTTTCCTTGTGTTGCATTTTCTTCAGCTTTCCAGCACATAACATCTATACATCCTTTCGATAGTTCACCTTCCTGCTTGAACACATTATTTAACTCAACATAATATATGCAATGCTGTATCTCCAGGCAAATAAATATAACTGTCAGGACAAGGAGCATCATACGTCCACTGTTCCACACAATTCTCATTAATATTAAATCAAAGACAACGAAGCTGTTTTTTATTGTTGGATAATGAAATTTTAGTGGCTTACTAGTTAATGCTATATGATCAACTAGAAATCAAACAATGCCCCGATTCTTGCAATAGAATCTTTCAACTTTGTCACCAACAATCATTAGTGTATCAAATTTTATATCACGGAACTATATCTTGAATAGAACATGCAGCTGCCATTTACTGCTTTTTAAACATTTCTACAGAAGATATATTCACCTATAAATCCTATATTAGTGCATACATCAACATCAGCAATTCAGATACTTTGTGCAAGAGTTCGCACACATACGAAAATAAAAGAATAAGAGAAGAAATCCCATTAGGTTGGCATGCCTATTCAAGCCTCCAGAAACCAAATTGATCCAAACCTCTTAAAGTCAAAAGATAAGAAAAGAACAGACAAACCAACAGAAGCAAAAATATTTGAATTCCTCTACAATTGACAGGGGATTTAAATCAAAAACTAAGAAAAATAAGATGACAATACCTAGAAGAGCAAGGATTTGATTCTCATATAACGTTAGCTGCAAAGAATTGACAGCACAACAGTCTCGCTTCTTCGTAGTGTACACCTTGTGCAAATTCTGTACCTGGATACATCTGCATAGTCAGATTATGAATTCATGATTATAATGTCATCTGGTTGTACATACTCACAGAAAAGATATGGCTTGGATGTAAAATATTTACCGGCCATCAAGCTCTTTTTGCTTCATTTCTAAGGTTGCTGTTTCCATGGCTGGTTTATATGCGTCTTTATCAGAAATGTTAGAATTTACCTCAGACTGAACACCAGCTTCTTTGAATTGTGAGCTGGAAGCATACTGTTTGCTAGTTCCCTTCTTAAACCCAAAACACTTAATAAACATGAAGTTCCACAGATAACCATTCTCCTTGTGTAGGACCTGATTTCCCATAAAAATGATCAAACTCGTCCTAAATGTTATTGCTTGTGATATCATAGTCTGGTATTGCAATTCTACTTTCACTAACAAGTTGAGGAAATGGAACATAACATTTAAAGTGCTGAAATAGAGAAATAGCACCACAGCCTCCAATTATGCAAACATAGTAATCTCAGGAGGAGGACAAACACAAAAGAAATTCAAAAGACAAACCTGATCTAGAAAAAGACCAATTACACAGTACAAGAAAGTGTTGAGCAACATCATCAGGATGCAGACCAGAAAGTTAACCCCAGAAGAATCCTGTAGTGACACTAAATTCAACTTAATAAGATTATAATTGACATATAAAAGAATATCAAAAACTTGTTTACAAAATATACCCGCCACATGTTACTCCATCGAAGCCCAACATGAGCTCGTTCATAATCAGCGAAATTAACCGACCCCAATGCAAAGGCTGTGGGGGAAAGAAAAGAGGCCATCACCTTTAATACCCTACAAGAATACGCATAGAAATGTATTATCCGCCATGCTCAAACATTTTGTAAAGTATTGCCATATAGTTAGGGTACTTACATTGAGACAGACTGATCATTGACGGTATAATAAGGGAAGAAGGCACCAAGGAAAGAAAGCGTCCCGACTGTTACTGCTGTCTTCGCCCGTGTGAAGAATGTGGAGATTAGAAATGATAGCATTATTGAGCTAAGTCCAAACAAGAAGAAATACATGAACACCAGTGACTTGTCGCTGTACTTAAAAAGGGTTCCCATTGTGCAGAGAGTAATGATCATGGAGGAGATAGCAAACTGCCAAAGACATAAAGCATTTAAAAACAACTTCTATTATCAGTCTTCTCAAAACAACGAGGCTTCCCTGACCTAAGCAAGGTACAAAATATAGAAGCTAAAGCTATGTAATATGGAATCAATATTGTGTTGAAAATGAAGTATCCTAATACCAGATGGATGCTTAAGCATGCTGCTATATGAGGTCCACAAGTCATATCCTACTTAAATGCAACGATAATCATCAGCCATGTACAAATGGCCACTAAAGCAGTAAAATTATCATAACAATGCAACACAGGATGGAGAACATAAGGGAACAATGCATTGTAGATCTAGTAATATAGCCAGCAACGAAGATATTTGCCCTGAAGCTTGGGAAAGCAGTTGGAGAGGGAGGAAAAACCGAAACCATGCAACTGGAGGAATGCAATTGCAATACAACAACAACAACAACAAAACTACGCCTTATTCTCTACAAATAGGCGTCGGCTATATGGAACCATATGAGAACAGTGCAATTGCGATACAAACTTAAAATATTTATACCTGCAATGCATAAGTTAGAAACCATGAGAAATGGAATATCTCGTCCTTCAGACCCATCATATAGAGACCTTCCTTAATCTTCAGCTCCTGATGAGTTAATAATGTACTTAAAGCGACAAACTTTTAAAGCAACAAATTCCTCTATATTGATATCTTGGCAATGACGAAAAAGTAATCAAGAACAAGAGACAAGCACCAAAAGATCATCACCTTCTCCAAGACAGAATAACTAATCAAACGGGAGACTGGATAGAGAAACCCCAGCAAGTACCTGTTCAGAAGTATATTATCAACTAAAGTTTAAGCAACCGTTATAATGAAGTTCGAAAAGGTTCAGAAAAGATATCAGAAAATGCCAAAAAAATACATACAACACTCCCATGACTGTCTTGACAATAGACTGGAACTCATCATCAGTATATTCACGAGTTGGAAACGGGACTACTCTTATGTTTGCAGGTGAATATTTTGTCCAGGTTGCCTTGACTTGCACATCTATTCCGGACGAGTTGAAAGGTGAACCAACATCTTCATTGGCCAAGTTAGTACTACGCTGCTGTGCAGCAAATATAATAAATGAATCCATGACTTGTTGAAGCTGCATGTTGGAAGCCAAAAGAGGATATTATGTCTAGGTTCTCTGCAGATTGTAGGTCCAAAATAAAGAAATACCATGTAAAGTTGCAATTCTGAGAATACAGAATTTTTTTATTTTAGCATCGAAATTCTAAGTTTACTGCAGCAAAACATTCAAACTCTTCGAATTTGAGATATAAGCAATAGCTTTATTACTTGGATAGTACCCCCACCCCCACCTCGCCCCGTATAAAATAATAAAGATATTCTATCACCACAAGAATAAGCTCACTTGCATTCAGAAACAATACTACAAAAAATCATATTTCCATAAATGGATGGTGGATGCAGTGGCGAACTCAGAGCATTGCGTAATTAATCTAATATTATGTTGAACAACCTATGTAAACACTAAGAGCTTCGACTCTGTTTGGAAAAATTAGAAATCAATCATAGAGGAATAGTCGCTGGTTCTACGAAATGTAAATAGTAAGGATTTCCTATAGACGCTTAATTTCCACGGTCATTGAGGTAAGGCGTCTTTGTGTAATAATAGTTACAAGAAAACCTAGCCATCTACAAATGAATGCACTTACTAAAAGTAATCTTAACAAGTGAATGTCAGAGAAGGATACTGAGATCATACAGTTAAAAATCCACTGAAGCCATACTGCATTATTGGTATTGGACTCACACCTAGTTCCAAATCATTGAGATATGGACCATTCACGTCCATGATGGACTTCACATCAGGAAATCCCGAGAAAGCCCACGTGTGGTTAAGGCGTATGCTATAGTCAAAAGATTGTGGACCTTGCTCGTGAAAAACAATGGCTCCTTTGATTTTTGGGTTTGTACTTTTCCTACAACAAAAATGATTCGACAAGAAAGCAGGTCAAATCCTATGCATGAACAAAATTTGAAACTTGATCGAGGAAATATAGTCTTTCAAGCTTATTTATACTATTCCAAGATTGTCAACTGTGCAATCAAGAAGGATAAGTACAGAGAGATAAAATTTAAAAACAGAAAAACCAGACGTATAGGATCAAAATTTAAAAACTAAAAAAACAGACATATAGGATCAAAGAGTGAATTTTACTCAACAGAAGAAATAGAATCACTTGACCAGTTCATAGGCGCAATAGTGGAAACAGCAGTAGCAAAGCTACATAATAAACAAACCACCAAAACATTTTATGCAGAAGAGGAACTACCCAGATGTGAAAATTAGCTAAAGTAAAATGAAAAGCTAAACATATAGGTGAATACCTCACAGAACTAAAGCCGAAACTGAAACTGCACATCGGACCTCAGTCGGCGTAAGAGCGATAGGAACATATGATGCTTGTGTTCCAGTAATGCTAAAAAGTAACTTTTTAATTTTACTAGTGGTGGAGTCCAGAAAGTGTGTCAATAATAATGAGTAGTAGTTTTAAATGCGGGGTGGAAATGACAGTTTGACTTTAATCACATTGTACAAGTGAAATTTTATTAAAAGAAAAAGAAAAAAACACGACATCTTGAACACAATTGTCATATTAAGCTGTGCGATATGCAAATTATGGAGTCTAATGAAGGTACAATAAAAGAAATTAGGAAATAAAGACCATATATATTAAGCAGACCACACTATGTATGCAGTGTAGAAGCATCAGAAATTGAGAATTAGCACAGGCAATAGATTAAGACAAGAATTACATGATCTGGCAAATACCTCTACTCATTTTTTTAACTAGATTGTCGGTTATCAAAAACAATTTTTTTAACTAGATTGTCACATTATGCACTTGAACGAGAATGAAAATGAATGGAAATACAACTCACTTGTCTTTATCATAAGCAGCATAAAGATCCGAGCGTATGTATGCCTCGAGCTCTTTTTCATCTTTGTACACCCTTGAAACCAGCTGAAAAGCATTTCCACACACATTCATCACGGAAAAGGAAATAACAAATGCATATATACAGATTTACAAGTTGAAATCGGAAATCTATAGATAGTATTCAGAATTTTATTTATTTATTTATTTTTATTTTTATTTTTGTGAACACAACATTCTGCAATGTGCAGTATTATTATGTATTTCGCTTGATGATCACTGATCTTATTGTTGAGATGAAATTAAGTCAAAATATAATCATAGTTAGCACTGGAACTGATCCAAAGGTTCTCCGATAAACCCTAAAGGATAACAAAACTGATTTTCTTCTTTTTTTTGGAGAATGTGGTTAGAAGGTAATAGAAGTAATGGAGAAGCATAAAACTCTTTTTTCTTTTTTTTCTTGGAAGTGTGCAAAAGTACGAATTGATTAAATCTTACGCTTCACCAGACAAGCTCTCAATTGGTAAAAAGAATCCTTTTAAATCCCATGCGTGTCATACCTTGACTATGGTATTTTTCCTTTTTCTTTGCCTTTTCCTGCTGTAGTGCTTGGAGGGGTCCAAATGCATTTTGTAGGTGTATAATTTATTTAAAAGGATTAAAGGGTTGTGAGTGATTCTTCTTCCTAGGACGTACAAATTATTTTATTTCTCTACTTCATCACCATGTATCTTTAAGTATTCAGTAATGTTTATATGTTAAAGAGAAGAAGATGGATATATCATGCATTTGATATCTACTTCACTTTTATTTAACTAGTCCCAGTATCTGATACAAATAAGTTATATTCTAGCCATAAATCCGACCGCACACCACACCCCTAAGAACCAGAGAATCCTACACTTATCTAAGTGAAAAAATAGATCCAAGGGCAATGATAAAGAAAATAGAAAGGAATACTTCGAAATTTGAGTTTGAAAATGCAGTCGTCCAACTACGGAACCATGTTTAATCACCTCGACAAAAGATAAATCTCTTGGAGAGGGAATTCAGTTATCTATTTAATTGTTCCCAAGAGTATTAATAAAGATCAAGTCCATAGAAAAAAAATGTAAGATTCAAATGCTTAAATCATCCACGGACACTCAGTGCATGATAGTCCCAAAATATTGTGAGAGTGATATAGGAGTATAAAAGAGTAGAATTACACTTGGAAGTAGGAACACAGACATAGATTTATACAAAATGTTCCGATGGCAAGAAGTTCTGTCCACAAAATTACGAGAATGGTCATAAAACTTGGTTGTGAAAAATGTTGGAAGTGGTATCACCAACAAGAACTCCGTTTCACTACATTGTCCAGGTAATAAGGCCAAGATAAGCTACTTTTGGAAGGAAATTGTCATAAGATATTTAGGCCTAATAACAAAATCAATAAATTTTACAAGCGATGAATTTTCAAACTGACCATAAATTATTATGGATAGATCAGAAAACTACCATGACATAACCAATATGAATGAAAACCCTAAGAAAACAAACACTTGGAAAGGATGCAGAAAGAAAAGAAACCAAGTGAAAGAATCTGTTTGTGCATACCCTCAGTAGAGGAAATTTGAGTGTTAGTAAATTAATCATCATCCTTGTCTCATCTGTATCAGGTGCAAAGGCTATATACTCATCCTTGGTAAATAATAATTGCAAAATTTGGTCAAAAGGAAGAGACTTGTTGCCTTTCCCCACTTCCACAAACATCTCTTCCCTAATATATCTGCACATAGTTTTGAGATAAATTAGAAACAGTTTTGTCCATAAAACTAAATTACTTCCTTGTACTATTCATAACAGCAAGCAATAAATTCACGAACCAGACTTTTCAAATCTTCAACTTTTCAAGAAAACAAACGAGACAAATCTTCAACTTTTCAAATTATGTACTACTAATAATAAAAGTATAATTATTTTGAATTGCTAAGAATTTACTCTCTTCAGGGATTCAGACTTTTTAGAAAACAGACAGAGTAGAGTGTTAAGAACCAAGAATGTAATATCCATAACTTCCAGAGATAATCAGGATGAAGAAACCATACGCCTGCGGTGGATGCATTTGCGTGTCTACTCGTGTCCTTATAGCTATAAGCAACAGCATTACGACAGTGGGAAGTAAAATCTGCCATTGAAAGTGACAAAAATCAATAAACAACCTGTTACTGTATACCTCCATCGAGAATAAATTCATAGTAAACAATCTCAACCTTTTAAGTCAGCATTCTATTTTTACCAATTACTGCTTATTCATGTAGCCAACCAATAGAAATAGGATGAAGAAGATGAACCCAGTTGAAAAATGAATAATTGTAACCGCCCAGAGATTAGAAGGTTGCAAACTTAAGAATAGTGAGCTGATGAAAAAGAAGATAACTTAATGATCACCAGCATAAAATCCGTTGCTCAAGAATCAAATTCAAAAATAAAATAGATTGTGAAATAGCAGAAGTCCATTGAAGGTAGGAGAAATATGATGGGGGGTGGGGGGGGTTGGAGAGAGAGAGAGAGTAATAATAATAATAAAAGAAGGAGCTCACTAATAATTAAATCGACTTCAACATTTCATCGTTGTAATTAAATGTATAAAATTTTCAACATCAACACTATAGACTTCAGGATTTAGTACATGCATGAGATATATATTTGTAAATACATCTTCAATTATTCAATGGAAAAGAAATTTAGAATACCATGGGGAACCTGCGAGATGACAAGAAATAGAAATAACAATTTCCTAACTAGTAGCTAGTCAAGTTTACCTGATAATCAAGCAAACCCAAAATTTTGCACATTCTTCAACTTGAAGAGTCCATTTCAATAAGAACCAGACAATTCAAGTTAACACTACCCTTACAGAAAAAGGAATATTTCCCAGAACCACATAAGGTTGATTGAAGTTACATGATGCGAAAAAATATTGCCAAACAATCTCAACTTCATGATTTTATATTTTAAGAGGAAAACTCCCACATATCAGTTTGTGAATTCCCAGGGACTTATAGTTCAATTACAAGAACCCAGTTCTTCGAGTAGAATGTCATGATCAAGCCGGGAATGCAGTGGGAACTTCGGCAAGAAGAGGGAAAAGAAGTTCACACAAAATTCAAAAGTAAATAGCCATGTAAGACGACACCATTTCGGCTCACCAAAATGCCACAATTTTTCCGTACTCCAAACAAAACCGTCACACTTTCTTTATTCTATTAAAGTTGTAATTTCTGTAAAGTTGCATTTCGAATTTCTGTTAATCCCTATTGTAAACTGCAACATTCAGTAACTGGTTCATAACGCAGGAAGAGAGAGAAAGGAGGGCTGTCGATGAAGATAATGGACATGTAATCAGGCTTATTCCCTGAATCTCTCTGAGTCAGACGGCATTCTCTTCTTCTTCTTTTACTTTCAATCATCTTTTTCAATCCATTTTGAATTATCTTTCTATATTCCCCATTTTGGTTTCAATTGTAGCATAAAGAAGTGCTTTGAGTTGTTGAACCCGCTCAACTCTTGAGATAGGAAAAATACAATCAAAATGCAACAAGCAACCAAAGGGAAGATTTCTTTTTCCATTTTTTCCTCTCCTCAGAAAACCCACAAGAGGAAATGATGATGATGATGATGATGATCATTGAGGAGTCGGCAAAATCCCAATTAGAATCATTGATTTCCAAAATCAAGTTTTCTTTTATAAAATCTGTAAGTTCCACGAAACGCCTGCTTGGGAGATTTGTAAATTCCAAAGCATCGTAGTTCAATCCCAAGAACCCAATTTCATCGAGACAAAATAGAGATGTAACGACAAACCCAGAAAGAAAAATCAAATGTTTACTCCAAATCAATAAAATCTCATCAAAATAATCAACTTCCAATTTTGATCAAATTTGCGAATTCAATAGACATGCATAAAATGGTCGTGTGTCAGTGCATGTTTATGAAAAAGTAAATGAACCTCGGCAAGAGTAATAAAAGGATGACGAATTTTGAGAAGCCAGTTCTTCCGAAGCATAGCCTTCAACTGTCTTCCCGAAGACATCCTGTTCTCCTTCTCTTTGTGCGTCTCCATGTAGGGCTCCAGTTGGAGTTCACAGGCACTCCACTGATCGAACCCAGAGACAGAGGAAAGTAAAATCTATATGTATATACACAAAACCCCACAATTATACATACAAAAAAAATGGTTTTTGGGTGAAGAGGTGGAAAGGGAGAAGAATCAGCGTGCTTTTCCGGTTGGCTTAGTGCATATTTGGAACTTTGCGTTGGCTATGCTTACGAAATTAATAACTAATTGAAACTCAGTCCTTGAATGATAAACTTCATGACTTTTAGTGCTTGACGTGATATGTAAAAGTATCCCAAAAAAACAAAAAAAGGGTATGCGGGGATGAGTTACAAAAATCGGATCTCACGCAAGCACCTATTATGTCAAATACTACGGAATTTATTACACTCATATAGAATAAATAACAAATTTATATAGTACCAATATATTATACTATACCAATATAATAAATTTCATACAAATTGACATAATAAACAATTAATATTTAGGATAATCATAATCTTCTATCTATCACGTTACTTTTGAATTAATAATCATTACACATGTCACTTGGTATTATGTTAACCATTATATTATATCATATTGATTTGGTATTGTCCTTGTACAATTTGAATAAAGATGAGGTGAATTTAATAAGTTATGAGGGAATGAAGATTAAATTTTAAAGAATGATAATTGAAGTATATGGTGCCTAATCTTGTTACTCATCTTGTACAAGTCGTCCTCATATATCCATACTTTTAAAATGATAAATTTCATATTATCTTGAAAATGACAAATTTCCTATTATCTTGAAAATGACAAAAAAAAAACCTTAAAAAACAATGATGACATTAAGGGTATGTTTGATAGAATTAACTGATAAGTTAGCTTATAATTAATAAGTTAGTTTATAGATGATAAATTAATTAAGAGCTGATAACTTAGGAGGGTGTATTCAATTGAGATTTTAAATGAGTTTTAAAAACCTTTAAGGAATTTGATGGATTTGGAAAAGTTTGAGTGTATTTAATTGAGACTTTTAAAAGTCAATTAAAATATTAGGGTATTCAATATAGATTTTTAAAAAGTTCATTAAAGTTATGAGGTAGTAAATGAGGATTTTTAAAAATCCTATGAAATTATGAGGTATTCAAGATTGTCTTGGCACTACACTATAACGCGCGGATTGTCACGGTTTTAAACCGTGACAATTTAAATTTGTCACGGTTTAAAACCGTGACAAAAACCACCGTGACCAATTGGTTGTCACGGTTTTAAACCGTGACCAATTGGTCACGGTTCTACACCGTGACAAATTGGTCACGGTTTTAAACCGTGACCAATTTGTCCCAAAAAAAAAATTGTAGTTCAACAACTTAAAAAACCGTGACCAATTTGGTGGAGGAAAAAATAAAAATAAAATCGAAATAGGTTCAAATTGCATATACAATCTTCTCAAATCGATTCAACCAAAACAACTGAGCTTAAGATTGCCCAAAAAATTAGAATTTAGGCACAATCCAAATTCTTTACGACCCCAAAAAATTAGAATTTAGGCATAATTCAAATTCTTTACGACCATATGATTAAACCTCATCAATCATCATATTAAACCTCATCAATCATCAATCATCATATGATTACAACCATAGTAAATATTAAATATAAGATGCGACAACAATGAGAGAGATCCTGGAAATATTAAATATACAGTCTTCTTTTGTTCAACAAAGTTAATTGCTTCCATGAGACGACAAAATTAAATTGTAGCCTTGCATCTTCTCTGCTTCTAACAACATTAGAGAGTTGGAAAACTAGCCGTAAATGATGCCCGATATTAGTAGCAACATTCTTAGCATCTTCAGATAGCACTTCTACAACTCAAAAACAAGTTGTGAATTTCATGTAGCAACTCAAAACTAATCAAGAACTATTAATATACGTACATGGACATAGTAAAATTCATGAAAACTTGGTAAAATCAAAATCTAATTAAAAAAAAAAGGATCCTGATAAAACTCAACGAGGAAATCGAATAACAAGATGAGGGACATAATCGTACAATTAATTTTATCAATTCTTAATAGAAAAATGTATCGAATGAAGGGTGAAAATAGATTTTCGTACATACGTGCCTTGGATAAGTAATGCTGCATGCAGAAAATAAATAGAGGAGAAGTAGATGAAATTTGGGTTGTTTAGTATTATAGGCCATTATCTTTCTTCCCAATGTTGAGATAAGTTTTTAAGAATATGGTGGAAGGAAATGAATAAAAATAATTATGACAGATGATATATAGGGTGGAAGAAGTAGCTAGATTGTGGACAAATAAGGACTTCAAGAAGATAGACTAGCAAATCAATGAGGTCCCCAACGAATAAGGACCTTAGTGAAGAACATCTCTATGTGTTTCTCAGCCACTGTTCAATAAAGCTCAACATTAATCAAAGACCATTTGAGGACACTAGTATCTACACCACTACTTCTACTCTCAATGGAATGAATGCTTTTCAACGGTGAACCAAAATACCAGAGGATTTTAATTCTTGACAGAAAATCGACCAGCTATCGAAGCTTTTTATGGTACAATACATTTCAATAAACATAAATATTTTATGCATACTCATCCACACAAGTTTATGGATTTACGATAAACATATGGAGTCTAGGCGAAAGGAGATAAATTGCTTTTACGATATACATTGCTTTCTCCTTTCTCACTTTCACTTGGAAATTTGAATTTGATCATACACATACATATGATTTAAAGTTTACACGACACACTTATTCATGCACAACACAATTGATAATCACAAAATGACATCATTTGAGCAAATGGTAGATAATCACAATTTCAAGTACCACTTATAATTAAGTTCATTATGTTTACCAAGATTACAAAAAGTTTATGTCCACTTGTAGTGTAAATTAATAATAACTACATTCCGTTCAATTTAAATTATGACTGAGCACATTATGATTAATTGCCAAACAGTGAGTAATAGTATAGGTCATCTAATGCATGATATATATGCTGGATATTTCAAAGTGTTTTTTTTGACATCTGAAAATAATTCTACTTATTGAGCAATTTAGCAATCTGAGATTACCTGACTCGAAGATATGGCGATAGACATCTTTCTTGATGTTTGAGGATCAATAGTTGAGGAATCGATGAATAACCATGGTCAAACTAGATTCCCCCACGAAGCAAACCATTTCTTCCAATGTATACCTCAATTGCCTACATAGTTCATATTAGAATCAGTAATTTGCACTACAAGAATTATCAGTAAGTTGTCATAAGGCTAACCTTATAAAGGGTGTCCAAGATAAGAAGGTCTAACTGTCCTCCTCTTTTGAAATAACTGCAACATGAATCAAAACCTGATCAAATCTAAGAAAATATAATATATCAAAACCATTTCAACTAACACTATACCTTCTGCTCAGTTAGTGAAAGCTCATACACCAATCTAATTCCGCCAACTTCAGATATGTGTCCATTAATATCCATCATAATCAAGCATAATTTATATTTTAATACTTCTCGAAGCAAAGAAAATAAGCAACACAGCCAACCCACCATTACCTTTAAACAATAGATTGACATGGAAATAATCAATACCTGGAAATTCGACTAAAAATGGATACATCAAAAGATTCAGTCCACCAAAGCCAAATCCAAAACAAAAAACCAATTAAATTCTGAAAGATAAATATCAAATATCAAATATGAAGAAAGATAATTTTCAGTTCTAAAAGGCCCTAAAATTACAATGTACTAGAAATAATGAAGATAATTATACCAAAATTAAAGCTTTAACAACCACAAAGTAATACAAAATTACTTGGAATCAGACAAATCGAATGCTTCTCATTATACAAAACAGATTAAATTACCCACAGTATTTCGCACCTTGGACTTGAAGTTGGAGGGATTCAACCGAGCAACTGAGGATGATGGGCCGTACAATGGCTTCTCGTTTGTCAATGGAGACCTGGTTCGCAGTCCATGATGGTCGGAGCAGTACTCGCCGACTCGCCGATTGTAGCAGTACTCACCGGTCGTCGAAAATTAGGGCTTTGATAGGAGGAGAACTTTTGTAATGCCCCGCTCAAAGTCGACCCGACATAATGTATATGTGTATGATGTGTTCATGAAATGTTTGGGAAGGTATGAGACATGTCGGGAGTCGAAACGGCCGTCGAAATGATGAAAACGAGAAATTTCAGCAGAACTGAAGTTACGACCGTAAATGTAAGGCTTACGGCCGTAAATGTCAGGTTACGGCCGTAAGGTTCGAATGTTACGGCCGTAAATGGTGAACAGTGGAAAATGTCCAAAAGTTTCAGAGAGCAAATTACGGTCGTATTATCTGGAGATACGGCCGTATGATTGGAGTTACGGCCGTAAGGCATGTAAGTTACGGCCGTAAGCCAAGAAGATGAAATGCGGTGGATTTCTGAGAGTTTATTACGGCCGTATGATGGTATGATACGGCCGTATTAATAAGGTTACGGCCGTAAGGTTATGGAGTTACGGCCGTAAGGAAGAGGTTACGGCCGTAATTTTAAGTCGGCAGAAGTGTTATTTTAGAAGATTCTGGCCATTTCTTGGACATTTCTCACCCAAACTCGGTTCCAAAGCTCCCAAAACTCTCTCAAGACCATCATGAACCTATGGAATCATCTCCCACTCCATATATGAGCTATGTAATGTTGGTGTAATCTATGATTACAAGAAGAAGGAAGAAAGAGGAAGGAAGAGGAAGAAGAGGAGGAAGCTTTGGGGATGTCAATGCTTGATGTTCTTGCTAGTACATGGTGAGTAATGGATGTATCTTTGATGTAGTATGCATTTATGAAGTATATGTATGTTTATGTATGCCTATGATGATAGTTATGATGAATATCAAGCTTACAAGCATGCTAGGGTTCCTTTGGGTTGTGTTATGCCTATGTGATGATTAGGTGATGATAATAGAATGATGTGGACATGCTTTTGTGACTTATATGACCTTTATGTCAAGTCCTATGGGCTAAGAATCTATGTACATGAAAGAAACTAGTTATGTTAATGAACATGTAGTGAGACAAGAAAGTAGAGTTTATGTGTTTCATATGATGTCAATGCATGTTATATGATGTTCAAGAAATGGAATGCGTATGATATGACGAGTGTAGCGCCCCAAGAGTAAAAGAACCCTTGGGGGACGGCTTATGAATGTATGAATGCCATGTATGTATATGTACGATCATCAGGTAAAGCATGCATGATGTATGACACGAGCATGTATGTAGAATGTAGTTGCCTATCATGTGTTTACAATGCGCTTGATGATGATGTGGCGGCCTAACGGGTAAAAGAACCCTTAGGTGACGGCCCGGCGGCCTAACGGGTAAAAGAACCCTTGGGTGACGGCCTAGGATGTGATGGGCGGTCTAAGAGTAAAAGAACTCTTTAGACGACGGTCCCGGCGCCCCAAAGCGTAAAAGAACCTTTGGGGGACGGCCTATGCTATGATATGACAAGGTACTCACATGATTCGCAACTAGGGCCCAAAGAAAGAAAGAAAAGAATGTCACGTGCATTTCACGCACTGCATTGCATCCATTATTCACTGGGTCATTATGACTCACTATGTGTTTACGTTTATGTTTTGTAGATTATGTATGCGGGAGTTGGCGAAGGGTCCTACAGTATGTGATGTTGGTGTGTGAATGGGAAAAGGAATCAGACGATCCAAGAGCCACGCGAAGGGTCTTGAAATTTATGTACACGAGTAGCGCTCCCTCCATCCGCTGCAATGTGTTTGTGTACGTATATGTATCGTATGTGTTACGGGGGCGGGGCGTTACAACTTTTGAGCTATATGTAAAGATTACGGCGACTAACGATGGGGGCAATGGGCAGATGTCGAACGGATGTGATTTCTTCCGCCATCTTCGATTGGAATTCCATAGTGCACATATATGACCTCAATTTGGGATGAGATTGGTTTGGGAATTGGGAGAAAACGAGGGCTTTGAGAATGTATTTGGGAACTGATAAGCGTGATGAATTTTTAAGCTTGTTTTTTCTTTTTCTTTTTTTTTTAATAATTCAGTAGAACCGTGACCCCAAATGGGTCATACAGATACGCGCGTTTGGTCACGGTTTTTTAACCGTGACCAACAATTGGTCACGGTTTTTAACCGTGACCATCCGCGCGTCCGTGGGTCACGGTTATAAACCGTGACCCCGTTGAAATTCTAAGTGTGACAAATCATTTATTTTGGTGTAGTGTGGATTTTTAAGGATTTTAATGGAATCCTTTAGGTACTCATCTTTAAACACAAAGTACAAACATAATTTATCATATGAAATATATCACTGACCTCTAAGATTTTGATGGACTTTTATTCATCACCACCGCCCCCACCACTCTAGCTGCCGCCTCCCCCCACCGCCTCCATCACTGCCATGACCACCACCACCACCCTCACGTTGCCGCCGCTGTCGCCGCCGCCACCACCGCCACACTACCAAAAACAGGAGCTTTAGAGGCGATAGTCGTCCCTATAATCTCGTGCACGTAGAGCAATAGGAACAACATACTTGTGCCTATAGAGTAATAATAACGTCGCTCCTATCACTCTACAGGCACGAGCTATAGGAACGACAGAGCAATTCCTAAAGGTCAAGTTTCCTGTGGTGCCACCATCTCTCATTTCCCTTTCTTTATTTTTTTTTTTCTATTTCACAATAAGATTGATGTAAAAAATTTCTTATTATCTTCCTTTTCTTCAACTTTTAGTGAAAAGGATAATTATTTACAAAAGTTCGTAAAAAGATTTAAAATTTATAATTAAATATTTTATATTTACACATTATTTTAATAACTTGATATATGTTTTGATATACTGATTAAACATGAGATAGTTTTTTAGTGTTTCTCATTAAATTATATCAAAATGTTGCTAAATCTCTGTTTGCAATAGTTATATATTTTTGTAGTTCAAAAATTATTATCTTTTTGAGCAAAATATTATACAAACAATAATTAATTATTACTGATTTTTTCTTTGGAAACGATAATAATTTAATGAGAAAAGAAAATAAAGGTCAAATCTCAATAAGTTTAATAATATTTATTTTATGAAACAAAAATCTATATTGTCAAATGAATTATGAAGAAATCCAATAAAAGCTTTGAAATAAAAGTCCTTCCAAATCCATTGAAGATTTTTATAGATTATGTGGAAATCCGTAGAAGTCTATCAAAAATCAATAAAAGTCCATTAAATTCCATGAAAGCTATTTAACTTAAAAGTCTATTAAAATCCTTATAAATATAAATTAAATACAGCCCCCTTATGGTTTATAACTGATAGTTGATAAGTTAGCTGATATAAATAAAAATATTTGGCAAAATAATTGATAAGCTGACTTGCAAATAAAAAATTACACAAAAAAATATGTTTAAAATATATTTTTAGAAAATTGTGGGGGTTAAAAAATGGAATATAGAAAACGAAAAGCTCATAAGCTTATTTGAAAAGCTAGTAAAAGAAGTTTTTCAAATAAATTCGAACTTTTCAAATCAGCTCCTGAAACTAAACAGAGCTATTTAGGGTATGTTTAGTAGAATTAACTGATAAGTTAATTTATAACTAATAAGCTAATTGAGAGCTGATAGTTTATAACTTATAATTGATAGCTGATATAAAAAAATATTTGGCAAAATAACTGAGAAGTTGGCTCATAAATAGAAATTACACAAAAGAATATATTTAAAATATATTTCTAGAAAATTACAGGTGTAAAAATGGAATAAAAAGCAAAAAACCTATAGACTTATTTGAAAAGCTAGTAAAAGAAACTTTTCAAATAAGTTCGAGTTTTTCAAATAAGCTCATACAACCAAACGGAACTTATTTAATTAGTAGGAGCTTATGAGCTCATGAATAAGTTATATGCTAATTTATTTGACCTATCAAATATACCCTTAATTAGTAAGAGTTTATAAGCTTCTAAATAAGTTATAAACTAACTTATTTGACTTATCAAACATACCTTAAAAGATAAATTATTGGGGGAAATGTTTCAATATTACTATCCAAAATCATTAATCCTATTTAAAACATTTAAAAATCATTAATTATTAATTATATAAAGAAAGAGAATACGATTTTTTTTTTTTGGAAATTAGGAACAAACAAATAAATTATTTTCCATAAACTTCTGTAATAAACATTTTTTTACTGTAGTAGTTGAGCCATAATCTTGATACTTTAAGCGTGCAAATAAGTCCTTATCACATTGACAAGTCGGGCACGCCAAATTGTACTAATAATTTACTTGATTTTGAAGTATATATGGACCACGGGACCCACTATTAACAGTCAACTTTGGAAGATTTCTCTATTTTAATAAAGAAGGGAAGGCTAGTTGGACAAATAAAAATGCAAACACTACTTTGAAAAAAAACTATAAAAACAGTTTTGCATACAGTTTTGTTTCAACCTTATGCATACAGTTTTGTTTCAACCTTAGATAGGAGTGATTTTCTGGTATCCACTGTGGGCAGGTACCTATAGTCACAGTCTTTGGGTTTCTGACAGTCGAGATCCAAAATTGGGCCTACACGACATTTTGTTACCATTTAATTAAATTACAGCCTGGACAATACTAAAATCACTAAAAATACACGATAGTTGCAGACTGAGGCGTTAACCGGGTGGGTAATGAAACGAACTACTTCATCCACCACACCACTGCGCTTTATGTTACTAAATTCATGTGCTTTAATATATATAAAAACATCTTGAAATTTTTAAAAAATTTCTAAATTTCAGGCCCCGAGACGGAGGCCTCTCGAGCCTCGTGGAAAGTCCGGCTCTGCCTATAGTAAGGGAAAATTTTTTTATAGAGGTCAGGTGAAGTCTCCCACTATCAGGGGGTACTTATATATTATTCATCTAACTTAATATAGGTATAATTTTTTTTTTTAAATTTTGAATTGACGATGTGGCGCTACCAGAAGACGCCATGTGGCGTGGGTACCAAACTCGCGTGGGTGTCTAATCATTTCTACTTTAAATAGTTCATTCTCATTTGGATTCTTTTTAACATGTTAAAGAACATACCACACAAACTTTTTTAACTCATCCTCGGTTATTCCTCGCAGTAGTATGATATAAAGGCCGAATGGATACAACTTTTATCAAATTTTATCACTTTTTACCACTTTTTTCCACTTTTTTCTCTCTCCTAAATCAATCACATCCACGTATCTCATCACATCCATAAATCTCAACCACTCACCTCCACTCATTCTCTCTCTTCTTTCACATTAAAATCCATTAAAAATTATTAAAAGTTACTCCCATTCACCCTTATAATGAAAACCATGATGAGTTTTTGTTGTTTATATTTGCACATCTCTTTTATCGAATTTGATATCAAATGCACAAGGGTAGGACTAAATGCACCCATCCACTTTACTTTACACACCCATTTTTTACCATATCCCCATCCTACCCTTGCATCATTTTCCTTCTTTTCCTTTTTTTTTTTTTTAAATATGTTCGCCCCCAATGGGGCGAACAACCTATGACAAAAAAAATAAAATTGTACTATTATTTTTTAATACTTATATTCGACACTAACCTGATAAAATTTATCAAATAAATTTTGAAATTTATCACTAAAGTGGTTGCAGAAAAAGCTAAAAAAAACTTGAAATTACTCGATAAAGTAGTTGTAAAACATTTGATTTTTTTAATAATTATATTAGATAACAAAGCCAATTACTATATCATCAAAAAAAATTAAAATTTATCGTCAAATTGGTTGTAAAAAATTTTGAAATTATTTATCAAAGTGGTTACAAAAATTTTAAAAAATTGTAGCGATCAACAAAGATAAAAATTATTTATTTTTATTTTAATTTTTTTAAATACTTGTTCGCTTTGAAACACAACGAACAAGCAAAAGAAAAACACAAAAAGAGAGAGAGAGAGTGTGTGTGGGGTGGGAGGGGTATATTAGTCATTTTTTTAATTTGAAAATGGGTGCACCCAGCAAAAGGCTGGGTGCATTTAGATGTACCCAGTGCACAAAGAGTTGAAAATTCAATTTATTCTTTTAACATTTGTTTGTTTGAATTTTTTTCTATTTAAATATTAATTTCTATTATTAAATTAAACTTAAATGTCAATGTCACATCTTATATGATTATTCATCATTATAACATAAATTTCATAGTTTCACTTGTATTAAAAAAAAAAAAAAAAAAAAGGAAAACGGAATTCGACTTGAGTCAAACTTATGTGAAACTATATGGTCGCAAATGTATAGATTGCAAGATTGCAAGTGGGCAACTAAACATTATAGATGGTGACATTTATGCCCATATCTCTAAAACGTTAGCCGCCACAAACATTGGTCAAGGATATGCCATTGATTTTAGAAGTTTTGTTGTTTGATGAAATTTTTTTGAGAAGTGGTGTTTAGTAAAAAATGACTTTGTTAAAAAATGTGTGGTTAAATTTTTATCTCAATTCCATTGAAAAAGCTCTTAATATAAGATATTTTATTAATAAAAAAATGCAGCAAAGTCGCCCATGTTATAATCTAACATGCAACGAGTAATGATTTTCTCCCAACAACATACAAAAATTAAAGGAAATTCTCTGAAATAAACAAGAGATTTAATTTGATGAAAGTACCTAAAATGAAAATCTAAAGCCAAAGCATGAGGAAAGTAAGGGTTTCTATGAAGATATTTTGGGGAAATTTAATTTTTTAATGTGTGAAATAATGAAAAAATATGAAAATATATATAGAGATTGTCGAATCAATATAATGAAAGGTTTAAAATATTGAAGAAAGATGATCTTTTTGAATAATATAATCAAACAATGTTAAATAATAATAATAATAATAATAATAATAATAATAATAATAATAATAATAATAATAATAATGTGATATTTTACAAAATTGTAACATATATTGTGTCAATCAACCACGAGGACGAGGATTCCTCAAATATGGGTCAGTAGATATTGTAGAAGCCCAAAAGTCCGAAACATGGGGAGACCGCGAGGATACCCAGAAATCCAAGAAAACGGAACACATCGATTATTATTGGATTGGGTTGGGCCTCTCATAATTTGATTGGGCCACTAGAAAAGATTTGCTTAGAACACAATGCAAATCCAACACACAACTTAGACCATTGGCGGATTTTGCGAATTCAATGAATAAATTATTTTCTTCCACCATTCCATGACAGATTTTGACGTTGGTCGTGTAACTTGTAAGAAATTATCATATACCCCTACATAATTCATGGAGTAAATTATATTTTTACATTCTCATGCAAAAATAATGTACACAAGTACGTAGAATAAGAAAGAAATATTTACGTTTATCAATAAAATATTAATCTTCAGATCACTGAATATTCAAGTATAAATTCAAAAGTGGCATCACCAATAGAGTGCCATCCATTATAGTGTTTAAAATAATTTTTAATTGAATGGATGTTTTTTACATTACTTAACTTGTTTCTGTCGTAAAATTTTTATATGATCACTCTAACACAAATCAATCTAGAATGCTACCCTAAGACGATAAGCTTGCAAGCTGCATCACGGCACACCCCACGGTGCACTAGATTGATCAATTATACATGTAAATTTCAAACCACACATCATTCATTTTGCAACAAGACAATTAGTGAAACATACACTTACGTTACATACTTCTGTAGCAAATCGATTTTGTCTCTCAACCTACACACCTTATGAGTCTACATCTATTATCACATTTCGTATTTTATAGACCATTTGATCCAGTCAAAATACGATGCATACACAATCAAGGATCTTAGTATAGATTAAAACTAAAAAAAAAAAAAAATCAACTTACTCTATCAAACATACTATAAGTGGGTCAGTTCAATGACCTGAACAGTTAAATGGAATAAATATTATATCACCCTCAATTATCATGGAGAGCTAGAAATTTTCCCTCACCATACAATCTCTTTGTTTTATTATGATGGGTTTGATTGCAATTGGAATTGGAAATGAAAAACCTTCCTATCGAAAATCATTCTTACCTATTTTAGAAAGGAAGATCTATCAAAAATTCAATAAGTACATCATGGGATTCTTCTATTACTACGAGGTGTGCCAAGTGTATATTCTGCATTACTTTGGTCAACACTCGGTGCCATTTTAATTATTATAAAACACAGATGACGAATCTTGCAAATAGACAAAAATTTTAGGGGGCGTTCTGTTTGTTTTCTATTTTCTGTTTTCATTTTCGAAAATGTTTTGGTGTTTTCTATTTTCAGTTCTTGTTTTGAGAAAATTGAAAATGCGTTTGGTTTGTTATTTTGAAAAATTATTTTTGAGAAGAGAAAATGGAAAACGTGTTTGGATTATACTTTTAAAAAAATACAATTTCATATAATAAAAATTACAAAACGGTCCTTAAACTTTTCAAGATCTGCAAACAAACCCTCATCTTCACCAACCTACCCCCACCCTACCCCGACCCAACCCATCTCTCTCTCTCTCTTCTACACGGCCGGTCGCCGGCGATCAAGGTGGTGCGAACCACCTCGAGGTGGCTCGCACCACCAGAGGTGGTCGCGACCACCTCGAGGTGGTTCGCGACCACCGAGGTGGTTCGACCACCATTAATGGTGGTCGAACCACCTCTGCAGTGGTTTGACCACTGGCCGTGGCTCGGACCACCTTCATATGGTGGTCCGACCACCACTTTCCGATGGATCTGGTGGTCAAACCACCAGACCGTGGTTTGACCCCGATCTGGTGGTTTGACTTTTCGGCGGTGGTCGGTGGTCGGCGGTGGCGGTCGGCGTGGTCGGGATTGAAACGCATTTGAAAAATAAAATTTGGGATGAAATATAATAAATGTAAAGTTTAAAACCAAAACGTTTTTTGCTTTCAACATTTAACATCGAAACGCCAAAACGCGTTAAAGACGCTTTTCGTGTTTCCTATATAAATGTTGAAAACGTTTTCGAAAATGGATTAAAACAATAAGTAACGTTGCCAATATTTTCAAAGAAAAATGTAAAACGCTAAAAACTGAAATGCACAGGCCTTAAAACCCCTATGGCACATCCCCGGCATTTTTGTTTAAGAGCGTTGCAGGCGGAAAACCCTAAGGGTGTGTTTGATTGAGAGTTGTAAAATATTTATGTATAAAATATTTATTTGTTAAATAAAAAATTACCTCCCCCTAAGAAAATATTTATATGCAATTGATCAAAATCGTGTTTCAAATGATTGTACCTTGCAAAATCAATTCCATTCACAACTTACAATCAAACAGCCAAAATGTAAAACGGATGACACGATTTGATATTTACCTGTAAACCAATTGCCAATCAAACACACTCTAAAAAAAAAAGAGTAAAATTAGAATAAATTTAATGCGGATATACTAAGGCTATGTTCTTCATAGTTTAAATTTGGTGTAGATTAAAATTTGATTAAATGTGTAGTTGAGAATTGGAGATGGAATATTAAAAAATATAAAGTAATTGTCAAATCAATAAATGAATGATTGAAAATAATGAGAAAGAAAAATAAATTTAAATTGGTAGGATTTAAGCTGAAAGGAACATACCATAAGTAAAATATGATAGTACATCTAACATCACCCAAAAATAAATTGACGTGACAATTTTATGTAAAAGGAAGGCAACAAAATTAGCACTGGAATAAACAAATCCTCGACCCTACCAGACTTTACACGTGTTAATGTATGTGTAAAAATAAATTTTGATGTGATATAAAGGGGAGAATGAGTAGAGTTGAATTGAATTGTGGAGATTTATATAATACGAGTAGATCCCACAAAATATGTGGATATAAAATTGAAAAAAAAAAAAGAGATTTTGAAAAGAATATTTAAAAATGTGTAAAAAGATAAACGGTGACACAGGCTTTCTCACATTGACCATGCTACAACACCATAATAAATACCATAATGGTTGACATAATGAATATGTAGCATGATCCTATAATTTCAATCACTCCATCACTTTTAGATAGACGGTTATTAAATATGTCAACAACCACTATATTAACTATTATAATATTTATTATAGTAGTCTAGTATTCCCTTCTCACGTGACCATATATACACATGGCTGATACATGGAGACTGGAGAGAGATAGAAAGTGTAACTTTCAGAGGGAGAGAGAGAGAGATGGGAATGGCAGCAAAGAAACAGAGCAATTCAGGCATGGGATTTCTCTTCGTCTTCGTTCCCGATGAAGAAGACAACAACAACAAAGCACTCAGGCCTTTTCACAGTCTCCTCAAACCCACAAATTCATCCAATCTTCTTCACAAAGCTCAATCCACAATCTCCATTTGCGCACTTCTCTTCTTCTTCACACTCCTCCTCTTCACCCTCTCCACTCTCCCCTCATCAAAACCGCACCATTTCCCTCCACGTTTCTCTACAACCCCAAAACCACCATCATCTTCTTCAACCTCGGTTCCACCATTGCCACATGCATTGCAAGGAATGGGCAGTTTGTACAGAAGAGGCACGAGTTCGATGAGTGAACTCGTTGTAGCACATGCAACTGAGTCACTCGCTGTAAACGAACTGAAACTCTTCCTCAGAGTCTTCTGCAGGTCGGGTCTCTGTTCAAGATCCGACGTCGTTTTCATTTTTCCAATGAAATCCCCTGTTTTTGATAAAACAATCCTCGAAGAGAACGACTCGTTCTTGAAACTCGTTAACCAGTCGTTGACTCGGAGTTCTGCGGTAACCCAGTTTGCGAAATCAAGCAAGAAGAAGAACGAAGCTGTAGAGCCAATCTGGGGTAGAGGTGTTGGAAGCAATTCAATTGTGAGCGAGTCGACTCGGACGAGCTATGGCTCCGTGGTGGGTTTCGACGTGGAAGATCTTGACCCGGATAACTCGTTATCTGGGTTTTTCGACCCGGGAAAATCGTTGCCAGTGAGTTTGAGAAGATGGGCTTGTTATCCAATGCTTTTGGGACGAGTTAGAAGAAACTTTAAGCACGCAATTTTGGTGGATATTAAAGAAATGTTGTTATCAGGTGACCCACTCGCCGGAGTCAGGACTCAGCCACAGGAATCAGTGTATTTCACAACCAGACACGGGAAGAAAACCCAGTCAACTCAGCAGCAACTCGCCAACCCAGAAATTATTGTTGGGGGAGCTAAAGGGACTCGGAGGTTATCGAATGCAATGTTAACACAAATCGTTAGATCAGCCATGCAACGCAAGAAGAAGAACTCACTGAGTGAGTTGGATCTCTTTAATAAACTCGTGAGTAATGAGTTCGTGTTGAAGAAAGTGAATTTGATTAGGTGGACGGAGGCAGTACCGGAGTTGAGTTCACTCACTGAGTTGAATTCCAAGCCAGGTTCTTATAATTTGTCTGTTAATCACACGTTAATTAGACGAGGTAATAGTAATAAGGATGTTGAGCATGTTGTAATGAAGCTCTTATGTTTGTTTTCACCAGATTCAACAATTAACAGTGATTGTTAGTGTTAGGAATGTTTTATCTCAAGAAGGAAAATTAGAAATTATTTTTTGATTTGATTTTCGTTTTATATATCCAAACAATCAACATGTTTTTACTAAAAGTTCTACGGTACTGTTATAAATTTTTACTGGTAAAAGCTCTACTTACAATAATTATGTCAAATAAATCCTAAAGCGGTATTTGCATTGCCTCGATCGATTACACTTGCATTCAACTAGAAAGCGTTAATTAATTAAGCACGATTTTAATTACAAAACTCTGGAGCTAATCAAGTTTGAAAGGCTGTTTGATTTGTTTTGAAATTCTGTAGGGGACACAATTGAAGACAAGAGATCATTGACTTAGCCTAAAACTATTCCAAGAATTGAGCCATAGAAGATGGTTTATATTGAAATAAGCAAAGGAATAATCCTAGATTGACGGCCCTAATTAATTATTCCTTCAAATTGATGCATTAACATGGAATTATTTTATATTCTCCATCCCAAATCTTCACTTATACCAAGACTGATCGAGTATTGTTTCTAAAATTAGTTAAATTTAAACTCGTTATGGCGCCATAGTAAAAAAAAAATTGTTACTTGTATAGTAATCATTCACTTAATTTTTTGTGTAATAATATTTAAAATCATGTGAAGTGAGATAAATGTTATGTGTGCATATAAAATCCTCTCATAAGGGGATGCGATATTAATATATTATTATTTAATTTAAAATAATCTTATCATATTGAAGCTGGGTGCATATATATCTAGGGTGTAAATAGCATTATTATTTATTAATGAATAAATACGGACGTCCCATTTTGCATTATTCTGGTAACACGTGCACACGCATGCAAGTACGGATGAATTTGTAGCATTGCACTTGTTAAGCTAAAATACAAACACACAGTAGCCAGTCCAACAGGCTAGTGTACAAGGTTAGTTATCTAGTCTTGGTGCAACAACGGGAATCGAGTGGCACATACTTGAAGCATGTGATAACCCAATCCACCGGCACCAATCGTGTTTGGTCCATGTGCCAATCCTTCGACTCATAGGCACAAACACCAAATTGGTTAAAACTCTTTTGTGCTGTTCCCCACGTCATAAGAGCAATTTTGTTTTTTTTTTTTTTTTTAAATATCTATATTAGATAAGATGAATAATACATAATTATCCTTGATGGTGGAGTGGACCCCTACAAATTTTTTCCCCCGACTGTACCAGATCTTACCTATTGTTTAACAATTTCTAATTGGTGGACTTGATGTCGGGGTGGGCATAGGGGACCAAACTAGGACTTGTAGGATCCAAGGTTTTTAAAATTTTGTTGAGAGGAGAACCAAAGCTAATGAAGAACTTAAATACTCCCTCACTTCCAATACCCCCCATTTTTATTTTCATACAAATTAAGAAATTTCAATTAATGAATTTGAAAAAGTAATATTTTAGAATATATTTCTTAATATACTTATTTATTTATTTATTATTCTACTTTAATAATTCTTATATGTCAAAAAGGATTCACATTAAATAAGGACATATAAGAAAACTAAACAATTAATTATTAAAAGTGAACTATATTTTGGGATCGAAAAAAATGAAAAATGGGACTATCTTTATGAGACGGAAAAAGTATCATTTAAACAATGTAAACACAAATAAGAACCCAAATATAACTCCAAATGTCAACTTTCACCGGAGAACGATATCTCAAAATCGATCCTATTAACCTGTTTTCATTTTGTATTATCAAAACTATTTAGGGTGTTAGGCAACTATTTTTTAAAATTTTTATCACTTTGTACCACTTTTTTACCGCTAAATCAATCATATTCACATATCGTATCACATCCATGAATCTCTACCATTTAACTCCACTCATTGTCTCTCATCATTTACATTAAAAATCTTTCAAAACCATTAAAAATCAACCCTATCACTATTATTAGTATGATCCAAGATATAGCATGGTGGGCTGTGGGTGTAGATCCCACACCCTTCCTTTCCGGTGTGCAACGCATAAGAGAAATAGTTTTGAAGATTATTATCTAAACCAACACAAAATAGTAAGAATGTATTTGGGGTGGGCGTTGGTCGATCTATTTGGTTTTTCCACTCGAGCCGAAACCTACCGAATCGAGTCAGTTTGGTTGATTTTTTTGGTCTTTTTAATAGATCGGTTTTCAACTCGGTAACCGAACGGATTGACCAAAAAGGGGAACCGAACCGGCCTTGAGTAAGTTTGTTTGGTTCAATTTTTCAATTTTTTTGCCCAATCCTGAATACATTTAATTGAATAACAGATTGTTTTTACACACGTACACAGAGGCAAAGCTACATGAGGTTGGAGGTGGGATGCCCCCCCAACCCCACATTACACATCTCTTCATTTATCGCCCCTACAAAATAGCTAAAAAAAATGTTTTATATTGATTTTTTTTTTTGCTCCCATAAACCAAAATTTCCACCTCTGCTAATGCACTCATGTATATGCGTGAAGCATGATAAAGCATATTCTTGCCGTATGTTAGGGTCTTCATTTATTTGATGGAGATTTGAACTTATTTTCTATTTAAAGGAATACAAAATTAATTTTAAAACAATAAGAAGAAGAAGCAACTAAACTTATTTGTCCACGTAGTTTACTAAATTTGATTTGGCGATGATATAAATTTCTCATATTTTTCTTTGTCATTATCTTATGTTAATTTTATGGTGATCCTGATATCCCTACATTTGGACACGTTATGATCCCCACATATGGGCAGATAGGTTTCACGTGCCCTCGCTCCCGATCCAATTAAATAAGAGTAATACTCCTTGTTGTGCATAATGATTAATAAATAATTAACACTATAATATGTCTAGATAAGACAAGCTATATATTTATTAAGATTGCTTAACTGCAGTAAAATAAAAAGTACATCGACCTATATCTCTCCAAGTTCACATATCACTAATAATCCTCCCATATTGTCTTCGCCAAAAAAAATTCTAAATAGGCATTCTATATTTCTATATATATAATATATTATGTTATGAATAATAATTGAAGAATAATTATTAGGTGTTATGAATAATTGAGAATAATTTGGTGGAGGAATAATTTGGTAAAAGATGTAATTATTATATGTGAATGACTATTATACCCTTGATGAAATTATGTAATTACGATTGTGCTATTCGAAGTTTTCCTATAAATAGGGCTTCAGTTATTAATGAAATTCATTCCTGAGAATTCCTTAGAATTCATTCTCTCTAAATTCTCTCTATTGTTTCTATTATTTTATAACACGTTATCAGCACGAGTCTCTAGCCATTTGAGTAATATGAAGGAGTATGCTCTACACAGATCTTATAGATGATCTTCAGTATCGTAAACCTAATTATTATAAATAACCTAATCCATCTCCAATCAATACTTATCTTTCTTTTCTCTCTTATCTTTTTCCCACTTTCTCACGTCTCACTCTTTCTATCTTCCCAATCACTCACAGAAAACATTTATGTAGAGATAAAGAGTTGTGGGCAATTCAAGAATTGGCAAATGGAGGAAATACGTGCATGTTCAATTGCTTCTCCCTAAGAAAAATGAAAAGGTATATATATTATATTACTTTATAATATAATAATATATTAAACTATAATATTCGTTTTCTCGAGATATAAGGAGCATACATTATCAAAATCAAATTTTCTCGACTCCATTATACTCGATTTAACGAGAGCTTCGATTTGACACCAACATTGATAGGGTAATAACTCGTTTTGAAATATGTTATTATCAAACTTTCAAAATTTACAAATAAGTACACCAACTTTTGAAAAAGTTACAAAATAGTCCTTGAACATTTTGATATTGATAAATTGAAATATAAAGGAGATGATTTTCCAATCGTATAATATTGATAGAATATGTTTGATAATTTAACCATTGCGGATTGGAATAGACAATTTTACCCTTGCGAACTGTAAAAGGAAGGACCGACCTAATTTTGACGACAATAAACAAAAATGGATAGAATATTCCCGAAGAAATTCTAAATCCATTAATTACGACCTGAAGTCCATTTGCGTTAATAGATCGAAATATTAATGTAACTCTCGAAGAGTTCAATTACATAATGTACTTATTCTAGAAGGATAAGTATGCTCTTGTAGAAGTAATGAGTATTTGTTCTAGAAGAACAAATTTGCTCCCGTAAGCGATTCAATATTTAATTCTCGTGACTTTATTTAGTGTAATTTAATTACTGCAATACCTCCTACTTGATGATGGGTTCAACTGTCACTAAACGGAAGGTTTTATATATTTCTGCATTTTATATGCTAAGTGATGGGTAATACCTTCTACTAGCAGATCCTACTCTGAAGAAGTAGTTAAACATTATGCAATTTAATTCTCAATTTAAATTCGTAAATTTATATTTATTGCAATAATTCCCATAAGGTAGGTTCGACCACCTATTGGAGGAAATTTAATTTACGCAATTTAAATTTATGCACTTTATAGTTTGAGTATATTTCCAATGTGGTGGGTAATACCACACGATTGGTGTGCATATTTCCAATGTGGTGGGTTATACTACACGATTGGTTATAACGAATCCTACCCGTAAGAAGTAGTTGATCAAATATTCTAATCATACTCTCGAAGTAGTAGACGATAAGAATAAAATTACTTCCCCATATATACCGAATATTAATGGAGAAAATTGAACAAGTGGTACTTGAAGTCACCATTGTATAAATAGATGAAAATAAAATGCTCAATAGATCCCATGTTGATAAATCAAAGAAAATATATCGCATGGAGAGATTATATGAAGTAATCTCATCGATGATATGAGATTGTATTAATATGAGAATAAAATGCTCTTGAAGAAGCAAAATCACTAGATTTCTGTATTTGAATAAAGCCAATATGATATTATTATTATTACTCCAGAAGAAGTACAAAACAGTCGAAGTGGAACATATTGAGAATATCAAAAGATGGCATTAAACACTCGAAAATATAGAAATGCAAAAAGAATATACATACTGAATCCATAAATGAGGGATGCGTCTCGAGAGTATAAATACTCCGTAACTCTGCCACCATCAACATTAGGATTCATAATGAAATATTTAAAGGATCAATTTCTTTTTCGCTTGACACCATTGATCTGGCCAGAAGGACACTGGCTTCCACATGATTCTTGAACATATGCATGAAATTTGATGAGTAGTTCATCAACGATCTAGCAGAAATAAGTATTTTTCTCATTGAATGAGAGATAAACTTATTATTTACACTCGATCTAGAAACGCTAGTAAGCCATCAAAGAAATTATTAATATTCAACAAACCTATTGGTTTGACATGAAAATTCCATTGTGCCAACGAGGCTATATTGAATATTTCCTCCGATTGTGTTGTAGCGCTGGAAGGACAATGAAAGCATCACTATTATTCATCATATACATCATGCGGTTGTGGATAGATTGCGCTTGTAGCCCCAACCTCTGGACCCATGGTAGAACTGCTCCAATTCGAGTATTAGATCCAACTAGATGGAAAGGTATTACGCCAAACTCTTATTCCCCATGATTGTGCAAACCATTATAAGTCTAGCTAAAAGTTTGTTGTTGGTTCCTCCGTATAGTATATTGATTTCTTGTCTCCCTAACTCTTTTACAAGTCGGTTTGCCATATCCACATATTGGATATGGCCTACCAGTTTAGATCCACCAAGAATACATACGGTTTTAATATAGCGAGGTAAAAGCTGACTTGTATGAGATGATTCTAAAATCTCCATATCCATCTCTACTCCTATCTCTCTTTTTGCACTATACTTTTAATGTATGAACATGAGAGATATATGAATCCTCTATTTAAAGAAAAATTTTCAAACCAATAATTGAGTGCACTATTTACTTTTGACAAATATGAAAGAAAAAAAAATGCAGAAATTTTTTTTTAAAGTGAAAATGACATATATCTGTTTTGATTGAAAAATAATATATATATACATATATATATATCTTAAAATCGAAAAACAATATTTACAATTACAAGAAAAACATTGATCTTCGTTATTACACCGAGCTTCCTTATATTAATATGAGAAAATTATTATACTAAAATTTTCTACTAAATTTACAAACAGGATCTTCTAAAGTAAGTTTTTCAAGATCAGAACGGGTTTGTTGATCTTTGAATTTGGCCCATAAGGCCATTAGCTCACCTTATGCGTGTCCACTAGGATGTGTCTCAAGAGCCCGCTTGAATATCATCCAAAGGCTCCTTACTCAATCCATCCTTAATGAATGCTATTTTATCTTCTCGATTTACGGACAAGTACCCCATGATTTACATCGAGTGTCACATGTCCATCGAGCACACTTGTAGCATCCTCCTAATCTTTTTGCTCTCCGTTTCTTTGAAAAACTACTTTTACCCATACCAGGCATGTATTTAGAAGGAATTGAAATCTCACCAGATAATCGAACCTTTGCTTCAATCAAGCATCGGATATCTTGTGGGATACCCTTATTCATTAGCATTCTTAATCTTTCCAGCCTACATCGATAAATCCTTTTTAGGATTTTGATCGGTAGTGATGGATAGTATTTTCGAAGATTTGAGAGCATATGATCCATTATAATGTATAGATCCTTGTTAGGATGAATTTTGCAATAATTTTGATGATTTATTTATAGAATAATACGACGCGTATGAAATAAGACTCCGATTTTAAATAAATAATATGAAGCGTAAGAGCTACGATTTCGGAATTAAATAATAATTTGGATGTGATGCGTATGTGTAACTCAGTGTTTGAACAATGGTAGACAATAATGTCACCAAAAGATGATGGAATATGTCGGTGAATTATTTCTATGATAAATCATATTGAGCACTATCTGACGATATTAGTGAAATCGATATAAGAATTTCTTGAACTAGAAGTTCAATAATACTCGCTTGCAAAACCTGATGACCATCCAGGTTTAAATAATTATTGAAATCAATATTTCAAGTGAAGAATTAAAGGAATTCTTCAATGATTGTTCTCGATAAATGATGAAATCATTACTAGCCAATATTGGAATAAATCCCAAATATATCTGGAATAAAGGATGAGAAGTATGGGCCCACTCATCCTCCATGTGGACTACTAGATATTATGATATGGATCCACTAGATAGTCACATGTGTATATGATTCGTAATTTGAAATTTACGAAATATTTGCTCACGGTATGAGCATGATTTTCAGATTTAATGATAAAGCTAGTAAATGTATATCCCAATACTTGAATAAATCCCTGAAGGATTTGAGTATGCGCATACAAGTGGGATATTATATGGCAAATTATTTAAAGTCCTCAAATAAATTGCCGATATCGAGAATAGAATGCAAACGGTCTAAATTCTCATATTAAGGCTGAATGATGAGAACATATATGATTAAAATCATACCAATTGTATGAGTTTTGGTGTTCTAAATTTTCTCAGCATGAGGGGGAGTATTAAAGGTTGAAAATAATATGTGAAATGCATCATGATATATCCTCAAAATTAAAATATGAACTTGAAGTTCAAAGATGCATAAAAGATGCTATGAAAAATCACATATATCGCTTAAGATGCTTTGATAAGTTAAGACGCTAGAAGCGTTGATATTATGAAATTTCCCAAACATATATATCAAAGCAAATTATAAAAGATGGTCTTAATAACGGAGGCATATGCTCTTGAAGAGTATATAGACATAACTATATTGTGTAATCCTACAAGAGGATTGATAATGAGATATCTCGATAAGTTATGTCGATATGGGGAAAGAAATGAAATTGAAAAGTGTCGACACGATATGAAAATGTAGCGCTACATATGATCAATGATAATGAAAATATTGAGATATATTGAAGATGATAAATGGTGAATGTGAAATCCTTAACTTATGAGATGATGAGATGATGATGACTATTGCTCAAGTTTAAAGATAAGCATGGTGGTCATTATATGTTGCATGCTCATGAAAGTTAAATTACCGATCGTGTGTAGTAATCGAAAAGGAAATTAAAGGATCGGATGAGCTAAACCAGTGTTTATGAGTACCCTAAAGGGTGAGCTAAGCCCTGGGAATGAAATAACCTATTAAGTGAGTATTAAATGTTAAATGATATATTTTAAGTGTTAGTTAGTTATGAAGGTTTACTTATATGTTTACATGTTTTTACTATGAATTTATATGCTTTAAATTGTGTGTTTGGAGACATGTGTTCATGGTGAATGTTTTGTAGTTGTGTAAGAAAATTGATGCACTCTAAATGAATCGAAGAGTATAAAACCAATGTATATGATACTTATACAAATGTATGAAAGATTTTGAAACGCTTGCAAAGATACTTCAGTATAAAATACGCCACAGACTCTTTTTCCTCGACCGGCGCTTTATCCCATCGGGTTTTCCTAGCAAGGTTTTTAATGAGGCAACTTTAAAGGCGTATTCACATGAATAATGTACTTTTTCCTTCATTAGGGTTTTTCCCATTGGGTTTTCCTAATAAGGTTTTAACGAAGATATTCATGGTATATTGAGAACGATAGGAGAAATTGATACAAACAGATCTATTGGATCGTTTATAATGGAGCTAATGCTTTAGATCCAAACGATGATGATATTGAAATCATTTACCGTAAGTAAAGATATCGATTCAAGATATGAAATCAAGCGGAGCGGTATCTTTTTCCTTCGATCAAGTTTTTTCCCACTGGGTTTTCTTGTGAGGTTTTAACGAGGCGAAGACGTGAATACTCATATCTTGATAGACATCGGGGAGCAATGTTTTGATGAAGCGATATAACCACTCCATTTATCCTGCATCGGTTTGGAAGTTTTTTCCCATGGGTTTTTAAAGCGTCAGGAAGACATTTGTATTAATAGTCATTCAAGGGGGAGTGTTATGAATAATAATTGAAGAATAATTATTAGGTGTTATGAATAATTGAGAATAATTTGGTGGAGGAATAATTTGGTAAAAGATGTAATTATTATATGTGAATGACTATTATACCCTTGATGAAATTATGTAATTACGATTGTGCCATTCGAAGTTTTCCTATAAATAGGGCTTCAGTTATTAATGAAATTCATTCCTGAGAATTCCTTAGAATTCATTCTCTCTAAATTCTCTCTATTGTTTCTATTATTTTATAACATATTAATGTTTTTAAGGGCACCCCAATATATCAATTTAATTTTTATTGGATAATGAAAATATGCAAATGTACTTATTCTTTATTGTCCAATGAATATATGCTACATTAATCAAATCACTTAAAAATATTAATTTATAATGTTCGTATGTGATCACTCTTGCCAAATCGACCATGACCCCTTTCCTTTCATCAATAGAATAAATAGGCACACATCTTATGGTTAGATTTGCTCCTTGTTTCTTGAAGACGATCCATTGCCTCCGATTAGATAAAACGTAGTACGAGTGCAGATATGTAATCGTCTGTATCTTTCCTAAACCATCGCGCGAAATCAAAACGTTCAATATAGACAAGGAATGGACAAGAGACTTGGCTCGGCCTCGACATGCAAACCAATAGAATTTCATCAACATACAAACATAAATACGACAATAAAAATAAGATGAAAACACATCGAATAATACCAGACCCAAGGTCATCATCTATATTCGAGTTTTTCGTACAAATGCAAAAATACATATACACCCATTTAATTTAATCAACAAATAAGTAAAACTGAAAAAGAAAATCTTCAATAGTCACAAACTGAAGGAAAAGACGCATCCAACCAAATAAAAGAATTTGAGCCTGCCTGATGTCATTAAACTACAATCTGTGGATCAAGAACCATAGAGGCTAGAGCAGCAGTTGAAGACGAGACACGAAAAATCACTCCTCACACATACGCACCCAACAAAATAACCAAAAATCAATACGAAATCTAGGTACCTATCCAGGCATGATGACCTATAAAAGTAGGTTGCACTGGATGTATATGTGTCCAACAACCAACAAACTGCAAGCGTAGAAAAGAGACAGGAAAAGTACTTAGCTTGTGAGTCGGGGCCTAAAAGAGATCAACTTTCTTCTTCTGCATGTCTTGCTTCCACTTGGGCAACTTGTAGAATGCTTCTTTAGTCATTCCAAATACACCTTGGAAATCTTCGTCCGAGAGATAAGCCTGCAAATCGAACAATATTAGTAACTTTTTAGATTGAATAGTTGCAGGAACCACCAAGCACGTGATAACAATGGGTTGTTCTTTTGATTATGTGGCTAATATTGAAATTTGAGTTTGACTGAGAATTATAATCAGATGAACCTCTCTACGCTTGAAATCAATGCCAGTGACAGGGTTGTCAGATTTAGCCTTAAGCTGCTCATAGCGGAAGGTAGTTTGATTACTTTCAGTGCCATTCTCGTCCTGTTCCCTATCTGGCCTTTGTTCTGAGTCACCTCCGTTAGCCTCCACAACAGGCAATGTCTCTGTTTCCTTGACTTCTGAAGGTTCTTTGGGATCTTCAACCGCCGGAGGATTTTCAGTCTTTGTTATGGCTGCAATTTAGATGAAATTTCCTTCAAAAAACTTACAAGAACTGATGCAGTGATGCTTCATGGATGGTACAGCATATGAGCAGGAATAAATCTAGTACCAGGATTGCTAGCTTCTACTGATGGACTTCTACTCGTCCGGACGGGAGAGACATCAGGTGATCGGCTTTGTTCGGCAGTGAGAACAGATGATAAAGCTGCTACTGCAGCTGCTCTTTGCGACCCTTGGCTTTTTCCTCCCGATCTTGGGGCAGAAACAAATTTCGGCGACGGAGTAGAATTAAATGCAGAGTTTAAAGCAGCTAAAGCCGAAGCTCGCTGCGTTTTCCCACCAGAATTTGGCCCATTGGACTTCTCCTGGTCAGTGGATAGCACAAGTCAGACAAGCTGAAAAAGACGCGGGAAGTAAAGATAGAGGTGAAGAAGAGATAGGACTACTTAAGAACACTTGTAAAAGGGGCTTCTTCAATCCCTTTCCTCGCGGTTAAAAAGTTGAGACAAATAAGAAATTTGCGAGAAAATGGAAAGTGAGGTATGTTACTTTAGAATTTATATTAGAAAAAAAATCAAGATTTTACCTCTACAGCATGAACTGCCCCAAAAAGTAGCAAAACTTTCTTCTGGAATGAATTCCCTTGTGCCTGTTTGGTGAAAGCAAGAAAATATCTTTCAATATTATCATAAAACCATGCATACTATGAGATTTGAGACAAGACAATCACAATAATGTATCCAAATATTTTGACTAACAGAGGTTCAAGCACAAGCCAGTCTCATCTAGTAAGCGTGCACAACTTATGTTACTGGATTTGAGCATGTTTGCTTAAGCTTAGAAAGAACACTTGCATTTAATTTTGGACTTCTATATCAAAAAATATAAATGGTGCTTGTTTTAACCTTTTTCTACCTAAAAATTAATTTTTCTACACATCAAAAGTTAAAATTCAGCATCAACAATACATTGTTTATTTAAGAACTTAAGCAACATTGCAATGGCATAGCCTTCCATTATTGCATCTCAATTCACGTACTTGCGGTGGAAATTAGTGCTTCACTAAATCATGTCCAACAAACACCCCATTCAACCAAAAATTCAATTAAATGAAATATCGTGATAAAAACCGAGGATAGAAAAGTCAGTGACATACACTAGCTTTTGCAGGATCCCATGAAAAAAATGTGGTGAAGAAGCTCGGCTCATTCCCTTCAGTGACTCTGTATATTGGAACATTTGGAGGTAGACCATCCAACGAAGCAGCCAACTCTACATATTTCTGCCAGTAGACCAAAGTAAATCTAAGCTTCCATAATTTAAAATGCTTACAGAAATTTCATCGAGTACCTGGCCAACTTCAAAAGCATTTTGCTTCTCTTTGGGATCTACTGATTGACCAACCCAAACAAACACTTCGGCGTGCGTGTCAAGTATCAACATGTCCTCGGTTAAAAGGTCATCTTGAGAAAAGTTGTAAATTTCTTCGACCTGATATATAAAGGTATCATTTAGGATATGAAGCTGTAAAAATTTATAAATATGAACTTCAAAATTGACTTTTTCCAGAACACACCTCAAACTTCCCTGGCGATCACATGCGGGAGTAGTACCAGAAGAGAAATAGTTAGAAGTTTGAACACGTTCAACATTACAAAAAGATTCAAGATTTAACTAAGCATGGTTGGCTAAGCTTAACGAGATTACTTATTTAACAACATAATTATTGGATTAATCAAACTTCAAAATAACTAATGTCTACTTTGATCATAAGGTAAGACCAATTGCTTTCAGAATAAAACATATTTGGCAACATGTTTTACTTCTTCAACCATAGCCAAACATGCCCATAATCCAACAAACTAAGTAATGGGAACTAAAATAACGGCATAAAAAGGATTCTAACCTTTATTATAAGAGAATGCAAACAAGTGGGGATCCCTGACAACATCAGGAGATACCTTCTTGCTCGTGTAACTTTGTTTTCCTCCCAGAGGAAACCAAAAGGCTGAGCTCTCAGTTCCTTCTTTTGCATGTTTTATAGCTACTCCTGGCTGAGTGTATAAAGAAATGAAAACTGAAGAAGTTAGTTGAAAAGAAGACACACGCTGAGATAGTTCACCTTAAAATATTCTATTACATTTCTTGTAATGATTTTAGTATCTATTAGTGTAACGTAGAAGAAAGACGAGCTTACCCATATTAAGCATTCAAAATTGGCACATGCAGCAAGAAGTTGGAGATTTGATTTTTATTTCATATCTCTAATCTTGGGACCACTCAAACAATTACCTTCATATTGCATCTAAAATTTAAGTCTGGTTGTCTCAACTTTTTCATTTTCCCTCTGAAAATTCATTTTACTATTCAATCGAAGACAATTTTAATTTCAACCACACAATAAAATTACTGCTCATTATAAAGCACATTTCATCCTCCTACCATTTTCGAACTAAAAGTTACTTCTAAGTTTACCGGAACACATGGTAAATATGAATTTTGTATAACCACTCCTTTTAACATTCATACCCAAGTTGCACTCACGACCTATAAAATCTTCTGCTTTAACTCCATATCTGCAGGAGTGGGCATGACATTGTCAAGAACTTTCTGGTAAAGGAATCCAACTCCTTTTCAGCAATGAGAGAGGAACAGGACCACGTAATCCTATTTTTTAAGTTCTTATCTTTTTTTCTACTGTTGATACCCAGGCTCAAATCCTAGTTCAGACTCCGGTTATTAGTAAAGAAGAAAGTTTGAAGTGAATGACGAGAAAAAGACAACACTGGATTATTCTACAAAGTACCTACCCTGAGAAACTCTGCCACTTTGGCAGCTAATTGTTGCTGCTCAAAGGTACTCTGATTGCCATGCCAAGTGAAGATTGAAGATCCAGATTGCAGAAGGAAACACTCATTTGAGTTCAATGAAGTTGCCGCCTGAACGGACAAAAAGATCAAAATGTATACAGAAGTACTAGTACCAAAAAAGGGGGGTGGTGAACGGGAAAGGGGAAAGTTAAAGAAGAGCAGCAGCAGTGATCTTTAAGTGACCCAGCTGGAAAACACAAATTGAAGTAACCAAGAAGACAAATGAGTCAGCGAACTTACAGCATCAACTTGAACAGCTTTGTTGTTGTGCATAGACGTCCCAGATATCCGGATCAGTGCAACAGAATCGGCAGTGTAAGTTTCATCATTCAAACCTTTGTCCGCTATATAATTCTTGTAACCAGAGCTCATGCCACCCTAAAAATTCAAGATGGGTAAGACAAAACCTCATGTGTCTTTTTATTCTGTGACTACCCTAAGGGTGTGTTTGATTGCAAACTCGGAAAATGGTTTGAAGGAAAACGTTTTCCGGGTAAATGAATTCCAGGAAAAGGTTTTCCAGGGAAAATAGTAATTATAGGTGTTTGATTGGATTAATTTGAAAGTTGGAAAATGATGTTATTTTCTTTATTTTTGTGTTTTTTTCATAAAATTTGACCATTTTCCTTATCTTTATGGTTAAAGTAAATTGTTCATTAAAATAAATAAATAAATAAATGGCCAAACTTTTCCCGGAAAACAAAAACCACCTCCCCCCCAGGAAAACGTTTTCCTTCAAAACAAGGAAAAGAACGGAAATCGAGAAAAAGCTGGAAAACCTTTTCTAGGAAAAAAAGTGCAATCAAACAGCCACAGGTGGAAAAACAAGTTGGAAAATGAGTTTTCCTGGAAAAAAAAGCATGAATCAAACACACCCTAAGTTTCTTGTTTTCTTGTTCCTATTCCTGTAGCTGAAAATCGCACCTTAAGGACAACCATGGGCTGGAAAATAGCAATGAATTGGGGCGGCTCTTTCCCTTGAACTATCCGACCCTGCATGAGGCATTACTCAGTGTCTTAATTCTGTACTTTCCATTGCCTAACACTATAAAACAATAAAGTTTGATAAGCTTAAAAAATAAAATTATTTTGAGCAACTTGAGCCTCTTGATACGTTTAGGTAACTAGGGAACAAAACTGGCTTAAAAAGGTACATTTCACTGTCAAAGTAAAATACATATCACAACAACACCACCACCACTAATAATAATAAACAAAACTAATAATATCAACTTTGCCAGTACAATTTTTTTTTCGCTATAAATAAAAACTTTATACGCTTATCTAATGTGTTTGTAATCATACCTGCACTGGTCTCCCTTTCAGTGAGTTACACATTGTTGTAGCCAGTCGAGCAGCTATCTTTTGATCCTCCTGAAAAAAGCAGAACTTAGTCTTGCTATTAACTCCACAAACTCCAGATTAAATAGAAAGAAGCAACACATTTCCAACAAATATCTACATGTATTCCGGATACGGGATAATGTTTTGAATGCATAATTTAAGGGATAGAAAGATTCTCCAATTCTTCGTAACAAGGTCCAATCTAAAATAATCATTACAAAACTTAAAACGCAACAGATGATAACAATGTATCCCGGTGACATGGCACAACTTTAAGATAAATGAGATGTATAGCTAATAACAACATATATTACCTCAATGCTGTCTTTCCCGATCCAACAACACAAGTAGTAATCTTCTTTCCGTTCATTAGAATGATAAGTATAGAGAACAATATAGCAATCTCCACTGAAAAATTTACCAATATCTTCTGAGGGAACGGGAGTTTTTGCACTGCCATTGACGCGCCAAACCTGGCAAAGTATAATATTGAAATTTAAACTTTTCAATATAATTAATGTAATGGAGCCAACCCCAGAATAACAGGTAACAGTGTGCAAACAAAACCTCTATTTTCCCCCCTCCTGCAAGCAATGGGGGGACCTCCTCATTCACGGGAGCACTTTTGCTGGCTCCCTTGACACCAACACCTTGCTGCTTCAGCAAAGCTACGAGCAAGAACATTGGCTTCAGAAAATAATTTCCAGAAAATAGAAGTATAGTTCTTTGAAATGAATATAAAGTAATTATTTTGAGAAGATAATGAGATACACCTGCCACTTTCCCTCTTCCCTCCTCAGTAACAGATGGTGCTGATCCTGATGGCCAAGAGTCAAAGTTGGATTTAAATGAATGTGTCTCATAACCTTGAATAAGCCGAATTATATGTGTCGACTTTGGTCTATTTTGGCTGGCCACAAAATCCTGAGGAAAACCATTCAGTAGTTGAGTGTTCAAGCAAACATATCCGACGGAAGGAGCATGTTTGGTAGCCCTTTTTTCCCCCAAACATGGATGGAAACTTACTTCTAACAAAGAGCTTGTTTAACTAAATTTAAAACAAAAATCATTGAGTCAATTGTCATTTTCAACCACTCATTTGACCGATTTGACTTCTTTTTTTTTTTTTTCAATACAAGTTCTCTTTACTTTTTAACCAGATATTCAAAAACCATTTTTTAAAAATTCTTTAGCAACAGACACTAAAACAAACTTCCTTTGCCCCCTCTCTCCCTTCAAATAATTCTTACTTTACTATCAAAACAGGTATCTTTTCTGTTTCAAACATTTGTTAATTTCATTTGTCTACTATTATTATTATTATTTTTATTTATTTATTTATTTATTTTTTAAGGTGTTACTTGTTCCTTATAAGTGCACTGTTTAAGCTAAGACGGACATGCTCAAAACATACAAAAATCAGTATCTACCTCAGCAGCTTGAATAGCAACTTTCCTCTCCTCTACTTGTGTGACCCGGCCTACCCAAACAAATACCTCAGCACCGCAATCCAACAGATAGCATTTGTTGTTTTCCAAACTCGACTTGGAAAGTTCACAATCTACATCTTTTACTTGACCATCAACAATACTGCAGAAAATCAAAAGAAGCAGGGATTTAGTTCTGCAAGTTGATAACTGAGCAGGAAGTTTGACCAGTAACATGACCCAGTGAGAAAGATCAAGTACAAAATCCAAAAATTAGAAATTACTAACAGATATTAATCAATTAACTTATGCACGTGCATATAACAAATCCAAAGTGGACGGCTAATTGAAATGACGAACTCATTGGATCCCAGTGAATTAAGCAATTGCCATCAAGAATGCAATGAAAAGTAAACAAAGGAGTGAAATGTGAATAATAGGTATTCCACTGTAAGCAATGTGAAGTACTGAATAAAAACCTGTCAACTTCTTAACCCCACCTCGTCCGAGTACCTAAGATCAGAGAGAATGAAATTTGGAATTTAAGTGGGGAAAGCTCTTTTGGCCCTCGTCAGTTCTTTACTTGATACTCTCCAAATGAGAGAGATTTCGATCAGCACCAGAGTTCTTTCCAGTATTTCAGAAACTTGAGTGGAAAATCTTTTAACTTATTAAGCGTGTGTTAGTTTACAAATTTTTACAAAGTTTAGCTCATTCTCAATTTGCTCAAACCAATAACATCCATAGAGTTCGTGGGACCTACATGTACTAGTGTACTACATAAATCTCCACCATTCCATCCCACTCATTCTCTCCACTATTTCACATCAAAATTTATAAAAATTTGTAAAAATTTGGGGCCTAACACATGCTAAGTTATCAATCCAGAGCAGCGGAAGACAGCTCGCCTTGTGGTAAACAACAAGCGAGAGAAATTACAGATACCAGAATGGTTAAAAACTGAAGAAAATGGATAGTTTTGTGCGATGGATGTAAAACTAGTAATGGAAATGCCGTACTTGGTTGATTAAACCATTGAAGGGAGCACATGTGAGCAAAAAACAAAGGAGACTAAAACGCTAAAATAGCTTACTGAAAAAGATGTTAGAGAAATCAAATGAATTCAAAACATTTTTTCTTTCTGCATGTTTAGCAGAACTGATTGCTTTAAGTGAAGAATGATATTCGACACATCTCAAAGCAGATATCACGAGGCTACACTGCCTGAACCTTCCAAAAGCATCCAATACTTGAAATTCACTATTAGAATTTGATAGGAGAAAACCAAATAGTTGATATCTCTTATTTCATTTTATTTTTCTGAAACTATCTTCCAATTTTTAACATATAAAACGTTCAAACCATCACTTGATTACTTTCTAAGCCAGACTGTAAGGAAAATAGTATGATGCAGATGATTGTCATTTCTGATTTAGTATAACTGCAGACTTCATGGAAAAAAAGAAAAAAAGAAAAAAACACTGAATTCGAGAGCTTTTCACTTACAGTAGAGCTACCAATTCTAAGGAAGTAGAATCAACCTATAATATTTGCAATGTTGAAGCATTACTATTTGACTTGGAAGAATACCTACCTATAAAGCTTGGCAGGGGTTTTCTCTGGAACAATTTCATCTTCAGTAGCAACCTTCTTGCCAATTGGAGCAAATCCACCAAAGAGAAGCCAAAACTCACCAGAATCTGTCTCAGCTTGCAATTTCCCATCATCTGGATAGCCAACAAGACATGGAGATAAATCAAATAGACTAAGCAGCGGTCCTAGTTTCATACCGGAAAGAACAGAAAGTATAACAACTGTATTGCAGTCAGATTGTTCTTACCAACAATGGCAACATCACACGTCCCCTCATGGTACTTTTCCTTCAAATACTGAATTACTTCTAAGGCTTTGGCCCTTTCTTGGATATTGGAGTTTGCGCCATTGAACTGATATATCTTGCTTTTAGTATCAAGAATAAATACATCATCGTGATTTAGCGAGGAGCGGGAAAAAGGGACCTGCATAACACCGATAACCAAAGAACAATTTCATTCTATGATTTTATAGTGTTGGTTTGAAGATATTACAGTCAATTATGTGTGCTTGTTTACCTGCTTCAATCTTACAACTCGTTTTCCTCTACAAATATATAATTGGGTAATAAATTCTTCTTCTTCAGCTTGCTTAAATCCAGATGCAACACCGCCTTCCACAGGAATGATGCATGGTTTGAAGTACGACAAGAATTTGTCAGATTCGTGGCCTTGTAGTTCTCTGTGTTGCACAGCACGGCCACCAAGAACGGCATCAAGTTCAACAGTTTTGATAGCTGCTGTTCCTGCTTCATCCTGAGAGAAATAAAAGTGAAAAATAGAACTTGAAGATATAGACAGGAAGTACTTGCGAGAAAGAAAAGAAGAACGAGATCGTGCCTGGCTAGTATCCTTTCCGAGCCAGAAGTGTATGTCATAAAGATAAGCACCTCCCTTGCCAGGACTTGTCTACATAGACATTTTTGTATAAGACGGTCAAAAGGCTAATTGACTTTTATTAATGAAACGATAACTAATCAAATACCCATCAAAAATCACCAAATTCAAACCCTGAACAGTCAAGAAGCAGAAAAAAGAATAGTACAAACCTGCAATAAAATGTAGGAATCTCCAGAGTAGAACTTGCCATAATCTGATTTTGGTAAAGGAGCTGGTTGGAAGTTTTCAATTCTCCAGATTTCAGTCCCTCTAAGAAGTGTTAAGATCGCCAAACGGTAGACATTTAAGGCAACCGAAAGTGAAAAACAAAAGCGCTAACCAACTTGCAGTAACATATTTATTTTATGTTAATTTCTTTCACAGTACCAGAAATACTACACAAATTACTAAACTGATTACGTGGTGTTAGGGTAAGAAAGGATACATTCTTTGGCCCACTCCTTGAAATGCAGGCTCTAACGCTTTTGCCGGGCTAGACATATCGTGACAATGTTTCCACTACAGAATGTTGTGAAGCAGAAAGACAACTCTCAACAGCTCTTTTCAAATTCCACCAGAATAAACAGCTGAGAGAAAATTTTAGTGGGAAAACGAAAAATTACAAAGAGGACAAGCAAAATGAATCTGGAACTAAATAATCCTACTTTATAGTAGCAACTATCAGCTTAATTTGTCCATGGGCACAACCAGGATACTAATTTACCTCTCTAAAGGAAAAGAAAAGAAAATGAGAGAAATTTACATAGTGATAGTGCAAAATCCCATGAAATTTGCATCACTCTTTTAGAAAAAAAATGCCGCTAACAGCGGCATCTAGTCACGTTGAAATGCAAGAATATGATACATGCAGATATCCTAGGCTTCTTTCAGGTTTTCCCTTGGGCTTGCTATGAACCATGAATGCATGCCCTATACTAATTTCTCTCGACAACATTGGACCTTTGTGGGATACTAACGGGACACGGCTAGCACATGTTTCTGCAACCACACCATGAAATTTCATGAAACAAACATGATTAGAATATTATTTCTCTCAGAAGCTTTTCCCAGTTCAGGCAGGCAGAAAGATTAAAAATACGATGAAAGGCATGGCTACATCTTTTCTATTGCTACAGATGTTGTGACTTGCAAAAATCACTTACTAATTTCGGTACAGTAAAAGATACTAGACGCTATGTCATGAATGCAGAGTAATCCTTGATGGGTTTTTTTTTGGGGGTGGGTGGGGAAGATACGCACTTTTATTAATGGAACAGTGAATTACAAGAGATCATCCTCAGTTATGAAGTAATCCTTGATGTTTTAAAATGTATAAGCTCTCACTCAGTAGGACAATTTTACAGTGGAAAAGGAACTAGAAGTAGTAGGAGAACGTATAACTCAATGTGTCAAAGTCAATCTTTCAGCAGGTAAAGGAGATTGGAGGTAAATAAGATTCTGAGCAGAATCCTATATGCGAATTATGGGCAGTCATAAGTCCTTTGCTACCTGAAAACCTGTTGTTAGACCGCTGAGGTTTGACATGAACAGGCCATCAGAAAATAAATGTAACAATGAATAACATCTGACTGTAAATGAAGGCAAAAAGATGTCGTGACTTGCTACAGTAATGCTTGACCAACCCATATCCATTCTACCAATGGAATGACCATTACCCTCTCTCTCTATATCAAGTATTAACTGGTTCTTTCACATAGCCCAATATTGAAGACAAAACTGTGTTTAAATGTCTTTCCACTTTCCGCAAGATGGTGCTTGGTGATCATTTCTGCCCTCTGCCCTTGATTTGGGTACTTGAGACTTTAGCACACTTAAGAACCAAAAAACCAATGGACCACAATGAATATCTTCACATGTAATGCTACCAATATTATGAGACAAACTTGTCATGTGCCAGAACATAATGTCACCACACTGCACGCATTTCATCCCTTCGAACTACCTAGCCAGGTGCATCTAATTTTTACTACTTGGATGTTAAGCTATATCAACTTCTAATGTGAAAAAGGAGGAAACTAGTTGGCAACTATGGCTTTCTAGGGACATTCATAACTCTAGGACCAGGTGTCAACTGATTGAGAGTCCTTGAATAATCACTCAAACAATAAGGCGCGCATATTCGGTGTATTCCCAGAGAGTAAGCATTAAACCCATGTACTCGTTGACAAATCCCATGCCCTTATTCTTGACAAACATGAGACAGTGAAATTGGTTGTTATGGGCATGTTTACTCTAGTTCAGAACTTCTATTAACTCTCAAGTACTCTCTTAGGTTATAGAACATCAAAACCTGATACAAATAATACAGCCAACTCTTCAAAGATACTTTACAAATCAGTTTTTATGCGAGCTTGTCTCATTTCTGGAAGTTTGTGATCCGCACAAACATGCATCCTACTTCAGTAACTTAAGGTCTCCCAGAAGAACATTTTAGAATATACAAATGGTCTATTCTAGCAATCCAAATCATTTCATGTATTAACGACAACCTCACCAACTTAACTGACCTACTTTCAGTCTAAGGAGCCATGTTAAACAATTTAAATGAGGGCGATCAAAAGTACCCGTGATACAGGATCCAATTCAGAGATTCTATAAAACCTCAACGGCCCAAAAGAAAAATTACTTGAGATTTGCCATTTGAGTCAAAACCTCAAGTTCACCATAAGGTCCTTCGTTACCATACCATTTCAAATTAAGGATCCTGGTTAAACATTATAAATTCAAAACTAATCGAAACATATTACTTAAATTAGATGTGCCAAAAACAAATATCAAACAATCGACAAATATTAGTTCGTTAAAAGAATGCATATAATCTCAGATCATCTCTCAAGCCGAATTAAATGAGTAAATATTAAAAATAGAGCAAATCCATTTCAGAAACAACCGATTACAGCTCATATCAACACGCGTCAAATCCACGACAAAATTGGGGGGAAAACACGAAGCCCCCATATCGAAATTCAAGAGAAAGGGATCTAATGGAGCACCACTGAGTCATTTGACCAACAAACCTTTAGGATCTCTTCAAATTTTGCCTTTCCTATAGAGAATGATGATTTGTTAAGAGTTGCGGTGTTTTTAGAGCGAGAAAGCAAAAGGATTGTAGGGAGAAAAGAAAGTCTGCAGAGCTGGCAAATGGGAGCGACAACGAAAGAGAAACCGATGTGTAAGAGAGAATGGAGAGTGAATCATTATGGAGAAATTGCTGCATTAGTCCCCAAACCACTCACGTAGTAGCAATCGTGTCCAGCTATTTTATGAATGTTAATAAAGGTAGTCCACTTTTCAAGGACAAACTTCTTATGATCTTACCACTCCCGCTCTCCTACACACTACTTCGTGCACACTAATTCGTGCGGGGCATATAACCCCCCGCCATCAGGGGGTAGTTATGTATTAGTCATCTCACTTATCGTAGATTCAAAAAAAAAAATTTTTTAAAATTAAAAAAAAAAAAAAAAACGGGGCGACGTGGCGCTCCCACGTCGCCCCGTGTGCACGTTCCCCTGCACACTAGTGTGCAGGGGAGCACCAGCGATGATCTTACCGATGAGTTTCTAGTGTACTGCTTATCCGCTGTGAAATTCGACGGTGGAGATCATTTTTTTGATAAAATCAAGAATATTGAAGAGTTTTTAAGTGAACTAGAAAAGAATACAATTTTTTTTTAAGAATGTAAAGTCCAAAACCTATTTTTCTTTTTTCTCTTGAATAAACTCTCATTTACAACCAGTGATAATATAGAAAAATAAGTTTAACCTATTTTAATTTCCCAAGACCAATTTTAATGAGGTGAATTGTAATTCTGCAAAATCTACTACTTGCGAGATGTTGTACATTCCAACACATCATGATAATTTTATCAATAATTTTGCGCGTTGTAATAAGATCTTGTCTAGACTTATACTAACATAAATGAGTTTCAAAACTAAGCTTAGAATATTTTTAATCAAAATCCATTCACATTATCATTGCTATATCCCAAACCAATTTGATATAAGAGCATCAAATAGGCTCTTTACATTTAAAGAGTATCTTCTGAATTAGAATTAATTAATAAGTAAAATTTGTTACCTCCTCTAAAATACTCTTTATATTTGTATATAAATACATATTGAATTTCACAATTGATTTTCAAAAGTTATAAAAAGTCAACAATTAATAGTGTTATAATAGTGAATGCATGCATTAAATGCAGTTAATACCAAATCAAATAGAGAGTAGATCTGAAGAGCAAAAACTCACTTTCTAAATTTAAAAGTTATACAGAAAAGCTTGTTGAAAGTAATTTATAAGTAGTACTCCCTCCGTCACACAACGATACACTTGGTTACTATTTTTGTTTGTCCCAAAAAATAATTTTATTTCCTTCTAAATTATCAATTTTCTTATATGTTCTTATTTAATATTTATTGTTATTAACAAAATAAAATTATTCAAATGTAATAATTAGTAAATTAAAGAATATTTTAGGAATTGTACTTGAATTTTACTTTTCTAACAACATCAATTAATGTTTTATTAAACCGTGTGAAAAAATCAACAAACCTATCTTTATGGGACAAGGGAAGTAACTCTTTAAATCAAATAATACCTTCCAAGTGACGAGTCTTTAAGTATGCTCTAACCAAAACCTTTGATCACTAGCAAACACAGAAAACTATGAGGGCTCAATTGTCAGTAAGAGAATAGGAGAGGGACTCATTTTGCAGTTTTTCTAATAATTGATGTCCAGTATGGTATAATGGTATAGCTTTTACTTTGATTCTTTATTATTTTGTTTATTTTTCTCTTTTATTTTTTATTCTCTCTTTCTAACTTTTTGGGGCTTTTGAGATATGTTGGCCAGTAATTTGTACAATTCTTTCCAGACAGTACATACCCTATGGAGGTAGAGGAGAAAAAAGGGCGATGAATGACGAGGGAGTTGCAACGGAAAATAAACATTTATTATTGTCAACCAAATCCTATCTTGTGGAGACTAGTTTGTCAAAACGTGCAATGTACGTTGTATGTAGAGATGAAGGACATGATAAATGAGCTATAAATAGGTTTTTTGATCCACTATTATATTAGAGGTGAGGATATTAGCAACATAGAAATCAAATGATTGGAAGAATAGTTTGTTTACATTATAGGCGTAAAAATATTGTGGCAATATTTAATGCGAACGTGAAGTTACATTAAAACTTCTTTATATATATATATATATACATATATGATATTTTTGTAAGATTTTCATACATTTTTGTATTTTTATTTTCTACTTGAATCAATACCTTTATTGTTTCCATTGAAACGCTTCAAGTACATTAGAAGACAACTTTGTAAGGATGGAAGTAATTACACTGAAGGTGTGGCGAACTCTAGACAATTGAATTTCATTTACTGCGGTCAAGCTTTAGATAAGCAAGGAAATCCGGGAGCTCACATTTGGTGTGAGAAAGTCCTTTATTTCTTATTCTTACATATATTTTCTTTGATCTATCAAACCAAAAAAAAAAAAGAAAAAGAAGAAAAAGAAAAAAGGAAAAACAACATCTTAAACCGATTCAAAAAAAGATTACATCTTAATCTTAAATAAATGAAAAGTAGAATGTAGAAAGTTCTAAAAAGTTTTTATTTCTTCTTAATGAAAATTAATGTCATTTAATCAATGGAATAAGGAAAAAGATGATGCAACAAATTAAATCTACGGACTCAACAGGATTAGCAAGCATGTGAAGAGAAATTAGGGAAAAGGACAAAAAGGGTATTTGGTAAAATGTGCAAGGGTAACTATGGAAAACAAAAGATTTACATCGATATGTGCTTTTTAATATAGTAAGGATAGTTTAGAACGTCACACGACTAAATTAAATCACTAATAGCATAAATTTATTTGAGTGTTCAAACAAATCTATACTGGATCGAGTATTTTTTATCCGAGTTTCGCAGCAAAGTAAACTCTTGTTTTAGTCCATTCAATTTATTATCACTTTTAAGTAGGTTGTTGGATATGTATATTTGAGACATGTGCTTAAATAAAGACTCATTAGATTTTATTTATTTATTTTTTATTTTATCAGAAGTAAAAAATAACACATGATAAGAAGAAAGTGTTTTTATAGCCTTGTCCTCGTTTTGTTGAGGTTAAAAAAGCTTGAAGTTTGACCTATACATCTGATCACAAAATTATACTTTTTAGGAAACTACCTAATGATAAACATTTGGTAACGCATACAATATTTAAAGTTTTGTTATGTTAAAGTGTATGAACTCTTGCTTTGACAATGAAAAGTTTTCCATCTTATAATTATTTTTTCCCTATATTATACTTAATTTCCGCAATTAAGAGAGGCAAACTTTTATTTTGTCTCACGATGTCTTTCTGCAAATTGAAGAATTGATTATTATAAACGGGCAATTTATTTTCTCATGTTTTGCTTAATAATATAACAAAAGCATAGTTAAAAAAAAATTTGTCACATCGTTAATCTTCAAATACAAATGAAATAATATTTTTTTATGATTTGGAAAACAAGACTCGAAGGTCCAATCTCACTAATATAATATGAGCAAACAATCAAAAAATTATATTGTTGGATTATAAGAACGACACTAAAGAAACGTAAAACCCCTTTGTTTGGTTTCGAGTCATTTTCATATCGACTTGGTTAATAAAAATGGATTTGTTATCTTTCTTCACTTGGAATATAGTCTAAGGTGTTGTTTGGTGGAGATCCTATTTCCTAAGCCTCCAATGTCTTGTACTTGAGTACACGAAGTATTTGGCTAATTGCTTTCATTATGTGGCCCAAGCATTCCTTGATACCCAACACAAACACAACGTTCTTTGATTTTCTTTGCGGATAGTGTTGTTCGCAATCAGTGATGTACTATTGATTGATTTGTTATCTTAGATCTTACTAGTTATAAGAACGTGCTTCGCACGTTATATGCAACAAATGAATGAAAGACATAAAAAAAAAGGTAATAACATTCTTTATGAAAATAATTGAAGTAAATTGAGATTGTTAAAGATAAATTGAAATTGGTAAAAATATATTATGAATAAACCTTTTATAAATTATAGCGATATAGTACTTTTTCATATAAATTAAATAAGTTTTTGAGTTATAAATTTTTAAGTTACAACTCTGGTTTTTTCCAAAAAGTATAAAATTTAGCCAATATAATATCAGTAACTCATAAGTCTAAGCTAATTGACCCTTTTTGTAATTTTATTCTCTAAGTAGAAATATTAATACCTCACTTTTCTAAACTTACTCCAAACATCTAATTCAAAAAAAATCAATAAGATTAGTCACATATATTTGAATCGATTAAATATAATATCAATCAAATATTAAAATTCTGAAAACACGATATCTTAATTAGAAAACTGTAAAAGATTTGATAGAAAAAAAAAACAATATATGTTTTTAAGTTACATGCATTGAATAAACGTACAATATATATATATTCATGTTTAATTGAATTAAACTAATTTGAAAATCCACTCAAAACTTAGTTATATAGATGTATTTTTTAAGTTATCGGATTAAGAAATGTTGACACAATTATAAGTTGAAAATAATTGATTGTTATACAATTACATTTTTTGGAATTTTATGCAAAAGTTCATATATATGTTGAATAAAATCACATTAGATTAGAATATTTATAGTTTAATTTTATCAATGTAATATGAAGAGTCGCTCATAATTATTTATATAAACATTCTTTTAATAAGGGTAGAATGGACTAAATAAATTATAAATGGGGATTTTATTGGAAATCAAAAGATTTTCACACATCCCCACTTTTTAATATAGTATAGATATTTAAGATTATGTTTAAGATAATGAATCAATTATTATTTATTATTAATGATCAGTATACAATCGCAATAAATCTCATTATTCTTTCTTGGAGATGAAATATATTTTTCTATAATACTCTATATGATAAGATAGAAGGGATGCGAAATAACTATTTTTCTATTTCTTCTATCATGAGAAAATATTATATATATTTCACGATATATGAGAGTGCATCCACAACATTGCAAAATTTTGTTGAGTGAATTAATTATTCTTATTTAATTGGCCACCTCCTAACACATGGTTCGGCTGTGGGGATAAATGATTGCAATTTGGACCAACAAATAAAAGGCTTTAAACTTCGGAAGTTGAAGCTGAATTTGTTTAATGCTTAGAGGCGTTGATGAACATATCATGTGAGCGTATTATAAATCTCTATTTTTCCTTTGCCTTGATTCTCTGTGTACAAGGGTTCATGGCACCTATCCCACATGGGGGGATTTATATTTAGACCATGTACGGCAATTTTAATATGTTTTCACAGTGTTTACATCATTTTCACCGTAAATTTTATATTATATGTACGTTGACTAATAAATATGTATAAGAGTATTTCAAGATTTTTATTTGTTTTTATCATGTTTACATCTTTTTCACCATAAATTTTACATTGTTTGTATGTCTACTAATAAATATGAAGAAGGGTACTTGAAGTGACTTAACGTGTGAAAAATGAATTCTCAATTCATATTTTATTGATACGTCTATTTACGTACTTGTTTATATAAATAAAATGTCAAACATTTAAATGTAGTATACACGTGACAATCAAAACTTCACGATAGTTAACTGAAATATTGACAATAATAATTGAAATGAACTTTGTTGACTGAAGTGATGCTTGTTAGGTCTCGATCAAGCCTATTGATCCATTTCAACCAACCCACATTCTCTTTATATGTAGGTGAATTTACTCCCAACCAAAGGGATGCGATCACTCGAAACTCTAACTACTCCGTTCTCTCTAAATCTCTTGCACTCTAAATCATTTCGATGAGGAGAAAATTTGTTGACTACATCATTTGACCAAATTTTGCAAGCAACAACTAATAAAGCTTATTTAACTTTTACTTAATTGTTTGTTGACATACCGAAAAAGGAACTTAAAGTAGTACTCAAGCTTAAAAAGTGGCCGGCTTGGCCGGTGGCTTGACCAACCGTCAGTGTACATTCTTAGGATTACATATACAATGAGAACGACATTTTCAAATTTAAAAATTAAATTAGATGTATATGTAACGCTCCTAATTTAGGTAAATAATGAAAGCGAGATGGAAAAAAATTGTTTGCATAATGATTTGTATGTATAAATGTATATAAAAAAAAATTGTTGTGACAGTTTTATATTCACTGATATTATAGACAAAGTGATCAATGAATAGACAAATTTATACTATGTACGTATATATATAAATTATCTAGACGAATAACAGTGAACATATATAGATTAGAAGTGGAAACATGGCATGGAGGCCTATCCACAGGCTGTTTGTCATTGGGAAAAAAAATGGTAGTAATAATAAAGCAAATGATATGAGGACCCCCACCCCACTCACCCCTAAAGGAAAAAACTTATTACTATGAAATGTATCAATCAGTCACAACCATAAAGCAAATAGGCCATTGTATTCAATTTTAGAACCAATAGCACATGAAAGTCAGTCACAAAAAATTACTAGCACATTTATTGTCATGACAAGATATAAAACATAATAAAACACCAACATCTTAAGTTATTGCACATATTGTTGGAACATAGTATTACCTCATACTAAAATAATATCTCTATATTACACTTCAAAAATAGACGAAGTTTAGCACGCAATCTAAGTTCCATGTGTGCTAGATATCCTCTCTTCAACTGTTTGCATTCAGAGTTAGATCTGAGGCGCCGATGCAATCGCTTAGGACCCTTAATTTCTTTATTTATTATTGTTTATTTTATTAAAACAAAAGGAGACCTAAACATTGAATTTATGAAGAAAATAGGGCTCCAGTATCAAAATTTGCTTAAAACCCCCCCACATCTCAAAACCAACCTATTTTGCATTACTATCTCTGACAAATAATTCATAAGCACATTTATTAGCAAATATTTACAAACTAAGTAATTGGGTCATGAGTCTCATGACGTCTCTAAAGTTCAGAATGATATTGCGAAAATCGTGGCCTACTTGGACTGCCGTGACATGGGCCACGAGGAATGGATATGAACTTCATTAAAGTGGGTTAACTGGGTTGGACAAATCCAGACCAAACACACTTCTTTTTGGGCCTCACTGATTTGGGCTTCTAAAAATTAATCCAAATGTCAAAAATAGCTCCTTTAAATCAGGAAACACACATGCAAACTTCAGCAAACATGATTTTCAGTTGCTAATGGTATGAAAGTGTAATACAAAAAATGTACAAATTACAGTCCTCAAAACTCTTTATGTTCCTAGACGCAAATTAAAATGCAGAAAAAAAAAAAAGAAACAAACAATTCTTCTTCTCCGAAGTTCATCTATATATGCACGTAAATCTACAAACAGAACTACCATGGAACCCCTTCCAGAAAGAATAATACAAAAAGAACTGCAGTATATGTTGTGGATACAAGAGGTTATATGTATTTCACCACACCCCACTCCTCTTTGAGGCATTAACATTCAAAAACCTTATACATTTTTGTTTCCTTCTTAAATCATACTAACTCCATCAACAGAGGGTCACCAGCTGCCATGATTCTTATAAGCTTGATGAAATCTTGCTCGCTTGACACATTCCAAGGGTGAACCGCGGGGACTTGGGCAGAATAAAATGACGTCATGTTACTGGGCATACTTTGCTTATATACCATTGAACTTAACACAGGATCGAAATTCCTAGGCAAGTCGAGGGCGGGAAAGAACATAGGTATTGCAACCTTGTGATGGATGTCTAAATCTCCGACTAGATTGACAAGATCGATGAAGTCAGATACAAAACGACGAGGAATGTAGAATACCTCGGAGTTGCAAATTGTGAGCGTCTTGTGGGATTTGACTGTTTCTTTGTAATTGACTTGAAGGTGAGCTGGCATGGTGGCAACCACCTTTTTAACCATGTTTGCTTGCTTTGTGAACCAGTCAGAGTTTCCAGCAATTGGGACACTCGTCCAAGACTCGGGTACCTATACATCATTTCCTTTTTATTAGATATATGTGCAAAGCGAGACTATTTCGACCAGTGAATACTTATTGCCTAAGCTTAAAAAAGTAACTTCTAAGTAATTCTATTCTTCAATAAGTATCACTCCCTCATCATGTGTAACCAGCTGATGTATTGCTTTCCAACTTGCAGCAAGGTCCAAATCACGTCACATCAGTTGCTTACACAAGATGTGGTGCAAGCACTTTGCACTAGATTATGAGTACTATTTAAGTACAGTACCTATTTTTAAGGGGGAATAGATGATTTACCTTATTTGTGATCCAGAGTTTAGCCTTATCAGCTTGCAACAGGTTCCAGTAATTAAGAATAGTGTCATCTTGAAGAAACAAAAATCCTTCTGCACTTGTATATCTATCGAATAATTTCGGAAGATGCCTGAAACCAAAGAGTCCCAAGCAATAAAATATTAAACCAAGATTAAAGAAGCCCGATGACTTATAGGTTGTTTATTTCTTCCTTCGTCTTTCATTATGGGATTATTTTATAACATTAAGTGGAGTTTGGCAGTAAACTTACTTATAAGCATGGTCTAACTGGCCTTCTTCAACAGCAAGATCTACGTTTTTCTCTCTCGAGAATATGATAACTGTCTTAAATATCCTTCCATAAAGCAATCTCCACTCAAGAGCAGTTCTTTCAACTGGTCCACTGCAAAACATTATAAGCACAACATTCCCAAAATTCTTCCTCCAGTGAATCAAATTAGCAATTTCATAATTCACAGTTCCAATTTCCTCTACACCAAGATGAACAGACGGTAACTTCTGAGGCACAAACTCCTTCCTATCACCATGTCCAATACTCGGCCTCGGCCTATCCAACTCAAGAGACATCAGTCGAGGTTGCTGATAACCAACAGCAAGCAAATCTTGAAGCCAAGCAGCAGTAAACTGCAAGTCTTTTTCAGTCCAAAATCCTTCTTCAGCCATCACATAACTTAATTCAAGAATCTTCTCAAACAACCTATGTTTACCAGATCTCCATCCCACCAAGAAATTGATCAAACGGCCCACATTCACGTGAAGATCTTTCTCTTCTGCAAAGGGGTATGCTTCAATTCTGTCATACCGATGAATGGTTGGAGGATAAACCACTACATACCCCCCAACTTCCCAAAGAAGCCTTTGAGCCCAATAACCTCTCAAAACATCAGAAGCCATAGAACTAACAGAAACAGGAAGCATCAAACCCCAAAAGGCAGGGGAATGCAAGATGGTATTAAATGAATTTAAGGGAACCATAGTACCCTGTGGCAATGCCACTTTATGGGCATGCTCGTCAAATCTAATATCAAATGGTTCCAAAACGGGCTTTCGTGTAAAGTAAAAAACAGAGTCCACATCAGGTAGCCCGTTTGAAATCCCTTGCTGTATAAACTGTCTCCCACCGAAAACCTCGGTGTAAAACTCTTCATGACCTATCTCGCCTACATTTTCCAATGGTAATCCCCGTGGCCAAACAGATCTTTGTCCAAAATGTATATAAGGGTTCACCACTGTCCTGTTGGGATTTTCATGGCTATACTGTAAAATAATTTCTTGTCTAGCACCTTCACCAATTAATTCAACATCAAAATGCTTCCCAATATCGTCCTCAATCACTTCTCCTCGATCATCAACGTCGTAAATCTTTTTTGCACCATGTTGAATTGCAAATAGATATCCAACATTTTTTCTCACATATGAATCATATGGTAAGTAATCAACCACTCTGAACCCTAATTGAGCTTGAATTTCTAAAGATAAGTAAATAGCACCTGTTGAAACAATTCAAATTACTACTTATCAAAGAACTACAATTAGATAAATGTTAATTAGTTGCAATAAATTCACATTTCAGGCAAGCAGGTTGATCGAGGTGAATTTCAGAAATGAAATCATACCTTTGAGATTCCAATCTTTTGGGGTTTTTGAATTCCCCACCGCAAGCAATTGCCAACTTTTGATTGCATTCAATTTCCGAAGCGAATCAGAGGGTTGATCTGATACAGATACAACGATCCATTTCTCCGATCGGAAATTCGCGTAAGGAGTGATTTTATCAACAATGCGAGGAATTGAATTCCAATTGATAACTGGTAACTTCGGGCGAATCGAGTGAGACTGTGTAGACTGGAGACAGAGAAGAGCGGCCGTATCGCCGCCGCCGGTGCCGTAATTGCGGAGGAAGAAAAGGGCTGCGACGGTGGTAATTAGGAGAACGATTGTGATGATTTTGTACAGATTCTCCGAAACCCATGTAGAAAAATCTAGATTCTTGGTCTCAGAAAATCGATTCGAAGCTGTAAATGGTTTACTCTTGGGTTGGTTATTTTTGGGTTTTGCTCGATCTTGGACTAACATTTGAGGTGAATTTTCCATCTTCACACTTGCATTTGACTAGAGTTTGATTCGATTTACCTTCTTCTTCTTCAGTCTAAAACATTGTTCTGCAATGAGGTGGGTGCCGACAGGGATGAGGGCGTGGTGGGGTGGGGTGGGTTTTCTTACGCTTGAATCCAAATTCTTGCTGCGCTAGTGTGCTGTAAGTTTGGTGAGTGGTTATAAAGAAGAAAGTCCGTAATTTCGAATGTGTTGAGTGTAGTGTAGGGTTGTTTTCAATTTGGGGGGATGATTGTTTTTTATTTTTTCAATTGTTTGATTTGATCTAAATCTGAATTTGGAAACTCAGGATTTGGACTGGACAACTAACTTTTTATGTGCCTGCAAGAAAGATCGGCGTGTGAAATATGAATTGCAACACATTATTACTCAGAAAAGAAAAAGAAAAAAAAAAGAAGAAAAAAGAAGATATACACTGTTTGTTTAAGAATAGATGGATCTACCCAATTTGCATTATTTCCTTCTCTTTTATGTTAAATAAAACAGCGTTGAGAATTTAATTTTTGATGTGTTTATTATATACGTAAAAGATCCAATGCTTGGTAATGTTTGACATGTCGCCACCTCCTGATAGTTGTGGAAACGTTGTCAATATATTGGTATTTGATCATTAGTGTTATTATATAACTAATATAAGATAAGAAAGATGTATATTTTGCATGTTGAATTATTGCTTGTGATTAGAGGTTTAAGTGGTTTAGTTCGATTTTGAATAAAAAAAAAATTGGAGATGATTTTTGATAATAGCGTTAAACGGTTCTATTTGTAGTAATAAAAAAAAAAAGCAGGAAATGATTTTGTTTTGAGTGGTTGTCTAGATTAAAATTGTAATGAAATGTGGTTCTTGTTATAAAAGTATAGAAATAATAGAGAGAATTTAGAGAGAATGAATTATAAGGAATTCATAGGAATGAATTTCATTAATAACTGAAGCCCTATTTATAGGAAAACTTCGAATGGCACAATCGTAATTACATAATTTCATCAGGGACATAATAATCATTCACATTATTAAAATATTATTTTTCCTTTCTCTCGAGGTGCATGCTTTCTCTATTATATTCATAACACTTCGAACGACTATTAAGACAAACGTCTTACGGATTTGTTTGAAGAAAAACCCAATGAATAAAAACTTCCAAACCGATTGTAGAAGAATTTAGAATGGTCATCTATTACTTCGTCAAAACATTGCTCCCCCGATTTCTATCCGGTATAAGAGTATTCACGTACTCGTTAAAACCTCACAAGAAAACCCAAAGGTGGAAAAAACTTGATTGAAGGAAAAGAGCTGACTCCTCCATCCGATTTCATATCTTGACGACGGATATCCTCACTTCTGGTAAAGGATTTTAATATCATCATTGTTTGGATCTAAAGTATTGCCTCTATTATAACTTGATCCAATAGATACATTGTGTCGATTTCTCTTGTCGTCCTCAATATACCATGAATATGCCTCGTTAAAATCTTATTAGGAAAAACCCAGTGGGAAAAATCCTAATGAAGGAAAAAGAGTACATTATTCATGTGAATACGCCTTTAATGTTGCCTCATTAAAAACCTTGCTAGAAAACCCAATGGGATAAAGCGCCGATCGAGGGAAAAAGAGTGCAACGCGTATTTTATACAAGTATGCTGCAAGCATTTCAAAATCTTTCATAAATTTGTATGAGTATCATATACATTGGTTGATACTCTTCATTCATTTCCACGTGAATGAAATTTTAGATGTTATACAATATCATGTTATATTCAGTGCATATATGCAATCAACAGCTTCGATCTCATTTTCTCACTATATCGAGATATATACCTAAATCTCTTCTGGAGATTTCATATTAGTTGAAATTGGGCTGCCTCATTAAAAACCTTTGTTTGAGAAAAACCCTTTTGGGACAAAAACATCAATCAAGGAAAAGAGTACAGCATATAAATTTCTCAACAATATCAATATAGATATTTTGAGCCGTTGCATGTACTGATACAATAATACATTTGAAACCTCTTCAAGAGTTTCATTCTCATTTCTCATTAAACCCGTGCATGAACACTTTAATCATAAGGGCATATATTTCAGCATTGGCATTTTCGATGGATTTTAATATCCTCACTATTATTGATAGTATGTAGCGCGATCTTTTCATAGTGTGTCGACACTTTCAATTTTATTTCTTTCCCCATATCGACATAACTTATCGAGATATCTCATTATCAATCCTCTTGTAGGATTACACAATATAGTTATGTCTATATACTCTTCAAGAGTATATGCCTCCGTTATTAAGACCATCTTTTACAATTTGCTTTGATATATATGATTGGGGAACTCTTATAATATCAACATTTCTAACAATATTAACTTATCAAAGCATCCTAACTGATATAGGCGATTGTTCATAATCTTTCATGCATCCTTGAACTTCAAGTTCATATTTCAATTGTGAGGATATAGTATGATGCTTTTCACATATCATTTTCAACCTTTAATACTCCCCCTCATGCTAAGAAAATTTAGAACACTAAAACTCATATATGTTCTCATCATTCAAATTTAATATGAGAATTTATATAGTTTGCATTCTATTCTCGATATTGGCAATTTATTGGAGGACTTTAAATAATTTGCCATATAATATCCCACTTGTATGCGCATACTCAATCCTTCAGGGATTTATTCAAGTATTGGGATATACATTTACTAGCTTTATCATTAAATCTGGAAATCATACTCATACCATGAGCAAATATTTCTTAAATACACATGTGACTATCTAGTGGATCCATATCATAATATCTAGTAGTCCACATGGAGGATGAGTGGGCCCATATTTCTCATCCTTTATTCCAGATATATGTGGGATTTATTCCCAATATTGACTAGTAATGATTTCATTATTTATCGAGAACAATCATTGAAGAATTCTTTTAATTCTTCACTTGAAATATTGATTTCAATAATTATTTAAACTGGGATGGTCAGTCCGGTTCTGCAAACGAGTATTATTGAACTTTTAGTTCAGTAAATTCTTATATCGATTTCACTAGTATCTGTATAGTGCTCAACATGATTTACTTTCATCATATGTATAGCTCACCGACATATTCCATCATATTTCGGTAGCATTATTACACATCACTGTTCAAGCGTGGAATCTTAGCACATACGCTTCATGTTTTAATACTGTTCCAACGAGGAGCCTTACCTCATACGCGTTTATAAATTATCCCGGCACTTACAGTATTCACCATAATAATGGTCCATATATAATAATGGATAATTTGCTCTCAAATCTTCGAAAATACTATCCATCACTACCGATCAAAATCCTAAAAATGATTTATCGAAGTAGGCTTGAAAGGTTGAGGATGCTAATGAATAAGGGTATCCCACAAGATATCCGATGGTTGATTGAAGCAAAGGTTCGATTATCTGGTGAGGTTTCGATTCCTTCTAAATACATGCCTGGTATGGGTAAAAGTAGTTTTTCAAAGAAACGGAGAGCAAAAAGATTAGGAGGATGCTACAAGTGTGCTCGGTGGACATGTGATACTCGATGTAAATCTGTGGGGTACTTGTCCAGAAACCGAGAAGATAAAATAGCATTCATTAAGGATGGATTGAGTAAAGAGCCTTTGGATGATATTCAACAGGCTCTTGAGACACATCCTAGTGGACATGTACAAGGTGAACTGATGGCCTTATGGGCCAAATTCAAAGATGAACAATCACGTTATAGTCTTGAAAAACTTACTTTAGAAGATCCTGTTTGTAAATTTAGTAGAAAAATTTAGTATAATGATTTTCCCATATTTATGTAAGAAAGCTTGGTGTAATAACAAAGATCAATATATTTCTTTTATTTGTAAATATCGTTTTTCAATTTTAAGATATATATATATATGTATATATATATTATTTTTCAATCACCGACAAGTATATGTCATTTCACTAAAATTTTTCTGCCTTTTTCTCTTTCATATTTGTCAAAAAATAAATAGTACAATCAATTATTGGTTTGAAAATTTTTCTTTAAATAAAGGGATTCGTGTCTCTCATGTTTATACGTTGAAAGTATAGTGCAAAAAGAGAGATAGGAGTAGAGATGGATATAGAGATTTTAGAATCATCTCATACAAGTCAGCATTTACCTCACCAGATTAAAACCATATGTATTCTTGGTGGCTCCAGACTAGTAGGTCATATCCAATATGTGGATATGGCAGACCAACTTGTAAGGGAGTTAGGGAAACAAAATATCAATATACTATATGGAGGGACTAATAACAAACTATTAAGGAGTCTTATGATGGCCGCACAATCATGGGGGATAAGAGTGTCAAGTGTAATACCTTTTCATCGAATTGGAGTTAGAAATGTCATTAGTCCAGCTGGATTGATGCTACAAACACAATCCATCCACGACTGCCTGATGTACATGATGAGCAATAGTGATGCTTTTATTGTTCTTCCAGGCGGCTATAACACGCTGGAGGAAGTATTCAATATAGCGTCATTTGCACAATGGAACTTTCATAACAAACCCATAGGTTTGTTGAATATTAATTATTTCTTTGATGGTTTGCTAGCATTTCTAGATCAGGGTGTAGAACATAAATTTATTTCTCGTTCAGCGAGAAATATACTTGTTTCTGCTAATACTGATTCTTTGATCTACTCATCAAGATTCAATCATATGTTCAAAAACTGTGGAAAATTTGAAACCCATCGGTCACAGACCATCGGTGTCAAGCGAAAAAGAGATCCTTTGGATCTTTCATTATGAACCCGAATGTTTGGGGTGGCAGAGTTACGGAGTATTTATACTCTCGAGACGCATCCCTCATTTATGGGTTCAATATGTATTTTCTTTTCGCATTTCTATATTTTCGAGTGTTTATTGCCATCTTTGATATTCTCAATATGTTCCACTTAGGCTGTTTTGTACTTCTTCTGGAGTAATAATAATAATATCATATTGGCTTTATTCAAATACAGAAATCTTAGTGATTATGCTTCTTCAAGAGCATTTTATTTTCATATTAATACAATCTCATATTATCGATGAGATTACTTCATATAATCTCTCCATGCGATATATTTTCTTTGATTTATCAACATGGGATCTATTGAGCATTTTACTTTCATCTATTTATCCAATGGTAACTTCAGGTACCACTTACTCAATTTTCTCCATCAATATTCAATAGACGTGGAAAGTGAACATTCCTTTATTAAATGCTTCTTTAAGAGCATTTCTCATCATATCACAATATACTAATCTCATAATGAGATTTTTCACCACGGTATATTTTCTTTCTCACAATGGGATTCTTTGAGCAATTTCACTTCATTAATACATACAACGGTAAATTTTGGCATCACTTGCTCAAATCTCTTCTTTAATATCAATAGAATACTCATATCAAATATATATAAATCACTTATCCAATCGTGGGGTTTAATCCAACCACATTTGTAATAAGCATTCGTAACGTGTGGTATAACTCACCACATTGAAAATATGCATACCAATCGTGTGATATAACTCACCACATTGGAAATATATGCGAAATTTAAAGTGCGTAAATTTAAATTGCAGAAATTAAATTTCCTCGAATAGGTGGTTGAACCTACCTTATGGGAATTATTGCAATAAATATAAATTTACGGAATTTAAATTGCCAAAATTAAAATGCATAATGATTAACTACTTCTTGGGAGTAAGTGCTTAGTAGAAGGTATTACCTTCACTTAGCATATAAATTGCATAAATATATAAAATCTTCCGTTTAGTGATGGTTGAACCCATCATCGTAGGAGAGGTGTTGCGATATTTAAATTGCAATAAATAAAGTCTGAGACTTAAATATCTATAGAATCAAATTTATTCTAACTATTTCTTCAAAATATAATTATTGTCAAAGTAAACGGCCGTAAATCGAAATATCTGCTGCTGCCAGCTACCGATTCTTGCATGGCGATCTTGCCTGGCAGGTGCGTGGTGCTACACATATTTCTTTATAAAACATTAATACATACTCATCGCCAATCGCTACATTGCGTGGCGATGCGCTGGCAAGTGCGTGGCGTTATACATATTTCTTTATAAAGTTTTGACATTATAAGCATTAATACGTAAATATTCACAAGTCCAATGACCCTTTTGTAACTTTTTCAAAAGTTGAGTCTTGATTTGTAAATTTTGAAAGTTTACCTTATCAATATTGGTATCAAATCAAGATCTCGTTAAATCGAGTATAATTGAGTCGAAAATTTGATTTTGATAATGTATGCTCCTTATATCTCGAGAAAACGAATGTTATAGTTTAATATATTATTATATTATAAAATAATAATATAATATATATAATATACCTCTCTGTCCTTTTGCTTCCATTTTGTCACTTAATTTTGAAACCAGTATTCGTCGTGTTTGGCTTGGAAAATTCCACTAATTGACATTGGTATTGTGTTGATATGTAGGAGTAGGTATTTTATAACGGAGGTAGTGTCTTTGTCTACTTTAGAGAGAGAATGGGACAGAGAGATTTTATAGAAAATTGAGTATTTCAAATTGTAATAATCAGGTTTAAATCTGAGAAGATCATCTATAAGATCTGTTGTAGAAGCATACTTCTTTCATATTACTCGAAAGGGTTAGAGGCTCGTCGATAACGTGTTATAAAAGTATAGAAATAATAGAGAGAATTTAGAGAGAATGAATTATAAGGAATTCACAGGAATGAATTTCATTAATAACTGAAGCCCTATTTATGGGAAAACTTCGAATGGCACAATCGTAATTACATAATTTCATCAGGGACATAATAGTCATTCACATTATTAAAATATTATTTTTCCTTTCTCTCGAGGTGCATGCTTTCTCTATTATATTCATAACAGTTCTCAGTTTTACATGTATTTTTTGATGCAAATTTTACATGTATTTGTGTGAATGAAAATCATTAAATGAATTCAAAATTATTTTACTAAAGCATTGCACATTAGAGTTGAAAATGCAAAATCACAAATGATAAATTATTAAATTAGAGTATGCATTACAAACATTTTATTATAATTTCTGAAAAAAAAAATTTTTTGAGCAACTCGGCCAAGTAAATACTTCGAATTTTGATGGGATTTCAAAATTGAATGGGGTTATCAATGAAGACTCCTTCATTAATTAAGATTAAGATGAGGGCGAACTGGGACACGCACTGCCAGGCCAATCTGCTCGATTCGGGGCCCGTTTGCCCCCTCTTTATTTGCATACAAAGTCAATTACTTGTTCTCATGATTGTCTTGTCTGGGTTTGTTTTGAAAGGACATATTTTCTCGACCCAAAGGAACAACGTAATTCTGCAAAATAATTGACACTCGATTGATCATTCTTTCTTTTTAACTTCAAAGCTGATTCCACCTTAGTTAGAGCCAACACAAATTGAAAGGTTCAAATGTATTTTGCCAGTCAATACTCATTTAGTTGTTACATTACATATAGACGACAATGCTTCCAAGGAAACTTGAACGAAATAACACAACATGAAAGCCTCAGCTTCCTATAAATACACAAAACATAGAGACAACATACACATATTAGTTATCTCACACACAGAGACACACAGATTCCCTCTATAAACTCCAACGAAACAGTGCACACATATCTTTTGTTAGCCATCAGCCGTTTACAGTATAAAGAGAGATTGGGAGAGATAAGAGAATCGAATGGGGAAATATGCAGAACTATTGGATCACCACTAGGAGTGAGAATTGCAGCCAAGTTTCATTTTCACTGCCGACAAACTGCACGCCTGATTATACTACCCACCCTCCATCCAAATCCACCACCACCGATCACGAGCGTGGCCGCTGCCTCGACCAGCTAAGCGTCAGAAGTCACACGCTGAATAATCAAGATTCAACTGAAGATATCAATAAGGCTAGTAGTTATGGTATCAAGAATTCCATTAGTTAACTTTGATGTTACCGAATTTTTTGTATATTCTTTGGTTTGAATACCAAAGAACAAATAGTTGAATGGATAGTGAATTTTCCTCCCATCCAATATTATTTATTACACACTTTTTTTTATAACCCAATTCTGTGGATAGACACATCCACACCTTATTAAAGATACGCCAAGTCTGCATTTACATAAAAAATGTAACACTAATAACTTTTGAAAAGAGAATCTCATATGAAGTTTTGATGGTCACCTGAGTATAACGAACAATGCAACCATTTCCTCCGATAGTTACAAAAGTCACATTACATTCTAGGATAATGTTTTAAATTATGAAATGTAAACTTTTAATTCCATATTTTGATTATCACTTCTTGAATGGCGCAAATACGCTGACCTAGGTAGGAGTGGTGAAATCTCACAATTTCATATGGCCAGCACCTCCTCCGAATGATCCATAAAGCAGTGAAGCTAAAAATATCTTCAATGCGGACGCTCTTTGCAATTTTGCTATCATACTCAGGAGAATGTGCACTGCCATAAACTCGTACACTCAACACATTGTTTTGTGGGACCCCTACTTCTATATACTCGTTGTCGTTGAAGAAATCTATCGGTTCTTTTTTAGTCAATTGCTTCAGTGCCTCAACCTTTTTCATCAAAAATAAATCGCCAGTATTAGACATAAACTATAACATACATATGTTGTCCATTTTGGTTTAATTGAGAAAATGCTTAATTTTCCGGCTATGACTTTCAGCCTTTTTTGATTTTTTTTTAATTTCAATTAATCCCAACAATTAACACCAATAATCTCTCTACCTAAAAAAAAAAATCAACCTCCTTTTACCCTGCGTTAGCTACGCGCGTGTATTCAGCGTATCTTCTATGCCTCTTCTCCATCTCAACCGCATTTTCCCCATTCAAAATCTCAAAAATTTACCAATTTTATCTCAATTAGCGTGTGTTAGTGTATGTGTACAAATAGATTTTTATGGATTTTGATGTGATATAGGAGAGAGAATGAATGAAGTTGAATGATGGAGATTGGTGTAGTATAGTAGGTCCTACAAGATATGTGGATATGATTAGTTCAAATTTCAAAGAGAATATGTAAAAATTTGTAGGCTAACGGGCGCCGATTCTCCTTTCATAAATCATCTACACCTCTTCTCCATCTTCAGCTTCTTCAGTGCTTTTTTCAATTTTGGCATAATTGATGTGGAGGCTAAACTTTTTGTGGCATTTTGTTGTGTTGTTCTTAATAATGATTATATGTTGTATTACATCTACCCAATGCACACGCTCTTCACTCTCATGGTCTATGGAGCTCTTGGTATTGGCCACAACTAAAATGAAATAAGATCTGTGATGATTCTTGAAAGTCTGATGTGCTTTCTTGTGGTTATCATGGTATCGGAAATTCTAGGAGTTTTTTTTTTTGGTTTGGAGTCCTTTCATTTCTCATTTTCCTTGTTAGGTATGTTATCATCAATGACCTTTATAGCACACTGCAGCCAACTGATTTCCAGAGCTTCGTTATCCCTTTAGAAAAGAAAGAATAAATAAATAGCTAACTTAGTTAACAAAGCCTGAACTCAAGAGTTTGACTTCCTCCATTCTTTTGTTTTGAAGCCTTAAATGCTTGATAGTTGTTCATCTCAATGAAAGGATATACTGATCCTGAAAAACCCAATCTTCATCGACTCCATGAATGGCATTTTAGATCCGGGCTTGATCTATATATTTGGATCATAGGAATGATCTGTGCTTATTTTCATCCAAATGTAGTGCATGTTAGGCTTCAGTTTTTTTTTTCCTTACAAATTTTTATACATTTTTATACATTCTTATTCAAAATTGAATTTGATCAAACTAATCACGTCAACATATATCGTGGAACCTACATGTACTACACAAATCTCTATCATTCAACTTCACTCATCATCTCTCATATTTCACATATCTCTTAGAGCTTGTTCGGTTGGTGAGTTATTTGCTGTGCACGATATTCCGTACAAAATGTGTAGTTAATATTGTATTGGAGAATGTGTGTGTGGTTGAAAGAGGAGAGAGAAATTTTTTTGTTGTAAAATTGTGGAAAGAACAAGCTCTCTAAAATCCATAAAAAATTACATCCTAACACACGCGTATTGTCATAAAACATTGTAAATTTTGCAGTGTTTTGCTGTTGATGAATTTTTAGATTTAAGTATATTTTTGTGTAGGTTGAGACATTGACGGAAAAATTTGAGGAGTGTGATCCACAGCTATTGGGAGTTTTACTCACACAATATTATACCGTAAGTGCATGGGCCGTACAAATAGTAAAGATTTTGACTAGAAGTCTGGATATCATTCCCACGAGAATTAAAGTGATTTCGCACTAGAAAATTGTTTAATATAATACATAAATATAATATAAACACATTTTGAGTAGGAAACTAATTAACTACGGTAATAACTTGAAATGAGTAATAAAGTTGGGATTGTCAATTTTATTTGATCACTATGTAATTAATACTCGGCTAGTTCTCACATGAGTTACTTGTCGTGTGTGTTAGACCCGATTTTCTCAAATAAGCGATTCCTCTCTCGCATGCGAAATCACCCATTTTTGATCAACTCAATCTACTATAGCTCTATGTCGATTGAAAATTGACCCAAAGCATAAAGTTTTGTGAAATTACTCAAAGGATCATCCAAGAAAAGTTGTATATCTCTATCCTCACCAAAAATTTGGAGTAAAAACCATTTAGTCTAAATTAAACATTCTTTTCTTAAATCAATTCAACTCACAAACAACAATACTTATTGGCCAAACAAGTGAAGAGCAATGTGAACAATGAAAACCACGCATAACTACAAGTAATACAATGATTCAAACTAACTTAGTACCAATAACATGATCAAACTCACCAACAATCCCAACTTAGAGGGATTTACCCCATAAAACAAGTAAAGAAATCATTGATTGGAAATATTTATTATAATGTAAAATTCAAAGATTAATTACAGAAAAGATGATCAAGAAACTCCCTTTAAGTTGTAGACTTGAAGCAAACCACCATCATCTTCATCAACTACAAAGCAAAGTAAAGCTTGACCTAGATTTCTCCTTTTTCTCTTATCTTGGAGGCTAAAGAAAAAAGATGAGAAAATTTTCCCTAGACGTCTTACATAGTGCTAGTAAAACTGCCTAAAAAATCCCAAAAGTGGAGGAGAAAATAGGAAGAAAACAAATAAAACAATAAAAATTGTCCAATTCTAGCAGTTCTAATCCTGATAAAGATATGACCGTATGTATTAGTGGTACAGCCGTAAGTCCTCTTTTACGGCCGTATGTGTTAATTGTATGACAATACAAAATATTCTCCATCTTTTCTTTTACAAAATATTCTGCATCTTTTCTTCACTTCTTTCAGCTTGATCAAATACGGCCATAAAAATTATCTTATAGCCGTATGTTCCCAAAGTACGGCCGTAAAAATTATCTTACGATCGTATAAAACTTTTTGCATGAAAATGGCACTCCAACTATACACATTACGGCGTAGTGAAAATTTATACGGCCGTATAATTATGTTGCAACTGTAAATTTTTCATGCCTCATTTTTCTTCATCATTTTGCTTTAGGCTTGCCTTTTTTCGCTCGTTTTCTTCATTTTCTTTCCCGTTCGCCATTGTTAACCTACATGGATCAAAGGGTGAATTATGGTTAGAGATCTGCTCGTTTTATATATTTATTTTCAGACTATTAGAAACATCGAAAAGTGTATAAAAATGCACCTATCAGCAACGGAGACATTCAATCCGAACATCAGTTGTAGTAGTTGCCTTGATTGTGAGTCTCATAATTGAAATTGAAAATAAAGGAGCATGTTATCTAGTTGTAGTTTATACCAATTATTTGATAGTTCCATACATTTTGTTAACGTATTGGCTACTACTATAGGTTGGCCATTTGTGGTATGCACTTATATACAAGTTGGACAAGGTTACATACAAGAAGTTCCACCTAAACATCGTGGATTCCCATAACATATGTCCTCAGGTATTGTATTTACATAACTCTTCATTATTATTTCACGTTGTCAACTATGTCTTCTTCTTGGTGGAAGCATTGGATGGCAAACGAGTCGAGCCCGGGTTTGGCTCGTTGTCGAGCTCAACTCGTGACCCAATTCTTGAGCTCGAGTTCGCCTCGGCTCATTCGACTCACTAGCTGAACCCGAGTAGTCCACGAATGGCTTGGCTTGGCTCGGTTTTTTTTTTCTTTTGTACAATTTCAAATGTTCAATTACTCAAGTAACTTATTTTTTTGAATAATTACTTCAATAATTTAAATTAATTAGCATAACTTGTCTATATTAGTTAAAAGTAGATACTGATTAATTAAAAGTGAACACGGAAAAATTAGAAAAAATCGAACTGAAAATAGTTTTCTAATTAAAAAATTTAAAATTGCAACGCATTAAAATTTGACGAGCTCATGAGCCGGTCCACGAACTTTACGAGCTGAACCCTAATTGTCCATTTCCCAATTTTTCGACTCGGTCCAAGTCCAAGTCCGTCTTTTGACGAGCTGAACCGAACCGAATATACGAGCTCACGAACTGTCCAGCTCGTTTGCCAATCCTAATCTCACTTAGAAAGCTTTAATAGATAGATTCATGTCTAAGAAGACTTGCTCTGAAAGTAAATGATAAATCTCCTTCATCATTTGCTTCTTTTCTCCAGCATTTACATTTGTTTGAGGAATTGTTGCTAGCAGCTTCGGAATTTATCATTGACCTTTTTGTGTAATTTCTGTATCATTTTTTTTACTTTAACTAAGCAAATAGGACTATATTCGTGTTTGATGATTTTTCAAGCTCACTCTTGCTATTAGGCGGCTTGGCAAAGTAACTTTGGAATTTGGAAAGTTAGGTGCCGTTCTGTTTGTTTTGTATTTTCTGTTTTTATTTTCGAAAATATTTTGGTATTTTATATTTCAATTGTTGTTTTCAGAAAATTAAAAATGCGTTTGGTTTGTTGTTTTGAAAAATTATTTTTGAGAAGAGAAAATGAAAAACGCATTTGGTTTATACTTTTATAAAAATACAATTTGGTATAGTTAAAATTGCAAAAAGGCCCTCAAACTTTTCAAAATTTGCAAACAAGCCCTCACCCACACCACCCCCACCCCCAACCCCACCCTACCAACTATCGCAGGTGGTTCTCCACCTTGAAAAACCAGCTTCGCCGGTGGTTCTCGGAGGTGGAGAACCACCTGCGACCACCTGCACATAGTGGTTCTCAACCTGAGAACCACAGTCCCAGTGGTTCTCAGGTGGAGAACCACCAGATCTGGTGGTCAAATCACCAAATCTGGTGGTCAAATCACTAGATTTGGTGGTGTGACTTTTCCAACAGTGGTCGGGGATTGAAATGTACGAAAGATAAAATTTGGGACTCAAATGTAATAAATATAAAGTTTAAAATCAGAAAACGCGTTTTCCTTATTTTCAACATTTAATACAGAAAATGCCGAAACGTTAAAAAGACATTTTCGTGTTTTTTATACAAATCTTGAAAACGGTTTCAAAAATGTATTTTCGAAAACAATGAATAGAACCCGTTTTTTAACATTTTTGAAAACAAAAAGGAGAAAACGGGCTGAAAATGGCAAACAGAACGCACCCATATTTCCAAGTTTCACAACTCGCTAAGCTGAGTGCCTTGCTTTTCCTATTTCAAATGTTTGATTTTATATTTTAGTTTTTTAAATGCTTGGTATATATTTTAAGTTGCCATTTAGCTTGTTTTCTTGTTAGCAGTGCACACATCTCAAAGTCGCGACTTGTGAGATCCCAAAGTTTTCGTTTTTCAGCACCAAAGCGTTTAAGTGTCTCATTGACTTGACTTTGCAATATGCCGGCGAAGATGGCAAGCTTTTGCATTGTCTGACATCTAAGTGCCCAGTGTTAAAGCGCTTGTCCTTGTGTTTGCAACGCCTAAACAACCTAGGAAGAATTAATGTTGGACGTCTGGAAACTTTCCTGCTAACATGCATCCGGTCATCGATTTCATCTGTTAACGCCGAATGTCTTTCAAGCCTTCAAGGGTCTCACTTTTTGCCATTGATATATTGGATTTGCCGGGACAGTTTACTGGAATTCGCAATCCCGCTGTATTTTTTTGTTCATGTCAACGCTGCTGGAAGTGTTGCTTTTGGATGACTATTTCTTGCATAAGTTTCATTTCTAAAATTAATTCTGTCTCTTACTATTTGTTGTATAACTGACCATACTTTTGTGGTATTCCAGGCCCTTAATTATGATTAGGTTCAACCATGGCCGGACTTTACATCAGATCAGAGAGGTCTTCGCCTCAGGACCCAAAATTTTAACAATTTTTTGGGGCCCAAAATCAACGTTAGCTATTTTTATATACGCGTGTTTAATGATTTTATTTTGATTGAAATAGCTAGCCAAACGGGCCTGCCTTTCCCTTGTTGTCTCCACATCTCCGAGCCACCAAGGATGAAGTATCCCATCATGCATATTTTAAAATTTTAAAATTTTTTTCTTAAAATTTATCTAAGTCCACATGACTAATTAAGGTCGTGTTCTGTAGAACATATTGTTGATTTATGTTGATTTACTCAAATAACGTATTAGATGTATGGTTGAAATTTGAGAAAAACATATTAAAAATGTAAAGTAATTATATGAATGGTTGAAAATGATGAGAAAAAAAAAATTAATGGAAGTTAATGGAAAAAATAGTGTATAGAACAAGCCTTAAAGTATTTTTTTACTTTTCTTTTTTCAATCTTTAGTTCTAAATAATCTTAGTCTACATGGTTAATTTATTTTTATTTGTGTTTATCAATTAAATAAATTTGAAATTTGAAATTATTTACAATCTTTAGTTGTAAATAATCTTAGTCTACGTGGTTAATTTATTTTAATTTGTGTTTAAATAAATTTGAAATCTTAGTTTTTGAAATGCTTGGTATATATTTCAAATTGCCATTTAGCCTGTTTTCTTGTCAGATGCTTGGTATATATTTCAAATAAATTTAAATAATTTGTGTCTCATTGACTTGACTTTGCAATATGCCGGCGAAGATGGCAAGCTTTTGCATTGTCTGATATCTGAATGCCCAGTGTCAAAGCGCTTGTCCTTGTGTTTGCAGTGCCTAAACAATTTGGGAAGAATTAATGTTCCACGTCTGGAAGCTTTCCCGCTAATATGCAACCTGCCATTATTTCATTTGTTAACGCTGAACGTTTTTCAAGAGTCTCACCTTTTGCCGCTGATATATTGGATTTGCCCAGACAGTTTACGCAATCCCACTGTATTTTTTGGTTCATGTCAGCGCCGCTGGAAGTGTTGCGTTTGGATGGCTATTTCTTGCGTAGATTTCATTTCTAAAGTTAATTCTGTCTCTTACTATTTGTTGTGTAACTGACCACACTTTTGCGGTATTCTAGGCCCTTAATTATGATTAGGTTCAACCATGGCCGGACTTTGTATGAGATCAGAAAGGTCTTCGCCTCGGGACCCAAAATTTTTAGAATTTTTGGGGGCCCAAAATCGACATCAGTTATTTTTACATACGCGTGTTTAATGATTTTATTCTGATTCAGATAGTTAGCCAAACGGTCTGTCTTTCCCCTTGTTGTCTCCACATCTCCGAGCCACCAGGGATGAAGTCTCCCATCATGCATATTTTAAATTTTTAAATTTTTTTTGGTTAAAATTTATCTAAGTCCATGTGACTAATTAAAGGTTTGTTCTATAGAACATATTGTTGATTTATGTTGATTTACTCGAATAACGTATTATATATATGGTTGAAAATTGAGAAAAACATATTAAAAATGTAAAGGGTATGTGTTTTTATGCATTTTTATGTGTTTTGATGTGATATAGGAGAGAGAAAAAGTGGAATTAAATGGTGGAGATTTGTGTAGTACAGGTAGGTCCCACCAGATTTGTGTGTAAAAATGTGTAAAAATGAGTAGGAGAACGGGGTTTATATGAATGGTTGAAAATGATGAGAGAGAAAAAATTAATGACAGTTAATGAAAAAATGGTGTATAGAAACAGCCTTAAAGTATTTTTTTTACTTTTCTTTTTTCAATCTTTAGTTCTAAATAATCTTAGTCTACGTGGTTAATTTATTTTAATTTGTATTTATCAATTAAATAAATTTGAAATTTGAATTTATTTACAACCTTTAGTTGTAAATAATCTTAGTCTACATGGTTAATTTATTTTAATTTGTGTTTATCAATTAAATAAATTTAAAATCTTAGTTTTTGAAATGCTTGGTATACATTTCAAATTGCCATTTAGCCTGTTTTCTTGTTAGGAGTGCACACATCTCAAAGTCGCGACTTGTGTGATCCCAAAGTTGCCGTTTTTCAGCACCAAAGCTTTTAAGTGTCTCATTGACTTGACTTTGCAATATGCCGGCGAAGATGGCAAGCTTTTGCATCGTCTTATATCTGAGTGCCCAGTGTTAAAGCGCTTGTCCTTGTGTTTCCAACGCCTAAAACAATTTAGGAGGAATTAATGTTCCACGTCTAGAAGCTTTCCCGCTAATATGCAACCGGTCATCGATTTCATTTGTTAACGCCGAACGTCCTTCAAGAGTCTCACCTTTTGCCGTTGATATATTGGATTTGCCCGAAAAGTTTGTTGGAATTCGCAATCCCGCTGTATTTTTTGGTTCATGTCAGCGCTGCTGGAAGTGTTGCGTTTGGATGGCTATTTCTTGCATAGGTTTCATTTCTAAAGTTAATTCTGTCTCTTACTATTTGTTGTATAACTGACCATACTTTTGCGGTATTCCAAGCCCTTAATTATGATTAGGTTCAACCATGGTCGGACTTTAGATGAGGTCGGAGAGGTCTTCGCCTCAGGACCCAAAATTTTAAGAATTTTTTGGGGCTCAAAATCGACATCAACTATTTTTATATATGCGTGTTTAATGATTTTATTCTGATTTAGATAGCTAGCCGAACGGTCTACCTTTCCCCTTGTTGTCTCAAAATCTGCCACTAGGGATGAAGTCTCCCATCATGCATATTTTAAAATTTTAAATTTTTTTGGTTAAAATTTATCTAAGTCCACATGACTAATTAAAGGTTTGTTATGTAGAACATAATATTGATTTATGTTGATTTACTCGAATAACGTATTAAATGTCTGGTTGAAAATTAAGAAAAATATATTTAAAATATAAAGTAATTATATGAATAGTTGAAAATGATGAGAGAGAAAAAATTACTGGAAGTTAATGGAAAAAATGGTGTATAGAACAAGCCTTAAAGTATTTTTTTGACTTTTCTTTTTTCAATCTTTAGTTGTAAATAATCTTTGTCTACGTGGTTAATTTATTTTAATTTGTGTATATCAATTAAATAAATTTGAATTTATTTACAATCTTTAGTTGTAAATAATCTTAGTCTACATGGTTAATTTATTTTAATGTGTGTTTATTAATATATATTTTGTTATTTTTGTTTTGTATTATTTTTATTTTATGTAAATAAACCATTTTAATCATCCACGTGCTGCTGCGTTGTGAAGGGCTTGCATATCACACAAATCCTTCTATTAGCTTGTCGATGTGTCTGCTGTGATTTTCTTGGTGTCATAGTTTTAGCATCTGAAGAAGTTCAAAACCATTGTGAGTGAAAGGTAATTCTGATCTATTTCTTTATTTAACTTCAAATAGTGGAAGTAGATTATTTTTACATATTGTCCTCTGCAGCGTGATGGAGGGGTTATATCCATTGAATATTAAGATTTTGTGATTGAGAGGTATCTGGATGGGTAGACTCAGAAAGTATTGAAGCACCAGAACTTGAGGAGCTGAAACTGTTTGAGTATGGTGGCACTACGGCGGAGCGAGAATTGCTATATGTTTTCCATTTTAAATCACCAAAACCGAAGACCATTCAGTTTGATTGTTTTAAAGATGTTTGGGAATATGTGGAAGATAGGTGGGATCTGACCCAGTGGGATGTTTACAAGAAATATGTCCGTAGTTGGATGAAGCGGTGGACAATGGCGATGACTCTAAAGAGGTGGATGAGGTCAAAATTTTGTTCAAGTAGTCACTGTGGGTATATACCCACGCCACGTGGCGTCCTGTGGTGGAGCCACATCACCTCCCAGAATTTTTCAAAAAGAAAAAATATTTTTTGGTATCTACATTAAGTTAGATGAATAGTACATAACTGCCCCCTGATGATGAGGGGGCTTACCCGACCCCTATGAATTTTTTTCCCCTATTGTGGGTACCTTATTGTGGGTAACATATTATTACCGCAAAACAAAGATGTGAAATGTTTAGATAGGGTGGACTCTTGGCGGGTACTAATGATGAAGAGGGTAGCTCAACGATGCGGTTATTCTTGCCATTTTTAATGCTAAAAGTTCGAAACTATTTTGTCAAGGACACGCAACATTACATCGGTTGTAACTTGAATTCGACTTGGCTTTGCATGTTCCCTATAACTTTTCTATGCGTCACAAACCATATCGTTTCAACATGTTTTTGACTTTATGCATACAAGCACCAAATAAAATGCTCCCAGTTCAAAAAATTGTCCCTTTAAAAATTGAGTACTTGGCCAAATAAATACTTTGAATTTCGACGGGATTTTCAGGTTTGAATGTGTTATCAATGAAGACTCCTTTCATTAAGACAAGCTCGAACCGAACCACACTTTTAAGAATTTTTTGGGGCCCAAAATCGACTCCGGTATTTTTATATACGCGTGTTTAATGATTTTATTCTGATTCAGATAACTAGCCAAACGGTCTGCCTTTCCCCTTGTTGTCTCCACATCTCCTAGCACCAGGGATGAAGTCTCCCATCATGCATATTTTAAATTTTTAAAATTTTTTGGTTAAAATTTATCTATGTCCACATGACTAATTAAGGGTTTGCTTTGTGGAAAATATTATTGATTTATGTTGATTTACTCCAATAACGTATTAGATATATGGTTGAAAATTGAGAAAAACAGATTGAAAATGATTAGAGAGAAAAAATTAATAGAAGTTAATGAAAAAATATGGTGTATAGAACAAGCCTTAAAGTATTTTTTTACTTTTCTTTTTTCAATCTTTAGTTGTAAATAATCTTAGTCTACCTGGTTAATTTATTTTAATTTGTATTTATTAATTAAATAAATTTGAAATTTGAATTTATTTACAATCTTTAGTTGTAAATAATCTTAGTCTACATGGTTAATTTATTTTAATTTGTGTTTATCAATTAAATAAATTTGAAATCTTAGTTTTTGAAATGCTTGGTATACATTTCAAATTGCCATTTAGCCTGTTTTCTTGTTAGAGTGCACACATCTCAAAGTTGCGACTTCTGAGATCCCAAAGTTGCCGTTTTTTAGCACCAATGCTTTTAAGTGTGTCATTGACTTGACTTTGCAATATGCTGAAGATGGCAAGCTTTTGCATCATCTGATATCTGAATGCCTAGTGTTAAAGCGCTTGTCCTTGTGTTTGCAGCACCTAAAACAATCTAGGAGGAATTAATGTTCTACGTTTGGAAGCTTTCTCGCTAATATGCAACCGGCCATCGATTTTATCTATTAACGCCTAACGTCCTTCAAGAGTCTCACTTTTTGCCGTGGATATATTGGATTTGCCCAGACAGTTTGCTGGAATTCGCAATCTCGCTGTATTTTTTGGTTCATGTCAGCGCTGCTGGAAGTGTTGCGTTTGGATGGCTATTTCGCATAGGTTTCATTTCTAAAGTTAATTCTGTCTTTTACTATTTGTTGTATAACTGACCACACTTTTGCGATATTCCAAGCCCTTAATTATGATTAGGTTCAACCATGGCTGGACTTTACATGAGATCGGAGAGGTCTTCGCCTTAGGACCCAAAATTTTAACAATTTTTTGGGGCCCAAAATCGACGTCAACTATTTTTATATACACGCGTTGAATGATTTTATTCTGATTCAGATAGCTAGCCAAACGGTCTACCTTTCCCCTTATTGTCTCCACATCTCCGAGCCCCAGTCCACATGACTAATTAAGGATTTGTTTTGTAGAACATATTATTGATTTATGTTGATTTCCTCGAATAACGTATTAGATGTCTGATTGAAAATTAAGAAAAATATATTAAAAATGTAAAGTAAGTATATGAATGGTTGAAAATAATGAGAGAGAAAAAATTAATGGAAGTCAATGGAAAAAATGGTGTATAGAACAAGCCTTAAAGTATTTTTTTTTTTACTTTTCCTTTTTCAGGGGTTGTTTAATTGGGTATAAAGTTAAAGTGCACGGTATTCCGTGTAAAAATATGTGGTTAATATTATTTTGGGAAATGTGTGTGTGGTTGAAAATGAGTATGAGGTATACGGAATTGCGTGCGTATAAATTTGTTACCAAATAGAACAAGGCCTCAATCTTTAGTTGTAAATAATCTTAGTCTACGTGGTTAATTTATTTTAATTTGTGTTTATCAATTAAATAAATTTGAACTTATTGACAATCTTTAGTTGTAAATAATCTTAGTCTACGTGGTTAATTTATTTTAATTTGTGTTTATCATTTAAATAAAGCTTGGTATACATTTCAAATTGCCATTTAGCTTATTTTCTTGTTAGGAGTGCACACATCCTATGCATCATTGGTGTCATATAATAATATTTAAAATGAAATTGGATTACATACAACTTTGGGGCCACTTTTGAGTGCCGACTCAGACCCCAAAATGTAAATGTCAGGTATGACACTGCTTCAACTCATCTAACTATATATATAAATTTAAAAGAGCCACTAGGAAAAGTGTTGAGGAGGCAGTGCCACGTTTGACCTTTTTTTAACAATTAATTGATTTTATTGTTTAATTTATTCTACTTTCCTTATTTGGTGTTGTTTTCCTTATTTTACTTTTTTATATTATGTATATTTGTTTATATGTATTCTAATTTTTTAATTAATATATATATATATATATATATATATTCTTTTATATTTAGTGTTCCATGCATTAATGAAAATGTGATAAAAGATCAAAGTTACAACTTATAATACATGTTAAATTAATTCTAAAAATGAGAATTAATATTTTCTATATACATTTTAATTTTTGGATATTACATTTTGATTATTTATTTTCAATTATATGTGTGTATATATATATATTCTTTTTATTAACAAAAATTGACGTGTCAACTTTGACGTAATGTCATGTAAGCTGTGGTTTTCTATTTTAGAAAAACAACTTTTTACAAATTTAAAAAATTAGGTAAAAAACTTTTTTTTTTAATTTTTACCACATTAAAAGTGTAGCTTTAGATTGTTTCATAAGTAATGTGCATTAAGCGGTTCAAATGGTGAGTAATTTTTTAAAGCTCAAATAGTGAGTAGTTAAATAATTAAATTTAGAATAAATAATTAATTAATTAATTAGGAACAAAATAGAAAACTATAACTTTCATATCCCATTTTATTATTTCGCAAGCCACTTAAAAAAATACTTATCAAAATTATCATTTAATCATCTCTTCATTTTGAAATATTTTTTCTCTTTTTTTTTTATATTTAGTATTACACGCATTAGTGAATTTTTTAAAATTTTTTCTCAATTATCCTAAACAAATTTTTGTTACCAAAAAATCATTATGTAGAGTTTTACCTATAAATATTTTGTATAGAGATCTTATAATTTCATATAATACACAATCCGCATCCCATAAATTCTCCAACACTTAATATTCTAAAATCCGTGTTCAAAAAAGTCATCATGGCTTAACTATTGCAATGACATTTATGGAAAAAAATTTGGCAAAATTTTTAATAGGACTATTTCTTTTTGTTCAAATAAGTATTATGTAAATTTTGATCCCAAATATTTTATTATTGCTTAAAATCATCAATTATAACAACTGATATGATATTTTTCTTACAAGATAATGGCTCGGATAAACCATTACTGAAATCTATAATATTATATATATATTTTATTTTTTTTTTGTATTATTTTTATTTTATGTAAATAAACCATTTTAATCGTCCACGTGCTGCTTGCTGCTGCGTTGCGAAGGGCGTGCATATGACACAAATCTTTTCATTATCTTTCCAATTTGTCTGCTGTGATTTTCTTGGTGTCACAGTGTTAGCATCTGAAGAAGTTCAAAACCACTGTGACTGAGAGGTAATTCTGATTTATTTCTTTATTTAAATTCAAATAGTGGAAGTAGATTATTTTTACATATTGTCCTCTATAGTGTGATGGAGGCGCTATATCCATTGAACATCAGGATTTTGTGATCGAGAGGTATCTGGATGGGTAGACTCAGAAAGCATTGAAGCACCAGAACTTGAGGAGGTGAAACTGTTTGAGTATGGTGGCACTAGAGCGGAGCTAGAATTGCTATATGTTTCCATTTTAAATCACCAAAACTAAAGACCATTCAGGTTGATTGTTTTAAAGATGTTTGGGAATATGTGGAAGACAGGTGGGATCTGACCCAGTGGGATGTTTACAAGAACTATGTCCCTTAGTTGGATGAAGTGGTGGACAATGGCGATGACTCTAAAGAGGTGGATGAGGTCAAAACAAAGCGGTTTTGTTCAAGTAGTCACTGTGGGTATATACCCACGTTACGTGGCATCCTGTGGTGGAGCCACATCACCCCTGCAGAATTTTTTTTTTTTAAATATCTTTTTTTGATATCTACATTAAGTTAGATGAATAATACATAACTGCCCCTTGATGATGGGGGCTCACCCGACCCCTACGAATTTTTTCCCCTATTGTGGGTACCATAAGGTACCCACAAATGGGTAACAGGTCATTACCGGCTTTACTGCAAAACAAAGATGCAAAATGTTTAGATAGAGTTGACTCGTGGCGGGTACTAATGATGAAGAGGGTAGCTCAATGATGCGGTTATTCTTGCCATTTTTAATGCTAAAAGTTTGAAACTATTTTGACAGGGACACGCAACATTACATCGGTTGTAACTTCAATTCGACTTGGATTTGCCTGTTCCCTATAACTTTTCTGTGGGTCACAAACCATATCGTTTCAACATGTTTTTGACTTTATGCATACAAGCACCAAATAAAATGCTCCCAGTTCAAAAATTTGTCCCTTTAAAAATTGAGTACTTGGCCAAATAAATACTTCGAATTTCAACGGGATTTTCACGTTTGGATATGTTATCAATGAAGACTCCTTTCGTTTGGATATGTTATCAATGAAGACTCCTTTCATTAAGACGAGCTCGAACCTGGCCACACTTTGATTGGCCAATCTATTCGACTCGGGCCTCGTTTGCCCCCTCTGTATTTGCATAGAAAGTCAACTACTTGTTCTCATGATTTTGTTGTCTGGGTTTGTTTTGAAAGGACATGTTTTCTCGACCAAAGTAGTCTTAAGTAGATGACCCGAAAGGAACAAGGAAATTCTGCAAATGATTCGTGAGAGTAGTCCATGGTTTACCATTCTTTCTTCGTAACTTCAACCCAATTCTTCTAGTTAGAACCAACACAAATTGGAACGTTCAAAATTATTTTGCCAGTCAATACTTATTACATATACACGACAAGGGTTGCTTCCAAGGAAAATTGAACAAAATAGAAAAATGTGACATCCTCAGCTTCCTGTAGATGCACAAAACATAGACACACACAAACACTCACACCCCCTCTCTCTCTATCCATACGAGCTCCAACATAACAGTGTACATGTATTTTCTGTTAGCTATCCATACATAAAAAAGAGAGAGAGAAGAGAACTGAATGGGGAGAGAGAGAAGAGAGAATCAAATGAGGAAATATGTTGAACTATATTGGACATGGGAGTGAGAACTGCAGCCAGGTTTCATTCTCACTACCCACAAACTACCCGGTTGTACTACCACCCTCCATCCAAATCCTCCACCACGGGCCACAATCACCACCACAATCACAACCATAGCCGCTGCCTCAACTAGCTCAGCATCAGAAATCGCAGACTGAATAATCAAGATTAAACTGAAGATATTGATATGGCTATTAGTTATGGTATCAACAATTCCATTAGTTTTGATGTAACCAATTTTTTTGTATATTCTTTGGTTTGAATACCAAAGAACAAATAGTTGAATGGATGGTGAATTATCCTCACATCCAACATTATTTATTACACTTTTTTTTTTTGTGGTCGTAACACAATTCTATCGATACACACTTTTTTTTGTTTTTTTTTTTTTTTTTTTGTGTGCGCCTGTAACACAATTCTATCGATAAACACATCAACACCTTATTAGAGATACTCAGGTCGGTATTGACGTAAAGAAGGCAACAGTAATAACTCTTGAAAAGAGAATCTCATATGAATTTTTGACGGTCACCTTAGTATAACGAACAATGCAACTATTTCCTCGAATGGCTACAAAAGTCACATTACATTATAGGACAATGTTTTAAAATATGAAATGTAAACTTTTAATTCTGTATTGATTATCACTTCCTGAACAGCGCAAATATGTTGATCGAGGTAGAAGTGGTGAGATGGTTAGAATCTCACAATTTCATATGGCCAGAACCTCCTCTGAATGATCCATAAAGCGGTCGAGATCTTCTGAAGCTAAAAATATCTTCAATGCGAACACTGTTTGCAGTTTTGCTATTGTCTGTGTCATACTCGGAAGAATGTGCACTGCCATAGACTCGCACGCTCAACACCTTTTTTTGTGGGACCCCTACTTTTATATACTCGTCGAAGAAATCTATCAGTTCTTTTTGAGTCAATTGCTTCAGTGCCTCAACCTTTTTCATCAAAAAATAAATGGCAAGTATTAGACATAAATTGTAACATGTGTTGTCCGTTTTGGGCCAGCCTGCACAGTTTTGTTCTTGAGCTTTAAACCAAAGGCCTCGTACCAATTGAGAAGGATTGTTTTACTTATAAATCAGTCTTATGTATAGTGGCTAGTATATGAATACTTCTTTCAAACTCACAATAAACAAACATTGATCTTCATACCTCACATTCTCTTCGATCAAATTTCAGTGTCCCATCAGATATTTCCTTCCAAAAGAACCGAGATTCTTCCCGTAAATTTTTGTGCTTTTCGAGTTTCATATCAATTAGTGCAGTAACATTGCTCTGCATCAAATACGGATCAGAAATATCAGATACTGCATTCGTAGAAACATTTCCTGGAATGTCCAATCTGACATGCCAAGCAAGATTATTCATGAAGATCGAAAAGGCAACACGAGACTGGGAAAATCTCACAGCACTTCGGCAATTCCAATGGAACGGGACAAGTGAAAGCTACTGTATTCGGAGAAACTTTTTTTCCAGTTTTGGTAGGGACCATGAAATGTATGGATAATAATGAGTGATGTGAGATGTGTGGTTGATATTGATGTTTGATGAGTAGTGGTAGAAGTTGATTTTTATGTAGTTCTAACACAGGGTCGTTTAATGGAATTATTAACAACACTACCTTAAATTCATCACTGGACATCTCATACAGCTTGGTCTCAAACATCTTGAGGAAAGACTCTACTCTTTGATCAAGTTGCCCTGGACCCTGTCAAGCACCAAAAAAGGACAGATCAGCACAAAAGTAGAATAGCCTGATAGGCATGAAGTGCAGTTTAAGTTATTATACCTTCACATTGGATTGGATGACAATCTGCACACCGCGTACTCCATAGTCATTCCTATAGCATAGCAAATATTATTTTTCTATGAGGTGCCTAAAGAAGCGGAGGGGGGAGAGGGCCGGGGACGGGGAGTTGGAAGAAAATGGATGTTCACCAACCTCTGCATAAGTACAGTAATGTAACCAAGTTGCTCAACTGATCTAAGCTGGTGGAAGGCAGGTTGCTTTGCAATCAGAGCGAAAAGCTGGAGTTTGACGTTCAGCTTGAAATCATCCTGATGTACCTACATTTTTTTTTTTTTTTTTAAATCAGATTTCACATTCAATACCATTGGGAAAATAAAGCAGAAAATAACTAATTGCAAGAAAAAGAAAAGATTAGACGAACAGCTGAAGACTGGAAATTTTCTACAAAGGTTTCAACCATCCAATAGGATACAAATTTCTCGTAGATTATGTGTGAATATAGCATAATATATTATGTGGCTGTTCAAGCAAAACTTAAGCTTAAAAGTAGAAGCATGGCAAATAAATCAACGAAGGATGTCATAAAAAACAAAACCGAAACTCAGTGTGTGGCTAGTGGAAAAATTATCAGTGCATTTGGCAAACTTTTATAAACAATAACGTATTTGATAGGAACAAGTGCTGAAGAAGTTGACAGTACTTGTCTGTCTTATGAAATATATGTGGACAAAAAATGGTTTGACCATAGACATTGTTTAGATTCTTTAGAAACATGCTACAAATGTATAAACTTGCAAAACACACTCCAAAACAATAATTTACTACTTTTATCCCAATTACCATCTTGAGATTATGCCATACCTGAATGTAATGTATGAGGGCAGAATTTTCATCACTTGGATTTAGAACTTTGGCACTGTAAAAGTAATTTATGCCCCTTTCAAGATTAACAACTCTCTTTGTCAAGTGCTGAGATGCAAATAAAGCCTGAGAGATAGGATGAGAATTCTTGAAAAAGATATCTTCTGTATGCTGGATCATTGACTCTGCCTCATTTGGTTCGAAGTTCCCTAAATAAGCAAGGCAGAAATAGTGAACAGAAAATAAAATAAGCCAGAGTATAAAAACATCTAGCAAAGAAAGAGCTAAACTAGAACCTGCAACATAGCATTCCAGAAAGATCCTTGATAGCAACAGGGGATAAAACTTAACAAGATTAGCAGCTTCTAGATGTAGAAGAGCTTCAAGCTCATCATACCAGGGCCATGTTTGATCTTCTAGCATTAATGTGCAGTAGTACATAGCTTGCTGATATGGCTGTTGGAACTTCACATTCTGATATTCCTTCGTGACCAGTTCCTATCGGAATGGCAAAACAAAATGAAAAGAAAAGGAAAAAGGTAGACAAAAAGCTTTTTCTAAAGGTAGACAACTTCAGAAGAGACCTAATAATTTTGGTGAATGAATGTGAGATTTTCCCTCAAAACCAACCACCTTTCTAACATATTTACATAGCATAAAGACGGAATTGAATCTAACCTTGATAACAGAGAACCTGTCAGGCTTTACTTCAAAATTCGCAATCCTCTTAATTACAGTCTCGAATAAGATCTTCAATTTGTGATTGTATCCAAGTACAGTGACCTAAAAGAGGAAGAATCTAATGTAAAAGAAAATAACAAATTACAGGGCCAACTGGCAGTTACCAATTTGACTACCTAAGTCCTAAGCGATCAATATTTATTTATTTATTATTATTATTATTTTTTTTTTTGGGGCAGCGAGGAAATCAAATAAGTGATTCAAGTATTGGTGGCTGATTCCAGTAGGAAATTGGAACTTGTATAATAGATTAAATTTAAAAACTACATCACAATATCTATGTTTGCCTACAAGATGTTCGAAGATTCTGGAACAGAAAAATAACAAGATGCCGAAGTTTTGAACCGGGATTAATGATGAAAACTATGGAAGCAAGATAATTCTTAGTACGTAGTCTTTTTCATCATTCCGTTTACCAGTCTACTGGATGACAATATGAAAAGTAAGTGCTTGCTGATTAAATATCTTGAATTTGGTTTGCTCGACAGATTTAAATTATTTAATTGCTGAATATAGAGGGGAGCAGTAAGCAGAGATATAAAAGCTGGTGTTCTATCACTATATAGCATGAACCAAGACCTGGCTCTTTTTCTTCTCCTCTTCTATCTATAATAATCTTAAAACACTCACTAGTGACCTAATCTTGGTACTTTATAGTTAACACCTTCACAAAAAGTATTTGCATGCACACAACGAGAAAGTACCTGAAAACCATAGTCGGTGTTACTAACTCCATAGTGAAGCCCAGCAACCTGGGCATCATAAGCTGAGAAATGCCAGAAAAAGTGTAAACCGTAAAGGATCCCTTTAAGAGCTTATGCAATTGAAAAATGTCAAGCTGAGATGATGAACATATAGCAACCTCATCAAAAATATTTGGGAACCACTAAAACACTCTTCCATCATAATCAACAGTTCAATACTCCCAGAGACTTACCATATTCATTCAAGTAGTCCATCAATAGACGAGTAAAAATTTCAGTCAGGACTTCAGTTTCAGGCGAACTTCCAGTAAAGGGACAATTGAAATCTATCTTAACATATGCCTTTGGAGAGGAAAAAACCGTATCTGGCTTGTACCACAACCTTGAATATTGTGATTTTCTCAATAATTGTGGTAGCTTCATCTGGTCCAAGGGTAGGAAAAACATTAGATATCTAAAACAGTTATCCCGTGTATGAGAAATGTCGAATTTGAAACTATGTTTGAGGAAAATATAGTGTTGACATACTTGCTCTGAAACATTCTTAAGAGAGAGGTCAGTAGGAATGAACACGTTAGGAGCAGGTAGATGCAGGTCTTCAGTAACTGCTTTCTTCATCCATTGCTGCAACCCAGTCAACATATTAGCAACTAATTAAGTGCATCATTTACACATAAAATCCAAGGGCAGAGAGCATATCATCTCACAAATCAACAAGAAACAGACCTCGATTGTGGATCCACTTAGTTTCTCTACAGAGTATCCAGTTCCATACCAAGGTTCTGTCAAATCTGTTAGTCCTTCAAACTTTGTTGACTCCCAAAATATTCTGTTCAAACAAATATTGGGTAAAGCTAATGAACAAATCTTCAATGGATAATTCACTGAAAAAGGAGGTGAAAAGTACAAAATACCGCCACGCATCTTCAAATTTTTTGTCTTTATTTTTTTCCCCTTTCCAAAGACTCATTTTCAACTACCAATTTTTCCAATAAAGTAATTTGCACGTAAAGTCCATAATATTCTTTACTTTTTAACCATACATTGTCAAGGGAAATAAATAAATAGATAATGATTTTTTTTTTCATTTCTAATAATCTCCCCCTAATGAAAACCTATTTGTTCATTTTAATTTTCTTCCCCACTAAAAATTTACTTCATCCCCGTCAAAGTCAAACTTTCATTTCAACCACACGCTCAAAACTATTACTTATTGGGATTGTTCTATACACATTAAATTTGATATGGTTGAATTTGGTTTTGGATGTATGGTTGAGAATTAATGAAAATGTATTAAAAAATATAAAATAATTATCAAATCAATGTATGAGTAGTTGAAAGAATGAGAGAGAAAAAGTGAATTTAATTTGGTGAAATTTAATGTGTAAGTTCATTATTATCTGCAAATTTGGTGGTCTTTACCATTATTCAAACTCAAGAGTAATTAGTGCAAAAATGTTACCTGGCCACAAGCTTCATTTCTAAATTAAACTCATAACCAAGAAAAACAAAATCCAAAACCAAAGACTGTAGAGTTCAACGTGGGAGCAGTACACAGGTATAATCACATTCTTTTAAAAAAAAAAAAATTTAAAAAGAAACAAATTTATAAATGTAACTGTGAGTTTGAGAGAATGTCAAGGAAACATTCTAGTTACAAAGAACAGAAAATTCCAAAACTTCCTCGATACTAAGTACAAAAATTGCTGCGCTCTCTACTAAGGGTTTGAAAGGATAATCCCTCAAACTCCTTAGTGTTAAAAGTCCAGGTTGCAACCCATAACTTGATCTTTTCCCACAATCTATCTACTGATTCCTCTATCTCTTCAAAAATCCTTCTATTTCTCTCTAACCACACAGGTCTAATCATTCTAAACACTGAAACCAAACAGATGGTGTCATGGAAGTATTTATATTCAATGTCTTGCATCGGCAACCAATTCATGTTTCTAATGTAACTCCACGCAAGATTATGTTCTAATAAACATAAAGAATCACAGGGCATGCTTCCATTATTCGACCTTGACCATAGGCATCAAAAGTGATTCTTATCCAGATTCTTGTTCAATTAAACATCCATACCAAGTACATCCAGATAAAAGAATATCATAGGTTATGCAGTTTTTCTTTCTTCTTGGTGTAAAATGATGTCTATCGTACAATAAACAGTCCATTTTAACATTTTTGCATAAAGCTCAGAGTCTATTCAAGGTACTCACCTGACATTGTAAGGGGTGAGCTCTTTCAGTGCTGTCTCAATGATGCCTGGAGTGAACTTCGAAGGCAAAGATGAACCCACCAGCCAGTCTTCTGGCGGATAAAACTGAATTATGATTTTACGGGAATTACAAACAAAGTTATAATCCAACCAAAGGTCATTGATCAATATGTATGTGAATTCAATGCCACATAGAGGAGTCTTCTAGGGTAGACTTGATGGTAAATGGAAATAGAAGCGGGAATTCAGACACAAACAATCAAAGATACTAAACTAAACAAAACATATGTAGACAGGCTGTGTGGTTCTAATCTTACAAGCTCATTGCCACAAGAAATAAGAATCCGCGAAGGAAATGGCATACCACGTACATTCTCTACTATTTGCAGCGATCATTAACCTACTATACACGTTATCGCAGGTGCCAGTCAGTAGGCGCATTCCCTTGATTTACTCATGTAGTCATTTTCTTATGCACATTTGATACAACTGTCCATTCTGTAAATTCTTATACATTTTCAAGGTATTTATCTATAACCATACAAGACATGGCATGTCATAATCAACAAAATAAGCACTACTTTGCACAGGTCTAATATGGTTCGATTTGATCAGACAGTTAATACATGTAGAGATCAAATTCAGGAAATAACAGCATGAAGGTAAGTTTCTGCCTCTTCAGAAAACAAAGACAAATAATTTAAATTACCTGCATATTTAGCGCAACATTTACCACATAATCCATAGGGCGTATCTTATCTTGATAATGGAAAGCAGTCTCACAAATGGCTGAAAGCTTCATGGACAAATTCGAAGGAAAATAGATTTAAAATTTCCAGGAAACAGTTCAAAGAGAATGCTTAACAACAAAGCAGGATTATATATCATTGAATAAAAGAATAGGCTCTAGAATGTCCAAAAAATAGAACTTCATTTTGATTAACATGCAACTATTGGATGACCAAATCCAAATGTGAAATAGCAAAAATAACAGTAAAGGCATTCCTGCAGACGGTAGACATCCTCTTTTCCTTTTATTTTTTATTTTTTAAGCCATAAAAGTCACCAGACAGCAAACATATCAATACTTGACACAGTGAATAAAAAGGCTTTAGTGAGGCTCGCCTCAAGGCCTGCCTCAGTTTGAGGCATAACTCCACCGCCTCAAGGCACATGAACTGAGGCTGTTTTCTGCGAGGCTTGAGTTTTTCGCGTTGAGGCGTGCGCCTCAACTCCATTGCCTCAAGGCGTATGAGGTGTATGCTTCAAAATAAGTCCTTGATTTTCGAAATTCTTATTGAAATTAATTTGAAAATAAACAGAATTGAAAAGATGAAAAGGTTTCTAGAAGGTCCAGTTGACAAATAATTTTAAAAAAAAAATTTAAAAGGCCCGAACCTACAATTATAGAAGATAGATCAAGAGTCTTAAGAGATTAAGACTACATATTCTTCTCTTCTGACAAGAAACAACTTGCGAGAACCAAAGAACCAGAGACCTACGAGGTTGCAACTACATGGATGATGGTGAAGATGAAGAAGATGATTTTGGAATCAGGTATGACGACACTTCCACGGATGATGGTCATGAGCGATGAGTGATGACTGATGATGAATGATGATCCGATCCCAATTTTTAAGACTGCGTTGATTTATTTGTTTCTTGATTTCAATTTCTATGGACTATCTTTTCTTTAATCTCAAGCAGTTTATTGAATATTTGAGTTAAATATGCTAAATTGCATTTTTTGATAATATCGTATTTATTTATTTATTTATTTTTTTCGAGGCTTACGCCTTAATGCGCCTTGAGGCTACGCCTTGCCTCATAAGTGTAAACCACCTCAATACCTAATTTCACCTTTTTGAACACTGACTTAACATCATGGATGCCTGTCTACAAAAATGAGAATTTGAGTAAAATGCTCCTAGATCATATCATTAGAGATGGAGGTACTTAAAAAAATAAATAACTAAATAAAGAGAGAGAGAGAGGTGGGGAATCAGCTGTTTATTTTTGTTTTCCATCAGTATGTTATTTTCACATCAGTGGGATTAATATTAGAACCACCACAACTTCCAGAATCAGATTTAACAAAGGGAAAACTTTTTGAACTTCCAAAACAAAGATGCTTAATTTTAATTCCAATGGTCTCTCACTCACAGACATGTAAGTGAATGAATGATACCTACACAAGCAAGAGAATGTACTAATGATGGTCCCTTGAAGCGTTCAAAGTGGTAACAGCTTATGTAAATATTTCTTAAATAAACGAAGGTAAAGTTGACCAAATTTATTTATATTATAAGATAAGCCCATTACTATATTGGAGGGGTACAAAATTCATTCTGAACAACTGCATTCTTAAGTGGACAAGGATACTTGTATTAAGATTGTTGGAGAATAAAATAGACAATTCTCAATAAGATGGTCAAATGGGTCCTATTGTTTTAAAGCTAGATTATTTTCGTACTAAAATTTCCATACAACCAAACTGAGAATAGGCAAATAATAGCTTAAATAACTGGATGGTCTGAATTCCTAACAGGTCTAGAGATGATAACTCACATCTCAACATGTGAAAACCTTATGTCGGTTATATTACTTACTAGCTACAAATGCCAAATTGGTGTTGTATGTGTCCTCATAAGCTCATACATGCACAAAAACAAATAAATAAATAAATAAGCAAAAAAAAAAAGTTGAAAGTAATAACTGAACTTTACCTCACTAAATATCCACTCACAAGGACCAGATTGCTGCAGGAGGTCAACGTATTTGAATAACAATGCCACAATATCCTCAAAATGCTCTGCAATGTTTTTGAAGAAAATGAGTAAAAGAGAAACTAAAATTGCAGACAATTTCCACCTCATATTCCAGAATATAAAATTTATATGTTTTCCAATCTTCCCAATTCCTTTACCCCTCTCAAACACCAGACACACATGAAACTAGGGGGGGGAGAGAGAGAGAGAGAGAGAGAGAGCGAGAGAGAGAGAGAGAGAGCTATGGCAAATCACTCATAGTTATCTGCCTCTCCTGAGTCTGAAAATAAATGTACAAGAGTAAAGTAAAATGGCTCATACCTTGACCAGCATCCGTGAGATCAATTACAACTTTAAAGAAAGCAAAGTCATAAGTCCAATCTGATTCACCAGCAGACAAACTTGTTGCCCAACCTGCGAAGGTCGCAAATTTTGCAACACGTCAAACTAAGTGAGTATACTTGTAGTTTAGTAAAAATTATCTTTTTAGGTAGTGGTGGGGACAAAGAGATCTGTGGATACACCCAAGTGATTTGAGAAATATTGTAAAGTTTGATTTTAACTCAGCAGTAGAAATTAATTTTTTCATGTATAAAAGGGTAAAACAAACAAATACAAAATCTATAAAGGACATGGGAAGCAAGAAAAGAAAAGAAAAAGAGAGTGACAAGCAATAATATAAAATAAAACAAGCCAGTACTAATAGAATTGCAGGGTAGATAATCGAATACATCTATCATACGAGTAATCCATGTAAGTATAGAAAATCTATAAACAGTAGGCCCCGGTAAGTTTGAAAATTGATGAAACTGAGGGAACACAGCTAAAAACTATCTAAAGAAGCCCCCAATAAGAGGTTCAAGAATAAGATAAGAGGTGAAGACACCAGCAACATGTAGTCTCCACTTAAATTTAACTGTGTTAAGGAAAATCCTAATATAATGACGTTTTAACTCCATCTAATGCCCTTCTATTTATAACAAGTGAAAGACCCCACGTTAGCTGAGATGGCTGTCCAGCGTACTACCTTTCCAAGTCTGAATTAGCCAAGTAACAGCCCATTACTAGCATAAGACATCATTCACGTTTGTATTTTCTGAAAAGAACACACACACAGTTGGTGGAAACTTCTAATCAAACACAATGATGCTACTTCTATGTCTTTCCATATGTACAGAAAATGGATTTCTCCAACAAAAGAAGCAAGTTGCATTGCGACCTCATTCATAAGTAGGTCACAGTTTTGTAAATAAATAGTTCTGTCATTATAGCATGACATTTGGCAGTCTTCATCATTTGGATGTGAGTGCTGCATGTGTCTCGGGATATAAAGGAAAGGAGCACAGAACACAAAAGAAAGTTAAAAACCCACCCAACGTCTTCAAGACGTAAAACAAAGATCCTTCTCCTTCATGGCCAACTAGATGGCCAAGATACCTGCTTGGCCCTTCCTTGTAATGTCGGATTCCCGGAGTTACTGGCCAGATAAATCTCAACTTGTGACCTTGTTTTATGGGGACGGTTTTAACAAGAATCTGATTGGGGAAAAAATAAAATAAATAAATAAAAAAAGATGGAACAACAATGTTAATGTCCAAAAGAAACCCTGCGCATGATTTCTACATGAAATTTCAACTTGTCGCTAGATATTAATACAAATCAGAAAGTGAGCATTGACACAGGTTCCAACCAATTATTTCTTCCACAATAACAGATCATTGACATAAAAATGATCATAGTTTTAACATAATAATACTAAAGGATTAATGACAATTGGAATTCTCTCTTCCCACTTCAATATTAGAAAAGACAACGATGAAAATACTATATGCTCAACCAAACTTCGTACTCACCCTTGAAGACAGACAAACATAAAATCTCCCCTAGCACAACTAAGAAATTTATCATCTTATAAAGCAGTTGAATAGGAATATCCCGTTTGGCATAGTAAGAAAAGTGTTACTAATCCAAGCCGTAAGCCTTATTTATAGGCAGATTTTCCGGTTGAAAATATATGGCTCTTTATCAATATCACAAAAAGAATCAATGCGATGGAGGAGTGCTTTAATATTTGTATCCATGTAAGAACCTTTTTCCAATTGATTTTATGAAACCTATGTTTGGCACATGTTTATAAACACACTTGATCAGACTACTTCTTATGCCATATCTTATAAGACCCACGAGCACTATTCACTTTCCATAACTCATTTTTAATGTTTAAAAAGGTGTAGTTTGGTAGTGAATCCTTTAGTGGACCATTCACGCACTGGGCCTATGAGAAACGAAATCTTTCATTTTATTGGGCAATTACCGATCCTCAATAGAAGTCAGACTCAAATTTTGTAGTTGTTCGGCCTTGAGGCAGTGGTGTGAGACACATAACTTGTACAATTAAGGCATATGCCTAAAAAAAATCGCCTCACAATTAACACCTCCAGGTGTTTTCTACATGCCTCACCTTGAGCCTTGAGGCAGGTTTTTAAGGCAAGTTTCAGTTAGTTATTATTATTATTTTTTAACCATGCTCATGTGTATCGGTTTAAAACTAAAAATACCCAAAAAAAACTCCCTTTTACTTTATGAAAAGTTGGTGGAAGAACTGGCCTCATGCAGGATTAACTCAATTGCTGGCTATTTTGCCTATGTAAAAAAGCCTCAGTCCATACTATACTGTCATATCAAACCGATACAATACCTGAAGATGTTCCGAAGTGCAAGGCTGACCGGTAAAAGAGGCACATCTAAGATCAAAGTTACGGATTTCCTGGAACATCTTCTGCACCATGCTTTGAGATATGTCTAGGCTATCTGAACTTATACAAATTAAACCATTAATAAAATTGTACTCCAGACTCACCTAAACTAAATAAATTCCAAAATTTCCAATTACCTTTAGCATAAATGACCAGATGCATAATGTTGGCTGAATAATTATTGTCATAGAATTGAAGAAGCTTCTGTCTTGTATCCACTCCTCTTTCTTTAGGTCGTACCTCCAAGGTATCCCAGTTCCCTATGTAAGACAAAGAGATAGGAAGAAACAAATAAGAAAAATAGAAAACATGATTTTAAATTTTGGCAGTAAATCATTGCCACTGCATATGATGTAAGTTGCATGCACATGGCCCTGGGTATTAGAGAAGAGAAGACACGACATGGACAGAAATGGACAAACTGAATTGGCAGTAAATCTTCCATTTTGTTTTTTTTTTTTTTGGTTGAAAGGGTAAATGTGGTATTTAGTGGGGTGTATTAATAATTTTTGTGTGATAAGATAAGGGATGTGGGTGGGACTGTATTTAGAAAGTTTTGGGGTGTAAATACCCCTACCCTTTTTGAAAATGTAGGTAGTTCCAGTCCATTCAAATTTCATAATATTTTCGATGCATATATTATGCATTTTTATTTTTTTTAATCATTCGGTATATGGTGTATCCTCTTCTAAAAACAATCAAACATTCATTTTCTTTCCTCACAAGTCATGTTTATAGATGTGTGGTAACTTAATTTACCATTCAACCCAATCAAATAGTTGTATAGCATGAGATAACTCAGCATTGTAATGCAAAACAAAATTATGATAAAAAATAATTGTTTAGTGCACCTGTGCTGAACTTATGGTATGGATGATCGTTTGCACTCAAGTGTTTCTGAAGCTGCACGTATACCGAATTTCAAAACTCTGTCAGTAATTTATTTAATACAACCTCAAACTATATCGAAAGAGATGCGAGGGTGTTAAACCTAATATGTTATACAGTTGAGTTTTAGCTCCATGACTTCTTTTCCAACTTCCAAAAATCATTTGCAAAAAGAAAATTGATTCCACTTCTTCCTAGAGTATACCCAGAGTAAAAATACAATTTTGGTACACAGTTTGTGACATAAGGGTGTATCTTATTATGAAACGGAATACAGAAAAGGTATGAGTAGTAGTTCTGCCTCATGGTTTCACAAAAATCATGTTTTACTGGCGAAACTGAGAAGAAGATATATTACTAGAAGAAACTTCACTGCTTCCTTCACAGCCTTTGCTGAATCATGCTATCTAGTATCCTCATCTCCGTGGCTACTCCATGAGTAGAGTCAATTTCTAATTGCCCCACACAATACACCTTGAAGGATTGCTTCAATGTAGGACCATCATGTCAGGTGTCTTCATAAACTATCAAAATTGTCACGCCTTTAATCCGAATTACTTGTTTGGTACAGCTTTTAATCAATTTTTGACAAACTTATTTTCAACCACATATTCCCATACCAAACTAATTTTCAATACAAAATACCAAGGTCACTGATAAAAGTGAGTGCTACATCTTAGAATATAGCAGAGAGTTATCTTTTCCAACATAGATAGACAAATCCTATATGTAATAGTTTGAGATAAAGGAAGGCTATGTTCTGACTTATGAGATATAACTATGTCTACAGCCTAAACCGCATCAGAACCTTATTAAACGTGATTAAAATAACTAGAAAACGAAAAGAACACACCATAAGAAAGTCAGATTATTTTGCAGATAATACTGATTTTCAACATAGGATTTATAGAATTACAGAGAGAGAGAGAGGACGCGGGGTTGCCAGAGGCTTACTACAGGAATTTGTACCTGGTTCATTCTCCAAGGATCAGATAGTAGATTCTTTTGATTCTCTGAAAATGACAAGCAGGACATGTGCCAGACAGAGTACCAAAATATATAGAAACTAATGTAACTTTGAGCCAGAAGAAATGCTAACCTGAGTCCACAGCTTTTATTTCCCTAGTCGTAGCATCGGCCGCCATCAATGGTTTGATAAAAAACTGGGCAAATCTGAATAACAAACAGCATCGCATCAAGCCACAGATCCATCACAAATCTCATTCGAACAGTAACCTATTCATTGAAAAACTTCTACCTGTCCAAGGCTTCTTCAAAACTGTCAGGGTTGATATCAAAGAAGTAGTTGGTATGTTCAGACGATGTAAAGGCATTCGTACTACCTCCATGCTAAAAGAAGAAAAAAAAAATTAGTTAGAAGATGAAATTATTTTGAGCTACCATATTGAAGATTCACCATATCATTTCCCAAATCATTGAGAGATAATTCGATAATATATTCGGGAACATATAGTATCCAAACTCATGATCCATACTTTTTTTTTTTTTTTTGAAAGGAAACATATATATATAAACTGAACTGTGAGTTACAAAGAATGTCAAGTGAACATTCTAAGTTACAAAGAACAGAAAATACCCAAGACTTCTTAGAAACTAATGATCCATACTTAATTGCATGTTTGGCTCTCCATCAAAAAATTTGTGCCAGACCTGCTATTTTCTCGGTGCCTGAACCTTCAGAGACGTATTTCAAGCCAATAAAGCCATTAAAATATCATCTGTATCTCACATTACCAGATACTTTGTTTGGATTTAAAACATTTTGCTGAATTCAATACCAAATTTTAAAGCCCCAAAAGAATGCTGAACTAAATGTTGTCAAGTCGGGTTGCCAGAGCTCTATTTTATACTTCCATATATGCAAGTTAGGATCAAGGATCCAAGAGTGTTGGGATGTGTCATATGGTGCAGTTCCCACTCTGGAGAAGAACATCTTCATAGTGGTTTGATAATTTTTCATTTTTATTGGGAAAAAAAAACCGGCTACATTAACTCTCAATTATAAAATATACCCCCCAATGAGTGTATAATGTGAGATGCATATTTCATTCTAAAAGACCTCTTGGACGGACACACGTGCCAAAAATAAATGCAGGTTGGAGATTCAAATTCCATAAAAGAACTAAGAAAGACGAATGTAGGATGGGCCCAATGGGCACTGCACGTGTAATTTTCAAATATACTATATCAAATATTGTTGCTCATAAGATTTACTTTTAACAAGTAGAAGGAAAGAAAGGTTAGGTATCTTTGTCAGTTAGTGGTTGTTATGGCACCATTAGAGTGGCAGTGATTTTACCGCCGGACCCACAATTTGATGAAATGTCTGAAACAAAGTAAAAATCCAGTGAACAAACAATGGGATATGACTGAAATAAAAGTTGCCCACCTCGGTTATGTATTTTGAGTAACTATCCTCCAATGGGTACTTCTCACTCGCGTAAAACAGCATATGCTCTGGAATACAGACATACAAATAAAAGAATAGACATGATATTATGAACAGAATCATCAAACCTAGATAATTATCCAAAGAAAAATTATATGAAAAATGATTAAAAATAAAAAATAAAAAATTAATCACATACCCATAGAAAGTGGTGGAAAGAACAACATTGGTGGGAAAAAAACCCATGTTGCACCACCACTGATAGCAACGAAACTTCTCAGTCAATAGCAAGCAGTGCCTCTTCATACATTATCCATATTTTTCACTAACTGGAGTCCAATAAGACTACTAGCTAAGGGTCCAAAGTAAGCTGCAAGTGATTATTTGTTGAATCTCCAATTCATTCCACCATGATTTACGCTGTGCATGTTATGGAATGATCCAAAACTTGAGCTGGTTTTGTAAGCAAAACCTGCAATGTGAAACCATATGTGGTTTCACCAGTGCTGGTTTTGGATCATTTCTAGTGCTCGTTAACCCCTGGAACTCTAAATTCTCATACTGCACTAAATAATTTGTCATTTAATGTCTTAGCTTCTCGAAAGTTCAAAGCCAAGCCATTTTGTTCGTTATCTTACACAGGTCGATCTATAAGCCACACCCCAAAGGTCAATGCTTATTCAGTTCACCTTAATCATGGTTGAATGCTTTGAAGTCCCAATACAAACACCATTCTCAAAGAAAGCTTGTGTATGAATGCTTATGTATCATCACATGCTTCTTTGGTACTCTTGTTTCCAAGTGCAGATGCTTTTTTATATTTACGTGAGGAAAAGATACGCATAATAGAATGAGATGGAGGAAAATCAATTTTTGAGAGTAAACTTTGTCACGCATGCTTAAATTATTAAAGACGCCCACAGAGCATAGGAAAACGAATACAGAGAGGTTATAAAGCCTTCAATCCTATAGCATAGTAAAACTATATCACAAAGAAAACAATTGCAGGGCCAATATGGTAATTACCTATAAAACTTGCCTAAGCACAAGACGCCTACCCAACAACTGGATCTAAAAACATTCAGAATGAGGTGGAACACACATAATTATTCTACTTATCAAAAAATTTAGAAATCCCAGTAAACATTTTGATCTTCTTTACCTAGAAAATGAGCAAGTCCTTCAAGTCCTTCCGGGTCGCTGAAAGAACCCACACGAACATCCATTGAAGCAGCGCACTGTACATGGAAAGGCGAATTTTAACTAATAAATATTACTCGAAACTAAAGGATTGTGAAAGTGAAATTCCATAAAGTTAAAAAGCGACTAACTTTATCCGTTTCGGGATCGCTGATGAGGAGAACTTGTAAATTATTCTGAAGAACAATTCTTCTGTATTCTCTTTTATCATTCCGCGGCTTGATTATCTCCACCCCCACCTTCTCCGCAACTGTCCCCAGTGCCATTTTTTATTTTCACCTTCACCGCAGAATTATCTAAAGCTAATCAGATTCTATACAAATGTCCGTATATATGACTAGACCGATGGTTTGTGAGTATGATATAGAGAGAGGTGTTGACGTGTTGACTTGAAAGCGAAGAAAAACCGGCAGGAGTTGAACTGGGATATGGAAGGCATGGCAATGCACGGATTGAATAATTAATTGTACGATGCGTTGGAAAGGTTGTACTTTTTTTATTCTACTAAGAGAGAAAATCTAAAAAAAGCGAGAAAATCTAAAAAATGGCAAGTGCGACCTCCTTTTTTAATTGTTACTAGCTTTTCTAGACACATATATATTCAAGATATAACTTAAAAATTCAAGTACAAATTTTGCAACCAGCACTTTTTTTGAAAAGGTTCGAGTTAGGTGTAAGCTACGAATATAATTATAGTTTTAAAATTAAAAAGATTAATATAAGTATAAATATTTAGATCTTTGAAAATGAAAATGGTGATTATAAATACACCTAATATTTTCGTTGAGTACGCCCTCCCTTTTCAGAGTATTCCCATTCCACCCCCTCAACCAAAAAAAGGGGAGAGGGAGAAGAAGATGGTAGCTTCTTCAAGCATCATTTCTTATTAGAAATGACAACTTAAAAAAGTGGCCACCCTTTTTTTAAGGGCAAACACCTAGACAAAGGCGTTCAGCTTATGTCGGCCGAAGTGCCGAACGCCAAAAAAAAAAACCAAAAAAAGGGTAAAATTGGAATAATTTGATGGATGGGTATACTCAGTCAATTTAACAAAAAATATTTGAATACATAAATTATAAATATTCTTCCATCATGTGAAAAACAATTAAAACCCTCCTTGCTTTTCGAGGACTTTCTTCAAGTTTTGGAGCACGCCACAAACTTGTAGGCACGCGACAAACTTGTAGCAACCTGCCAAGCAAACAAAATTTTACCATGTCAAAATTGGAGCTAATTAAATTTCAAATTCAGCAACCACAAATAATAATAATAATAATAATAATAATAATAATAACAATAATAATCCATATACGACCAAAGAGAATAACTAAACGATGCTCATATCAGCAAGTTTCTAGAGGCCTGAAATCCAAGATAGGTTTTATCAGTTAATACGAGACTCATACAGGTTTGCAGGAACAAAAATGAAGGTACCAAAGAAAAAACTAAGAAGCAAAAATGATGTGCTTAATGCTTTTTTGGTAAATTCACTAAATTGATGCCCTAAACTTTTTCTTACAGGCAAGAAAGAACATTGTCAAAACGTTCTAAAAACTCAATCTCCAACTCCTAGAACTGTTTGTTAGAAACTACCATTAAAACTCATTGGTAGAACTCAAATTCGAAAGTAGAGTGCTTGTATTAGCTTCCAATTTTTCCATATAAGCATATTAGAAAATGAGAAACAACATTAATCTGAGAAACACTAAGCAGCAAAGGTAATAAATTTGTTTACCTCCTCAACATTTTGACCTGTTTTGGCATAGGCTTCTATGGAGACCAAGCTGTGTTCTTAGGCAAAATTTTCCCATTCCTCTGTGACAACAAAAACACTCGTTTCCTATCAGCATTATGGTCGCGTTAGCATTTGCGTGTTGCCTGGTGTCCTCCAAACCACGTGCAAGGTGATTAAAACTTTCCCATCTGAGAATTCAAAATAAGTCATTCTATATCGTTAGTATAGTTACATGCTTACTAATGGAGTCGAAAACATGTACCTCGCACCTATCTAATAAACAAAAGATGCAACATTTAGTTATGTGACTTACTATGTGTTCGAGGCTACATAGGTCTATGCAATTTAGCATCAACAAAAGCCTTGTTGCACTGCACAACTTATATATATATATATAGAGAGAGAGAGAGAGAGGGAGGCTTATAGGTCTCTTGTGTTAGTTGTTTCCACAAAAATAAGGATCAACTTTCTTCCCCTTCACAATTACCTTATGATTCTTCGAATCATTTTAATCTCCTCAACTCCCAGTCACCAGATCAAAATTCAATGAGCTCATATTCATATTAATGAACTATCATTCCGTCATTCAATAGTTCACCCAAACATCAAACTAAAATCCATGTTACAATTAGAATCGAATAATATAAAAATTGATTTTCAAACCTAATTTGTAGTTTTCTCTGCACGTTGTCAGATACTTGTTACTCAAACTTTATGTCCAGAGTTTCACTTATAGGTCGCAAGCGGAGATGCAGTTTCCAGTTTGCTCAAGATTGATTTGTTAACTCTAGAAGCATTTGTTAGAGAAATGGAGATGTATTTAACTATTGCAAATAATATCATCTGTTCATGAGGTGTTTTATCATTAATGGAGTGAAGAATAATTGTTATTTTTGCATTCCTATTGTATATGTAAGAACACTAGATACATAATTCAAGTATATTAGTGTTCGGTATCAAGGATGTTCTCTTATCTTATATAAATAAAACTATATTAATTTATAAATTGCCGCAATGTTATATATATATATATAAAAGGAAGAAAAAGATGATGATGATGATGATGTGTTTAATCATTTCTCAAAGTTCATAATTCACTGTTTCAATCAATCATTTGGAAAAATAAATAAATAAATAAATTGAATGGTGGGCTCTATATTTGAATTTCATAATGAATCGAATTTTCAAACCTTCAAACCTGCAGAGGCATTGGAGAACTTCATCATTGCATCCTTCACAATGAATGTGAACACCCAATACAATCACTCCATTTGGATTCGCTTTGATCTCTACATTTGTTTTGTTTTGTGAAGAGTTTCTCCAATTCGTTGTTGTCTCCTCTATTTATTCCTTCTTTATTGCAAGCATTTTTAAAAAATCCAAGTGAAAAAGTTGAAGATCAAAAATCAAATAATTCTGACCGATGGACGATCAGAGATAAAAGGTGATAAGTGATTGAAAATGACTTAAATGATATCCTAATTATCGTATTTTTATTCGTTTTATCTTTATGTAAAAGTGTCATTTTATGTGATTTTTTTGTTTTCAATATTAAGATCAAGAATAATGAAAAAAAGTGAAAAAAATAACCAAGAAAAGTGAAAAGAAATTGAACTGGGGTGAACAGAGTGAAGAAACGAAGTTTTTAAGAATTCGTTTAATTAAAATGAATGAATTTTTCATAAAGAGACAAGTCGAATTTCGAAACTTGCTATTTTTTAAAGAATTGTAGCCCACTGAGTTTAGTTTCCAACACAACTTGAATCATCTCAATCAAACATCGGAATCAAAAGTTATATCCAAAATACTAAAGACCGCGCATGCTGAAAAATTTTTAATAGCAAGGTTAAGGCTATAACTCGTTAAGTTATGGCTATAACCCCTATTTTCGTTCAAAAACTATATTTTCAGAGAGTGAGTTATGGTCGTATGGTTGTAACCTTGTTTATGCGTAGAAACCCTATTTTGGCAAAAATTCTATTTTCGGAAGGATTTCTGGTCTTATTGGGCACGAAATTGAACTTATAAATAGAGATACAACCTGCACCACAAGAAAAGAAGTTTTATATCATATTTTAGAGAGAAAACAAGCTATCAAGAGGAGATTTCAACAAAAGGATGATGAATTCAAGATCCGAAAACCACAATTTTATTACCAACATGAACAGCTAATTGTCTTGATCTAGCTTTAGGGGGGGGGGAGTTGAGTCGTTCCAACTTTGTACTTATTTTTCCCCATTCAAGTAATGGTGTATCTATTCCATTTACATTCGCTTTGTTAATTTGTTATGTTTTAAACCATATTTGAATTTATATAATTGTCTTATTCAATTTGGCCACTTGTAACATTTAGTTTATAAATTCATTATATGTGCTTGGATTAGATTTTTTATCTGTAATTGTCCTAAACTCTAATCCATTACTAGGAATTAAGTGTCGCACAAATTTAATAACAAATCAATTTAGGTTAAATTAATCCGAGCTTGTGTGATTGATTGCGGAGTTCGACCCATTCCTCTAGATCTTAATACTAGCAGTGCATTAAACCTTAAGAGGTTGTTTAGGACTGTCATTAGTTAGATATTAATTCAAAGAACTTATTTTGAGTTAATACATATAAGGAAAAAATTAGATGGTCAGAGCTTGTTGGGTATCTAGGGTTGATAAATCGAATAGAAATAGAAACACATTACAAGGGAACAATTAGCAATAGTTGATGATACAACCGAACCTAAGAATTAGGTTTCCCTCTCATTGATTTCCTCAATTCTCTTTTTACTATTTTTATTATTAGTTGTTTATTTTTAATTGTTTTTTCCAACACCCCAAAAAAAGAAAACACTAATTGTCAAAACAATTAGGTAAAACACCGTTCTTCATGAGTTCGACCCCTGCTCTCCATTTCTACATTTAATAGCTTTAAAACCGAGTAAGAAAAAATTATTATTTGGTGCAATGCGATATGCCACCAAAAGGAGAAAGGATTCACCCTCTCCATTGCTAGCTACTACAATGATAAAGGAATGTCGTTGGAGTTTCGTCGATAATTAACATTTTCATATATCCTAAATTTGGGATATTTGGAACACGGAAATCTTGAAGATGTGAAGATCTTGAAGAAGTGATGAGGATGAATTAATCTTGCGTGATTGCTGAAAATTAAGAAAATCAAGGATTTGAGATTGAGATTATGCGCGTGAATTTAGGGATGAAAATGAGGGATTTGTGTTTATCCCAAAGCTTGAGCCTAAAATAAGAATAAAAAATAAATTATTTAATTCAGAAAAAGAGGGGAAAAAGGGGAAACTAACATTGATTTATTATTATTATTATTATTATTATTATTATTATTATTATTATTATTATTATTATTATTATTATATTACTAGTGTGATCTTATTTCCAAAAAAAAAAAAAAGTGTGATCTCTTTTGAAAATGTGTTAAAGTAAAAAATCTAAAAAAGAATGCAAAAAATGTTAGGTCCAATTCTCTCCGTTGTTTTTTGTTTTCTTTCCACAACAATGAAAATGCATGTTCTCTTACATTTCCAGGAACGCATATTCAACAACAACTAAAAATTTTGCACAAAAACTCAAAATGATTAAAAAAAAAAGTCTTTTTGGGCATTGTAGTATGCGTTAAAAATTGAAAACATTCAAAACACATTTTCGAATATTAGATTTAGATTAATTACATTCAAATCTCAACTTTTATTTCAATATTCCGTTTAGTCCCCGACCTTTCAGTAATCTCGGTCACGGCAGCAACACCACGGTGCCACTAGTGATGACCACTTTCTAGTTCGTGTGCTAGCGACCCAGATGTGGTCGCCAGTGCACCAACCAGAAGCTTTCCAACAACTAGAAAGCAGCTGGTTCACCATTAATAGCGACCCAACTTTTGGTTCACTTCGATTTGCGACTAGTGAGTTGCCAGATGCTTTGTAGTTCATTAATAATAATAGGGAACCAGATGGCGAATTAGAAAGCTTTCTAGTAGTTTGCAATTAATAGTGAACTACTTCACCGGCAAACATGGTTCGCCGACCACCAAGTTTGCAGGTGGCTTGAGATGGAGAGGAAAAAATGATGAGCGTTGCTGGAGTGGCTTTGGGGTGGGTTGTTAGGGGTGGGTTGTTAGGGGTGATTAAATTGCATGATTTAAAATTTTAGAACCATTATGCATTCTTTAGTGTATCAAATTCTTATTTTTCAATTGAAATGCGCTTTTTTATTTTCTAATGTTAGAAATAGTTTTTGAAAATAACAATGGCGCACTTTTAATTTTGTCAAAACAAACACTCAAAATACAAAATGGCATGCAGTGGTCACTAAATATAAATAAATATAATTGTTTGTTACAATTTGGTCCCGATATTTTGACGGTATTTAGCGTTCTGGGGGTGAATTGAAGGGTGGGAAAGAAATGAAAATATATAATATGTGTGAGTAAATTGTTCATAAACTAATAGAACCTAAAATGAAGTTAATAGTTTACTCCTTTATTTTAGAGGAGTCTACACCTGGTATGTAAATATTTATGTGTGCACATTTTATTAGCATATCATATCCCCTGAAAAGAAATGTCAAAGTTAAAGATAAAGAGATTTGTATATTCGTAAAATCTTTCATTATTAACATTTGTATATTTAGTGTATGCTACTTGAACTATATTTTAGAAGTGTGGTTGAAAATTTAAGAAAATGTATTAACAAATATAAAATAATTGTATAAGTACTGATTGAAAATGGTGGGAAAGAAAAAGTTAGTGAAAGATAATGGTATATAGAACAAGCCCTTGCGTACGCTTGTAATTCTCTATGAAAACTAATAAATTCCAACTAAAAAATAAAAAATGTTAAGCTAAACATGGGCTAGCTGTTTAAGAGTTTGATTGCTGTCACTTTAAACAAAAGTTATATATTTTTCAAATTATTATTTCCAATCATTCACTTGATTGAATCGATTTTTCTTTATAATTTTAATTGTCTTCAATTTTCAATAATACATTTAAAAGTCACTTTTTCTAAATTCTGTATCAAGCATACCCTAAGCTAGAGTACTATTTTCGTTCGAAAAAAGATAAGAGTACTATGTAGAAAAATGGACGCTAGTAGGCACACATAAGAATATATTTAATTATCTTATATGTATGTATTTCATCACGAAATTGTCTTAAAATATTTTCCAAACAAATTAACACTATGAAATCAGAGAATCATTTCTTTTTTTTTTATTTGTTACAAATTTGTATGGTTTGCATCGAATTTAACAATAGTTCTTTTTCTTGTTCTTCTAGTTTTTTTTTTAATTGCCCAAGAATTGAATCAATCAAATCACCTCTTCTCTATCATGAGAAGGAGCAGAGAGATGCAATCAACTCAAAGCTTGGATGTACAATTAATGGAATTGCTCGATCGTCGATACAATAGAATGGACAAAGAATTTGGACCCGAGAGACAAAGGTAAAGCTGAATATAGATGCATGTAAAAATGTAGCATGTGTAGAAAACAGATAATCTCACTACAAGGTCAAAGTCAAAGACAAGGGATCACATTAATGACTCAAGGGTGGCTGTAACCTCCAAGCTCTATGTTGGGAAATTAGGACGCTACTAATTCCGCCCAAGATTAGTGGGACACAAAAATAATATGCGACTGAAAAAATAATGGATACTAAAATAAGCACAAATATGGAACATCGAGATTTAACGTGGTTCAACCAAACTGCCTACGTCCACGGACCCACACCAATATATTTCACTATCTCAAAAGGAGGAGTACAAAAATACCACACTGTATTTTCTCTGCCTACACAAAGGCTTTATCACTCTACTCATTTTTATCTCTCGTGTATGACTTCTACACTGAAGCTCTCTCTTTCTCTCTATACAAGATAGCTCTCTTTCTCTCTACACAATGGCTATTGTGGTTTTTTTTGGGTGGTGTGTTTACAATGCAGAATGGAGCCTCAATTTATAGGGAAACTTGTGGGGCAAATGTGGAAGAAAAATCTTGCACCAAATCAACTTGCTCCTAATCAACTTGCACCAAAACCAATTCACCTTCTTTTTCCTTATCTTCCACTATCAATTCCACTTTCTTTTTGATAATTGTGGACAAAAGTTTGGCCAATTTGTCTCCACAAGCTAACAATTTCCCACTTGGAGACAAATTGATCTCTATCCTGAGTGTCTCATGTGCTTGTAGCTCCTGTGAAATATGGTGTGGGTCATCTCCTCTGTCTTCATTGCAAAAGACCAACTGAAGTTGAGCACAACTCCAATTTCTCCTTGGTTACTGTCTTCGTCATCATGTCGCCTGGGTTTTTAGTCCCTTGAATCTTTTCAAACTTCAACACTCCATCTTCCAAAAGTGATCTGATGAAATGATAATGGAGTCCAATATGTTTGGTCCTCGAATGAAATGCCGAATTCTTTGCCAGATGTATCGCACTCTGATTATCACTGTGCAAGACATTCTTCTCCTGGTTGAAACCCAATTCTGCCAACAAACCTTATAACCATATCATCTCTTTGCTAGTCTCGGTCATTGCAACGTATTCTGCTTCTTTAGTTGATAACGCAACAATCTTCTGTATCTGCGAAATCCAACTTACTGCAGTAGCACCACCTGTGAAGACATAACTTGTAGTGCTTCTCCTGTGATCTACCTCGCCAGCAAAATCAGCATCTACGAAACCTCGTAGTGTCACCTCGTCTCGTCTAAAGCATAAGCATTTATCAGTAGTTCCCCGTAGATATCTCAATATCCACTTTACTGCATCCCAATGTTGCTTTCCAAGATTTGCCATATATCTGCTCACAACTCCCACTGCATGAGCAATATCTGGTCTGGTACAAACCATGGCATACATCAAACTTCCAATGGCTGAGGCATATGGAATTTTAGCCATGAAATTTCTTTCCTCCTATGTTTTAGGAGACTGATCGTTGGATAGACGGAAATGATTATCTAATGGCGTGCTGACTGGCTTTGCACTACTCATGTTGAATCTTTGCAGGATTTGATCAATATACTTGGCCTACGACAACTGCAAAACACTTTTTTGTTTATCTCTGCAAATTCTCATTCCTACAATTTGCTTTGCTTTGCCCAAATCTTTCATTTCAAATTCCAAAGATAGTTGCTTCTTCAACTTCTTGATTTCGTCCATGTCTGAACCGGCTACTAACATGTCATCGACATAAAGTAGCAAAATGATATAGCTGGACTCGAATCTCTTGAAGTAGCAACAATGGCCAGCATTACACTTCATGTAGCCATTTTTCTGCATAAATCCGTCAAATTTCTTGTATCACTGTCTAGGCGCTTGCTTTAAACCGTATAGGCTCTTCCTCAATTTACATACCAGCTTTTCTTTTCCTTTCACCGAGAAGCCTTCTGGTTGCTGCATATATATTTCCTCCTCTTAGTCACCATGGAGGAAAGCAGTTTTCACGTCTAACTGCTCAAGGTGCAAGCCCTCCGCTGCAACAATGTTCAACACTGATCAAATTGTTGTCAGCTTCACAACTGGTGAAAAAGTCTCTGTGTAGTCAATTCCTTCTTTCTGCTGGAAACCTTTGACTACCAATCTCGCCTTATACCTTTTCGAACCATCATGTTCTTCTTTGATTCTGTACACCCATTTATTATTGAGAGATTTCTTTCCTCTGGGCAATTCAGCTAGTTCCCACGTCTGGTTGGAGATAAGAGATTTTATCTCGTCTTTCATTGCAAGCTCCCACTTAACAGAATTTCCCATCTAACATGCTTCGTCATAGCATTCAGGTTCACCGGCGTTAGTGAGCAACATGTAGTTCATGTACTTTCGATTCAGAACATGAAGTCGACTTGACCTCATAACAATAGGGATTGGAGCTGGAGATTGTGGTGAATCAGCCTCCGAGATGGGCTCCTTTGTCTGCAAACTCTTATCTGTTTGCTTCGACATACTGTCTTTCGCAGTATCGTCCGGAACATATGTTGGATCGTCGTTTGTTGTGTCATTAGACTGAACTGCATTTCTGTCATTGTACATTACCTTTTAATTGAATATGACATCCCGGCTTCTGATGAGCTTTTTGTTCTGGTCATCCCAAAAGCGGTACCCAAGCTCGTCTCCACCATATCCAACGAAAGTACACTTTAGTGATTTGGAGTCTAACTTACTCCTGGCATTATCAGTAATGTGCACATACGCGACAGAACCGAATACTTTCAAATGAGAAAGTTTCACTTCTTTCCCGCTCCAAACTTCTTCCGGTATCCTGTACTCCAATGGTACCGACGGTCCCACGATTAACTAGGTATGCCGCCAGTATTGACAGCTTCCGCCTAAAGCTGTTTTGGCAGGCCTGCATGTATTCTCATGCTTCTGACTTTTTCTGTCAACGTTCGATTCATGCGTTCTGCAACTCCATTCTGTTGCGGTGTTCCTGGCAATGTTCGCTCCAATTTGATGCCATTTTGGTAACAAAATTTCTTAAACGCCAAATCTTCGTACTCTCCACCATTATCAGATCTCAACTTCTTTACTCGCAAACCAGTTTCATTTTCCACAATGGCTTTCCACTTCTTGAACGCCTCGAACACATCGAATTTGTGTCTCAAGAAGTAAACCCACACATTTCTCGAGTGGTCATCAATGAAAGTCACGAAGTATGATTTTCAGTCAATCGATGAAACTGCTGCTGGACCCCAAACATCTGTGTGGACAAGTTCAAGCTTCTCTTTCTTCAGAGTTATGCCACTTGAATTGAAACTCACCCGTTTCTGCTTCCCGAAAACACAACTTTCGCAAAAGTCTATGTCAATAGACTGAAGCCCTGGTAGTTTCCCTTTTGCATGCATGTACTTGAGCCCTTTCTGGCTCATATGCCCAAATCTTTGGTGCCACAAGTTCACGTCCTTGCTATCAGCAACTGTGATTGTCATACAAGCATTCGCCGTTGTGTATAGGGTGCCACTATCCTTGCCATGTGGGATTATCATGGCCCCATTGGTGATTTTCCAATTATCACAAGAGAAGCGTGTGTCACATCTAGGAGTGGGCAAAAAAAATCGGAATTGAACGGGTAGAACCGGAACCGAACGGTTCTTTAAAAAAAATTAGGAACCGGAACTGAACCAGAACCGGAATGAGAACTGAACGGATCCTTTTCTAAAAACCCGGAACTGGAATCAGAACCGGAATAGGATAAGAAATAACACTATTTCTTCTATTTAATTGCCAACTTTTGTGAATTCTTTTAGTAAATTTAAAATTTGGTGCTAATTCTAGTAAAATTCTAGTAAATTTTGGTGCTATTTCTAGTAAAATTCTACTATAATTTTACAAGAATTCTCATAGAATTCTTTTAACGGCGACGGCAGCTGCCAAAAGGCGGCAGCAGCAGCTGCGTTGCTCAGCAGGAAGCTGCTTTGGCAGCAGCTTGCTGTTGCTACCCAAGCAGCAGCAGCATTGCTGCTGTTGTTGCCTTTTTTTGGTTATTATATTATATTGGAATCAAAATTTTTATTTTTTTCTTGTGTTTTTTGAGTAATAAAAAATGCATCGTAAAATAACCGGAACCAAACGGGTAGAACCGGAACCAGAAAGAATCGAAACCGGACGGGTACTTCATTTGAAAAGAACCGAACGGATTCATTTTTTAAGGAATCGGAATTTACGGTTCGGTTCCGGGTAGTGAACTACCCGGAACGCCCACCCCTAGTCACATCCTTCTCTCGACAACTGTTTGACGAAGATCAAATTTTTCCTCAATTCTGGAATATGTCTCACGTCCTTCAATTTCCATACAGATCCATTGACATTGATCTGTACTTCTCCTATACCCACCACGCTGCAAGGATGATCGTCTCCGAGATATACTTTTCCGAAATTTCCCGACACATAATTTACAAAAAAGTGTCGATTTGCGGTGGCATGGAACGATGCTCCAGAGTCTATTACCCAATAGTCGACCTTCTTCTCCATGGCACATATCAACGCATCACGCGTTTCTTCGGTCATGACATTGACCTCGGTTTTGTTTTCCGTTTCCTTTGGAGCTGCCCTACACTGATTTTTGTAGTGCCCAACCTGACCGCAATTCCAACATTCAACAGACTTTGACTTGTTGGAATTTCTGTGATTTTTGGATCTTGGTCTACTGTTCCTTGACTTGCTCCGTCCACGCCCATGCTTTCTGTTTGAACTTCTGCCTCTACTATCTACATTGAAAGCGGCTCCACAGAAGTTGACGCTGAATCTGACTGTCTCCGGATCTCCTCAGTCAAGATCATGCTTACAACGTCATCAAACTTCAATTTCGACTTGCCAGCCGAGCTGCTAATGGCTGTGACTGTGCCATTCCAACTCTCAGGCAACTGCCCAAGAATTAATAGGGCTCGAATTTCATCACTAAAAGTGATTTCCACCTTGGTCAATTGGTCTACTACCTCATTGAATTCGTTGAGGTGTTCTCCAAATCTCCCGCTTTCTGTCATTCTCATATTGAACAATTTCTTGATCAAATGAACTTTATTTGCTGCAGACGGCTGTTCATACATGCTAGATAGAGCTGCCATGAGAGACGTCATTGTCTTCTCATTTTTAATATTGAAAGCAACCGACTTTGATAGGGTCAATCTAATTGTGCCGAGAGCTTTTCGATCAAGCACCTCCCATTCGTCGTCTTTCTCGCCTTCTGGCTTTTCTTTTAATGATTTATATAGGTCATTCTGATACAAATAGTCCTCCATTTATATTTTCCAATATCCAAAATTTTTGCCATCAAGCTTATCAATTTTGGAAATTCTCTCGTCTGTCGCCATTACTCCCACTCGAACAAGATGTGATTTTTCGAGAAATCGTTTCTGATGTGGAGGATCAGTCTATGCTGCAACCACAGAGCATACTAAGAATTTTAAGAAATATCACAAACAAAGCTCTGATACCAGTTGTTGAGGAATTAGGACGCTATTAATTTCGCCCAAGATCAGTGGGACACAAAAATAATAAGCGACTGAGAAAATAATGGACACTAAAATAAGCACAAATATGGAACACCGAGATTTAACGTGGTTCAGCCAAACTGCCTACGTCCACGGACCCACACCAATATATTTCACTATCTCAAAAGGAGGAGTACAAAAATACCACACTGTATTTTCTCTGCCTACACAAAAGCTTTATCACTCTACTCACTTTTATCTCTCGTGTATGGCTTCTACACTGAAGCTCTATCTTTCTCTCTACACAATGACTATTGTGGTTTTTTTTTTGGTGGTGTGTTTACAATGCAGAATAGAGCCTCAATTTATAGGGAAACTTGTGGGGCAAATGTGGAAGAAAAATCTTGCACCAAATCAACTTGCACCAAAACCAATTCACCTTCGTTTTCCTTATCTTCCACTATCAATCCCACTTTCTTTTTTACAATTGTGGACAAAAGTTTGGCCAATTTATCTCCAATTTGTCTCCACAAACTAACACTCCATGCTTGTTCTATCTCCAAGCCAGCCCGCAGGGTCAATTAACACTTTAATTGTCGTGCATATTGCTATATATATTAAATAGTCATTATTTATTTATGTGTATCAAAAACAGGGATCAAAGAAAATATTTGATGGTAGTATAAATCAATATATAACTGGTTGAAAAGGATGTGAAAAAAAAAGATAAATTTACTTTGATGAAATTTAATGTGAGTAGTACAGGCCCGAATCGATAAATTTTATGAACAAATTAATAGACATCTAAAATTAATCTTTCGTCAATAAATCCAACTTAAGAAAAATGATTACATGCCAAAAAGTGGATTACCTTTTATCACAAATGATATCCTCCCTATGTGGGGAAGAGCTAATGTATCGGCAGGTAGATTAATCAAGTCGGATCCCACTACTAATGTATTGTGTTAGCCCCCATCAACTAACACATTAGCAGCTCAATAACCCCATATGAAAAGGACAACATTACTCTACCTTTTATTCATCATATCAACTAAAACAACCTGAAATTGGGGACTTCTCGAAGTTAAGTACAACTCGTTCTGCACGTCGGACAAGAGGTATGTGCAGCAAGCCATTTTTGTATACACGGTAAATGGAAGCCATGATTGCACTTCTCTAAAACCCTAATTTTCTCCCCGTCGACAAATTCGGATAGGCAGATTGTACACTCAGCTTCTTCCCCCGCCAGCTTCATCCCCGTCGAGTACATCTCCGTCGTAATTTCTGCTTCCATCTCCGTCGTCTCAGCTGTCTTCGCGGGTGCCATTTCCATGTCCCGGTGATCCGGCGCCGCCGCCTGAGAATCTCGCCGGCGGCGGCAGCAGTGCATGCGGATGATAAATCTTATAGCAGCATTGAAAGCTAAAGCGCAAATTAAAGCAACGATGAGTACGACTAGAATCATGGCAGTGTTTGCTTTGAAATCCTTGGAATTCGTGTATGGCCACCACGGACACTTATGAGCGTCGCCGTCGCATTTTGCCGCCGCTACCGGTGGAGGTGCAACTCTTCGGTTGACTGGTATTTGTGGTGATAAATGGGTGTTGAATTCAGCAATTTCTGCTGCTGATCCTCCCAAAAAATACACTGATTTCAGTTTCATTTTATGTTTTAGAGGTGGAATTTCAGCTTGAGTGAAATTTGATCGATGAAGAAAATATATTGGTGACGAGAGAGAGAGAAATTGTTACGGGGAGACGTAACAACTTGAAACATATACTTGACACAATGATACATACATATCGAGTGTTGAGTGAACTCCTACATGAATATATACATCGAGCTAGGATTCTCATGAAGACACTGATTGAACCCACAAATCGCACATCTGCGATATTAATTAATCATCTCTAATATATCTGATATTAATTGATTCGCTATTTTATAATTTGACAATACTATATAATTATATCATGGTATTGGTCAATACCCAAACAAGAGTCAATTATGTGACACAACCTTTTTATATATTGTTGCAAATACTAATATTATGTCCGGGACCCGTCACAAGTCGACAAATTTTTGCCAAAATCATATAGCATAATATTATTCAATTTGCTCATAGTATATAATATATAATGAATAGTTTTGTTTCAGCATAATTAATAATTTATACATAATTGAGGGTATACAAATTTTTGTGTATAACAATTTTTTAATACTACTATAATAACGGAGAATGCATGTAATATTACGGGGCCCCTTGCACGTTACCTTCACAGAAAGGGCAGTGACGTACGTGTTAAAAAAATTGTGGAGACAGATAGGAAAATAAATGCCGCAAATGACAAATCCAAGCACCTTGAGGAGTATATATTGTCAATTCCGTGCCTAACATATCCGCTAGAGGCCCCATTATTTAATATATCGCAAGCTCTAGAGCATGAATAATTGACCTCACACCCAATAATTTTACACTATCTATATCGATCAACTTTAATCTATAACAAATTCTACATTGAATGAAATACCATTACTAGCAATCCCTCCAAAGACATATAATTCGAGAAAATTATAGTCCACTACAAGTTACAACGTTAATTATATTCTTAATGCTCGATCGCTTCTTTCACAAGTTGCATGTAACTTGCTCGCTCGTTAGATCAATTTTAAAAATTCATTTCAATTTTTCAAATTTTGAGGGATAAAAATTTCTCGGATTGTAACAACACAGGCAATTTACAGTGTCATTACACACAGAATTTCAACGTCCTTATTCCCATTCATGTTGAACAACATATATATATATATATGCGCGGTTAGGCAAGAACAATTGAGCATCTCTTGATTATTATTTACTAGAAACTATGATTCACTTCCATTCTCTTCCCAAATAGGCCTCTTCATTTAGCTAGGAAAATTTTATTTTATTCTCTGAAAATTAATATTTAAATACCGAGTCAGTAACACAGAGAATAAAATCACTCAACTGAGAAAGGAAAGTGAACTTTAATTCATATTATATATATTATAGTATTTGCAGATAGAAATAAATAAATTTATCTAAAATTAGAAATAATTGTAAAATAATGCAAGAATGACCTCACTACTAGAATTCAAGGGACTGTTACAATCCACATGTATTCTGTGCGTTGTTGTCAGTGTGAAGGACACTTTTATTTTTAGACATACTATAGTCCAAAACTGTTCATTACAATCCAATATCATCAGTTTGAGAAAGGGACAAAATGTATTTAAGAAGCAAGAATTTTCTTTGTATTCAGTGCCCTCTAAAATGGGTAACTGCATGCCCATTTGGCCCAGATGCGCAGTACTGCATGCAAGGCATATGACATATCCATGAATTCTCAAACCCTATTTATGGCTCGGCATTTAGTTCGTTGAAGGTGAAGGATCAGGATCGCTAGATGTCGACTAATTAATAAAAATGTATTTTATTAGTTTTCTCGTATTTACGTTTCGTTCCCCTGCCTTCGAAAATTAAATGCGAATTTGATTGTTGTTCGATCAGTTAGCATCATTTCTTTCTCTCTATTTCAGAAGTATAAATATTAATTGATCTTTCAAGAGAATTAATATTGTGTGGTATACATTACTTACTTGTAGATTATATTGCATTTGGTTTCAAATTCACATGAACACACGTGGATATATATAGTTGATCACAACCACAGACTAGGATGAGCACAATATGGTGGCAACAAAAAATTATTAGAAAAATGACAATTTAATAGTACCGCACTACAAGAAATATTGCCTATTGCCACCAAAATTTTGCGATGACTTTGGTGTCGTTACTATAACTTCACCTATTGCGATGACATTAGTTTTTGTTACAATAGGGAACCTACACTATAGTGACGACACAGAAAGTCGTCATTAAAGGTTCTTATATTGCAACGACACTAACTTTTGTTGCAATGGAGAACATACACTATAGTGGCGACAAAGAAAATCGTCGTTAAAGATTCCTATATTGCAACAACACTAATGATCGTTGTAATAGAATGTCAAGATTATTACGACAACAAAAAAAGTAGTTGATATAGATCTATTGCGACAACAACAAATTGTTGCAAAATAGTTAATTAATTGGGACATTGGAGACTTTTACACGATAGAACGGCACCAAAAGCCTTAACATGTTAATACATGGGGGAGGTTTACAATTATAAAAAAGGCACTAAAGGCATGGAAGTCCTTATTGTAAGAGCCATGGGCCTTAAATATATGCTATGCCCAATGTTTGGATGATGAAGTAAACTTTTTTCTGGAAAAAAAGTTTAAAATAAAATCAATAAAATGATAATAATTTATTATAAGTTAAAAAAATAATAATAATATCAAATGGGTATTTGCTTGGGCTGAGGAATTGATCTGAGTGAATATTTGCAGTGACTTGAACTATATATGTTATTACGACAACAAGATATCGTCCCAATAGAAATGCTATTGCAACGATATTATATAGTCACAATAGATTGGATATCTATTGCGATGACTTTTTGTCATCATAGTCCACCTTCAGGCACGAGCTTTTAGGTATGACACTTTGCAACAATAATGTTATCGCAATAGGTCTACTGCAACGACTTCAACCCATACAATGATGATTTTTGTCATCGTTAATTGTTAGATTTCTTGTAGTATGTGTATTTATTTATATTTAAAGAAAAGAAAAGATCAACGTGCATTTTGATGAAAATAATAACAATCTTTATAAAGGCTACTAAATCTGTGTCTAACACGTACAGTTCACACTCGATACAGTACTTGTAATTAAGCACCAGGGAAAACCCTAACATCATCCAAGATAGGACCACAAATATGTCCATAATCATATATCTTAGTATGATAAAACGGGTTGAAAAACGTAATCCTCGTTCTATTTGAAACTGCTTTAAACCCAAGACTTGCTTTCTTAAACCAACCTTTTCCATGAGACTCAAATGGTACTCTCAAATGGTCTCTGCCGGCAAAAGCTTCCACCGTCATTGATCCGTGGCAGCCATTTTTGGCATCGCCGATGGTGAATGTGAGGTTGTAGAATTTGTTTGGCACTGTCCGTATGATTTGCGCAATGGCGGTTTCTCTCCCTCCGACGAACTCGATGGCAGCTAAGCCGGATGGGACGTTGAAATTCTTTGCATCGATGTATTTTACGGGTTTTAAGGATTCGACGATCCATCCTGGGATTGGTGAATATAGGTCTTGTCGTTTGGGGAGAACGAGGATCCCTGTTGAGAAGTTCTTGAATACGTGTGGACCTTGTTCGAATCCACCGTTTTTCACCAAGTTACCTACATGCATTGAGTGAAATTTCATATTGTATAATCAGTCAATAAAGCCTAATCAAGGCATTTAAATTACGTAATATAGCCCTAATTAAAAGAATCGAAGCTCCTTTGTTTAATTTGCTAATTCTACCACTAATTAATGAGCTCATAACTGCCCTCCTAAATTATTCTGTTGACTTAACTACCACATTCAATTAAAATTATCTATATATATAATTAAATGTAATAGCGTTTATTGTTACGATTGAATGTGTCAGTGAATGAGAGATGAAATGAAAAGCACATTAGGATTCCTTTTACTAATAGACTATATAGTTTCTTGGGGTTGGGTAGATTTTGGGCCTAGTTTCATGTGACGGAACTTGGTTGCTTTGCCCAATTTGTAGATGCATGGACCCGATCAGTCCCATATGCAGGTTGTTGGGGCTGGGGTGTAATATTGGCAATTGGGACTCGGGCCCAAATTAATTACAACTTTCTCATCCCATTTGTATAAGGCCGATCCTGATCGGCCCATTCAATTTGGGTCAAATGCGTTGGTAACTAACTAAGTAGAAGTTGAGGCTTACCTGGTGTGTATTTTAGTGGCAACATTTCCTTGATTGCAATGGCATCCAAAAGTGGCCCACAAGTTGGATCTTCTTGCATACCAGGATTATGAAAAGTAACCCTAACAATATTTGACTCTGCCTTAAAACTCCATGCATAAGTGTCACCTCCATCACTACTATACAATGTCTGGATAGGAAGATTACTCCACATTTTCCCAGGGTTGACCGAGATCCGAAGGACTTCATCCTGGGCACATGTTCGGGTTGCCCCGAATGTTAGTGTGTATATCGTGCCCCATTTTAGGTTCTTGATATATTGCGAAATGGTAGCGTCATTTCCAAGCCTCACGGCATGGACCCCACGTGGCACTGCAAAGTAGAAGCCGCCCGGTTGTGGCCCGCCGGTGATGTACTCGACTATGCCACTTATTATCCATTTCGGGAGGGAGTATCTTCCTATGATTGCCGTTTTGTTTAGTTGGTATGGTTTTGGCCCCAGTTCGAAGTTTCCATTTTCGACCAGTCCTGCATGCAAAAATAGATGTTAACATGTTTGAATAGGCTAATGCTACTCATAGGCAGCATTTATGAATTTTATCATAAGATGATGCGATATTAATTGATTTGTCATCAATGAGATTTTAATTGCTTACCGTCAAGAACAGGTTGAGGTTTTGTAGCATTTGTTTCACAAGACAAAATGCTGCAAAGAGAAACTATGGACACTAATAAAAGAGTAAGAAATGAAGCCATTATATTCTTGAGCATAGAATAGAAACGCAAGAAAAGAGATATATATACTCCACCAAGTGGGGTTAGAAGAATATATATAGGATTATCTTAATCTATTTGAAGTATATATATAGGATAGGATTGAATCGAAGAATCTGAAGTTGGACAAAATGTAAAGAAGACAAGAGAGAGCTAGCCATGTTATGTTGCCACTAGATTAGCCGCGATATGTGTCGTGTTGTCTTATTTTTACATTTTTCCTTGGGACATGATATATAGACTTTGTCTTCCGCAAAATTCAATAGACAAAGAGATCAGTCTACATTGGTTACCGAGATTAATTTACCCTAATTGTTATGCTCAACGAAGCTTCCTGTCTGTACTTAATTGAGGACAAATTAAAGATTATCGAATATTTATAAGTAAAAAAATCTAATCTTTATATATAGAAAAGCAGGGAAATTTTAGCTTTTTTAAAATTAGATTAATTAGTTTTTCCATATAAAATAAAGTCTTTTTTTGTTTTTTGATTTTTTTAATAATTAATAATTGATCTCCAATAATCAATTAACTAATCATCATTATCTATATTGAATTTTATCCTCACCAAAATTAAATTTTTTCAAATCTCCACTGATTTGAACTTATTCTGTATATTTTTTTATTTTAATTTTTTGCCTTTTATTAATTCATAATCAATCCTAACAAAAAATTAATAAATTATTATTTTATATTAAATGCCAAATATTAAATCTAAATTTTGTTTCCTTGTATAAGTATTGATAATTATTATTTTATTATATCTTTTAAATTGAATCTAAAGATTTATATTTATATATAGAATAAGAGACTTTTTATAAATAATTAACTATGTGACAAAAATTAATTCTTAAGAAAATAAAATTAATTAAAATTAATAATTTCATTAATATTTGATTATTGTGTGATACAAAATTAGCATTCATTATATTTTTACACAAAATTAAAAGAAAAGTATAACATTAATATTCAAAAATTTGATTCAATCCACTAATTAATTTTTTAAATCATTAATTATTTTTATCATGTTTAGAAAACTGAACCAGTCAGCAAATAGGAGAAGGCAACGATTCAAGTGTCAAATAGTTGAACTGGGTTGAACCGTTTTTAATTAAAAAATTAAAAAATAAATTAAAACCAATAAAATTAAAAAATTAAAAAAATCGGTTGAATCGTTACCGGGTAACCGACTGAATTGGTCGGTTGACCGATTTTCTAATAGTCCGATCTTAAGCTATAATCGGACCAGATTTTGCACCGGTTCATGGTTGAAATGGCTAGCCGGTTGAATTTTCTAAATATTGATTTTTATAAATAATTTGCTAAGGAATGAAAATTAATCTAAATTAGTAATTTCGTTAAGATTTAATTTTTGTGTGATACAAAATTAAAAATTATTAAAACTTTACACAAAAATTAAAAGAAATTTGTAACATGATTAGATCGGTCCCTTTACTTAATTTTAGAAATAGTTAATTATTTTCAAAAATAAAATTAGCTAAAAACGAAAATTAATTAAAAGTAGCAAGGTTTTACGATTTCATTTTGGTGTGATAAAAAATTACAATTCATCAAATTTGTATACAAAAACTAAAAGAAACATGTAACATTAATTTTTTTTTAATTAATCATTCAATTGTAACATTAATCCAACATTTTTAATTAATTGAATTTATCTTTATATATTTTAAATTGCAGATATCCTTTAGTGGAAATAATTAATGGAAAACGGGTTTTAATATTGCATTTCAATAGTTATATCTTTTAAACGAATTTTAGATTAGTTTGGATGGTTTTGTTATTAGATTTGATTAGTAGTCAATTAGCTTTGAGAACTATTATTGCATTTCAATAGTTTATATCGAATTTGAGTTATAATTTTCATCAATTTTCATGGTTTTTGTTCTTTTGATTAGATTAGAAGAACTTATAGTCTTCAAATGTTGAATATTTCTTTTTTATTGATTAAACTTTTTCTAGAAAGTAAATACAAGTTAAATCTTTTGTTAAGCTATATTTCTTCTTGATATTGAATATGTAGCTCTTGATCAATATTAAAATTCCACCATAAACTACAGTGAAGATTGTCATAAGGACATTTTATTGATTGACGTACCAAAAAGATATCAGAAAAGTCATTTTTCAAAACAATGAACAACGATTACATGAGTGTTGCTAACGACATTTTTAAAATTGTTAAGGTAAATCCGTAGATTCATAGAACTTTCTTTATACTCCTAAATTTATTTTCCTTAGATCATTTAGTTTTTATGCCAATATGTTCATTGTGAAAATTAATTATATTTCTTTTGTACTATTGATTAATATTTTAGTTTACATGATTAGTTACAATTGTAAAAGCTCAATAAACTTTATAATTTTTTTTATAAAGTTGAAGTTGATTAATTTGCAATGTAACTATTACTATTCAAAAGTATAAAATAAATTAAAATATGAATTGACCCAATTCGATGGATTATTTGCGATAAATTATTACAATAATTATTCTTTCTCTGCATTGATAAATTATTTTCTCTTTTTTTAATTAATTTTTTTATACCATTGGTTGAGACGACACAATTTTTTAAATATTAAAGGTAAACACGTGGATTATTGTACTTTTTTTGCATTATTAATTTTTCTTGTCTTGGATCGTTTATTTTTTATATCTATATGAAAAATACTTTTCAATAGTGGAAAAGAATTTCAATCAAAAGAGTTTGGACTCACTTATTATAAAGAAATAATTATAGTTTCTTTATTCTATATAAGTTATACATATATATATATATATAATCAATTTTTCAAGTCATTAATACAAATCGACATAATATTTTAAATTATTAAGGTAGATCCGTGGATTTATCATACTTTTTTAGCACTATTAATTTTTCTTCCTTGGATCATTTAGTTTTTATGAAAATATATTCATTGTGAAAATTAATTATACTTCTTTACTTTTTCTGTATGGTTGATTATATATTTAGTTCGCATAATTCGTTATAGTTGGAAAGTCGAATATACTTTATAATTTTTTCCAATAAATTAATTTATAATGCAACTATTATTATTTATAAGTATAAAATAAATTAAAATATGAATCAACTCAATTCAACGGAGTGCTTTTAGTAAGTTGTTGCAGCAATTATTTTTTCTTGAAAGTGATAACTTATTTTCTCTCTCTTTTTTTTTTCTCATTCACTTCTTATACCATTAGGTTGAGACGACACAATTTTTAAAATAGTAAAGATAAATTTATGGATTGATTGTACTTTCTTCATAGGATTAAATTTTCCTCTTGGATCAATTATTTTTTGTGCCCACATGAAAAATGCTTTTCAATAGTGAAAGAGTTCCAATAACAAGAATGTTGGACTCACACTATTAAAGTTTTTTATTTTTTTATGATCAATTTTTTAAACCATTAATAGGAGTCGATACAATATTTTAAATTGTTAAGATTAATCGGTGGATGGATCATACTTTCCTCACACTATTAATTTTTTTCATTTGATTATTTGGTTTTTATGCCAATATGTTCATTGTAAATTATACTTCTTTCGTACGGTTGATTAATATTTTTAGTTCATATAATTCGTTGCAATTGTGGGCCCCATCGGCCCCCCACCATTAGAAGACAGTTATGTATTATCTATCTAACCTAATGTAACTACTAAAAAAATTTTTAAAAAATTTTTGGCAACGTGGCCCCTCACGCCACGTGGCGTGGGTACTTTCCCGACGTAGGGAACAAAGCATTGGGGTATGTATTAATGGCACTGTGTACCAAAACGGTAACTCAACGTACTTCGTGGTCGAAAATTATATTTTTAGTGAGTTTTATTGATCATATCTGAAATATAATGTTATTTCTAATATTTTGGATGGTTTCTTATGCTAAAGTGTTAGTGTTTGTGTAAAAGTGATGTCAAAGATATTCCACTCATCTAAAATTTATTTATTATTTTTGTACAATTCAATTTTATAATAACACAAATTTTTATATTTTATGTGACAATTATGAATGTGACTTACATTTGAGTGTATTCATTCTTTTTGTTAAAACACGGAGATGTTTTTATTTTTTATCTTGTGTATTGTTGTTGATTAATATTGATAATGTTATATTTGGATTGCTTTAATTATTGATGTCTTTAAGAATATTGTAAATTAATTTTGTGTTTTTTAGTGAGTTTTCCACTGGTTGTTTGCAGGATGAATTAATACAAAATAGAGGGAACCTCTATCGAAATTTTTCAAGAATTATTTCATTAGTTATATTAATTAAGTTTATTATTGCGACTCATTATTTATTTTATTTTTTTCGATATCTTATGTTAATACAACTAATACTTATTAATACTATTATTACCTAAAAAATTATGCTCTCGTGCAACGCACGGGTAAAACAGCTAGTTAATTATAATAGGCGAGCTTGAAACTCACAAGTCAATTGATAAGTGAATGTCAATTTGTAATTTTGTACCATAAATTAGATTAGGGGCAGTTTGGAGTAATAAATAGAACATGCAATTAGGTACTTGTCAAGTACAAATTGTTAATCAACTGATCATTCTTGTGATGCACTTATTAAGAGCACAATTAACTTATCATGTGAGTAATTAAAGCATCCATAACAATAATTAGTAAATCACCTGGATTGGATCATTCTCGTGTCAATTCTGAAACGTTTTAATTCTGAAACCTTTCAACAGTACAATATTGGCCAAATGAATAATAATGATCCGTACTCATCATTGTTTTTTTATCTATTATTAATTATGTAATAAATAATTTATTACAGTTAATCACTGTTTATTATTATCAATGATGATCTAGACGACTGTTTAATATTCTAGATTATTATCAAATTTCATCTAGAACTTTCAAATTAAGCTCTGCTCTAATTATTATATATGTATTTTGTAGATCTTAATTACTATTTTAACTCGAATTTGAATTTTAGACAATATAAAAGTTTGGCCAAATAAATTTTAGCTTCACAAATACGCATAAATCTAAATTTATTTATTGAAAATACTGAGGCCCCAGCTTGGCGTGGATCATGTTCCCCGTACGTACATCCGTATTTATAATTGATCAGCTGCGCTTCCAATCCGCCACACGTGGTGGCTCATGGCTGTGCTTTTTTCCTTTCTCTTTCCGCGGGAATGGTCAACTCTCATTAGTCTTTGATGTGGTCAAATTATATTTAATCATTAGTTGATGGTTTTGTTCAAGTAGTCACAGTGGTTACATACCCACATCACGCTGTGTCTTGTGGTGGCGTCACATTATCCTCCAATTTTTTTTATTTAGTATCTACATTAATTGAGATGAATAATATATAACTATTCCCTAATGATGGGGGATCTAATCAAGGCCCCACGAATTTTTTCCCCTGACAGTGGTTACATCAATTGTAAATGTTTCCAGATTCGAGATGATAAAAGCATACAGTAATAAAATGAAGGCAGTTTTTTGATTAGTCATGTATTCCTTCACTCTTCTCAATGAACGAGGATGGGAATAAAAGCTTAACCGTCACTAGTTTCATAAATTTAGAATTTTTTTTAAATGATTGTGTCGCATTCATAAATATATGTTCACTCATCATTTAAGTATTTTCATTTGAAACAATATACAATAATGAAACTATTAGGAATACACGATTATCTTTTCAAAAAAAGAAAAAAGAAAAACACGATTATCTTTTCTCTATTTACATTTTTTTAAAAAAATTTAGGGTTGGTCTGTCATAAATTAGAGACAATGATGTTAAAACGGTTTATTAATTTTATTGGTGAAAACCTAGTAGTGTTGAAGAGGTAACAAAACTGTCGCCATGCCAATGATATTGAATTAGTAAATTTTGAGACTAAAAGGGGTAAATTAATTAGCCAGATGAGAGTATCTATATTTAGATGTTGGATGAACTACTCTTCGTTTTAGTCATGCCAAACGTGTACCTTGTGTTTTGTTTGAAAACAAGCTTTGCTTAGGTATAAAGTTTTGCAGATGTTGAGATTGTGCAAATAACCTCCCACATTGATTGAATGTTGAAAAATGATGTGTTTTTAAGGAATGAAGCTAGGTTCACCTAATGGTTTGACACTTTTGGGATGAAATCTGAATCTTTAATAGTTGTGTCGGAGTCAGTACTGTGGACGTAGAAGACATTTTCCACTACAAAGTTGGTTGGTGCTTGAAACACAGTAAAATAGTTGAGGCTTGCTCTAGAATTCAAGAAATTAAGATGGATGACTCTTGATTGAGGTGGTTGTGCTCGTATAAGGCAATGATTGGTTTGTAGTACACGACTCGGGCCTCCATGAGAAAGAAGATGATGAAGAATCAAAAACAATTCCCGAACTTGTAAAATTCGAATTGAGTTCGCTATCCTCAAATTAGGTTTGCTTCCTATTGGGATCAAGTGCTTGAAAACTTGTAACAAACGGTTTATAGGAGTTATCAAGCCTTTCAATTCAAAGTCAGAAAACTTGAACTTAAAATTGAAAAACACATTTATATTTGAGTTGGGATGTCATATCAATATAGGCAATAAACAGTTCTTTCGGAAGATTATGGAACATGGGAAGCTTCCATGTCTGGCACTTCACCAATGGCTATATGGAGGAATGTAAACATGCATGTGAGATCGATCACCTTGAATCTTGGCATTATTTGGGTTACAAATTGGTGCAATCCAACGGCCTTCTTCAAGTTTCATGCGTGCAAAGAATATGTGTATAGACATTGGATTGCTGGAAGGAGGAGGAAAAAAATGGTAGAATTCGAATTGGAGTTCTTCGTGGGCTCTTGCTGTGTGGATCGTCTTCTTCTCTCGGCCCAATTTGTGTATATCCCCTATTAATAGTCATAGTGGTGAATTGGGGTTCCGATTGGACTCCAGAAAAGCATGCCTAAAGTAGTGCTATTTTTGTCATTTTCCGTTTATAAACAAAACTGAGTCAGTGACTACGATTCCCAAGTGGCCCATGACGCTGCCTAAAGAAGAAATTCTTTTGTGTAGTTCCAAAAGAGAGAAAAGCGGGGAAAAAGACTATAATTATTAATTAATTGATCACACATGACAAAATTTAGCTACATGATGTAATACACACATAACAAAATATTCTTAAAAAGTCAGAATTATTCCTCTAGACAAAATTAAACTTTTAATACAAAAATACAAGTTTTCCTAAATATTGGGTCAATTGAACATAAAAAAGTAACACTTAAATTTTTTAACTTCATGACCTTTGGAATTACATTTTTACTAAGAAAAGACGTAAGTTGTCAAAAAAGTATCTCTAAAAATAGTTAGACAAATTCTAAACAATTAATAAACGACAAAATAATCGATAATTTGCCATTGAGAAAGAGGGAAAGGTAGTGGGGTGGGGTGGGGTGGGACCCTTGATGCCTTGTGTGGGAGAGACAATGCATGATACAAGGGTCATGATGGATGTCTACTAAAGAGAGACTCCATGAGATTCCCATCAACACTCAATTTTCTCTTTGCCTTTTTTAAAACTTGATTTTCTTTTCTTTTTTCATTTTCGTTTGATTTTCTATTGTTGCAAATGATTTGACTAAAGTGGCTTTCCCCATGACCCATTTCACATGCCATTCAAGGACTATTCATGATTTGGACCTCTAAATTCAAGGACCATTTCAATTCTTTCTTCTAGCATGCATATCAATGTGGATAGTTTAAATAATATTTATACATTTTAAATTTTTTTTATATTACACAAATGGGACCTCGTTTTTTGATCAAGCACGACTTAACCTAAGAAAGGGCTCACTTAATCCCGAGTTGTTCAAAGCCCAAGACCCAGACTTCAGTAGGCGAGCCAACTCGGCTTGTTAACATTCCGTAATGTAATAAATTGCTAAACATTCTAAAGAAAATGAAAAATCCAAACAACCACATAAAAGAACTCTTGGGTGCTTGTTTGTCAAAATTATTTCCACAATGACGTTTCTTACATTCATTCATTTGCAACTATACACATTATTAAAAATAAAATTAAACGCAGAAGCTGTCAAATGTAACTATATATATATATATATATATATATTTAAAATTACTTTATTTTTCTCTACAAAGAAAAAGAAAATCTTGAGAGACCAAGCTATCAATTTCTCATTTCTTTTCCAAGTGTCATTTTCCGAAGTTTCACTTCATATACAGACAGAGGCCCAGACATTGGTCGTATGTTTTCTTCTCAAGAAATTTGGCATTGGAGACATGATTGACAAGGCATCATTATGCTAGCATTCTACAACCCAATTTCAATTGTGATTTATTTATTAGAACAATAAATAAATAATAATATACTTAGAAAATGAAAAATCATATATATTGGTACCAAGAGAAACAATAGTAAAGCTTAGTGAAATGATTACATCTTTTGATTATGGCAAAGTGGTGTCATCATTTCAATGCACAAACTGCAGGCTGTATAGCCAGTTTTTCCATCCAGTTCCTTGATTCCTGCAAAAATCACGCCTTAATCACTGTTGATTACTTTACTTTAGACTAATCCCATGATTATGCCAAAAGTTTGGCGTAAAGCTCTTAGCTATATGCCTATATCGTATTAAAAAAAATATGTTTAATAAATATAATCACTGTAAATGTAAATCTTTATTTGTCTTTGAATGTTCCAACTCTCACAAGTCCGAAACCTAAATTGGATAATACATGTAAAAACGGCGAAGTGCCAAAGGCCATCTACAATATAAATTGTCTTTGTCCGTCTTTGGTTGTTTTTCCTTCCTTCTTTTTCATTTTTTAATTTTTATATTTTTTAAATTGCGTGTTAGATTTTTTGTTTACAACATAAATTTGAATTATATATTATGACCTACGATAGTCTATTATAAATATTAATATTAATATTAATAATAAATTGAGAGCACATCATATTGATTTTTTTTATTGACTGCGTCATAATCACTATGTTACTTATAGCATGTCAATGCTATTTGATAACTTATACATGGCATCTTCATCAGTCTTGCTCTCCTGCCCACCCTATGGGCATTTTGCGATGTCTACAGTGGGGTGGATTGTCGGCAATCTATTCACTATGGGCATAGTAAAATGCCCACAGAGTGGGCGGGAGAGCAAAATCGATATCATAGGTATTAGGTCATTGTACAAATTGGTAGTTTTATTTTTTTGAGTCCTTTTCTTTTATCAACTATTGGTATGATATGTTATTCCTTTTTGTTTTTTTGAAATTACAAGTACAACCAATTTCCATGAAAAGTACTGCAAATATGTATATAACTACATTTAATAAAGTACAGTACAAAGTAATAATACAAACCCATGTAGTTTTTTAAAAATTCCCATAATTCACAGTTGGCAAGAATTAAACTTAAGACCTTAAAGATCATTGAGCCTCGACCTTACCAATCGGACAAAGCTTCATTGGCTTGAGTTGAGGATTGTTAGCAACTAGCAAAAGATTGGAAAATATCTTATTTATTATAATAATACTTTTGTTTTTGTTTTTGTTTTTTTTTTTTGTTTTTAACTAGGGGGAAAATCGGGGAGGGGGATTGTAGGGGTGGGGGTAGGAATCGAACCCAGACGGTCGATCTAGAATGCGGGTATCTTACTACTATGCCACTTATTCGATTCCTTTTATTATAATAATACTTAAATATATGTCAACATATCAATTCTCAAAATGAAAAATCAATAATACTTAATCAAATTTTATTGAAAAATGAAAATGATGGCAGTGTCATTTTATTACCCCAACAAATATGGCAATCAGATACCAAATGAGGATATGCTTTATCCTCCAATGGAGAAAGAAAGCATTACTCATTATTTTTCATTGGTTATGTCTTAAGGTATATTTGATAGAGTTATCAATTTTTTTTTTTACCTCTCAATATCTAAAATTATTTTTCAATAATCTCTATAGTGCAGTTTTGATCGGGTACCCACTGTGGGTACCTTACGGTACCCACAGTATGGGGGTCGGGTGAGACCCCCCGCCATCAGGGAACAGTTATGCATTATTCATCTAACTTATTATAGATTCTAAAAAAAATAAATTTTTTTTTTAAAAATAAATTTTTTTACCTAGTGACGTGACGTCACCAAGCGCGCCCACGTGGGCGTGGGTACATACCCACGTGGGCGTCTGATCAAAACCTCTCTATCGTGAAAGTGCACATTTCTTCCTCAAAGTTACATCAATGATTTATGCTAAGAACACTGTTGAAAAATAAAAATAAGAAAGAAGTTAAGCAATTATTTTACTCCTACTTTAACTTTTTCCGGTCATTTCAGCCTTTTACAAGGCGGTGGCAACCAGCCTATTATCCTTCAGTTCTCTGCCCTTGACCCGACCTGTCTAATAATAGTATACACTCTACCTATTAGCACTGGTCCCACTTTGCCTTCTGTTCTATTTGTTTGTTATCAAAAAAAAAAAAAAAAAAATTTGTGTGTAATAGTGACTACTACTTCAATCATACAACAAAAGTCACAAAAGTGTGGATGCGAAATAATTGGGTTCGTTTCTAGTTTATTATTATTATTATTATTATTATTATTATTAGGATGTTTTTGATTGTAAAATCGAAACATAATTTGAAAGAAAATATTTTTTGGGTAAATAAATTTTAGGAAAATGTTTTCTAAGAAAATGGTAGTTATAGGTGTTTGATTGGATTAATTTGAAAGTTGAAAAATAGTATTGTTTTTCTTATTTTGGTGTATTTTTTCATGAAATTTGATCATTTTCCTTATCTTTATGGATAAAATAAATAGTCCATAAAAAAATATAAAAAAAGAGGCAAACTTTTCCCGGAAAACAAAAACCACCTCCCCTCCAAGGAAAACGTTTTCCTCCAAAATAAGGAAAAGTGCGGATTTCGAGAAAAATTGGAAAAGGTTCTCTTGGAAAAAAAGACAATCAAACAGCCAACTAAGGAAAAAAGAAGTTGGAAAATGACTTTTCCGGGAAAAAAATGCATGAATCAAACACACCCTTAATGTCTTCTTTATTTTATTTTATATTTTAATTTTTTACACAATTCAATTTTTTTAAAAAGCAATTATCTCAAAAATCTAAATACGAAATAGGCATTTTATTGGATTTTACCCCCAAATTATTATTCAATCATTTTAGAAAATTTATTTAAAATTCCTCCACCAATTAGTGTGGCATTCTTGTGTATGCGACTATCACTGGTTGATTAGGGTATGTTTCATAGAGAATATAGAAAAAAAAAAATTTGAATATATAATTGATAAGTAAAGAAAATAGTTTAAAAAGCATAAAAAATTATCAAATGATTGTGATTGATTGTCTAAAATAATGGAAGAGAAAAATTATTTTTTGAATAATCTCTACCAAACAAGCTGTGAAAATATTTTGTAGTAACGATTGTTCTAGTTGATGAGGTTATCAGATAGAGGATATATGCATGTAGCTGGCTTATAGATGTTAGTTTTGCTATAAGGAGGAGATGCTACACATGTCATTATTGGCAGTGCTACTGCCGATTAGGTACGTAGCATCACTTCTCCGCTATCTTTTAGGTGCCGGTTATTCATGACAGTTGTTTGGGGTAATTTGTTAGGACGGTACATATTAGCGTCGACATGCATGTTTCAATATTTCGGTCTTCGTGAATGACACGTACCAAATGATGTGAAGCATTATGGTATCTTTGTTGATTCTCGACAGATTATCTGGAGAGTATATCATACTATCTCGCTACTTCATGTTGGTAGAGTTTTCGACATACTCACTAGGAAGGTCTCACTTTCTTTTCATCCCCAAGAACGCTACTTGTTCTTGTTTTTTGGTGCTGGCCATCTGTGGGATTCCACAAGGTGAACATCTATGAGTGTGTTTGAGATGGGGGAGTAAGTGTTGATGGAGTTATCATACATCATATACAGCAGCGTAATCTAACTATCCTGGAGTAATATGGTGACTGCACCATCCTAGAGGCTAAGCTATGAGGGATCCTTGATGGGATTTTATTGGCTTGTCCATTGAGGTTGCTTGACTTATGGACGTAGATTAGATTTTGCATTGGCTATTCTCTGCATCATTCATGCATGGCGGGGGACCTTGGTATATTTAGACTTTATTGAGACGTATCCGATAGGAGTTGCACTTTGCATCACCTGTATTTCTTGTGAGAGGGTAATCAGGTTGCTGATGTACTTTCTTTAGAGAATTGGACAAGTATGACAACAATACAAGAGTATAGGACTCACGAGCTACATCACATGACTAGAACTCTCGAACAGATGGATCATTTACTCTATCTTAGAGAAGTAGTACCTTCTTATATATTATTTTAGTACATGTTTCTTTATTATTTAGGAGATCGGGTTTATATCCTCTCCTCACACGTGTCGTGATTTTTTATTACTAACAAAATGATAAAAAAATTATGATTAACCCTCAATGTCAAGTGTCGACAAATGTCTGAAAACTACCTAAAAGCTATGGTAATTAAATAAAAAAAAAAGGAGAAAAGAAAAAAAAAGGCTCTAAGCGTACCTGGATCTGTTAGTGAAATAATAAAAACTAGAAAAATCATTCTTTGAAATATGCTGACAAATATGTTATCATGTGTCCTTGTGGTTGTAATCAAAAGCAATGAAAATGCGATACCCATTCTTAATTTCTTTAATTATCTCCCGTTCTATTTGCTTTTTGTTTATCTGCCTTTCACAGAATATTTTGTTCTTTATATTATGTTATAATTATTATCCACAAAATGATCTTTATTAAGGCCTTGTTCTATTTGGTGTTAACCAAATCCGCACGCAATTTTGTATACCTCATATTCATTTTTAACCACACACACATTTCCCAAAATAATATTAACCACATATTTTTACACGGAATACCGCGCGAAACAATTAAACCCCCAATCAAACAAAGCCTAAATATCCCAAAAATGGTTCTTTTCACTTATTTTAATAACTTGTGCCCATTGAGAATGACGTAACTGACAGAGAACATGTAAAGAACCCACTTGCAAGTTGCATGGTATGGCATCCTAGATTCCTGAAGTATTCTACATTAGATATATTCTATTTTATCTTCCAGAATTTTGTGCATGTCTGTATTAACGTTATTTTATAAAATATTTGTGTTTGTTCAATAAAATTATTTTTTAAATTATATCTTTACATTTTGTTTGCAATAAAAAATCGATATAAATTAAAGTACAGACTAGAAATTCTAGAATTGTACATAATGCGAATCCTTTGATTGCCAACGTTTGTGATCTAAAGATTGAAGACGAAAAAAAGTTTTGAATTTGATGTAAATGATTCGACGTTTATCGAGTGATTAGTAACAGTATAAGTATAGCTTTACTGTATTGACAAGACATTTATCGCTTGACTAATATATTTAAGTGGACATCTTTCATAGAACATTGATTTGACACTTATGAGTGAAGGTAAAAATAATAATTTGCGCTGTATAAATTTTTTGGGGGCGGGGAACCCGGGAGGGGGTAGGAATCGAACTCCACATACATGTAACGTGAAGCGTCTTACCACTATGCAATGCGTTTGTTCGTTTCAGCTGTATAGATTTTTGAGTGTACACTAAATGGTATAATTTTTTTAAAAAATATTAGCAATAAATACATATATGAAGAATAAAACTACATCAGACTAGCAGTTGCAGGCTGAGAGGCCCAACAGTTACATTGACTCCTGACTGTTCATTTCTCGTGAAGCTCAAGTTGGATTTTCCTTTCGCATTCACCACACACACACACACACTCTCTCTCTCTCTCTCTCTTCCCCCCTCCGACACTGCACAAAACACCTGACCCGTGAAAGCAGTTACGCAAAACATAGTACCTCTGTTGTTTCATCGTCCCCATTTCATTCATCTTTTAAGACAAACACATTTTCGTGCAACCTTGTTGATGTTTGTAACACTACTCAATCCTCAACCTCTACTACGCTTACTTTTGTACAAAGATCTTCTTTTTTTGGTTCGATTCATTGTGTATAAGCTCTGTTTTTCAAGTACATTTTATTTCCTTAAATTTCATGAACTTCGAAACAAGTAGAGTTCGAAAAAGATGAAAATTTCATGTGGCTTTGGCTTTTCTCGTAGCAAGAATCTCAAGAACCATTTCTTCTTTTGATTCCTCTTCTGGGTTTTTTCTTTTTCTTTTTGTCCCCTGAATAAATACATTGAAGGTTACCCAAGAATGGCAATTTCAAAATTGTTGAACATTTTGCTATTGGGGTTGTTCTTGAGGTCTCAGCTTGTGATTGCTCAGATGTTTGATGATGGAATTACATTATTAGCCCTCGGGACTGAGCTAAGATTATCTGGGTGGGGTGCTAATAACTCAGATTACTGCTCCTGGAGTGGAGTTTTTTGCAGCTTGAACAATTCAATGGTGGAGAGGCTTGATCTTTCTGGACATGGGCTTCAAGGTAATTTCACTCTAGTATCAGAGTTCAAAGGACTAAAATGGCTAGATCTTTCAAACAACAATTTCCATGGATTAATCCCACCAGTTTTGGGCAATTTATCTCAGCTTCAATTTCTTGATTTGTCATTCAACAAATTTGATGGTTCAATTCCTGTGGAGTTCAGTAGACTCAGAAACATTAGAGCATTGAACCTTTCAAGCAATTGGTTGACTGGAGTGATCCCTGATGAGCTTGAAACTCTTGAGAATTTGCAAGATTTTCAAATATTCACCAATAGGTTAAATGGCTCTATCCCAATCTGGGTTGGGAATTTGACTAATCTGAGAGTTTTTACTGCTTATGAGAATGAGTTGAGTGGAAAAATTCCAGATAATTTAGGTGCATTTTCTGAGCTTACATTGTTAAACCTTCATTCAAATGGGCTGGAAGGACCAATCCCTGAGAGCATTTTCGCTATGGAGAAGCTCGAAAGTTTAGTCCTAACGCAGAATTTACTCACCGGAAGTATACCCGACTCCATCGGAAAATGTAAAAGGCTTTCGAGTGTTAGGATTGGTAACAACAAATTGATTGGTAACATTCCTAAGGATATTGGAAACATCAGTAGTCTTACATACTTTGAAGCTGATAACAATGGTCTCTCGGGGGAGATAGTGGCCGAGTTTGCAAAATGCTCTAATCTTACTCTCCTTAACTTAGCCTCAAATGGCTTCACAGGGAATATTCCGACTGAGTTTGGCGAGCTCGGGAATCTTCAGGAGTTGATACTTTCGGGGAATGTTCTGTTTGGAGAGATTCCTACGTCGATTCTCAGGGGCAAGAATCTTAACAAAATAGACTTGAGTAATAATAGATTCAACAGCTCCATACCAGAGAGCATATGCAACATGTCTAAGCTTCAATACTTTTTGTTAAGTGAGAATTCAATCCGAGGGGAGATACCTCGTGCGATTGGGAACTGCACAAAGCTACTCGAGTTACAACTTGGAAGTAACTACCTGATGGGGAATATTCCGGCCGAGATTGGCCGGATAAAGAACTTGCAGATAACGCTGAACTTAAGCAACAATCATCTACACGGACAATTGCCCCAAGATCTTGGGAAACTTGACAAGTTGGTTTCTTTAGATGTTTCGAATAATCAGCTGAGTGGGAATATTCCGGCTAGCTTGAAGGGCATGCTAAGCTTGATAGAGGTTAATTTTTCAAATAATCATTTCATGGGTCCAATTCCCTCGTTTGTGCCTTTTCAAAAGAGCCCAAATTCAAGCTTTCTTGGAAACAAGGGGCTTTGTGGTGAACCATTGAGTACTGCTTGTGGAAGTTTGGATGCTTATGGTCATAATCAGTACCATCACAAGGTCTCTTATAGGATTGTATTGGCGGTTATTGGATCTGGTTTGGCGGTATTTGTCTCTGTGACTGTAATCGTCTTGTTGTTTATGATGAGAGAGAAGCAAGAAAAAGAAGCTAAGGACACAGAGATCTCAATTGATGAAACGAGTAATAATAATAAACCAGTGATATTAGCTGGAAATGTTTTTATTGAAAACCTCAGGCAGGCGATAGACTTTGAAGCAGTTGGTAAAGCGACGATGAAAGAGTCGAACAAGCTGAGCAGTGGGACGTTTAGTAATGTATATCGAGCTGACATGCCTTCGGGGATGATCTTGTCCGTTAAAAAACTGAAATCGATGGATAAAACTATAGTCCATCATCAGAACAAGATGATTAGAGAACTCGAGAGATTGAGTAAACTCTGTCATGACAATCTGATGAGACCTATGGGGTTCGTGATTTACGAAGATGCTGTTCTTCTGTTGCACCAATACTTCCCGAATGGGACGTTGGCTCAGTTTCTTCATGACTCGTCCAAGAAACTTGATTACACACCCGACTGGTCGTCGAGACTTGCCATTGCCATCGGAGTGGCGGAGGGGTTAGCTTTCCTCCACCATGTCGCCATTATCCACCTTGACATCTCGTCCACCAACGTGTTTCTTGATTCCAATCTTAAGCCTTTGGTCGGTGAAGTCGAAATCTCAAAGCTCCTCGACCCGTCCAGAGGGACCGCAAGTATTAGCGCCGTTGCTGGTTCTTTCGGATACATTCCTCCAGGTATTGATTTTAGACTTGTACTTTGACTGAACAGTAGAAGTTAAATTTTAATTGACCAACAGAGGTTAATCTTTTTGTGTTTGACTTTTTGAACAGAGTATGCGTATACAATGCAAGTTACAGCACCGGGAAATGTGTACAGCTATGGAGTTGTATTGCTTGAGATCCTTACGACTAGATTACCAGTCGATGAGGAATTTGGAGAAGGCGTAGATTTGGTGAAATGGGTTCATAGTGCCCCCTCTAGAGGGGAAACTCCCGAGCAGATACTCGACTCAAGGCTAAGCACCATCTCGTTTGGTTGGAGAAAGGAAATGCTTGCCGCTCTGAAAGTGGCGCTACTTTGCACTGAAAGCACGCCAGCCAAACGGCCCATGATGAAAAAAGTGGTCGAAATGCTTAAAGAAATCACGCAAAACTAGATATCACGGTTGAAATGTGTCATATTGAAACGACAGAAGGCGAATTAGGACGAGGTAAAAGAATGTCCTGTCTGAGCAAACATGTATTACTGTTATATTGTAGGCCTTGAAGATGATATTGAAATATAGGGGTAGCATCTTAGTCTTCCTCAAAACCCGATTCTTATGTTCAACCGGGATTTGCTTTCTTAAGCAAGAATGCAGTTGATATAATCTTGCAGATATGATTTCTTTTCCTTTCTTCTTACATAGTTCATACAATGTTTCAGGTGTTTGTTTAGTAGGCAATTCAAGTTCTTGCTGTGATTTTACACTTCCATTGAAAAAGAAAACATTTTCTGTTCACTATACAATTAGAAGAAGTTATGACAACTAATGACTAGGTAGAAAGAAACTGCATTTCTATATCATTGAGGCTAAAAACTCTTGTAAAAACCTTAAATCTTGCTAACTTTCAGCAAGAAAATCTGGATTATGCCTGATGAACTATATGATAATATGAACTTCATATGGCTTCATTTTCCGAGTCTCAGACCGGATAGACGAATCTCTCGTATTGTTTTAACATCCAGCAGCTTTTAGAAAATTATCGTATGGACTTGATGCTGGAAGCATAAAGGAATCTGGTTGGTGCTTAAACTCAGCCCCACAGAGCGTTGAAACCTCTCCGACTGATGGTTTCTGAGGTATTCTTTGTAGATCCAAGATCGGATTTCTCCTCTGCTATTTTTCAATCGAGTGTAAGAAACTGATTGAAAATGATGACGTGGTAGTATCACATCAACACTCGAGCTGACATGGCTCTACCACATCAGCTAAGGGGCATATAAGGAAAAGAAAGTACCTTTTGGGAATCCAAATCAGCAATGAGATGTGAAGCTGACCATATCTCGCCTTCATGAGAAGTGCTTGAGGGTATGGTCGAAAGATTTGCTTGACAAGGTTGATGTATTAGAGACATTTTCTTCTGCTTTCCCATCATAAGTGACTCGCAGTGACACGCCATTTCTTTATAAGACGCATCAGGTCCGGTGCATACCGAGAGTCGCCCAACTTGTACTGCAGTCTCCAAAACCTGCGTACGCCCAAATTTTCTCACATTAAGCATTCATTTGGTTTAAACTTTTTTCTACCTAGTAATCATTTTCTACTACTTGGTCAAAGTTAAACATGAATATCAACTACACCTCACACCACTACTCATTTCTATCCACATCTGTGGACTCCACTAGTATCTAACCTAACAATTTAGCTTTTAGCAAAATAAAAGGTTACCAAAACACACTATAAGACAAGTTCTAGAGTGTGATAAGATCTGATCTTTTGCATAGTTACTTACAGATTCAAGAAGTTGATCAACGCTCAAATAGTTCGGAACTTCACTTGCCAAATTTGGGTCAAGCACGAAACTGCTTTCGACAGAATCATCTACCGAAGAAGCCTGAATATGATAAGAAGAGAAATCATGAGATCTCGACAAATAGAAGGAAATAAAATATCTAGAAGTAATTTACCTCATCCATGGATTTACGTTTGTTTGCGTTCAGTTGATGCATTCTCTCTGGAGTATCGGTGAACAGTTGAGTTCCCATTGGACAAACATCGTCTGGTTCAAATTCCTTGAGCAACTGTATTCGCATTCTTGATTCTTCTAACTGAGAAAGCAGTTTATAAGTTACTGTTTGAGCCAGTTTATGAACCAAGTATCCCTCAAGATTCTAAATAACATCTTACATCAGATAAGTTATCCAAATTCTTGATTATAACAGAAACAAAAGATTCCCGAGTCTGGTCGTTAGTGCGGTTTATTTCCGAAAGGCACATCATAGCAGAGTTATCATCTTCTTTGGAACCATACATGATGTGATCAGATCCCACGTTAACAGTTTGCAACTTTGAGTCTTTTACCAAACGCAAAAACGGATCGACCTGAGAAATAAGCACAAACTTGGTTACTGAGATGAAACGACGCCGTAAGTTGGGGACTAGTTTTTAAGACAAGATGAAAGCTTGAAGGAGATGAGGAACAACGTACAATTTTATCGGAAAGCATAGCTGTTAAAGATGGGGCAATTGGAATGCCGTATGCTTTTGATGCTAAGATAATCATTGAAGTTGATAATACGAAAAGGGATCTTCGACGTGATGGTGGCAGTTGTCCTGCAAATAAAGAAAAGAATGAACCTTGGGATGAGCAAAAGAAACCCTTTCTATTTGATCTGTTTTGATCATTTTAACATTCTTCTGTTTAAAAATTTACCTTTTACTATTCAGTCACACAGTTAACAAACTCGTTATTATTTCGATGTAAGCATGCTAAATCTCTAACAAATCTAATCAAAACCACCAAACGCTCGGTAAAGAAAATGAGTTTGCACATTTACCTCCTTTGCAGAGAGAAACACTCCATAAAGAAAGTGCCAACTGAAAACTTTGGATTAAAGCATCCCGTCGGGAGTTCTACACAGATGGATGATTATATGATGTAATAACAGCTTAAAAAGAATTTGTTGGAAGAAATTGAAACAAGAAATTACCTTAGCCCGAGAAAAGAGCAAAACCAAGCTGTACGTGTGAGCAATAGCTTCATAGTTTTCGGGTATGTTAAGAGGATACATTGACTGTGCCCAAATAGACGAAAGCAGGAGGGTTATGTGGTGGCTGCTCAACCTAAGAGGAACGGCATCCTAAAATTAAAAGGATGTAATAATACCATTTAGTACGCTACCATCAACAAACTTTTCAGACAACTCAAGTATAGAACACTGCATATGTTTTTACCATGTCTTTTTTTGCCTTTCTTAAAGAATTTATGTCCGGAGAAGGTCTGAAGTTATTGTTCTTCTGGTTTCTCAGCTTTTCGAAAAGGGCAGCCGATGAAGAAAACACAGAAACAGTTCTTGAGAGCGTTCTTGGAAACTCTGCAACCACCTTCGACTCTGGTGGGGCTGAGCTTGATTGAGGGCTAACAGAAGATGGCACAAGTACGACTGAGAATATACGGTGAGCTCCAACTCTTGTTTCTTGATCTGGGTGGACCATAGCTGGAAGTAATTGATGAAACAGAGCCTCTGGAAAAGCCTAAGTCACCAAAAATTCAGCAAAAATCATTATAATTCACACCTCATTGTCTCTACCATTATTCAACATAAAAAGTAAGTTTTTAGGAAAACAAAGATCTAGCTGAATATTCAGTAAATGTAGTAAGCACTATGCATAGTACATAATGCGACTCGTAAAATATCTTGCCTTGTTTTGATAGGTTAGATTTGGAATAGAAGCTACAATTTGAGCAGCACGATAAACAGCACAAACAGTACTTCTAGCTATGACTGTAATGCTTGAGATGTTCTCTAACATTGCAGCCATTACGTCAAGAATCGAGTCAGCATCTCCAACCTAGTAATAATAAAAATAACTACTGTTACTGAGTCAAAGTCAAACATCGGTATGAATCACCCATCTCATATCATTGCTCATTATTATTCACACATTTCATGGTCCACATCAGCGCTCAACTGAACGCAAATCTTAAAACATACTGGATAACAAACCTTAAATGATAACTCGGTGAGACAAGCATCCAATGCTTCATAGAACTTTCTGTTCTGTTGGATTGATTCGCTACCAAGATCTGCATCATCGAGTGAATATTGTATACTTTTCCTCAGATGCCTCATGACATCACTCATGGCAGTTACTATAGCTACTGACGATTGACTCTTTGCTAGTTGAGCAAGGGCAGTAGCAACCTTAACAACATCAAGCTGCATGTCAGGTTGCTTCAATATGTTTTTATGGTCAAGATGCTTGACCAGTACTGACAGCAAAGAGTGTGCGTTATGCCCTGCAAACAGAGGAACATGCTCTAGTGGACAACACAACATGTAATATAGGCCCGAGGAATTGAAAAGACAACATTAAACAAATACCTAAATCATCCATTAAAAGTTGCATGTCTTTTAGGACAGGAAGAGCAATCCCATGTTCGACCGGCCATTGATTTCTATTATCAAAATAACGGAATAAAGATTCCAAAACTCGGCGCATTGTTGTAGCCTCCTTCCCTAGCTTGGCCATGTTGTGGAGACATACTTTCGACCAAAAACATGGATTTTTAGAATCTTCTTCCCTGTTAAAAGAGTAAAACATAATACACTTTAAGGATGTCATAACTTATAATATGCCAAAGAAAATCATTAGCAGAGAAAGTACGCTGTTGCATTAAGTTCTCCTTTCTCGTTTACAATCATCCTCCAAGAAGGTACCCTGAGTGCAACTTCAAGTGAAGGGGTGTTGTCGCCTTCGACTTTATTTACTTCTTGGCCCGACTCGCTTTTTTCTGGATCGTTGGACTCCTTACTTATTCCTCCATAATTTTCGAGGACTACTGAAACAATCTGATAAATACAAGTTATAGCCTTATAGCAACCATACAGAAGATATTTGAGGAAGATAAGAATTCAATAAGGTTGAACTACTTTCTTACATCATTGAACTCGATTGAAATGTTGGAATATTCACCCATGAACCAAACCTACATTGTCCACAAACAAGAACAGAATGAATTTTCGTACAAGATCCTTAAACTTCCCAAAATAGTACATTCATATATCATTTTCCACTTTATGATATGAAATTGCTAGAGAATCTGCAGAAGATACCATAGCAGATAGAGCTTGGAGACCAGCTGCTCGAAGATGTATGGCTCTATCATCATCTCCCTCTTCTTGAGCCAAATGACAGAGCTTTGGAATAAATGCTTCGAGGTTAGACATATAAGTTCCATCCTTCTGTAAAACAAGCAAAAAGTCGAAATAAGTATATAGATGGAAGCACGAGCAAACCAAGAAACCCAACGAGAAGTGTGGAACAAACCTGATTATTTACAAAATCAAAGAGAGACTGGCATCCAATGATTAGCATTTCGTCCTGGTCAGTCTGGTCGAGCAGGGCGTGTATAATGCTGAGTAGACTATTTGCAAACAAAGATCTAAAACAAATAGGCAAAGGAATGAAGTAAAGTAACCTTTCAACAAGAAGGAAGTAAGGAACTATATAATTCTCTTGGACGAATGATGATAATAATAACAACAAACTTACATTTGCTCCTTGCAAGAAACTAACAATTTCCTGTAAATATAGATGACAATTTTTGCTGATGTCACATTCTCACATCTTAACTCCTTATAACACCGTTGCTCGAGGGAGTTAGTGATCTGTACATTAAACAAGAAATAGTAACTATTTACATATCTCCAAAGTCCAAGGTTTATATCATTAATTTATCGAAACAGCAATAGACATTTGTCATAAATACTACCTTTGGAATGCGTAAGGGATTTTTTGTAGCATATTCACATAGTTTCCCAATCATCCGATCATTTGGCTCTCCATCCTATAAAGAAAGAACTCATTCTCGTTCACATAATACCTATCTTGGTACCACACATAATACCTATCTTGAAGTCTACTAGAAATGTACCTCAGGTATTATACACGTTGAACATCATTGTACATAAACTGGATCATTCTATTCTAACTATGAAACTGAGCATTGATAGAAACAACATTTGATTGATGAACTAACCGGGGTCCGAGGAAATATGTCTGCAATCAGCTTCTTGTAGCGTTTAACGGGCTGTCTCGACCTTGCTCTCATTGCAGGGCAAAAGAAACAGAGGTTGCCACATGCTGGCAATACTTGTCTCGAGATGACCCCAGAAACAGTGCTCATGCTCAAATTTGATCAATACAAAAGCTATTATTATTATTATTATTATTATTTTCCCCCCTTATTTTTCCCAATTCTCCTCAAAATTGTGTGCTTTTTTCCCCCTTCTAATCGCGAAAACACGAGATTTCCCAGAAATTATTGAATTCAACAGAAGGGAAAGAAAAAGCCCTTTGTGATCAAGAGGGCAATTCCCAAATCCTGGTACCAACCTAGGAAAATACCCAAAAATTCAAAACCACATTACATCAAAATTTGAATAATCCAAGAAAATGGGTAGCTCATAAATCACAGAAAACTTTTTAATTTCTTTCAGGGTTTCGAGAATCTTGATCAATTGGGGTTCTAATGGTTTTATTACATTTATTATTATTAAGCGTGTCACTAGAAAGAAAAATTGAGATGATCAAATGAAGGAGTAGATGTAATGTACCTTCAGATCAATGCCTGTAAGGAGCAGACCCGAAGGCAGGTGACCCGCCAAGGAAAATTTAACGATCTTTCTCTCTCTATCTCCACCCCACCCCCTTATTTTCTCTCTCTAAAGCGTTGTAAAGAAAAGAAAATAAAATATATAGACGTGTTGATATATTTATTTAAATTTTGTAGTAACTGATTGATATTAATGATTGAGAGCATATCTACATTTTGACCTCCGCATCTACTACGCGTTAACCGACGGAAACATGGAATGTTTATATTTTTGTCTGAATAATTGGAGTTAACGGTTTCGCCATTTGTAATTGCAATTTGCAGAGAGAGAGAGAGAGGAAACTAGCCGTTGATTATCTTGTGTTCGCGCTAGATGACGCTATTCAGCATTGGTTAATTACTTAATTGTAATTTTGAATAGAATTTGACTGTTATAGCAGTATACAGTATGCGGCTTCTTCTCATTAGAATCAGGCGGTTGAAGAGATCCTATTTGTAAAATGATAATGTTAGGTGCGGTGTCTGTACTTAAGCACGGGTGATTTCTCACTTATCAGGATTAGTTTGAAATCCGAAAATTTTGTTGGATTCATCACGACGAGACGGAGCTCCAGCAATTTGGAAAAAAAATTTTGGACACCGTGGCGGCCCGTGGTGGCCGGTCAAAGATCGATCAAAGTTTTTGGTAAAATTTTGGCAAAAAACTGACCGATCTTTGACCTGTCACCATGGGCCGCCACGGTGTCCAAAATTTTTTTTCCAAATTGTTGGAGCTCCGTCTCGTCGTGATGAATCCAACAAAATTTTCAATTTCAGCGAATCGACGAGAGAAAATCACCAGTGTCCGTAAGCTATCTTTGCCTGTGCACGAGCAGTCTTGATTTGTAAAATTAACGCTTGATGATTTTTTTTTTTAAATGGAATTGGTAGGAAGAAGGTTTTTCTTTCTTTTTTATTTTTTTGAGCATAAAGATACATGTATATTTGATAATTTTTTCTAGAACGATCAATTATTTGTAATATTTAAATTTAATTTACAATTTTTTTGAAAGAAAAAAAAAAACTTACGTTTATTATTGGCGAAATAATTGATGTGCTATCTCAATGTTACTCAATTGATTTTTTTTTTTTTTAAATTATGGTGGGTTTATATGTAAAGAAAAGCAATGAGGCAACTTAATTTTATCCTTAGCATTCACACAGGGGCCTAGCGTTGAAATTTTGTTATAGTCTTAGCGTTGGAACTTTGCAATAGTTCCAGCATCTATTCTTAAAAGCTTGCTTCAAACTCGTTTGAATGGCACTTAGGTGTGAAGCTTGACTTGTCTCTTCGTCATGCTTTGCGCTTTTTTACTCTTAGTCCGCTTAGACTCGCTTAAACTCGTAAAAGCTTGAAGCTTGGACTTGCTACTTCGCTATAGTTTACGATTTTTAGAGCACTCCTAGCATTGACCTGGCCCGTTAACAAAGTTCCAGCATTGGGATTGCAATCAATTTTGATCATTCATAGCCGAAAAGATTAGAAGGTTTGATGTCCAATTAAATAAAAACAAATTTAGAGAAAGACATTAATGATAAATTTTCACTCCAAGAATATATAGTGGGAAATTGATATGTAACTATATTTACCGCTTATGATTTGGTACCTACATGTGGTTGGATGATGAGTAAGTATGCCCCGCTATTAGGGGGAACACGTGTTGATCATCTGGTCATATATAAGTACCATAAGCTGCCCACATATAAGCACCGAATCGTTTGCACTATATTTATATATTTATTTAAATAAAATTTCAAAAAACACATTAACTACAATATTTTCCTTTTTCAAACATTTATTACCGTTAAGTTTCTATTTTGACAAAATCTTTTCAATAACTATTTTTTATATCGTCATTTTGAACTCACATACTATAATAAAATATGATTTTTATGATGTACTATAAATTTCTTACTTTTTGACTACTTTTTTTCCCCAGAAAATGACCAAGTATAATAAAAAAATTATTATTATTATTTTTCTTTATCAAGAACACTGAATAATTTGATATGTCACAAGAACTGAAAACTATTTTCAAAACTTAATTGTATACCAAGGTTTTTCATTGAGCACCCAAAAGCATCGTTGCGTATTTTTATTATTTGTCTTATCTTTTTCCTACAATTATTATTATTATTATTATTATTATTATTATTATTATTATTATTATTATTTCTTTTTTTTGGGGGGGGAACTTCTCCTTATTATTATTATTGTGTTTTTGAATAATACTCTTAATTATAAGTAGAGTGAAGATAATATAGGAGTACAGTTTAATTTTGTTGGTCAGTTTCTTGGGCCTTACAAAGTGCGAACATGTGACAACAATTACGACAAACTGAAAAATCCTGTAAGTAATCCAACCTGGGAGTTAGTACAATTAACTGGAAAAAAAAAATCCTAAATAATTTAACTTGGGAATTAAGATAAAACAGTGATACCTTAATTAAAAAGTTAAACTATATATCGGACTAGGACAAAATGGGATAGCTTGACAATGTGGAATAATTCTAGAATCAGGTATAGTGTTAGGTAAAGTTTTAGGTAAAGTGAAAAAGTGGACCAAATTACCCCCGCTCCCATGAATGCGGGGTGGGGGAGGGGGGTAATTTGGTCCATTTTTTCACTTTACCTAATTCTATACCTGCCCCTATAAAAGTCCGACAATGTGGCTTCGGGAGTTTCATAATCTCAGATAAAACTAATTTGAAAATTCATCACTGACAAAGTGACAAGCTGGTTGAAGCTACTCAAAAACAAACAGAGGGAGAATCCCTTGGCTATATATATAAACTCCAAAATGCTTTACAAAAAGGACAAAATTTTGATTAATGTGCACACTATAACATGTTCTGATTAATGTGACACCCCAACTTAATTGATGTATTTGCATTATTTCAAATGCATCGCATCGCAGTGTGTACCCTAAAGTGCACCGGAGCACTTTAGGGCCGGGCTTGATTTTCTATCTCGAAAAAACATTAATTAAAGCATATTAATGGAACTTTTTCCATAAGAAACTGCTTATTTTTAAAGCTCCTTCACTAGTCAAGCACTCTCTCTCTCTCTCTCTCTCTCAATCAAATTATTTTCCTGAGCTTCATTTGAATCCCTCATTTGCAATTGCATGTCTTCACCATAAAATGGCTCTAATAAAGAACTCAGGCAACGAGCTGCCGCCATTAGTTGGGTCGCCACCGGTGGTGGTGGTGGTGGAGCCACGGCACTCCTCTCACAGCTCACTGGAAACACTGGTGGTGGTTTTAGCAGTCATTACAATCATCGGAGTTATTGCCGGAATCATTGCTCGGCTCTGCGGCGGACGACATTTTGGTGGCTCCGGGGAAAATGACATTGAGGGATGGATAGAAAGGAAGTGCAGAAGCTGCATTGACGCCGGCATTCCGCCGCCACCACCGCCACCTCCGCTGCCGCCGAAGGAGGAAGACCCAAAGCCAGCACCGCCACCAAAGGAAGAAGAGAAGAAGTGATCGAGAACATATAGCTTCCTTAATTATCTTTAGTTAGTTCAACTTTGTTTAATTAGACAGTAATTATTTATTATATATATATATATATATATATATATATATATATATATATATAAATGTTAAAAATATTTGTTTACTGCACCCAATATTATACCTTAAATCTCTGTATTAACATTTTTTTTATTTTTTATTTTTTGTGAAATTATATATCAACATCTTTACCAAATAATAGCAGCTTTAATTTGCATTTTAATTTTATTTTCTGTCATTGCAAACAAATTGATCCGTTGGGGCAATCAATAGGACTTAGGCAATGTTCATTAAAAAAAAAAAAATTAAAATTAAAAGGGTTTAGGCAATGCTTAATTAATTATTTTTACTTGTAAATAAGAATTGTTTAATATTTTATTTTTATTACTATCAACCCTACCCCAATAGTCCTCATATAAGTTTCATTTTAATCCTCCATAATACTAGTTATTATTTTGTTCAAAAAAACTAATCTCTTATTACCATGAGTTACTTCTTCAGAGATTTATATACATATTGAATGGGTGACTTTTGACTAACCGTTGGAGGCAATCTACTTTTTGTCTGCCATTAAAGACTTTAACATAATTGAAATGGCATCAAAGATAGAGCCCACTTACACTTGAATATTGACTACAAATTCTCAAATTATTACCACATGTGAATCTTCCTATAATTTTTTTTTATGGGTAAGGAGCCCTCAAACAGTCAAATTATACACTTTTGCGTACTTGGGAGGTACTTTTCATTTTTGGATAATTAGATATGGAAGTTCAAAAAAAAAAAAAAATATCTAAATTCAATTTGAATCAAATTATTTAAATAAATATATTTTCGTTCACAATCGTATAATATTATTTATCTAGATTGAATCTTCAATTTATATAAAGGGCTTGTTCCTTACACCATTTTATTGATTTACTCGAACGTGAATTAAATGTGTCGTTAAAAATTGGAAAAAAAAATATAAAGTAATTATATGAATGGTTGAAAATAATGAGAGAAAAAAATTAATGGAAGGTTCTTGAAAATTTATTGTGTATAGAACAAATCCTAAATAACATTAATTAATTTAATTTCTCCATTATTACGTTTCTGGTTTCTGATTGTCACGATCGAGTATCAACTGTCAACATAATTTCATGCCAAAGATGTGGGGTGGGGTGGGGTGGGGTGGCCACATTTTATTTATCACAGACAATCCAACTTTATTACTTTACATATACAACAAGCCAGAGGTGACAATCCAACCTTATTGCCTTCAAATGAATGAGAACATTTATTTTTTGTGATACAACTTGTATTTACTAAATCCTAGACCTATATAAGCCAATCATTACATGCAATGTTATTATGTATCCTACTTAAAATGATGATGTGATCGACTCTGAATCAACAAATTCGGATTGTACTGAATGCAACTGATCGTGACACAGTGGAGTAACGTTTCCCGCTCTCTCCAAGTTTACGATATTATTGCACGTAGCATTGGCTGATCCACCACCTTCGCGAACCAAATTGATATTCTGCATAACAATTTCTTGACATGGATGACTCTGACTGCACTTCAAATCAATTGCTACATCGGAAGCACTTGTTCCGTATATATTTTGATAGGTCACTTTTTTTATTTGCACCGCCGAACTCTGAAGTAGTCGAAAATTCTAATTGTCAGAGAACAATTTAATATGGATATATAAGTGAAAGTTGGGCGAGTGTGTACTCTTAGTAGCTAGTTTAGAAATTAAATGAAACTTGATGATGTGAGACTTACAACACCTCCAATACAAAACAAATGTCAATTAATTGTATGGTCTTTCAGATAATCACTACTAGAAAGAATGCCTTTAGGGGCAGTCTATCGCTTTTATAGGTTTGTGCCTGAAGACCTTTAGGGACAATATACTGTTATGTTGTCCCTAAAGATTTATAGGCACGAACCTATATGAGCGACATGCTGCCTCTAAAAACTCAATTTCTTGCAGTGTTAACACACTGTATGGTTAACAAGATTTTGATTACCTGTTCTTTACATGATTTATCTTGATCACAATAGTTTTGGTCTATGATTATGGGATTCTCCACATTTTGCATCTCCACGTTTTGAAATTTGATGTTGCTTGCACTTCCGGACCCACCCTGCATGCACATATTATTACTCTTAACCACTGTTCTAAAAAACTTAATTAAATGCGACTAAACAACAATATTATAGCAAATTTTGAGTTCTTATGAGTTTAAATTAAATTAGTGTCAGCGTGAGATTCATAAATTACGTAAAATTAAAATAAAAAAAAGCACAAAGCATAAAAAATGATAGAGTCAAGCCTTGTGCTTAGACATCGTTTAATTAAGCGGAAGTCGAAGCAAACTTTTTAAAACATGACTCTTAATATTATGAATCACACACATACTGTATTATATACGATTTCTAGCAATAATCCTGGTATATTGATTATTCGGTACTCGCAATAATAATATTGATCACCTAGTTGAAGGACACCACAATTTTAATTAAATAATAGGACTCCTGTATATGTGTAGATGCCCAATACTGACCAATATATTGTTTAATTTGGAGTACGTACTATCGAATACAATATATACATTATCAAGAATATTGTAAATTTTTTCCTTATATTTGCACACATTAAACGGTTACCTGCCATGTCTTAATGCGGACTCCATTTGTGGTTCCCGAAAGCTTAGCTCCATTCACGACCACATCGGAGACGTGAGCTTCGGAGTTGTGAGCTCCCAAGCTTCCGATACTAATTAAATTGACAAATTGAAAAACAAAGTGTAAGATGTATAGGTTAAAAAATAAAATTATTTATTTCGAAAAAACATATGAAATAAAATGTAATTTTTTTATTCAAATCTAAAATAACCTGATGCCATGACCGGGTCCACAAGTGATGTCGGTTGCTCGAATATCTTGTGATCCACTAACAATTGAAATGCAATCGTCACCTGAACACAACAATGTTACTTATTACATTAGCGAACACATAAATAAAAAAATTTAGTTAATCGAAATTACAAAAATTACTCAATTGATTGTGACGATTAATTAGTACTATAATAATACCTGTCCCTATTGTACAATTTGATATTTGGAAGTGTTTTGTTGTTGTGATATGAATGCCATCGGTGTTAGGGCTTCGTTGGGGAGCAGATATGGCGAGATTCGAAGCTTCAACCTTTGTGCACCTCTCGAAGGACACGTGTATTTGTTGGGCATCTTGAATCTTTAGGTCCTTCACTATCAAGTTTTTGCACTTGTAGAAAGTTAAGGCCTACAAATTAAAATTAATTTTAAGAATTAATTAAAAATTATTAATTTCAATTTCACTAATTATTTTATATATATAGTCAAATATCTGGTAACCTAGCTAGCTATTTCAAATTAAGATAACTTAACATACCGTGGGTGCATCCTTGCATGGCTGCAAAAAAGGGGAAAGAAAGCAAAATCATCTTTAATTAAAATTCAAATAATTTAAAAATAGTGTACAAATTGTAATATATCTTCTGAACTATATATATATATATATATATATATATATATATATATAATATTAATCTTCCTTACTTTGGATTTATTTATTTTGCATGAATTTTTCCACCATACATTCCCATTGCCATTGATAAGCCCACCACCTTGAAGCATCAAACCTTGGACATTTTCAAAAAGAAGCCAGTGTCTTCCATCGTTTCTGTAGGCTGAACGATTATCAGTTGCTGCTAGGGTTCCCTCAATCTGCAAAATTTTTTTTTTCATCTGTTTAATTAATTTCTTAAAAAATAAAAAATAAAATCTTGACCCTAAATTACAATATGCTTGTCTAGTTGTCTATAGCGCGTCTTAGGGTATGTGTTTTTATGCGTTTTTATGTGTTTTGATGTGATATAAGAGAGAAAAAAAATGGAATTGAATGGTGGAGATTTGTGTAGTACAGGTAGGTCCCACGATATTTGTGTGTAAAAATGTGTAAAAATATGTAAAAATGAGTAGGAGAACGGGGTATATAATAAGCTTAAAAGTACTTAAATAATTTATTTTAAGTAACATATATTTCTTACCAGAAATGTGATGTCTGATAGACAAGGGCCTGAGAATGTAATAGGTTTAAGAAGATAATTATTTCCTCGAGGTACCATTATAGTAACAGCTGCTGTGGATGAACAGGCTTCATTCCATGCATCTTGAAATGCCTAAAAAATAAAATAAAATTAATCACATTTAATTTGGGGAGCAAATAAGAAATTTAAAATTTATTTAATGCATGTAATTATGTAAAAAATTAAACTTAAACCGATGGAATAAAAATGACTTAACCTTAGTATCATCACTACTTCCATTGCCTTTAGCCCCGAAGTTGTGTACATTGAGAGTCGTCTTGACAGAAGCTGCAAATCGTTGAAACGTAGTCGAATAATCATTAGAGAACCGGGTTTGGATCTTGGTTGTATTATTGAATTTGGGGTCTTTAAAGGTGTTAATATGTGAAGGGAAAGCTTCGAAATGATAAGCAGCTTCTTGTCGAAAATAATTATTATTTGGAAAGTTATCATGATCATGAAGGGCGCAATTGTAACAAGAACTTAAAAACAGAAAAATTGTAACAATGAATTGAAAAATATTATTCTTTTGCTGGTACATTATGTGATTTTGTAGAAATTTCTTACAAATGAATTATGAGATTATCAGAGCAAAAACTATATAAGTAGAAATGGAATGGAAATTATGGAATATAATGGATATGATGAAAAAGTCGCGTGTTATATAACTGTGTATATTTATAGGGGGTGGAGGTGGGGTAGCTTCGGTTGGGTAAGGGATAGTTTTATACGACTCTTTTGGTATGGAATGTATATTGAGATATTGGGAATGTAATGACATGGTTTATAGGTAGTGAAGGTCAGTGGGCTTACTTGTTCTTTTAATTGTTATTTAATGCAAAACAGTTCACGAATTTACGTATATAATTAGATGTAGTAATTTAATTAATTATATGTGAATTGTTTTGAATGGATGAATCAGCTAGCAAACAAGAGATTAAATAAATTAAATAACAAATCATGATTTAATTTGCAAATTACACAATCATTTTAATTTCATATGTGCATATACAGTGAATTGAATATTACCCACATGAAAAAAGCTTGAAATCCACATAAAAATTGTGTGGTAATTAACTACACCCTAATAGGGTTAGTTGTAAATTACCATATTGCCCCCTCAAAGTTTTTTTTTTTTTTTTTTTTTATTTTTATGTGTGGGGAGGACCTATTAGAGTGTGGTAAATTACCACACAAAAATTGTGTGGATTTCAAGCAAAGCTCTGCTCGCGCGCATTGGATAATATGCAATTGTTCTTAATTGTATAAAATAATCATGCTTGAAAGAAGCCAAAAAATGAGGTAAGATCATCATCGATGTTCAATTTTTTGGTTATTAATTAGTAACGACAATATGATAGTTATTTAATTAATTGTAACTAATTTATCATTTTAATTGTTATTTTAAACACGTTATATATTAATTAATTTTGTTAACGTGTAGCCGTGTAGGAAATATTATAGTAATTAATATATACTATTGTAATAATTAAGTTTTGCATTAATTATATATATAGAAACGGAAAATATTCATCAAAAACTACCAAAAAGTAAAGCAAATATGGCAAGTAATAGTTCTATATATATCATACATTCAAAAAAAAAAAAAACAACGTTCTATATATATCATGGTGACGAAAGTCGTACGTTTATGTGACTAGAAATTAACCGTAATTGTAATTTGCACGTCAAACATTATAATATGATCTAAAGTGTAAATCTTGCCTGTAAGGGTTAGCAATTATGAAGAATTGAAGATTCCATAAAATGGTTACACGTGTCACGTCTTAATTTGCTAGACATTCTTGTCTTGGGGAATGTTTGGTAAGAACACATACGCAAGAATATAATGGGTTTAGGATAAAGATTTCTGTTATGAATAATTGAGAATAATGTGGTGGTTATGAATTATGAGGAATAATTTGGTGGAGGAATAATTTGGTGGAGGAATAATTTGGTAAAAGATGTAATTATTATATGTGAATGACTATTATACCGCCAGTGAAATTATGTAATTACGATTGTCTTGAATTCGAGTTTCATATAAATAGAGCAGATTATTAATGAAATTCAAATTCACGAAAATTCTTAGAATTCATTCTCTCTAAATTCTCTATTGTTTCTATACTTTTATAACACGTTATCGACGAGTCTCTGGCCTTTGAGTAATATGAAAGAAGTATCTTTCTGATTCATCTTATAGATGATCTTACATGTATCGAAGCTGGATTAATTACCAATGAATTAATTCATCATATCAATCCTAAATAACTCTCTCTTATAAATACATCATTGAAAATTCTCTTTTGTTCATATTCTTCTCCTGATTCATAAATTCACCTGATAACTGGATGATACGAAATTCCAAAATTGGAAGAATGGAGTCCAAGAATTTTCGATCAAATAAATGGATTGCAAAGTAAATCTCATCCATGGAATAATTAGAGAAAGGGAAAAAGGTAAATCATATGATTTTATAATATAATAATATATTAAAATTTATAACATTACGTTTTATCGAGATATAAGGAGTATACATTATCAAAATCAAATTTTCTCGACTCCATTATACTCGATTTAACGAGAGCTTGATTTGACACAAACATTGATAGGGGTAATAACTCGTTTTGAAATATGTTATTATCAAACTTTCAAAATTTACAAATGTTACACCAACTTTTGAAAAAGTTACAAAATAGTCATTGAATATTTTGATATTGATAAATTGAAGTAGAAAGGAGATACTTTTCCAATCGTAAACATTGATAAAATATTTTTGACAATTTTGCAGCTTTGCGAATGGAATGGACAATTTACCCTTAGAATTAAAAAGCGAGCCCTAATTTGGCGGCAGTGAAAAATGGATAGAATATTCATGAAGAAATTCTAAATCCATTGATTATATAAAATGGCTTGAAGTCCATTTGAGTTAAAAGATCGGAATATTATTTTAACTCAAGAAAGTTCAATTACATAATGTACTTATTCTAGAAGGATAAGTATTGCTCTTATGTAAGTAATGAGTATTTGTTCTAGAAGAACAAATTTGCTCCCGTAAGCAGTTCAATATTTAATTCTACTTTATTTCTTGCAATTTAATTCTTTTGCAATACCTCCTACTTAATGATGGGTTCAGTCACTAAGCGGAAGGTTTTATATATTTACACTTTATATGCTTTAAGTGATGGGTAATACCTTCTACTAGCAGATCCTACTCACAGAAGTAGTTAAACATTATGCAATTTAATTTTAGCAATTTAAATTCCGTAAATTTATATTTATTGCAATAATTCCCATAAGGTAGAGTTCGACCACCTATTGGAGGAAATTTAATTTCTGCAATTTAAATTTATGCACTTTATAGTTTGAATATATTTCCAATGTGGTGGGTAATACCACACGATTGGTGTGCATATTTCAATGTGGTGGAGTTATACTAATGCGATTGGTTATATGAATCCTACTCGAGAAGAAGTAGTTGATCAAATATTCTAATCATACTCTCAAAGTAGTAGGCAGTTGAGAATAAAATTACTTCCCCATATATACAGAATATTAATGGAGAAATTGAGTAAGTGGTACTTGAAGTCACCATTGGATAAATAGATGAAAATAAAATGCTCAATAGATCCCATGTTGATAAATCAAAGATAATATATAGCATGGAGAAATTATATGAAGTAATCTCATCGATGATATGAGATTGTATTAATATGAGAATAAAATGTCTTGAAGAAGCATAATCACTAGATTTACGTATTTGAATAAAGCGATATGATATTATTATTCTCGGAAGAAGTACAAAGCAGTCAAGTGGAACATGTGAGAATATCAAAAGATGGCATTAAACATTAGAAAATATGAAATGCAAAAAGAATATACATCTTTGAATCCATAAATGAGGGATGCGTCTCGAGTATAAATGCTCGTAACTACGCCACCATCAACATTAAGGATTCATAATGAAATATTTAAAGGATCCAGGAATTTTTTAAGCTTGACACGATTGATGTACATGGCCTGGACTGGGCTTCCAGATTCTTGAACATATGCATGAAATTTGATGGTAGTTCATCACTTGACTAAATGAGAAATAAGTATTTTCGTGAATGAGAGATAAACTTATTATTTACACACTTTGATCTAAACGCTAGTAAACCATCAAAGAAATTATTAATATTCAACAAACCTATTGGTTTGACATGAAAATTCTATGCCAATGAGGCTATATTGAATATTTCCTCCGGTTATTGTTGTAGCGCTGGAAGGACAATGAAAAGCATCACTATTATTCATCATATACATCATGCAGTTGTGGATGGATTAAGCTTGTAGCTGAACCTGCTTGGACCCATGGTAGAAGCGGCTCCAGTCGGTATTAGATCCAACTAGATGGAAAGGTATTACGCTCGAAACTCTTGTTCCCCATGATTGTGCGGCCATTATAAGTCCCAGCTAAAAGTTTGTTGTTGGTTCCTCAGTATAGTATATTGATTTCTTGTCTCCTAACTCTTTTAAAAGTCGGTTTGCCATATCCACATATTGGATATGGCTCTGCAGTTAGATCCACCAGAATACATACGGTTTTAATGGCGAGGTAAAGGGTAGCTTGTATGAGATGATTCTAAAATCTCCATATCCATCTCTACTCCTATCTCTCTTTTACACTATACTTTTAATGTATGAACATAGAGATATATGAATCCTTCTATTTAAAGAAAAATTTTCAAACCAAATAATTGAGTGCACTATTTACTTTTGACAAATATGAAGAAAAAAGCAGAAAAAAATTTTAAGTGAAAATGACATATATACATCGGTGATAGAAAATAAAAAAATCGAAAATCGAACAACGATATTTACAAATAAAGAGAAAAATATTGATCTTCTATATTACATAAATTTGCCTTACATAAATATGAGAAATTATTATACTAAAATTTTCTACTAAATTTACAAGCAGGATCTTCTAAAGTAAGTTTTTCAAAGCATGTAGCGTTTGTTGATCTTTGAATTTGGCCCATAAGGCCATTAGCTCACCTTTATGCGTGTCCACTAGGATGTGTCTCAAGAGCCTGTTGAATATCATCCAAATGCTCCTTACTCAATCCATCCTTAATGAATGCTATTTTATCTTCTCGGTTTTACGGACAAGTACCCCATGATTTACATCAGTGTCACATGTCCATCGAGCACACTTGTAACATCCTCTAATCTTTTGCTCTCAGTTTCTTTGACTACTTTTACCCATACCAGGGCATGTATTTAGAAGGAATTGAAACCTCACGGATAATCGAACCTTTGCTTCAATCAAGCATCGGATATCTTGTGGGATACCCTTATTCATTAGCATCCTTAATCTTTCCGGCCTACATCGATAAATCTTTTAGGATTTTGATCGGTAGTGATGGATAGTATTTTCAAGATTTGAGCATATGATCCATTATAATGTATAGACCCTTGTTAGGATGAATTTTGCAATAATTTTGATGATTTATTTATAGAATGTCTGACGCGTATGAAATAAGACTCGATTTTAAATAAATAATATGAGGCGTAAGAGCTACGATTTGGAATTAAATAATAGCCGGATGTGATGCGTATATTTTGTAACTCCGTGTTTGAGCGATGAAGTAGACAATAATGTCACTAAAGATGATGGAATATGCCGGTGAATTGTTTCTATGATAAATCATATTGAGCACTATCTGGATACTAGTGAAATCGATATAAGAATTTCTTGAACTAAGTTCAATAATACTCGTTTACCAAAGCGGGTGACCATCGGTTTAAATAATTATTGAAATCAATATTTCAAGTGAAGAATTAAAGAATTCTTCAATGATTGTTCTCGATAAATGATGAAATCATTACTTGTAATATTGAGAATAAATCCCAAATATATACGGAATAAAAGGATGAGAAGTATGGGCCCTCATCCTCCATGTGAACTACTAGATATTATGATATGGATCCACTAGATAGTCACATGTGTATATGATTCGTAATTTGAAATTTCTGAAATATTTGCTCACGGTATGAGCATGATTTTCAGTTTAATGATAAAGCTAGTAAATGTATATCCCAATACTTGAATAAATCCTGAAGGATTTGAGTATCTTTATACAAGTGGGATATTATATGGCAAAATTATTTAAAGTCCTCAAATAAATTGCCGATATGAGAATAGAATACAAGCGGTCTAAATTCCCATATTAAAAATTTGAATAGTGAGAACATATATGATTAAAATCATACCAAGCGTATGAGTTTTGGTGTTCTAAATTTTCTCAGCATGAGGGGAGTATTAAGGTTGAAGATAAATGCATCATGTTATATCCTAAAATTGAAATCTGAACTTGAAGTTCAAAGATGCATGAAAGGTTATGAACAATCACATATATACTCTGATGCTTTGATAAGTTAAGCGCGTGAAAGCGTTGATATTTCCCAAACATATATATCAAAAGCAAATTATAAAAGATGGTCTTATAACGAGGCATATGCTCTTGAAGAGTATATAGACATAACTATATTGTGTAATCCTACAAGAGGATTGATAATGAGATATCTCGATAAGTTATCTTGATATGGGGAAAAAATGAAATTGAAAAGTAAACCACGATATGAAAATGTAGCGCTTCAGATGATCAATGATAATGAAAATATTGAGATATATTGAAGATGATAAATGGTGAATGTGAAATCCTTAACTTATGAGATGATGAGATGATGATGACTAATGCTCAAGTTTAAAGATAAGCATGGTGGTCATTATATGTTGCATGCTCATGAAAGTTAAATTACCGATCGTGTGTGTAGTACCGAAGGAAATTAAAGGATCGAGTGAGCTAAGCCCGTGTTTATGAGTACCTAAAGGGTGAACTAAGCCCACTGGGAATGAAATAACCTATTAAGTGAGTATTAAATGTTAAATGATATATTTTAAATGTTAGTTAGTTATGAAGGTTTACTTATATGTTTACATGTTTTTACGATGAATTTATATGCTTTAAATTGTGTGTTTGGAGATATGTGTTCATGGTGAATATTTTGTAGTTGTGTCACGAAAATTGATGCACTCTAAATGAGCGAAGAGTATAAAACCAATGTATATGATACTCATTACAAATGTATGAAAGATTTTGAAATGCTTGCGACATACTTGTGTATAAAATACGCGTTGCACTCTTTTCCCTTGGTGAGGTTTTATCCCATTGGGTTTTCTAGCGAGGTTTTTAATGAGGCAGCTTTAAAGGCGTATTCACATGAATAATGTACTCTTTTTTCCTTCATTAGGGTTTTTCCCTTTGGGTTTTTTCTAATAAGGTTTTAACTGAGCATATTCATGGTATATTGAAAACGATAGGAGAAATTGATCTGATGTATCTATTGGATCAGGATTATAATGGAACTAATGCTTTAGATCCAGCGATGATGATATTGAAATCATTTACGAGAAGTGAAGATATGATTCTCGAAGATATGAAATCGAGCGGAGGCAGGTTGTACTCTTTTTCCTTCGGTCAAGTTTTTTCCCCTTTGGGTTTTCTTGACAAGGTTTTATGGCTGACACGTGAATACTCATATCGTTGATAGACATCAAGGGGGGCGATGTTTTGATGAAGCGGTATATAACCACTCAAGCTATCCTGCAATCGGTTTGGAAGTTTTTTCCCCTGGGTTTTTCTCCAAGCGAGGTCAGAGAAGACATTTGTATTAATAGTCATTCAGGGAGTGTTATGAATAATAATTAAAGAATAATTATTAGGTGTTATGAATAATTGAGAATAATGTGGTGGTTATGAATTATGAGGAATAATTTGGTGGAGGAATAATTTGGTGGAGGAATAATTTGGTAAAAGATGTAATTATTATATGTGAATGACTATTATACCCTTGATGAAATTATGTAATTACGATTGTGCCATTCGAAGTTTTCCCTATAAATAGGGCTTCATTATTAATGAAATTCATTCCTGAGAATTCCTTAGAATTCATTCTCTCTAAATTCTCTCTATTGTTTCTATACTTTTATAACAATTTCTGATTTGTGTTGTTTGAATTAGGCTAGTCTTGTGCTTCATAATGGATGCTAAGACTTGGTTGCATTTTCATCATTTGTGGAACTCTCTCCCCTCAAATGCGTTATACGCTAATGATCTCGCCTATACGAAAATGATACATGCGTGACGTGATCTTTAAAAGTACTGTAAAGTAAATGAAATCTTAATTTGATATACACATTAATTTTGAAAAGTAAGATGAAGAACATGTGAATATAGTTTTAACTTAACAATATAATATTGTCATTAATAAAGTATTGTATATACTGCTTGACAAATTTGGTAATATAATTAGAGTTTGATGCTACTTTACATTCCTTCATCACCAGCCATTAACTAGTAGAGAAATGGCTTTAAATGGCGGTTAAAATATACTTTAACCGACGGTTATCAGGCGCCCTTTATCCGGGAGTCATTTAAAACCCACCACTTTAAAGGGCGGTTAATTGCACAGCCGTTTAAACTTCTTCCGGTATAAGAACATCCCAACATTAAACTAGCATAAGAACATCCCAAAATTACATCCTAAATGCTTCCGGTATAAGAACATCCCAAAATTAGTTTGACTATTACATAAAAAAACAATTGCACAAGCATGAAAAATACCAATTTAAACAAAAATCCAAAATATTGTAAATTCCCAATTTACAAAGTTAGCAATTGTATTACAATTGCAAACTAAATTACATCCCATGTAAATCCACAAACTAAGAAAATGTCAATATTACATTAACCAAATATTAATCCCAAACATAGCCAAATCATCCAACACTTAGTAGCATTTCCAATTAGTTAGAGAGATTCCAACATATATAACAAGAAATTGAAAATTAAAATATGTCACAACCCCCAATTTTTCGGAAATAAAAAAATAAAAAAATCGGTCCAAAACATAAATAATTCGAAGGAAATAGAAAAAAAAATAAAAAACGTGTCCATTGCAGAAAAATTAGAAAGAAAAAAAAACTTGGATTTCTACACAAAATACCTAATGTAATCTAGATCCAACCTTTACTACGATTCTAGGTGTAGAAACAAGTAAGATTTAAAGATGAATCAACCATAATTCATAATGTAAAACAAAAATTGAAGTTACTCACTGATTTTTATAGGTAATGGGTAATACTTTCTTGCACCCCTCACAATAGTCCAAGAATTTCGAGCTCCACTAGCTGTAACAATGGATGGGAAGCCGGAAATTAAAAGAATTTCGCAAGGATGAAGTTGGGTTTCTTCTCCATTTTCGTGCACCTTGAATTTACTTTGCAATCTGGTGTGTTTCAGATGGGAATGGGGGTGAAAAGGGGGGTATTTTAGGCGGCGGTCATGGTGACCGCCGCATAAAGTTCTTGAAAAATTTTTTATATGGAATACACGGCGGTTTTCGACCTCCGTGTATTCCTTAATATATTTTTTTTAAAACTTTAAATGGCGATCGTTTTTTACCGTCATTTAAAGTGGAATAGGCGGCGGTTTCACCAAAGACCGCCGCCTATTCTTGTAACCCACCACCCTATACCCACATTTCTGGCCATTTCCGAATTAAATTTTCGGGTATAAAACTCCTTTAAAGGGCGGTTACTATAATAACCGCCCTTTAAAGTCATCTTCTAAGAATAATTCTGTAGTAGTGATTAATTATTTACGTGTACGCTAGCTGAATTGGTGTCATGACTAAGAATAAGATCTGATTGGTTGGTCCAACTTGGATTTTTGGTGATAAAATGAAGTACTGGGGCCTTCTTGGAGCCATTAATTATTTGAAAACATTGTGGCATTTGCAACATTTGCATTAAATTTCTATGCATAAAAAATACATATAGAACTATACTACAATAGCATAATGAATCTCATAATTGTTGATATAATAGCACAATGTTTATTAACACAATGAATCTCATAATTGATATCTACAATGCTTATTAGCATAATGTCTATATTTAGACGGTATCCTAGACATTATCTATTTTCAATTATGTTATTTAAGCATTTTTTTTAACATGTGATACTACATTTTGAGTATCCCTAATGCCATTAGAAAAAATAATGCCAACTCCAACCTATCAACATAAACCAAGCTTTCATTTATTTTCTTATTTACAAAATTCAAAATAAAAAGAAAAAAAAAACCCATTTTAAAAAGAAACTACCCATTTAAATCTCAATTTGGCATCAAATGCACACACCAAAGCAAAAAAAAAAAACAAAAACAAAAACAAAAAACAAAAAACAAAAAACAAAAATGAAAAAGAAAAAGAATAAATAAAGGTAGAATTATGAAAGACAAAAAAGAAAAGGAACAGGAAAATAAAAGCCAGCGCGCATTACGTACATTGAGACAAGATGCTTTGGAACAAAATCGGAACATCAATAACATTGTCACACCGTGTTGGTGCTCAGAAAATGATGTAACCAAGTTTGTGTATGTCACGTTTTGTGTAAATCGATCTGTGATCTACTTGATTGATGTCACAAAGCAACAGCTAGTTGTCTTGATCCAGCAAGTTTGGCAAAAATTCACCTTTTAAACTGTAAAACATATGTTTATCCTTCGGACAAAAATAGTAGACATCAAAGTGAAAACAATTTTGGCATCTCACGCAAATTTTTCTTTTTCTTCTTTTTTTTTAACAAAAATTAATGGTTATAATCTATATCTATGTCTATATCTATATTTATTCTATATTATTATATAAAGAAAAATAGGGAATTTCAACCTATTTTTTTAATTAAAATAATTAGTTTTTTCTCCTAAAATCACGCCCTTTACCGTCTTTTTTATTTTTTTTCCTTTTTTATTAATTAATAATCAATCCCTAACAAACAAATTAACTAATCATTATCTATATTAAATCTTATCCTCACTAAAATAAGGAAATTTGTATAGTAAAAATTAGATTTTTCTAAATCTCAGTTATTCGAACTTATCTTCTATCAGTTTTTTATCTTTTAATTTTTTTATTAATTATTAATGAATCCTAATAAAAAAATTAATCAATCATTATCTATATTAAATTTTATCCTCACCAAAATAAGGAAATTCGTATAGTAAAAATTAGATTTTTCCAAATCTCCACTTATTCGAACATCTTCTATAAGTTTTTTATCTTTTAATTTTTTTATTAATTATTAATGAACCCTAACAAACAAATTAATCCATCATTATTTATATTAACTATTAAGTATTAAATCTAAATTTTCCTTTTCTGCATAAGTATTGATAATTTTTATTTTTTCATTTTTTTAATCTAAATCTAAAGATTTATATCTATATTATGTAGAATAAGAGCCTTTTCTTATAAATAATTAACTACAAAATGAAAATTAATTAAGATTAACAATTTCATTAAGATTTGATTATTGTGCAATACAAATTTAGCATTTATTGAATTTTTGCACAAAATAAAAAGAAAAGTATAACATTAAAATTTAAAAATTAGATTTGACAAAAATTAATTTTTGAAATAATTAATTATTTTTATAAATAATTAGCTAAGGAACGAAAGTTCATCCAAATTAGAAATTTCACTAAGATTTCATTTTTGTATGATACAAAATTAGAAATCGTTAAAATTGTACATAAAAATTAAAAAAATTCTAACACAATTAGACTGGTTCCTTAATTTTAGAAATAATTAATTATTTTCAAAAATAAAATCAGCTAAAAATGAAAATTAATTAAAATTAGACATTTTTTAGGATTTTATTTTGGTGTGATAAAAAATTACAATTCATCAAATTTGTACACAAATACTAAAATAAACATTTAACATTAATTTTTGTTAATTAATCGTTCATATGCAACATTAATCCAATATTTTTAATTAATTGAATCTTTATCTATTTCTATATCATTATCTTTTAAATTGGAGATACCATTTAGTTGAAATAATTAATTTATATCTTTTAATAAGTTATTCAGTCTAATTTTTTTATTTTAATGTTACACGTCTCTTTTAATTTGAAGAAAAAGAACTACAAATTCACTCGACGAAGACTAAGCTAATTATTTTAGAAATAATCAATACTTTTTAACAAAAAAATAATTATTTTTAACAATAATTAGATAAAAAAATGCAAATTAATTATAATTAATTTTATTGAAATTAACTCAAATTAATTATGTTGCAAAGATTTAATTTGATATGTTTTAATAGACAAAGATTAATCAAAATTAATTATATTGATAAATGAGAAAATTATAATTAATTGAAAAAAATAGTTAAAATTCATTTAATTCATACGGTGGGCAAGATTTTCCAGAAAAAATTAAAGAAATATATTAAGTGTTTAAACTTGTGGTTTCATACTTATTAATCGCATCAAGTATATTGTTCACTTTATTTGATTTTTTTACACAAACCCTTTATGTCATTCGTGGTTTGATTTGTAAAGTGAATGATTGTTTTTGTATATTATTGCATTTGTTCTCTTATATTTATCCAGGTATAATGTCCCCGTCACAAATTTGGTGGAGTTATACAAATTGATTATATGTAGCATTTATGCATTAGTGGTATTGTGTTTCAAAAAGGCAACTCAACGTACTTAGTGGTCGAAAATTATACTTTAATGAGTTTCATTAATCATATGTGAAATATGATGTTATTTCTAATATTTTTATAGGTTTCTTATGCTGAAACGCCAGTGTTAGTGTAAAAGTGATGTTAGAAATATTCTGTTCATCTAAAAATTTATTTATTGTCTTAGTACAATTCAATTGTGTAATAACACAAATTTTTATATTCTATGTAATAATTATGGATGTGCCTTATATTTGAGTGTATTCATCATTTTTTGTCAAAAGACGAAGCCGTTTCTATTTTTTATCTTGTGTGTTATTGTTGACGACTATTATTGATAGTATTATGTTTGGATTTCTTTAATTGTGAATGTCTTTAAGAGCATTGTAAATTAAGTTTGTGTTTTTTGGTGAGTTTTTCCCTAGTTATTTGCAGGATGAATTGGAATAAAATAGAGGACAACCCTGTCGAAATTTTTCAAGAATTATTTCATTTGTTATATTAATTAAATTTATTATTGCGACTCATTATTTTTCACAGTCTTATATTAATACTGTCAACATCTATTAATATTATTATTAACTAAAAAATTATACTCCTGTGTAGCGTACGGGGGAAACAGCTAGTAATATTTGAATGTCACTTTCTTAATAAACGAGCTAGCTCCGGCGAACAATCACTAAAGAAAAATTTTCAACAAATTTGCATAGTGTTGGTTCAACAAATTTCTGTAGTGTTGGTCCACTAAATATTGATGGTTTTGTCCACTAAATACTAAACAAATATCTATAGGAATTGAACCAAAAATTAATTAAAAAATATGGTTTCTTATATATCTGCAATTAATATTGATTAAACTGGAGTATTGAATATTGTACGCTAAGATTACTAGAAATTTGCCTGAACTTTTGCAAAAAGATTTGTGAAATCTAGATCAATCCAATAATGTTGGTTGCCGCCGTAATAAAATTTTAGTGTTCAAAGAGCCAACATCTACGTACCGGCCGGGCCGCGCGAGTTACAATATTGTTCAATCAGTACAATTTGCCCGGCAAACTGCAAACGGCTCTTCTTAATCATAATTTGGTTGCATTAGATTATAATTAATTATTGAACAAATTGTCCAAGTTTAATCATCTATAAATACAGTGCTTTAATTGAATTCAAGAAACCGAATCATAACATCCGTCAAATCATTAAAAGGGAAAATTAAAAAAGTGAAGTATCGATCAAGATGATCAAATTCACCATTGTTCTCACGGTGATGATCTTGGGGATGTGGGCTACTCAAACCACATCTCGCACAATATCAGTGTCATCCATGTCCATGTTAGAGAAACACGAGCAGTGGATGACGCGCTTTGGACGTGTTTACAGAGACAATACTGAGAAAGAAAAGCGTTTCAAAATATTCAAAGAAAACGTAGAGTTCATCGAAGCTTTCAATAAAGCTGGAAGTCGGCCATATAAGCTTGGGATCAATGCATTTGCCGATCAAACAAATGAAGAATTTAGAGCAACTCGAAATGGGCTAAAGATGCCCTTCAACAAGAAATCGTCTCAAGTTACAACTTTTAGGTATGAAAATGTGACTACAGTGCCTTCTAGCATGGACTGGAGAAAGAAAGGTGCGGTCACCCCAGTGAAGGATCAAGGACAATGCGGTAATTATTTATAATATTATTATATTATTGTGTCTAAAAGCTTAATGTAATGCGACAAAAAAGGTCACATATTCATCTTAATTTTGGTGTCCAACAGGAAGTTGTTGGGCATTTTCAGCAATAGCAGCCACAGAAGGTATTAATCAAATAAAAACAAAGAAATTAATTTCTCTATCTGAACAAGAAATAGTGGACTGTGACAAAACAAGTGAAGATCAAGGTTGTGAAGGTGGATACATGGAGGATGCCTTTGAATTCATAGTGAAAAACAAAGGAATAGCCACTGAAGCCACATACCCTTATGAAGCCACAGATGGGACTTGCAATAAAAACAAAGAATCATCCCATGCAGCAAAGATTTTAGGGTATGAAAAAGTGCCTGCTAATAGTGAGAAAGCACTTTTAAAAGCCGTGGCTAATCAACCAGTCTCGGTTTCCATCGACGCCAGTGGAATGGCATTTCAATTTTACTCGAGTGGCGTTTTTACCGGCGATTGTGGGACCAACCTCGACCATGGTGTGACAGCTGTCGGGTATGGGAAGACCAGTGATGGCACGAAGTATTGGTTGGTTAAGAATTCGTGGGGTACTAGTTGGGGAAATGAAGGGTACATAATGATGCAAAGAGATGTTAGTGCCAAGGAGGGCTTTGTGGTATTGCAATGGATTCTTCATATCCAACTGATGCAAAGAGATGTTAGTGCTAACAGAGGGCATTGTGGTATTGCAATGGACTCTTCATATCCAACTGCTTTGAACTCTCTAATGTGTGTATGTGTGTATACTATGTGTATCTTCGTGTACATATATCTCGTGTGATCTGTTGTAATTCAAATTAAGTTGCAAGTCCTGTTACAAAAAGCTTCATTAATGGAATTGGAACTGTGAATGTTATATTTATACTTCATAGTTGCAAAAGTTGCTTTTACGACTGTGAAACATTAGCTCTTACACACGTCGCCATTTCTAACTTTAATGGCGAGAAATATTTTTAATACTTTTACTTTACTTCTCAACTATACATCTTTATTAAATAAACATAGAATTCAGCAAATTACAACATCGAGCACGGTTGGTATGACACGTGAATATGATTACTTTTGCACAAAAATAGAGTAACTTTTTACTTTTATATCATCCTGATTATTATGTCAAACTCCAACTGTCCAACCCATCAACATAAACCAAACTAACCGAATTCATTAATTTTCTTATTTATAAAATTCAAAATAAATTAATTTATTTAACATAAAATTAATAGTTAGTAAATAAAAACATGGGATTAGCTCAAATTTTAATCATACATAACATCTAATTACTCGGGAATTTAAATTAACAAAATGTTCAAAATCATGAAACTACACATTCAAATCTCAATTTGGTATAAAAACACGCACACCCCACAAAAAAAATAAAAATAAAAAGGAAGGAAAGATTGAGTTGCCGAATTGATATTGAAAAACAAATTATAATTTCAAAAAGTAAAAGCCAAATTATAATTAAGAGTTACGGCTGAGAAAAAGGTCACTATTTTTGCTTAACAACGTCCGCCAAACAAGAACCGAAGAGTGTAACCTATTTAATTTGCACATCTTAAAATCTTTTGATCATTTCACCAATTTTTTAGACTCATTAATAAGGATAAATTATGGAAATCATTTGTATTATTTACTTTTAGAGTCTTAATCCGATTGAAAAATCAAAGAGATTTATATAATTGGGATATAAAGTACAATATTGTGCAAAATACAAATTGCCCCGCAAACTGCTAAAGGTTTTTTCTTATTAATAATAATAATAATAATAATAATAATAATAATAATAATAATAATTGGTTGCATTAGATTATAATTAATTATTAAACGATCAATTGTTCAACTTTCATCCCATCCATAAAAACGCTGCCTGAATTGCATTCAACAACACACAACATAACATCCATCAAATCATTAAAAGGGATAAAAGGTCGAAACAGCAATCAATTAAGATTATCAAATTGAACACTGTTTTCATGGTGATGATCTTGGGGATGTGGGCTACACAAATCACGGCTCGCACGATACCGGCCTCATCAATGTCCATGTTAGAGAACCATGAGCAGTGGATGTCGCGTTTTGGACTTTTTAACAAAAACAATGCTGAAAAAGAAATCCATTTTAAAATATTCAAAGATAATGTTGAGTTTATTGAAGCTTTTAATAAGGCTGGATTCAGCCTTATAAGCTAGGGATTAATGCATTTGTTGATCAAACAAATGATGAATTTAGAGCAGCTCAAAATGGACTAAATTGTTGGGCATTTTCAGCAACAGTAGCCACAGAAAGTATTAATCAAATAAAAACAAAGAAATTAATCTCCATGTCTGAATAAAAAATAGTTGACTATGACAGGACAAGTGAAGGCCACGGTTGTCGAGGTGGATACATAGAGGATGCCTTTGAATTCATAGTGAGAAACAAGGAGTAGCCACTGAAGCCACATACCTGTATGAAGCCACAAATGGGGTTTGCAATAAACCGAAAAAATCACCTTATGCAGCAATGATTTTAGGGTATGAAATGGTGCCTGCTAACAATGAGAAAGCACTGCTATAAGCCATAGCTAATCAACCAGTATCAATTTCCATTGACTCACGTGGAATGGACTTTCACTTTTACTCGCCTAGTGTGTTCACTGGAGACTATGGGACCGACCTCAACCATGATGTGATGAATGTTGGGTACGTGAAGACCAGTGAGGGCATGAAGTATTGGTTGCTTAACAGTTAAAACTCTTGGGGAACTAGCTGGGGAGATGAGGGGTATATAATGTTGCAAAGAGATGTTAGAGCTAAAGAAGGGCTTTGCACCTTTGCTGTGTTGCAATGGATTCTTCATATCCAACTGCTTAGAACTCTGTGAGTGTATGTGCGTTTAACTGTGTGTATCTTTCTGCATCTTCATATCAAGTGCAACCTGTTGGAATTTAAACTACACGCTGTAGTTTCTGTAGTACAAAGCTTCACTAATGAAACTAGAACCATGAGCGTTATGTTTAGGCCGCAGAGCAGCAAAAGTTACTTTATTACTGGATAACATTAACTGTTACACAGGATCACCATTTCTTAGTGGCTTATCTAGGGGATAACATTAACTGTTACACATGATCACCATTTCTTAGTGGCTTATCTAGGCAATACAAAGCTTACTCTAGCGAAGGGACATACTTCTTTCTTGTGTCCATGGAGGCCTTAAGACGGTGATATCTGGGAACTAACATCAAATCTAAATTCTAGTTAGCTTAGACCTGGATATGAATTGGCCATTTGAACATTTCCTCGTCAGGAACAGGGATTGTGAAAGTCACTAATCCCGTTGCACCATCATGGTTAAACTCGGTCTCAGTATTTGCAACAGTGCATTTCAGCGGGCACTGAGAACAGTAAACCCCAAAGAGACCAGCCCCCCTGACCTTGAGAGCAATGGTAGCTGTGGGTCCAGAGGCAACCTCGCCATTAGAGTGCTCGGGTTTTAGAGACGCCATGTGGACTTCACATTGCTCGACCGCACCACCAGCATTGAACATGTTCAGCAGACCAATTGGGGCAAACGAAATGTCAGGTGTAATATCCTGTTTTAAGGCAAATTATATTTGTTAGGTTTACTAGTAGGTTAATGAAACCGGAAGTAAGTGCCATGTTGTAGAAACTCACCTTCACCGGACAGAAGTGGTAGAGTTCATACTCAAGTTTCTTAAGGGTCACAGGACATGAAGCACCATTTGGTAGCCGAACTATCTCACCCGATCTATAAGCATACACAATGGCATCGCCATTCCACTCTGGTCCAGCGATTTGGGTTATGGTGTCTACATCAGTGGCTTTGACAGAGCCGGTCAGTGTGCCTGGAGAGGCATCATGAATACGCGTCTTCTTTTCGACTTTGCACCAACCTGCACCTTGGCAATTGAAGACACCGACCACTCCCGAACATTTATTCATATTCCAAATTTTAAGCAAACTGCATTAATCACATAGCATTAAAGTGAGTGTTATGATAAATGAAGTTGGTTGAAGGATGAGGTAGTTGAAAAGGAGTTGGAAACCTTGTCCCATCTCTAGCAGGATCAGCAAAGAGACAGTCAACTGTGGGTCGGCCTGGCAATTGTGCACGGAGAACTGATCCATCGGGAAGCACCAACTTTTTCAAAAGCTCGAAGTTGTGGTTACTAGGCTTGTCACTGAATTGCATTCAAATGAGATTTTGTCATACCATATATTCTTCTTACGAAGGCATTACAGTGAACAACAAAGACTAAATATAACAATACCTAACATAAATTGCACATCCTCCAACGGCTCTTGCAGCAGCGTGATAGTCAGCAGCTGGGTGCAAGCTCTGTAAATATTTTTTCACCAATCAACAATTGACTAATCATTGTCCAACTTGACTAGTTAAGGTAAGAAATACTATACTTACGTGGAACATATCCCAATCAGGTTGCATGAATTCTCCCAAGAACAGCGTGTTGTAAGCCACGGACGAGATGTGGATGGTATGAGAGGCAGGATCACGAGGCCAAAAATCATCAGAAGCTCTAATAATTGCAGTCTGTTTAGCACTATAGATCCCATCAGTATTATGACACATGCATGAAATGCAACCATTGTCAGGGAAATTTCTAGCAACAGAGGCCTCAAGTGCCTGGTGGTAGCTTCGTGTAAGAGAGACTCGACCGCCATGGCCAGCACCCAGAGTTTCAATGATATTCTGCACGTCGACTTTTACTCCATCCACCCCACATGAAGCCAAATAAGCATGAAGCTCGTTGTAGAAATTGAAGACCTTCTTTGGGTGCACAAGGCCCAAGCCATGGACCGCAAGACTGTCCATAACAATATCAGGTTGGTTACCTAGAACACCTGGAGACGAGACGGGATATGCCAAGGCAGCATCGTAGTGCTCCATGCCAGGACCAGCGGGATGCACGCCTCCCCAGTAACCTGCTAACGCGTGCCATACATAGACATTCCTGCAGCCATCAGGAAAAACAATGAAAGAGAATTCAAGTAAATAGCAAGTTGATATAACAAACAGATGAAAAATGGTTGAGTAAATACTCAGTCACTTACTTGACATTGTGATGATGCTTGGCTTCTTCAACGACATGCTTCAGGCCTGCCCCTTGGTCGCCTAGTTTTCCATTCTTCTGGAACTTCTCATTCTCTTTTATCCCTGTTAACCTGTTTGCAAACCTGCAAATTAAACATAGAAGAAATTAAGAATTTGTTACAAAATCAAGAGCACTGAAGTAAAAGTATGGCGAAAACTAGATTTCTTACTGAGCTCCTTCTTGTACAACACAATCTTGCTTGCCCTCACTGCCAATCTGTTGCCAGCCATCATCTATGATCAAGAAACGTGGTGGTGTTCCTCCCTCAGATAAGCTGTCATCGAAATTCAGCGAATTAAATCCCCATCTACCAGGGCTTTTGTATTTTCTTTATTGTTTAGGACAATAATAAAGGAAATTCCAAGGATAATAGATAATACCTCTTAAGGCCTTCGTCTACTCCCTCAGCGGTCACATCAGTATAGAAAGCATCCCATGTGCACCAGCCAAACCAATCAAGAATAGCGGGCAACTACAAACGAACACATAATTTGCAAATATACAACAAATAGGAGTTAGAACCTTCATCTAGATCATAATCAAATTCAACAATAATAAATGACTCAATTGAAAACGCGAATTTCACCTTTTTCTTCTCTCGGTGATGAAAAGTTTGCATGTGTTTTTCAACAGCTCTGTTTCAGAAAAAAGAATATCAGTGAACAATGAAATGCTAGACAACACTAATATGCAAGTGTTCAACAACTGCAGTAGTTGAGCACTTGAGTTAGTAAGTCCATATAAATACCCTGTTGTTCCCTGATAGGGTATGATAGTTGAGGACAAGCAAAGACTTACTTCACAGCCTGGTTGATGACCTCAAAAGGATTTGTCCCAGCATGCATATAAACAAGATTAAGTCCTTGGTTGGTTTCAACAGCAACATCTCCTGCAACAAAATCACACCACAGAAAACAAGCTCGTGTTGGTTTTTGCAATCGCCCTTTCTTATTTTCTCCCCCAAAATTCAATAGACTCCACTAATTCATGCATTTGATGACATGCACTCAGATGGATTTCGCCATATAAGTGGAGTATCGCTGTATAACAAATCCACCCCGGGATCGTTGATCTCTGTTTTTATGTTGAATGGATGGACTGGCTTAGTGATGGATATTGCCTAATGTATAACGAAGCATGTGGCCTGTTGAGGCCACACCATGCACTTAGCATCTACCAAATACGTTCTGATGCCATGAGCAACTCACCACTCTCGAGGCAGATCTCCATTTCGTTCCTCTGATTCCCTTGAAGAACAGCACGGAACTGGCCTTCAAGGAGTGGCAGGAAGATGGTATAAATGGTTGGGGCGTCTTCACGTTCGCCTTCAGTGGTGTCTTTGCTCTCCACAAGCATGAATTGGGTTTCAAGAGGGATGTCCTTTCCACATGTTCCCATTCTCTGAGTCATCCACCATAGCTTGAAACGGAATAAGCTCAAGAAGCGAACACCCCTGTTACAGAATTGAATTAGAATATCTACATGGATTATTGAGATGAGGAGTGGGACAATAGACGTCCGGAAATACACAATACAACTTCAACTGACTAATAGAGTAGCATTTCCTAACAGGAGTTGAAAGATAAAATGAATAACCACCCCGGAAAACAATTATTTGCTCTTTTTCTCATCCACTACTCACAAAAGTCAAGTTCACATGTATGAGTTCTGGTCCAAATGGGGTTAGGAACAAATAGTTATGTCCAAATGAGAATACTCTCGTGGATGGATTGCACTGTCAACTTTCTCCCAGCTAGTTTCTAATTCTTACTAAGCATCACACCCTACCATAATCATATTATTTCATTGTATATGTATTTAACTACAAATTGTTCCCATAACATCACTATCTTCTTTTAAAGGTGCCACAGTGGGAAAGTAGATTGGAGAAAGGTCCAACAGGATGCAAGGTAAACAAGTTTACGTTGCGAATACAACTTAATGAATCCAACAGCTGCTATTCTGAAGTATTAAATCCAAAATCACTTCAAATAGCCATGCGACAAATCATCTCAGAGAACTATATCATAGAGAAGATGAATAAAAAATATAAAATGGCTCTGTGCTTACTCTAAGACACCAACAGGGAAAACGTGCAGACTTTTGCTGTTTGCAGCTGTAGCACCAATGAAAGCACCAGTAATAAGGCCCCCAGTTGATCCTGGTGTCAGGACAATGTTATCAGGCACTCCCGTGAGTATGGTCTTCCCATGAACAACAAGGTTCCCATCGTTGACAGAAATTTGAGGTGTAACCGTCATATTCGCTCACTATGCTACTACCTGACAAGCAACTAAAACCCCAGAGGAAACAATTAGCATCACTTAGAGACGAGCAATCCTATTAAGATCTAAAACAGAACCAAGATCAGATCATCATTAACACAAATCAGCCTCAATGACAAAAATGTACTAAATTTTGTTGATGAAATCCTTCAAGCAAAGATGTATCATCAGAACAAGACAGATGGACACAATATCTCAAGCATGGTCCAAAATATGGTCCCCGAAGAAATTACATGGCATCATATTCTTCAAATAGCATGGGTGACATATTAATCAAATTTGCATTATTTTATGAAACTCATGCTTGCAAGGCACCCGAACTTCCAAGGAAATTATCATTAACAATAGTCCTGAAGATGTGCTTTTAAGGATTTTCCAAATCATATATACCTCGCACAAGTTTCTTGTTTCAAGAAGATAGCTCTCAAAACGGTAATCATGGAAGTTGGTCCTTCGGACATCTCTAAAATGTAATTCGTGCAGAAATAAATATATTAAGCCCATATATCGGAAAGTTTCAATAAATGGTTCAATCAAATCAAATCATTAAACTTCATAGGACACTCAAATACTATCCAAAATTTCACTCATTTTTAGTGTATAATAAAAAAACTACTAATTCAAAGCCAAATATACTTTTTATGTTTGGTGAAAGGGCAACACTGGACCACCCCCAGCAGGATCAAGATCTGTTCTAGATCTAACTTTGAACTTTTGCGGAAGCTTTAAGGAACATCTTTCTATTTATTTCATTTTCTTTTGTCGTTTTTTTTTTTTTATTTTGAAAAGATTAAATAGAAAACCTACAAGAAAATGACAAACGGGCCAAAATTTCTGAAAAGTCTTTTGGGGATTGCATTTTCGGTAAAGCTATTTGAGAAGTAAAGTGATTTTCTTTTTCTTTTGGTTGAATGTGTGGTTAACAAGTGAGATTGTTATTAAACATAAAAATAAATTTTTTAAAATTTTTTTTTTTTCCCGTTTGCAGTAAGTTTAGTTCTAAGAGAAGTTTGTGGAACAAGCTCTAAATATTGTAAATGCTACTACAGAAAACAAATCAAAACACTTTTTATTCAAGATATTCAATACCTCGTTAATTCATAACCCAAACCCAGGAAGAGAGCTGCCCACAGTGTCAAAGAGCTTAAATTTGGAGAGAACTCAAGGGCAAAATAGTCAGTGAACAGAAAACCTCGTGAGAAATATGTTAAAAGGATAATTCTGGCATCAAAAAATTATAAAATAATTAGGAGTTATGACAGTCAGCAAGTTTAAGGCCTTGTTTGATTGGGGGTTTAGTTGTTCGTATTCCGTGCAAAAATGTGTGGTTAATATTATTTTGGGAAATGTGTGTGTGGTTGAAAATGAGTATGAGGTATACGGAATTGCGTGCGAATTTGGTTAACACCAAATAGAACAAGGCCTAAGTGTTAAGATGAGAGTTCAAATCTTAATATTGCAGAGCTCTTAAAACTCTAACTAGCAATTCAAACCAACAACTAAGATTCCAAGATTGTCTGTTCAAAGGAGCCACCAAATTGGTAAAATGTCAAGTATTAATAGAAGATCTGCTATAAAGGTAATCGTAGAAAGTACAGATGATACAAATTTGAAGAAACCCGAGGGTATTATAACTGTCGTAAATCGCGAATTCATTCCGACTGCTAAATTACCAAATCAAATTCATCGACCTGTTTATGCTAAATAGCATCTGAAAGGGGCTTCAGAAAAGATTAAACAAAAATATAAATTCAAAACTTCAAAGAATAGCGCAATTTCTATCAAAATCACAGATGGTGTCACGGAAACCCGTAAATAGATCTCAAAATTAACAATTTCCTCACGTAACACCAGACACCAGTAGATTTGATTATTTAACAAAATTTGGCAAAAAATAATCCAAAAACTCACCCTTTTTTCCTTTATTAACTTTAACCGCTTCAAAAAGTGACCTCGAGGCTCTCAAATCTCAACTAGCTAAATGTGTCTTTCAGCAGAAGCGCATTCACAGAGGAATGCGAACTTCTGTATAGAGAGGAGATAAAACCACGGGCTTTAGCGCTCAACGATGGATCACGAAACAAATCCAGGACGAGTTTGCAGGGGTTACAACCTGGGGGTTTATATAGTCAACTCGAGCTTGAACTTCGAGCGAATTTGATATTTAAAAATTGCAAAATGACGACACGTGTATGCCAGTGCTCGATCTTAAAATGGATATTTTGTACGGCGACGATTATTTAGTATTTAATAAATAATTCTTGGCGCTGCAAAATTCAGTTGCAGACTCAGGGGGCACTCACCGAAGGGAAAGTAGACTAGAGTCCAATCAATAAATGGCACAAAACCATGTGTCAGTGAATCACTTTCACATATCCCCTAAAATTTATATGTATTGTATGTATTTTTATCATTTTATTTCATTATCTTTCATATTTTACAGAAAAATACATAAAAATGTGAATACTAACGAGTTAAACATTAAAAAGTTATTTTTTATTTAAATATTTATGGGTTTATAATATTTGTGAATAATAATAAGTAACATGTACAGATGCCAAGCTAAGATTGACGACGTTCGACTTTGCTATATACATATTTGTCTAAGTACTTCAATTATTACCATTTATCGATTTAAAAATGTTTGTCAAATAAACTGTCTATAAAATACTTACTTCACGTATTCAAACTATACAATTGATATATGTTTTCAGTTTTATATAAATCATCTTATATTGAAATTTTTGTTCGAAAAATAGGAATAAATTTGAAATATTCAACAATATTGTCTCTAATCATGTCATCAAATATTGTAAAAAGGAAAACGGGTTTGGCAATTGATTCCAAAAACGATTGGATCTGTGGATAAGATCAAAATCTCCACTATGTCTCAAAGGGAGTTGGTCTAGTAGTAAAATAATCCCATACCTATTTATCCCGGATTTAAGACACTCAATCCCACCCTTATGATCACATTGTACTAAAAAAAAAAAATTTAAATCCCGCTATTTAGAGAGACATGATGCATCTTTTATTGTCCTTTATTTACTATGTGAATTATTTATTATTTTTTCCAATAGTTACTTAGAAAACTTTAAACTTTGTACATGGCAAAGCATTTTATTCTTTCCGAAATTAGATGTTAAAATTGAAATTGCTCATCTCACCAAACTTGTATGGGAGTGGAGGACTGAAAACAACTTGTCACTAATTTTGTGTGGTGGACTTTAAGATTGTATTACCTACCAATCACCCTTTAACATAAAAAATAAAAATAAAAAATAAAAATAAAAGCAAAAACAAATGGGCATTACAATAGACCAAAAAACTGAACCAAATCTGAACCAAATAACAAGAAAACTGAACCAAATCTGAAAAATGACAAAAAAGATGAAAGCTAAAGACGAGTCGTTTGTAAAATGTCCATTAGAACCTAACTTCTTAGTGACATTTTCATTAATTAAAATGATCAAACTTTAGCCATGTACTCTTCTTGTTTGGTGTGGAAGTGAATAGTCAGTTTTTCTCGAAGGGATTGTGTAACTGGAAGGTAATTGAAAAGTGACCCCACGAGAAAAAAAAAAAAAAAAACCTGGTCACGAATGATGTGATTTGTAAATAATGCATTTGGTTTGAGGTTAGGTTAGTAATGATCAAGTGCTAGCAGTAGTTACTGATCTTATCACTAGCATTTTCTACATAATGTCTCCGCTTTAAAATTTAAGACCAAATCAGGGTTATTGAGGCGAGTGGGGCTAGCGATTTGAAATTTTCCTATTATCAGTGGTCTGGTGGTGTTGATCAAAGTTTTTGGTCTTAATTTAGAGCTCCCCTCACCGTGCTAAACCTAAATCTGGTCTTCAATTTCAAAATAGGGATCGTATGTGGTGGAAAATGCCAGCAGTAGCACCGTAACTATGATGCTAGTGCTAGCACTTGACCATTACTAGAGATTAGGTTGGTAAATTAAGTGATCATAGAATAAATTGCGGCAATACTTAAAATATCTCTAATACACTCAATAAATTATAATTTACATGATGAATGAATGGACAAATTATAAACTTTGATTCTATATTGACTAAATATAGATTTATCAAACAAGTTAGGTCTGCAACTATTGACGATGATTGCATAGGATTTAATTAAGCTACATAACTGAATTTTTTTTTTTTTTTTTTTTTTTTTTTTTTTGAGAACCTACGTAACTGAATTAGTAAAAAAAGTATTGAGTTATAACGTCTCATAGGTTTTTAAAAATAGGTATATAGTATGTTGCATCAGCCTTACACAATACTTAGCACATTGCAATAGCGGTGGTAAAAATTGTGAAGAAGAGAAGCATTATTATAAACTAAAAAATGAAAAGATGGGCCAGTCGGATCAATTTTTTTTTTTTTTTTTTGAAAAGAGTGGGATCAATTTGAACTTTCATAAAACCATGTTATGTACTATTTTGAATATTATAATTGTCTAATCGGAGAAAATCACGTATTGAATGATTCATTCCAAGGAAACTATAAAAATATCAATCCCCTTTTGTCATCTCAGTCTGACTAATGAAATAGAGTAAGACTATACACTCAACTCTCAAGTGAACATTTATATTATGTCAAATATTATCGCACTCACAGTCTCAAGGGGAGAAAAGTAATAATCTTAATTTATTGAGTTAATAGTATTTCTAATTCTTAAATAGTAACAAACTCCCTCTCTGAGTGATCATAATTAATTATATAATATTATGATTTTATGTATCGATAAATGTTAATTACTACCATATATTTTAATTTTACGATAGCTCTTGCCCAATATTTTTTTCCTATTATTGAGTTTGCATAAATTTTTCCCCCGCCCCCCGCCCCCAAACCAAAAAAATAAATTTTTTTTAAAAAGAAAATAATAATAAATAAATAAAAACAAAAGAAAGGAAAAGAAAAATCTTAAATTCGCAGCAGGGAAATGGGTGAAGGGCGGTTTGAACGGCGGTAGGCAACAAAACGAAACAAACTCGGCACCGATTTCCAACGAAGATGCCATGAATCTGATGTGGATGGACCCCACTTTGTCCCCATTTCTTTGAGTGAAGACAAAGGCAATGACATGAGATGAAAACCACTCCGACCAGATAGAGACTCGGTCTTCACCTACCCACGTTATAACTTGGCCCGTGTGCTTTTATTTCTCTTATTTTTGTCAAAAGGGATACAGATTTTTCTAATTTACGAAATAAAATAAAGACGTGTAAAGAAATGTAAAAACTACTTTTAGAAAATGCATGCATACTTTATTTAAAAAAAAGTGACTTTTGAAATACTTTCACAACCAAACTCAAATCTCTAACCTCCATTATCAAGGGTACGTATTTTTCATTGGAATAGCATGCGACCTATACGCAAATGTGTGCTTTATCAAACAAGTATTTTTATCGATAATAATTTTTTTTTCACATTGTACACTTTGAACAATAATGATGTAACACTAAAAATACGAGCATTTTGACATTTTAAATAAACAAAATATTATTTCGATCATTAATTGAATAATTTTTATGGAAAACATAAGGTATATAGGGCATAAATATTTTAGTTGTGAGTTGTGAGATAGAACAATTAAAACGTGCCCTCTACTAGTCTACAACGGCATCAATAAAAAATCCACTAATATTACATATATTTCTTCCTTACATCTTTAGTTTAGAATCACTTATTTATTATAATTTATTATTTATTCATAATAATTAAAAACAAAAAGCACAGTCGTCTTTCTCCATAATCAAAACAACAAAGGATTACAATGACCAAGATTCTGATCCATCATTGTAAAGAAGAAAATTATAAATTTGAGGAATTTTAGTGTATAATTAAATTGTAGGGTAAAAAATGATTCCTCTTTAAAGCGTGGAGCATTTGACTATTCGGATTCATAGAGGGACAAAAGTAGCACGACGTCCCAAGGAATTACTTTAGTCGCGATGACCTAAATAAATAGGGGATTAGATGATAATTTAATCATGATTGAAACATCGATCATTCATTAATTTACTAAGTAGATACTGTTTTTAACAAATTCATCAATTAACCTTTTTTAAAATTAGTATATTACTTTGTCTTTATCGACCATTACTACAAAAATATAGCTGGTCCAAGGACCATTTGATCTACACATTACACGTCTCTTCTACTTTTAATGATGATTCGATTTGGGGGAAAAAAATTCATATATATTTCAGTAAAATTTCTAAAGAATAGAATGGTCATATTGTGAGAGGAATCAATAATTAATGTGTGATCGCTCTGCGACTTCAATTGTAGATGTATTTCCACCTGATTGATCGGGTATAAGCTATGCTATGGGATTGATAATGGGAACATCTACGTACTTTAAATAAATAAATAAATAAGCTATGGTCCTATGGGAACATCTTAGTGGATAGCCACACCACACCACACCACCATATACAAGACAAATGTCGTAATTAAACTTTTTCTCCCTGATTATCAGCGTGTCATAGTAATTTGATTCTCAATTATTACTTTTAGAGATATTCTTCGTGATTTGTTTGTCAAAACTTGCCAATGCCCATCCATCAGTACAGTGAGCGTGATAAAATGTTCACAAAAAAGTAGATTATTAAACTTTGTGAATAAGAATTTGGAAATATCGCTTCGGGAGAAATTTATCTACATTGAGAAACATGTCATTTTTTAGTTGTTGAGAGTGTGTTTAGATAAAATTTTATTTTCTTCAAAAAATAAAATTTCAATTTGTCTAATAGTGGTAGAAATAACATGAATGATACATTCACAGTGCTGAAATTTTGTTGAAGTTCCAGCGATAACATAACACATCCTAACACTGCCACGCAGTAACAAGGGACCGGTAAGTAGATCTTGCTGCCACATAATAGTAAGAGACAGCCGTCATATCAGCGATGAGAATGTATTATTATTAATAGAAACTAGTGTTTCTAGCCGTGCGTTGCACGGGGAGACATATGCACATGTAATAAATTAGAATTCACATACGGGGATAAGTGCAAAAGAATTTCTAAAATTTTTAGTAAACTTTCGCATATATTTTACACAAATATATCCTGTTATAGCAGGATTAAAAACAAAAAAAATTCACATAATTTTATATTGCGTTGAAACATATTAACGGTGTGATTTTTTAAATTCAGAAAAATAGGTGGACCCGATGCGTGTATATATGTATACACGCTGAAGAAGAAGTCGAGTTGGAAAAGACATGTAGAAGCGAAAAGACATGTAGAAGCGGTAAAACTCGTTGCCATAATTAAAAATTAATTTTTAATTCAGAAAAATAGGCGAAAGTAGCTGGAAAATGTCCTGATTTTATTAATATATATATATATATATATATATATATATATATATATATATATATATATATATATATATATATATGAAACTATGTCAACAATTGAAGCAATTTATCCTCATTCAATCTTAAAGATCCATCATTGACCGATCTCAAACGCGAGACTATTATGGCGTTCTTGTGAATACTTTCTTGATGCCTTTCTCCAATTCGTGCCGCCTTCATCATTGCAGCAAAACTCGTCATAATTAATACGTCCGTCCTGCGCACATGCGAGTGAAATTAAACAACAATCCGAAGACCCCCGTTTGGAGACGAGTACAAAAGATGTAACGCAGAGACAAGCGCAGATTTTCACACTTCTGAGAAAAAATGATGAATATTAAAACAAATACCAATAAATTGCAGCACCTGATCGATTGTATCGAAACAGAATTTCCCTTCTTCGATCAATAAATTGCCCAGCCTAAAAAATTCTCGAGTCATTTCAAAGAAATTGATATCTAATTTGATTTTGAAAACTGAAACCCTAACTCAATTGTGTATTTTCACTCCACTCTTTATAGCATGGGCAGGGTATTGGGACTCTAGTAATTTTAGGGTTTCGCTGTCTGTGGTCATTTGCAAAATGTAATATATATTCCTGTTTTTTTTTTTTTAGCATGTTCGCCCTCTTGGGGGTTCGCCCCCAAGACTGTTTGCCCCCAAGAGGGCGAACATGCCAAAAAAAAAATTATTTTTAAAATTTAAAGTTTTTTTAATAATTATATTTAACAATTTACCGAATACAATTATTGTATTATTCAAAAAATTTCGAAATTCATTATCATTAAAGTGATTGTTAAAAATTTAAAAGAAATTTCAAAATTACTCGTGAATGGTTTAAAAATTTTGAATTTCTTAATGATTATATTTAACACTAATAGGATAAAGTTAATTACTATATCATCAAAAAGATTTCCATATTAATCGTCAAAATGGTTGTAAAAATTTAAAAATAAATTTCAAAATTATTCATGAAAGTGGTTGTAAAAAATTTGAACAAAAAATCTACGATTGGGCCGGTGCAATTAGTAAGGGTAACATGAAAATTTTTTTAAAAATTACTCATTTTTAGTTTAAAATTTTTTTAAATACTTGTTCGCTCTGAACACAGCGAACAAGCTCTGAACACAACGAATGAAAAACACTTGTTTGCAAACAAACATGAAAAAAAAAAAAAAGAGAAGAGAGAGGAGAGAGAAAGAGGGGAGAGAGGGCGAGAGAGAGGGAGACAGAGGAGAGCGGGAAAGAGGGAAGAGAGAGAGAGGGGAGAGGGAGGGAAAAGGAAGGATATTTTAATTATTTTCCTTTTTTTGTTTCTTTTTTATTTTCAAAAATGGTCAAAAATTGATGTATTTAGTAAAAGGGTGGGTGCATTTAGCCCCACCCTAAATATTAGCTCAAATACCTGTTAAATTTCTTACTTTTTTGGTAATATTTTATCGGCCCGCCCCTATTAAAAAAAATTTCCCTGCAGGAGCTAATATTTGTGCCCCTTCAACTCTTAACCTCTGGCTCCATCCCTGCATCGTTCTTATCCCTTCATTTCATTAAGGACTAATTATATATGCCATTAAATTGACATTTTTTATTTAACACGATCAACAATTAAATGCGCATTTTTATTATTTGATAATGAAGATGTCCATTAAACACAGCCATGATTAGGTACCTTATGGTCTGCACAACCGTGTCTTAATTGTGTCACAATAAAATTAAAGATCAAATATCGCACTTAGCAATGCCTGAAATTTTAGAGTAGACACCAACCTTAAATATTTGAAGAATAAAAGGCATTGAAGAGAAAATAATTAAATGAGCTGATAACATAGTTACACAGAAGATCTGCTTCTGATTCTATACATTTCTGCAAACCTCCAAGAATATGGAAGCATTACAATGACATCAGTTAAAGGAATAGATAGAAACAGGACTCATACATTGTCATCCTTAAAAATGTATATATAAAATAAAATTGAAAAAACATTGAACCAAAACCTTCACATCTATGAAAACATGTCGACAAGCTTAAGCTATTTACCCTCATGCAATCTTAAAGATCCATCCTCGATCAATCTCAAGCTAAGGCTGTTATAGCGTTCTCGTGAATACTGTCTCGATGCCTTTCTCCAATCTGTGCCCGCCTTCATCATTGCAACAAACTCGTCATAACTAATACGTCCATCCTGCACACGGAAACAAAATTAAATAACCAAATTCGAAGACCCACATTTTGTGATGAGTACAAAGATGTAAATTTGGAGTTGAAGGATGGAAGTTGTGATAGATTAACTAACCTTGTCCGTGTCTACATCTTGAATAATGGCGTTAACGATTTCTTCATTGGTAGCCTCAACTTCATCAGCTAAGGCTTCCCTCAGCTCTTCGATCTCTATATAACCACTTTGGTTCTTATCGAAGAACTCAAATGCTTTCTGCAGATGGTCTTCATCACCCATCTTGCGCAAGTGAACTGAAATTGCAACAAACTCTCCACAGTCGAGATAGCCATCTTTGTCTACATCGCCCTGTAAATACATGATCACATTTATTTTTGAACTTACTGTTTTTACTATAGCCAAACATCCGTAATCCCAACAAATTTTTAACTAAAAATTACTTACTGCTTCCATAAGAACTTGAATATCTGCATCAGGGATCTGATGGCCGAGCTTGTGCAAACCGGCTTTCAACTCGTTAAGGTCGATCTTCCCTTTGTTGCCCGTATCCATTAACCGGAATCCTTCCTTTATGCCTGCCACTTCCTCCACCGATAAATGCTCAGCAATCACCTGTTGTTTGAAATACATTAGAATTTAGACATAAATTTAAGGATGCAAGAAAAGGAGCTTATATGTAAGTAAAAACCGAGAGAGATTGTTACCCTTAGAGCTCTTTTCTTGAGTTTGTTCATCATCGAGAATTGCCTGAGCCTAGCCCTCACGGTTTCACCCAAGGACACGTTTGGAGCCTTCTTGGCATTCTGCAACCAAGGATGATCTGCAAGCCAGGAGCAATACTTATCAAAAGGAGAAAAAGGATTTCTAGAAAAGCAGAGCCAAACAAGCTCTTAGTTTAATCAGGAACATTTTGTTTGAAGAAAGACTAAATTACCTAATACTTCTTGTGCAGTAAGCCGCAGCTTGGGGTCGGGGTTGAGCATCTTCTTTACGAGGTCCTTTGCATTATCAGAAACTTTTGGCCAAGGATCTCTTTTGAATTCTACATTGGATCGAATGATTGCTCGTGCAACTCCTTGTTCGGTTTCTGCATTTCAGAATGGAAGTTAAATAAATTAAAGTTGCATGAAAAAAAAAAGTTTTTTTTTTTTTTTTTTTAAATAAGTAAGAAAAATCAACTGACCTGCCCAAAAAGGTGGAAAACCACAGAGTAAGATGTAGAGAATTACACCAGCACTCCAAACGTCAACTTCTGGACCGTAGTATCTTTTGAGCACCTCGGGAGCCATGTAATATGGGCTACCCACAATCTCATCGAACTTCTGACCTGTAAAATTACAATTGGATTAGGTAAAAGGCTCGATGATTAATGATTTATTCGTCTGCATTACCAGAGGGATTGATATCGAATGGCATTACCAGGCTTGAAGAACACTGAGAGCCCAAAATCAATGGCCTTTAACGGTGCTGTTTCCTTCTTATTTGCAAACAAGAAGTTTTCGGGCTTGAGATCACGATGCATGACTCCATGCTTGTGGCACATCTACAGAGTAAGAAAAGAAAATCAATTCACGATACTAAACCACATTTAAAACACAACTCCACCTACATTCTTTGAAACTCAGTCTTTCTTTTTTCCTTATTTTATCTTATTTTTCACATTTCAATGCAGGACGAGGCACGTTCGTTGAACACTTGACCAAGTCCTATCGAATGAGCTTAAAAAATGGTCTCACAAATTTAGTTATAAGCCTACCAAAGTCACAAAAGTTAACTTCTCCTCGTGTTCATTTTAACATTTTTCTAACTAAAACTTAACTTTTACTACTCAGTTAAAAGTCAATCTTCAATGCTACTCACACGTCAAATCAGTACTCGTTATTCTCCACATAGCTCATCTTCTCCACTACTATTTAACCTAAAAGTTCAATTTTTAACAAAACCAGAGGTTTATGTGAGTGATATTGCAGTACCGTTGGAGCAAGCAATGCCAACAATCACATCAACTAATAGCCAACATATTCAAAACTATTCTTGATTCAATAAAACCAAATTTCGACAAAAGAAAGCAAATTCAAGGCTCGAAACCCTTCTCACCTGAATAACTTCAACAATGGTGCGAGTAACAGCAGCAGCCGCACGCTCTGTATAATGCCCCCGAGAAACAATCCGGTCGAACAATTCACCACCTTCGCACAACTCCATGACTATATGAACTGCATCATCATCCTCATAAGTATCCTTAATGCTCACAATATTTGGATGCTTAGGCAAATGCTTCATAATCTCGACCTCTCTTCTAACATCCTCAATATCCACACTAGTCCTAAGTTTGTTTTTGGATATGGATTTACAAGCAAACACTTCACCACTGGATTTCTCAGTGCATAAATATGTAACCCCAAATTCACCTCGACCAAGCTCGTGACCTAATTTGTACAACTCCTCAATGTTATGGCCTGTGGGGTTGTCCAATATGTAGAATTTGAATCCACCATCGGGTATGGTGAGATTACCGCCGTGAACCGAGAAAGGGTTTGGTTTCTCGTCGGAGGTTTTTGGCGTTGCACAACAATTTCCCATGAATCAAAACCTTAAACAACTCGAATTTTGCCCAATTTGAGAACAGAATCAAACCAGAAACTCAGAGGTTGTCCTTAATTTGTTCTTGAAGTGCAAACAGTAGTCAGAGAAACACAACAGAAATCCAATGGGTTATCTTCGATGATAATAGTAATTAAAAAGCTTCAAAACCCACCTCTTGGAAATCTCAGATCACTCGTATGATAAGGGTTAAAGATAGAATTGTCAAGTAATCTATGAATTTCTTCAAGGAAATTAGATGAACGTAGGATGAAAATTGGGGAAATTGTGAGAAATTATAGAGGGAAAACTTTGGCACCCATAAATGTTGGGGAAGGGGAAAGAGGTTTATTGATTTAAAAATAATAAACGAACACAAAAAGGGTTAGGAAATTTCACATCTTTTTCCCACCACAGAGCTGAGTAACTCCACAGTTTCCTACTGGTTTCCAACTAACAAAATACTATTTTACTAGTTCACATTTTTATCATCTTTCCCTATTCTGTCCTAGAGGAATAGTAACAGGGATGGACAAAAATGTCATTTTATTTAATTGATTGAGCTGAAAAGGTCCAAATGCAAGTTGGAGGAGTAGTATTGGCCATTGGGTGTGAATTGTCTATTTTGGCGGGCGGGGTTCTAGAAGACGACCAATTAAAGGAGTCTATTGTATGTATAGTTGAGGTCTAATTTGTCCCCGCGTGCGGCTTTGACTGTTAATTAATGATAAATGTGTTTATAGTTTAAAAATTGATACTTGTCCACGTGTTAAATCAAAAAAATTGCATTGGATATTAGAAATTTGGATGCTTCGAACGGTGGGCCTCCTTTTAGCCGTCGGCACAATCTTGGTGCTTTGATTAACATTTTCAATTACTAGAAGAGTCCAAACAAAGCCTTTCGAATACATACATTTTCAATTAAAAAAAAAAAATGGCCTCTTACCAAGAGGGAAAATGATTATTTTTTCACATGAATAATTCGAAATGGACGTTGCTAATTGACATTTTTGAATAACAAGTTGATGCATTAATTTTTTATTGAATAATGGATATGCGTACATGTGATCCTAGTGGCTAAACAAGTGTTAGGATCCATATAAAAATGAATTTTTATATGTTTTTATGTAATATAGGAGAGAGAATAAGTGGAGTTGAAAAAAATATATAAAAATATGTAGAAGAACGCGCTAAAAAAGGGGACAAAAGCTATGAAAAAAATACATTGTCTTGTTGTTTTGTAATCCTCAATATACACTAGTAGGAACATTACACGCTTTTACACTTGTCTGTTTGAAGTTGTAACAGATGGGAAAATTTATATATGTTTATATAAGTGGCAAATGAAAAGGATCCCCTATCGAGTAGTATGGTACATAATGGCCATTACAACATCAGTATATATCATTCCCTAAATCAAGATTTGCTGAATAGTCTCCTAAAATCAACTAATCAAGATTTGACTACGTATGAAAATTTTCGACTTCCTCTTCAAAAATCAAAAGCTGTATGCCCCCTCAAAAGGATCAACACCAAGATTACTTTACAGTTGCATTACCGGTCATTGCTGTTGAACTGTGAGCTTGTCAACAAGAGAAGGGAGAAATCATTACCGCTCCTCTGGAAATAACTTTCACCGTCCCTTCTTTGCAATCTTTGGATTCTTGCACATTCTAATGCTCTTGGGAGTAATTTCTACCAGCTCATCCTCTTGAATGTACTCTATGCAGTCGTCCAGGCTGTACTCCAGTGGAGCATCGAGAACCACTAAACATGCCAAGTAAGAAAACCCACTTATCTCAAATTACTAATTATTATTTACATATCTCGGTAAAATAATGATCTTTTGCGGTGTAATGAGGCGGTGACTCACCGGATTGTTCTTTATTGGAGCGGATATTTGTTGCAGCTTTTTTCTTGCACACATTCAGGGCTAGGTCACCAGGGCGCTGGTGAATTCCGACTATTTGACCTTTATAAACATCAACTCCAGGGCCAACGAACAATTGTCCTCTTTCTTGTGAACTTGCCAGAGCATAAGATGTCGTTGTTCCATTCTCAAAAGCAATCTACAAAGATTTATACAAGTAGTCATAATCTGAAAATGCAATCAAGCCCTATAGTGTGCACTATGGGTTAGAGAGTACCAGTGAACCCTGGTCGCGGGTATGCATATCACCAGCCCATGGTCCGTAGCTGTCAAATATGGTGTTCAGAATTGCTGTTCCTCGGGAAGCCGTAAGAATGGAATTTCTCAACCCGAGGAGACCCCTGGTCGGGATCTTATATTTCACCAGAGTTGTTCCTTCCGACCTGAAAGGTTTTAAAAAGAAAAAAAAAAAACAAAAAAGAATAATTATAAACACAGCTACAAGCTAACAATATTTTTCTGTTGGACATTATTGTCAACAACATAACATTTCAAAGAATTGACATACCCGAGACTTTCCATGTCAAACATCTGTCCTTTTCTTTTACCAAGAAGTTCTACAACAGGCCCCATGTATTCCTCTGGCACCTCAACAATAGCAACCTGCAGAAACAACCATGGTAAATTTATCTTTAAGAAGAAATATCATGCCATCATCTCCTTTTGACTGACATAAAGATTATCATGATTTGCCTGGTAGTGCAACATAACTTCTATTAATTAATAGTCCATATCAATGATAACGCATTACACGCTGAGCATGTTAAGGTTTTCTAAAATTGTTTTTCTTTTTCCGGAAACTCATTTTCAACCACACATTGCAGGTCCTAACCATTCAACACTTTTTAATCACCAAGGAAAAAGGAGCCCCAATATCCACTCCAAAAAGACTACACGAAACAAGCATTCTTCTAAAGCGAGACTTATTACTGACAGAGAATGCTCAAGAGATTGTCAAAATCACTAACTAGTCCTAACTGATGTCGTATCTTCATTATTTCTCCCTTTATTCTAGCTATATGTATTACACGATTGCTAATGTTCACAATGGCCTATTTCTATCTACGCACAATTCTCAGTCATATCATAGGTATAATCAAGCGGCAAATTCTATGACATATTTTTGTCTAAACATAATTCTCTTAGTCATAGCATAGGCATAATCAAGTGGCAAAATTCTGGAAGACATGGTAAAAGATTAAACCAAAATATGCATTAACACGCATCTAAAGGCAATTGAAATAGAAAAACTTAGTCTATTGCCTCATATGGCTCCAGCATCTTGTCCCCATCCTTTTTATTGATCACTTTGGGTGGTCCCACCATGAACTCATAGCCTTCCCTCCGCCTGTAAATGTCTATTAACATCAGTGTGTGCCAAGAAAATATAAGAGGATCAGAATGTAGAGCTCTTACATGTTCTCTATTAATATTGTGATATGCAGAGTACCACGCCCGCTAACAATGAATGTGTCTGAAGTTTCACCATCTTCAACCTTCATGGCCAAATTCCGCTCAAGCTCACGGAACAGCCTGTCTCGTAGATTTCTACCAGTAACATATTTCCCCTAAAAATCATAAAAGAAGTTTTATGTCTTTAGAGTTGGGTTATCTCGTAGATTTCTACCAGTAACATATTTCCCCTAAAAATCATAAAAGAAGTTTTATGTCTTTAGAGTTGGGTTACAGTGCAAAATTTTCTTTGGCAGCAAATTGATGAATCTTGATACATAATGATATCTACAAGGACTCAAAAAAAATAATAGTAATAACAAATGGAGAAGGTGTGTTAAATTTTTTGTACAAGTGTAAGGGGTTCCACCTTAAAAGGTTAACCTCCAAGGGGAGTAATCCATACACTTGTATTTTATATTGGTTTTTTTTCTTCTTTTTCTACCGATGTGGGATTTCCCACTTTTGCTCTTTTCATCACGCCCCCTCACGTGCAAGCAGGATCTTTTCAAGCTTTTGCATGTGAACCATCTTTTTGGCGACCATTTTTTGCCAGGGTTGGCGTATCCGAGCATCGGTCCCGAGTCATCGCCCGCTCTGATACCATGCTAAATTTTTTGTACAAGTGCAAAGAGTTCCACCTTAGAGGTTTTATAGGCAGTCAAGAGGAAAATATGTTTCTTCTTATGCATCTCTGAATGACAGGGTACATGATAGTTTTATAGTACATGAGAAACCCTAAACTAGCCTCCTTAAAATATGGAAAAAAAGAGTCCTACCAACTATGACTAAACAACCTACCATAAAAGAGTTCTAATCATACAAGAGTCCTATACAACAAATAACCTAAATGTTACACCATATATAATAAGAGCACGTTTCCACACCCCCCCTCAAGTTGGATCATATATGTTTATCATATCCAACTTGCTTAAAAGGTGACTAAACTCTTGCTTGGGTAGTCCCTTAGTGAAGATATCGGCCATTTGCTCTTTGGTTGGCACGTATGTCATACAAATGATCCCGTTGTCCACCTTTTCTTTGATAAAATGCCTATCCACTTCCATATGCTTAGTTCTATCATGTTGCACTGGCTTGTGGGATATACTTATGGCCCCTTTGTTGTCGCAATAGAGCTTGATTGGGAGTGTTATTTCAACTCGAAGTTCTTCCAGTACCTTTTTCAACCACAAGGCCTCACATATTCCCTGTGCCACAGCTCTAAACTCTGCTTCTGAGCTACTGCGGACCACCGTTTCCTGTTTCTTACTTCTCCACGTCACCAAATTTCCCCAAACAGATGAGCAGTAACCTGTAGTAGACCTCCTGTCCTCGATTGACCCTGCCCAGTCTACGTCTGTGGAGACCTCAATTGTCCTACAGTTTATTTTCCTGAAGAACAGTCCTGCCCCCGGGGACCCTTTCGAGTACCTTAGAATTTTATACACTGCTTCCAAGTGCCGTTCCCTTGGTGAGTGCATGTGTTGGCTCACTACACTTACTGCAAATGTAATATCAGGCCTTGTGCGGGACAAATATATTAGTTTTCCAACCAGCCGTTGATACCTCTCTCTATCCACCAGCTGTCCATCATCCTGGGTGCGCCCCTTTACCTCAACGGGTACATCACTAGGCTTGCACCCAAGCATCCCAGTCTCTGCAAGGAGATCAATGATATATTTTCTCTGAGACCCACTGATTCCTTTCTTTGATCGAGCAACTTCCATTCCCAAAAAATACTTAACCGGCCCGAGGTCCTTAACTACAAATTCCGTCACTAGTGTTTGTTTTAACCTTTCGATTTCAACAACATCATCTTCTGTCAATATGATATCGTCAACATACACGATTAAGATGGCTCTCCTCCTATCACCTGTTAATTTGAAGAACATGGTATGATCTGATTGCCCTTGGTGGTAGCCCTAGTCCTTGACACCTTTGAAAATCTATCAAACCAGGCCCTCAGGGATTGCTTGAGGCCATAAAGGGACTTCTTGAGTTTGCAAATCCTAACACTTTGATTATCAAATCCTGGAGGCGTTTCCATATAAACCTCTTGTTCAAGCGACCAATCCAGGTTGGCAGCCAAGGAGAGCAACACTCGAACAGTATTCAACTTAGCTACAGGTGCAAACGTCTCCGTGTAATCAATACCATACATTTGCGTGAAACCCTTCGCAACCAACCGTGTTTTATACCATTCTATAGATCTATTTGCTTTGTATTTAATGGTGAATACCCATTTACACCCAATCGTCTTCTTCCCCTTTGCTAGTGTCACTAATTCCCAAGTTGGTTATCCTTTAAGGCCCTCATTTCCTCCACTACAGCATTCTTCCACTCTGAAATACCCAAAGCTTCGTGGATATCTTTGGGAATCTTGGTACTGTCAAGGTTAGCAGTGAAATCACGATATTTGACAGAAAGATGATTATAGCATACAAACTTAGAAATGGGGTGTTGAGTACACGACCTAGGTGCCTTTCATAGTGCAATAGGTAGGTCAATATTTGAGGGATGAGATATACCTGACTCGGGAGGTGGCTCTTCAATTCTTGGAGCTACCACCGGGGTTGACTCCTTTGGTGCCTCAGATATGGGTGCCTTTGACTTTGGCCTCCTGGAGTACACAAGTAGTTCCCCACGATTCATGTTTGGATCCTCCCCCAGACACACGTCATTTTGCACACGTGACGCTTCAGGAGACCTTGATGGAGGCGGTTGAATATTCGTGGGGCTTTTAGGAGAGTTTTCAGAACTAGTGAGCGGCATTTCAATCACAGCTGGAGATGAAGGAGCTTCAGTTAAAACCCCCCCTTGAAGTGAGTCCTTTTGGAAGAAAGGAGTGTCTTCAAAGAATGTGACATCAAAACTCACAATGACTCGTTTTGTGGAAGGGTCATAGCACTTATACCCTTTCTGAGTAGGAGAATACCAATAAATACACACCTAGTTGCCCTAGGGTCTAACTTGCTTCTAGTGTTAGAATGTACGTGTGTGAAAACTGTAGAGCCAAATACCCTAAGGGGAAGACTAGAATATAACGAGATGGGAAAGGCCTTTATTAGTGTCTGTAAGGGTGTTGTAAAGGCTAGGACACGACTAGGCATTCGGTCGATTAGGTATGCTAAAGTAAGTATAGCATCTCCCCAAAATATTTTTGGCATTTGTGGGTGAACATAAGAGCCCGGGCTACCTCGAGTAAATGTTGTTTTTCCTTTCGGCCACCCCGTTTTGTTGAGGGGTATAGACACACGAGCTTTGGTGTATTATCCCTTTTGTGGTGAAAAACTCGTTTAGTATAGAGTTGAAATACTTCGTACCATTATCAGTTCGCAAGATTTGAATTCTTGTGTGGAACTGTGTTTCTATCATGGAATGAAAATTTTTGAATATGTCTTTTACTTCATTTTTTTCTTTCAATAGGTAGACCCAGCAAAAGCGAGTGTGGTCGTCAATAAAGGTGACAAACCACTTGGTGTGGCTACGACTTGAAACCCGAGAGGGTCCCCATACATCACTATGGATGATAGCGAAAGGTGTGGATGGCTGATATTTAGATCTTGTGTAGGAAGTACGTTGACAAATTTCACAATGTAAAAAATGGGGAAACAAATGTTGCATATATTGAAAACTAGAGTGACCCATCCTAAAATGCCATAACATAATATTATCATTACTAGAAGAAGAAACCGAATCACAAATCGCAGTTCGTAGCTTGTTACTCTCAGTGGAGCCATCAAAGTAATATAGTCCCTCATATTCTTTAGCACGACCAATCGTCTTCCCCGATGATAGGTCCTGAATAACACAATACGAGGGAAAGAAGTTAATAGAACAATTCGATTGTTTTGTCAATTGGCTAATGGATAATAGATTACAAGTCAAATTTGTCAAATTTGGAACATGAAGTACTGACTCAAGAGTAAGCGAGTTAGAGAGACAAATATTCCCTTTTCCGGCAACAGAGGAGAGGGAACCATCTGCAATTCTTACTTTCATGTTACCGGCACAGGGAAAATATGTGTTAAACTTTGTATGTGATCCAGTCATATGATCGGATGCACCAGAATCAAATATCCATGGGAGTTCATTTTGCGAAAGAAAAGCTATTGGGGTATTACCTTTGTGGGCCAATGTACCTGTAGAGGGGCTGGGAGCCTTATCGGAGGTCTTGAAACTAGTGAACACTTAATAGAGTTGTTCTAATTGTTCTTGATTAAACATGCACTTCGTCTCACCAGTCTCGTTATTGTGGTTTTCAACTAAAGCTTGATATCCCTGATTTTTACCACGTACCTTCCAATTACCCGGTTTTCCATGCAATTCCCAGCACTCATCTTTCTTATGTCCGGTTTTTTTACAATACTCACACCAAGGCCTTTTCCTCTGTTGATTTTGGCCCAAAGAACTTGACCCACTGCCTTTAGTAAAGAAGCCACTATTTTGCGTTGGCCCATTATTCTTATAAGAGTCAACACGTCCATTTGCAGATTGACCTGGTCCACTACCATATCTCGGCCCATTCACATGCGATCCACTGAATTTCGGCCCATTTACACTCCCACGACCGATATCTCGCACACCCATAAACCCCGATCCATCTGCACGGCTCTGTTCATCGTCTCTGAGCATCACGAACCTTCGGCTTTCTTCTCTTCTCACCTCGGCGAAGGCTTCACGCGTCGACGATAAGGGTTTCTTGCCAAGAATCCTTCCCCTAACGTCGTCGAGTGAAGGATTGAGGCCAGCTAGTAATTTGAAGACCCTCTCGTTCTCCAATCTCTTCTTGAATTTCGTAGTGTCACCAGCGCACTCCCACGTCTCTTCGCACGCAAGGTCCAATTCCAGCCATAACGACTTCAGCTCGAGGTAATACTCGGTTACGCTTCTGTTGCCTTGCTTCAAATTCCACAGCCTCATTTTCAACTCGAAGAGGTGTGAATAGTTCTCAGGGTCTGAATACGTTTCTTTTATTGCTTCCCAGACCTCCTTCGCAGATGGAAGAAACATGTAGGTCTTAGCAATGGTTGGGATCATTGAATTGAGGAGCCAAGCCATCACCATCGCATTCTCGGACTCCCACTATTGCTGTGGCAAACCGTCGGTTAGGGGTTTCTTGGCTGCTCCGGTGAGATGCCCCAATTTACCCTTGCCATTGATTTACAAGTCTGATGGACTACGCCCACTCGAGGTAATTCTTCCCGTTCAATTTTTCAATCGTGAATTGGAACGAGGTGTTATCAAGGTTTGGTGTGTTCACCGCCCCTTTTTCTTCTGTGTTGGAGTCTTTTCCTTCTTCTGCCATGGCTTGGTCATTTTTCTTAACCTGTCTCTGAATACCATATAGGCGTGAAGAGGAAAATATGTTTCTTCTTATGCATCTCTGAATGACAGGGTACATGGTAGTTTTATAGTACACGAGAAACCCTAAACTAGCCTCCTTAAAATATGGAAAAAAAGAGTCCTACCAACTATGACTAAACAACCTACCATAAAAGAGTTCTAATCATACAAGAATCCTATACAACAAATAACCTTAATGTTACACCATATATAATAAGAGCACGTTTCCACAAGGTGAAAATAATTTTACGATAGTATTTTGGTGGCATGCTTCCTGCTGCATAGGTCATGAAAGTTTTAGGCACCAGAACCCAGTATATACGAAATTAAAGTTTTTGCTACATGGTCACAGTCTTAGACTAACAAGAGACAATGCATCGAAAGTTTATCATCTCTAGTTCGTGCTATATGGTAAAAATGAATTGTTTTCTATAAAAAAAATCAGTGTGGTATATTTCCAAGACAGCATCTCAATATCAAGATTCAAGTGGTATATTCAGGAAGAACCAGTTACTACAGAGTCAAACTCCCTCTACTTCCCATTTTGAAAGAAATATTAGCAGCCGGTCAACCGTGCTATAGCAGTTTTTTGACCAATTTTATCTATTTCTTTTGCCATTTTAGAATTTTTGGAGATGTCATAATCTTGTCTGCAAGAAAGTTAGAATTTGGGTTAAGATTTTAACACCTTATGGAGAGCGTACCTCACGTCCAACAAAAGGTGAAGTGTTGATCGAGAAAGACATTCTCACAGTAGGTTCTTCCACCTTAATTGTGGGCAATGCCTTCCCCAAAGTTTTGTCTGCAATTGTCTCCCCAATCTAGATTGATGAAAGAATTTTCACATAGTTAAAGAAGATAGCTTGTCAGTGCAGGATAGACTTGAATCACAAGTAAATACCCACAATTAGAGCAACCCACTAAGAATTGTTATAACCTACCTGAATATCATCAATACCACAAACGGCACATATATCACCGGCTTCCACCACCTCTACCGGAACTCTAAAGAACTTTTCGTACACAAAAAGTTCACTTACTTTAGCGTATCTGCATTCATCTTCTGAAGTGCATATCTAAGCATATAGGACATATACAGAACATATTTAACATATCCGTGATAGGGAAATCGACTGATGGTCAAACCACAGATGTACATTTAGCAATTTGAGAAGCTTCTCACTGTACAGCAAACATACCTTCACATCCATTCCTTTGCGCAATTCCCCAGCATGTAAACGTCCTATAGCTATGCGCCCTTTATGTTCATCATACTCGATACTAGTAGCCTACTTGGTTTAATACAAGCACATGATATCCAAAACAAATCAAACCAAGAGTAAGAAGAAAGAATCAAAGAAAGAGGGAATAAAATATTGAGAAGATGAAGGGCCACTAACAAGCATTTGAAGAGCACCATCTTTCTCAATACGGGGACCAGGAATGCATCTAACAATGGACTCAAAAAGAGGTCCAAGATCCTCCCCCAAATTTTCAGGAGAAAGGCCAGCCTTTCCCTTGATACCGCTTGCATATACCACTTGGAAATCACACTGCCGAAAGAAAGAAGCTGGAGATTACAATGTATATTACAATCTCTCTAGTATTTGACAACAGCATTAGCAATATCCGATCAACTAGTCTTCAACAACGACAGCATAGTATTTCTAGTAATAATTTTTCAATTCACTCTTCCTGTTCAGAGAATTATAATTTTTGAAGAGACAAAAATAAAATAAAAATGGAGTTTCTGCTCTGAATTTTTATGGATCGCTATCAAAGTCAGATCAACAAATAGGTTAAATCAATCTTCAAATACCAACCAAGTGCATCATGAATGCAACAGTGAATGCTAAAATAGTTTTGCATGAGCAAAAGAGATATTGCCAAAAAACAATAGAAAGCAATAAAAATAAAGCAAGACAGCTTCTCCTATGTGTGCTAACAGAAACTCTTTCAAGCTGACATCAACATGGCACTTTGAAAAATAAAAATTAAAGAGACAATGCAACGTGATTTTTTCAGATGTAAATATCTTGCTAGACATGCTAGGTTGTCAAATTTTCTATTTTCATTAATTTAATTGGGATTTTGTGCTGAGAGAGGATGGAATTTTTCAGTTATAAGATTTTGCAAGATTAGGGTTGTACACATGAATCTTTTTAGGGCTTGTCCTGGTACGTTGTTTTTAGAGCTATGTACTTTCAACTTTTGCACTACTATTTCATATGACAGGCGTGTGCTCTATTTTACTATTTTCCCACTACTCATTTCTATATGTTTAAACAAGCGTCTTTAATCATTTTCACACCAAGCCCTTAGTTTGATCGCCTATTCCTTAGATAATAATGTCACATATATTTGATGACTTTCAATTTGATTATGATGTAGACTACGATGTATGGGAGGCATTGGAGATGCTTGAAGAGTGTTTGATGTCAAGATGTGTAATATATACCTGTTCATCTGTTGCATTTAGTTCAATGAACAGTTCAAAGGTGGAATTAACAACGGATTGTGGACGAGCAGACGGTCGATCAATTTTATTAACAACAACAACTACAGCATGGCCAAATTCAAGAGCCTTCTTCAAAACAAATTTCGTCTGTGGCATCGGACCCTCAACAGAATCTACCTACATAAAAAAGTCAAATTCGTTTGTCAGCAGTGAGGTCCTGTTTAAGGAGACAAAGGTTCTCATATTAAGAGAGGAAAAATACAATAATCTTGAAGAAAAATAACAGAACAAGCATAAGAGACACTAGCAAAACAATGATAGCTAAAATTGTCATGGATAACTGGAAATGTGACTTCAGCATGACAGACTAAGGGAGCCAGGAGAGCAAGTACCACTAAAAGAACTCCTTCAACCATGTTCAGAATGCGCTCCACTTCACCTCCAAAGTCAGAATGTCCTGGAGTATCAATGATATTAATTTTTGTATCATTATAAGTTATTGATGTATTTTTGCTAAGTATTGTTATTCCTCTTTCGCGCTCCAGATCATTTGAATCCATTATCCTCTCTTGTACAACTTGGTTGTCGCGGAACACCTGCACACCAAATTGTTGTAAGGTATTACTATATCAACAACTCAAAAACTGTGGCATTTTAAAGCAAGTAGAATCTTTGTCTGTGTTATAGATTTACTTCACAAAGGAAATAAAAATAGCTAGAATCCCAGAATACCTACTTTTGCTTGCTTCAACATTGAATCCACCAGTGTAGTCTTCCCATGATCTACATGAGCAACAATTGCTATATTTCGTACGTCATTTCTCCTCACTAACTGGCCCTTCTTTTCTGAGGCATAGTTAAACAACAGATAATCAGGATGCAAAGCACATATATGAACCAAAGTGACTTGAATTCTTTCTACAATATGTTCTAAGTAACAAGTTTAAGAGAATAACAAATTTTTGCAGTTCACCAAGGAAAGAAAAATGGAAAATATCAACTATAGGAGTTACAAATGATAGACTAAAACCCACGTTGCCATCAACGTCACAGAAATCAAAATGCATCAGTAAATGCCACCGCAAAATAAGTTGTAGATTATAAAATTATTTATTTAATTACAAATTTCTTAAGGCTTAATAAGCATATTCCAATTCATCAGCAAAAGGGTACTGGCTTTGTATAAGTTTTGACGTCGCTGCAGTAAAATTAAATGATTCAACAGCATGCCTTCAGTTACGAAATAAATTTACAAATTCACGCCCACTAACAGAAAAATTGGGGAAAGCAGAAAATATGTGTAAATGGATTTGCCAATCAAATTGAACGCACGAAGTACAAATTTGCTGAAGCTAGAAGAACATAAACATAGTATATATGAAATAAAAATAAGTATAGTTCCTAAAATCATTTACAAAGTACTTGTTACCTGTACTAGTTTCAGGAGCTTCAGTGACTGCGCATCTGATAGAGTTACGAAATGGCGTTCCCAAACTAACGTTAAACCTCGATTTCTCAACCAAAGCTAAGTTGCACCCGGCAAGCCCTCTTGTAAGCCCACGAAAAGAGAATTTATTAAAGACAATTCTCTTTCTCGCCCCAATGTTCTTCGATGACAACGAGAAAGTAGAGGGGAGAATACGAGTGTGTGAGTTTGACCCAATTGTCATCTCCATTGCTTCTCCAAAAATCACACCCTCTCACTGTGTGTTCGCCGAGAGGTTGATAAAGGGGCAATGGATGGGGTAAGGTTTTGAAGTGGAAGTGAGAGGTTATATGCGTGACGCGAACGGCTTCATTGGAAACAGGAATGGTAGAGGCTGCTGTTTATTTGGATTTATTTATTATTTATTTTCGTGGTGGTTATTCGGTGAGGAAACTGGAAAGCATGCGAAACCGTGATCAAAGTTTTATGTTAAGCCTTGTTTTTTTCTTTTTTTTTTTTTTTTGATAAATTTGATATGTACGGTATTCTATGTAAAATATGTGGTTAATATTGTATTAAAAAATATATATGTGGTATAAAAGATGAGAGAAAAGTTTTTTATTATGAAATTGTAAAGAGCAAGCTCCAAATAATTTTTTTTTTAATCAGGGAAATGCTAACTATTCATTTCATCAAGAATATTACATAATACAAAATTCGGGGGGTTTTTCTCTCCAAATACAAGAAGAACAACTATCAAAACCAAACTTGGCAAAAAGATGACCAACCACATTAAACTTTCTACTAATCCATTTATATTGAAAATTTCTATTTTTTAAAAATATTTGTAAAAATCAGGTAATTTTTTGCAAAAAATTTCGTATTTCAGGTATACTCGATGTCAAATGCAACCTCACGGCTGAAATATGAGCTTCAGCCCAGATTTCAATCATGCGATTGTATGGTTTCTTTTTCTTTTTTCTTTTTTTTTTAAACAAATTATTTGTGACTAATTATAATGGAGTGTAATGAATTATAGATATTGTGTAAGAAATTATAAATTATGGGTAATAAATTACAAAAAGTGTAAAAATTTATAAATAATGTGTAATAAATTACAACGACTATAATATAATGGGTGATAGGGGTTGGTTTTTAATGTAAATGAGAAGAGAGAATGAGTGGAATTTAATGGTGGAGATTTGTGGATGTGACGAGATGTGTAAATGTGATTGATTTAGAGTAACTAAAGAATGTATAAAAAAATGAAAAATTTTGGAAAAAATTATTCCCAATGAAGGGCATAACAATGTGTAATATATTTTATTGTGTGATAGCAAGTAATAGTGAATTTTACATTTTCAGTCTTTGTGTTTGTGTACAGAAGCCCTATTTGGAGGTGTTAAGGTACAGGCAAAGCCATCCTGCTAGTTTTGGAGGCTAAATTGGCCCGCTAAGTAATGAAGTCCGCTTATTTTGATTCTTGGGCTGGATTGAACGCGTTAAGAGATGTTCGGATGACGGTAGTCCACAACTTTGAAAATAGTTACTCTTTTCTTTTCTTTTCTTTTTTTGAATGAATGGGAAACTTCGAAAATAGTTTATGGAATGCTATTATTTTCAAGGAAGTAAGTATTGTAGCATGTCATTTTCAGTTTGGCTTCATTTTGTGTTCTATAAATATTTTTTGGATTGGCAAGTAATATTAAACAAATGATTTTAAAAAATCATGTATAGTAAAAAGCAAATAAAAATTTGTAAAACAAGTACTTTCCGGAAAGAAACATGTACATTAACCCAACGTAAGATTAATCAATAATTTCACTCTTTTTTGAACTTCCATTTAGAACCCAAGCAAACATATTTTCATTGAAAGATATTAGATGAGACCTCTTTTATGCAAATTAATAATATCTATGGCATCCTTTTCAATAATAATAATAATAATAATAATAATAATAATAATAATATCTATGGCATAAAATATTAAAAAATAAAAAGGAAATTTAATTTAATATCAGAAAAAGAAAAAAAAAATTGAATGCTTTTTGAAATCAACTTTTATTTTATTTTATTCTTTTTTAACTCGACCGTGAATGAAGGATATTGATACAAGTGACATTGCCTCCACAACAAAGATCTTTTGTCCCAAATCATAAAGCAAGACCTAATTGTTTATATGATATATACTATATAATTAAACAAAGAAAAGTTGTTTCTAATATATAATTTAAAATTCATTAAACTAAACTTATATAGTTTTCATGCACCATCACCTCCAATAATTATTCATGCGCCTGCTTTAGCAAAAGTAGTGCCTAAACGTCATGTCATATTCCATTCCCCTTCAATGTTCACAATATTTACTCAAAATTGTTATATGGAAAAACTTGAAAACTACTATTTAGATTTTTCCTAAATATTAAAAGAGAACGATATAATAACAATACTAGGTCGATATGTATATATACATATATGTATACATGCTTAGATATAATAATTATATAAAAATAATGTTACACATAGTTTAAAATGGTGTTTGCATAGAAATTTTAATGTATTTTTATAAATATGAAAAGAGAGAATGAGTGGAGTTGGATGGTAGAGATTTAATAGTATAAATAGATCCTATAGGATATATGGGAGGGATTTATTTGATCAAATTTGAATTTTAAAAGGATGATAAAGTATGAATTATAATGAGTACAATAACATGCTCTAAGTCCCTAAGATTAGACAGAGGAAAAAAAAAATCATCCGCTTGGAAGTAAGAACTAGGAACTCATATTTTTTAAATATGATGATAAGTGTCACAAAAAAGTTAGGCGTGAATTATATTATTATATTTATTTGTAAATATATTTTTTCAAAAAAAAAAGTTATCTTTTACTTCTTTTGTCATGCTTGCTTTACTTCTGGGTTCTATCTTATATATATAACTATAAATTTATCAAAACAAAAAGGAAAAAGAAAAAGAAGAAAAAAAAAAAGAATAAGAATAATAAATGTGCAAGAGGAAAATTAGCTCTCCGTCCACGTGTGGTAGTTCATGCGTCAGATGACTCAGATTCGATATAAAAGCGGGCCCGTGAATAATGAAGCCATAGCCCATATGGATTCTGCCACGTATTATATTTCGACAAGCAGACCCTGCGTTTGCTAAAAATTGTGGGATCCACCAAAAACATTTTCTTTTCCTACCGACAATCTTAAAGGCAAAATTTGAATGCAGTAATTCCCATTGAAGCCCTCTAATTTTTAGTTATGAACAGATTTCAACTCTTGAAAGCTGCAGCTTTTTCCCCGCTAATATCTAGACTTGTATAGTGACATGGGGCACGTGTTTAGTGTAGATTTTTAGCCAAAGCAAACGTCCATGTTTTCTTTTTCATTTTTTTTTTTGTTTTTCAAATTACACGGAGATTGGGATTTGAAAATGTGGGAATTTGAATTTTATTCTCATATAAAAGCCTGGTATCAATCGAACAACATACAAGCTGTTGAGAATAAAGGTCCATATTAAAGGATTGGACATGAATACAAATATTACTATCTTTATCAAAATATATATATACTAAATATGACTCAAAGGAGATATGAAATAGCGATCATTCAGGAAATATTTTAAAAAATTTTTGAGTCTATATATAAATATTTACATTTATTTAACACATGTAAAATTCATCTCATAATATTTCTTTTGTTCCTGCTAAATCAATCTCTTATCGCAGTAACTAAAAGCCCGAATGGATACAATTTTTATCGAATTTTATCATTTTTTATCATTTTTTACCACTTTTTTTCATTTTTTTCTCTCTCCTAAATCAATCACATCCACATATCTCATCTTATCCATAAATCTCAACCACTCACCTCCACTTATTCTCTCTCTTCTTTCACATTAAAATCCATTAAAAATCATTAAAAGTTACTCCCATTCACCCTTTAAATTATCAATATTGTCTGATGCTCATTTGACCGATGACGACTTGTTCGGTTTAGGTGGATGAATGAATCTATCAACCTAAAAGTTTTTTCTTCAATTAACTCATGCCATGCATCTACCAACTACAGTTGAAAATATTTTTTGGGTAGAGTTGGATTGAAAAGTGCAAAAAAGACAAGGACTTTCATGCAATGGACATTATCTTAATAAAGAAAAAATAAAGTAGTCAACATAGAATACTTTATATTTATTTATTACAACATAAAATCAAGATTTTTTTTTTAATCAGCAACAGTGCAGTGTCTCCTATCTTATTTATCAATTCAATTACTTTTCTTCTTGAACTCTCCTTTATTAATTACTCCAACCCAACCTTATTTTTCTTCATCGTCACACCCCAATTAATAAGACTAGTGAACTGTTCAATCAAGTATGTCGAACAGTATCCAACTCGATGAAGATGAGCATATTCGAGACATCCATGCGCTATCGCCGCCATCCACCGCCAGTCGAGCCGGCCGCCGCGGCCGAGAAGCTTGGGAAACAAGCAGCCATAGATCATCATCTTTATCCATGGCTAGCAATGATGGTACATCAAGTGAAAATTTTACGAGTATCAGTAGAGAGTTTAATGCTCTTGTTGTTGCAGGATCAACCGTAGCCAATAATGGAACCGAAAATGGTGAAAACAGTCATAGTCTAAACAACTTGTCAAGAATTGGGGAGGAGGACGTGGCCGAGGAAACTTACAACCGTTTGGCTATTGTTCCTGATAATAATCCTTTTCAATTGACATCATCGCCACGGCGTGGCGGTGATGGTGGTGGAGCCGTCACCGGTGAAGGTGTCTCTATGCAGAGGGTGAGGAGAGAAGAGGTGGAGGCAAAGATAAATGCATGGCAAAATGCTAAGATTGCTAAGATTAATAATAGGCATAAGAGAGAGGATGCTGTAATTAGCGGTCGAGAAAGCGAGCAAGTCCAAAAAGCCACCTCGTGGATGAAGAAAGTCGAGGTATGTTGACGTGGCAAAATTCTTGTGTATGTCATACTTACTAATTATGGATGATGAATAACAATATTTTATATCAAATTCGTTCATTATCTTGTGACTTTTGTATAAGGAAAATGTTAAAGGAATAACAAAAAATATATAATTAGGTGTACAATTTTTTTAATAGAGGGATATGAAAAATATCATTTTTATCCTCCTGTATTGATGGGGTCCAGACTTTCTATTAGAGGGTTGTACACCTCGTTGTGCATTTTTTATTGTTCCTCTAGTATTGCTCTTTGTATGAAGAAGAGTGTTAATTATCTATACTAATGTAGAGGAAGCTTGAGGAGAAAAGAGCAAAAGCCCTGGAGAAGATGCAAAACGACATAGCCAAAGCTCGTAAAAAGGCCGAGGAACGGAAGGCATCGGCCGAGGCAAAGAGAGGAACAAAGTTGGCTAGGGTTATTGAAGTAGCTAACTTGATGAGAGCCATCGGAAGACCTCCGGCCAAACGTTCCTTTTTCTAAGAGACACTTTTGAGATTAACTTATTTGGTACTTTTTAAGAGCAGTCAAACATGTTACATATATATTGTGTGTGTGTGTATGCGCGCCCGCATTTGTGTATATATATGCCATATGGGGAGTAAAATTGATCACTCTACTCTATTCTTGAGTGCTAGAAAGATGAGGAGAACGAAATCTTGTATGCCCTTAATTTTAGTCTATGTATGTATGAGTCGACATTGGTAACTTTTTGAAATGCAATGTCGTGATTTCATTAATCAAGGAACTTGTTTTTGCCACCCTATGTATGTTTTCATAAACTTTTTCACTTTTTTAATCATTTTTTTTAATAAAAATGAGGTTTGAGCTAGTGATTTTAGAATGTATGTGTGTACCATGTAAGGATTGTGTACAACTTCATCCTGCTTGTTTGACATTAAAAAAGTAATTTTACTTACTTTTCTTGTTTGAATAAGGCTAAAAGCACGCCGGAAAATTTTTAAAATTGTTGGAATTCCCTCTCGCAGTGCTGATTTCAGATTTGATTCCGGATTTCAAAACGGAGGTCGGACGGACCCTCAAAATAGGGTGATGGTTCCATAACTATGGAACACTTGATGGTGTTGGAACATTTTTGTTACAGCTAGTATTGCTCTACTTAATTTTACATTAAATTCATGAATAGAGGCTAAAAGTATAATAAAATTGATACAATAATTAGTACAATCTTTAATAGGGAGTGGAGTTCCTTTCAATTGTACATTCATGAATAAATGCTAAAGATACAATAAAATTGATACAATAATTAGTACAATCTCTAATAGAGAGTGAAGAAAATACCATTTTTACCGCCTCTTGTATTAGTGGGTTTATTATCTATTAAAACTTGTACCAATTTTGTTAACTTCTAAAATTCTTCTCTTAACACACATGACATAAAAATTTTAAAAAAAAAAAATTATTATTTTTCATATACATACTTTTTAAAATCACAGTCCTTCAAAATTATGGGCATACATGTATGGAAATGAAAAATAAAAAATATGTGGTAATTAACGGACTATCTTTTGGAGACATACAAAAATAGTATATATTGAAATATTTTTGTGGGAGGAAAGAAGTAGGTACGTAATAAACCATTAGGAATGGCAATGGATTGGGTTTGGGGCAGGACGGCTGAGATCCGTTCCTAGACCCATGAGCTATAAAGTGTCCCGAATCTGCCCCTAAACCCATGAGTTCTAGGGGTGGGTTAGGTTGGGTTGGGGCGGGTCAATTTTTAGACCCACGAGTTGATGCACCAAGTTTTTTTCCTTTTTATTATTTTTACCTCGTATTTTTCTCATAGAAATTGTAAATAGAGCAAGAGTCACACACTTATTCGTGTGTGTAGTTTGAAACGTTCAAATTTTACATTTGCAAATGTCAGAATATTTTTCGTTATATTGACTTTTCATATTAATTTAGAACATATAAATATATTTGTAGGTAATAGAGACAGTTTGGGACGGGTACATGCTGACCCGGGCCTGCCCCTAGAATATTCACGGGTCGCAAAGTCCGCCCCGGATCCGTCCCAATTATCAATTTAGTTGAGGGGATCTAGCTGGGGTGAATCCGCTACATTAGAGGCGGGTACCCACAGATTTTGGATTCGATGGATAAAATTGTCATCCCTATAAAGCACACACAAAATCTCTCAAAAATATCTAAACATATCAAGATACTTTTGAAGGGAAAGGACAAAAAAATAATAATAATAAATAAATAAAATAAAAGATTTCTCTTCGATAATTTCCCATGATAATTCTTATACCGAACTACGGTCGCTCGTGCGATTGTATGTTCATGTTACATAGCCACCACATTTTAATATTTTATGGTTTAATTTGTTAATTCCTGATAAATCCATAGAAGCAGTCATCTGAAATCTCACAATCTAGCTACCAAAATGAGCCGCCTAGCTCTAAAAGTACTAAATGCATCCAAATACATATACTAATCAATTAATATCATGTAATCAATTAATATCGATCATGTAATCCATAGGAGTCATGGATTGTGGATCATCATTAGTTATGTATAGCATTAGTCCTGTATTTAAAATGAGATATAGGGTTATTGGATACCAATAATAATAATAATAATAATAAAATTTATCTCATCATCGTAGCCACACATTATATTGATTTGAGTACGTATATTTTTAAAATTTTTTAATATGCTTTTTAATTTTCAACCACAAATCTTAAAATCATTTTTTTCAACAATTTCAATCAAGCATATCCTTATATAGGGCTTGTTTGATACCAGTTAAAGAAGAAGTGTTTTAAAAAATTATCAAATTAATATTTTGAAAACGGATGAGAGAGAAAAAAGGCACTTCATAGTACATGTTTACTTCATTATATCTCGCAATTTGTGTACTTGTTTTGTCCTTTATCAAAATCTATGTGGTGATTGAATGTCTTCCGTCTTCATCGAATTGAAATCAACCACTCGCATTCATATTGTATGAATTATCAAGGGATCAGAAAAAGGGGCAAGCCATAGGGTTTTTCTATTATTATTATTATTATTATTATTGGTGGACCGTGGACGTGTGTGGATATGGAGGTCGAATTTAAAGTTAGTTACTTGTTTAAACAATATTTTAGGGGTGACGCTGGAGGTACATACAATTTTTATATGTACTTCTACCACACTCTAATAGGAGTATAGGTCCTTCCATTTTCTCATTTTCTATCACACCCCATTAGGATATGGTACAAGTACACACAACAATGTGAGTACTTATAGCATTTTCCATATTTTAGAAATAATTGTTACATTTATGGTTCAAGTTGGAGTTAGTTAAAATTTGTAAGTTCAAAATTCAAGAAAGATTCCCCGAGCAGGCTATACATAGCCCAGGTGCACACTCTATCCATCTCTTTCTGTGTAAACTCTGTATCTCGCACTAACTTTTCTCACGCCATTTTTGATCTCGATATCGATCGAACGAAATGGATTTCAATGATCTGATGAGTATGGAGGTTGACGGAGAGACCGTGAATTCATCAACTGATAATGTACCTAGTGCGCACGACGAAGACACCCTTCCGTTCCAAACATACAATGGCTTCGATGGTGGGGTACTTCAATCCCAAGATAGTCTAGTTTTATTGGTTGGCGGTGCTGAATTTCAATATGACCAAGTTTGACCAAGTTTGAAAATGATCAAGAAATTGAAATTTTGACGAAGATGCTCCATGACGTGGTGCTTGAAGACTGTACCTTCAATATGGGTTGGTTTCATAAACCAGACAAGAAAGCAAGAAAGTCTTACGAGAAAAAAAGATTACACCCAGTTCCGTCAACCACATGTTGATTAATGCTCTCTCCAAAGAGGCCCCCAGATGATCACGATCATACCGCCTCGCCCGCCAAAAGAGCGTTTCTTGAATGTTAAAACACAAGGTTGAACAAGTATGTTTATAACATAGAAATATTATGTAGTAATTATTAGTTTTACTATTTAATTTCGATGTCTAACTTCGAAACACTATTTAATATGAATTAGATAACAAAAATATCAAATAAATGTTATCTAATTAAAATTTCAAATTATTATGGTAACAAAATAATTATTGGAATGTAGTAATACTAAAAATCTTAGACTAGAAAATTTAAAAAGTTCAACTATTAAATTTCTTAAATACCATCACTATCGATATAGCCTCTATTTTCGGTTCATCTAAAGAAAGACTTGCAACATTAAATCTACCAACATTTTCAAAAGTGTCGAATTGGTCTCCAGCTATATCCCACATTTTAGTTTCTTATACGTAGTATTCTGATCTTCTCATTGACAGAAGACTGATGTTGTTATAAAAAAAAAAAGCTTAATCTTCAACACGGATGTAGTTATGTAAAATTGTAATCGATTAAGAAAGTTAGTTTAATGTAATATTATTATATTTTAATTAATTCGATAATAAACCTTTGAAATTTTAACTACAAATTATAATTATTTATCTTTTTTAATTTTTAAAATTGTGATTTTTTTATGCGAAGTTTCCTAAAAGTTTTGTTAAAGTATTCATGAAGTGCCCATCAAATTTCCATAGAATTTCCGAATTTTATTAAAAATAGGAAACTTTAATTTCTTAGAGCTTCTGAGACGTTTCTATGGAGTTTCCGTTGTTTTTCGGTTTCCGAAACATTTCCGAGACGAAACGCAAACCTTTTAAGAGTTTCCGTGTTTCAGAGTTAAAACATATCAGTTTGTAATCCTATCTTGAGTTCCAAAAAAGATTCGCCAGTGATAACTGAATGGAGTTTGGTAGTAACACATGCTTTTGACATACGTAAATTCTTGTTCTTGTTCAGAGCCTTTAGCATATTATATTTAGGATGATCAGCAGAGAGAAATAGCACAAGCAGCTAAAAGTTTTAGTGAATAATGATTTTAGAGTCCAAAGGTGTTATTTTAATGAATAGCGCATACCTTTTAGTTTTTAATCGTGTTTTTATTTTTCTTTGAGAAAATCAGGCTTATCAATACTGCCCAATGCTTCTAAATTTGATCTTCTTTGCATATATGCGTGTATATATTTTCTTATTTCACTTGTTATTTAATTTTCATGACTTTTTTATGGTATTTCTTTGAACATTTAATATTTGTAACTTCGATGACATCCTTTTTTTTTTTTTTCCTCTATACGTTTTTGAACTATTGGTATTGGCTAGAGAGAAGATAATGTTTCATATCTTTCGGAAATCATTTTCAACCTGACGATCTCTTAAGAAATTATTTTTAAATAAATAGTTTAGTCAAATGAGTACTTAACGTCACTTTTTAAATTTTAATCACAGTTTTTCATTTCAATTTACCAAAAAGTTAAGCGGCGAGGGACAAAATTACGTGCGTTCTTTCTTGCCTAATGGTTGCACAACAAGTCAAGAGTCGTTCTTCCATACTTAATTTTATTGAAGGTATAAAAAAAATATTAATGCATTAACATGTCCCATAATACACGTATGATAATATTGATAGTTTTGAAATTTTCAATCTATGTGAAAACTGTTAATTCGTACTTCCAGTTTCAATTAAAATGAATACAAGTGGTATTTAATTTTAGGTGCGTACGTAATATGTTTGATAAAAATTCGACCATTTCTTAATTATAACATTGATGACAAATATTCACCACAAAAAAAAAAAAGCATTTTAGTGCCAACTACCTAAATACATGATAAAAATTATAAATTCATATTGATATATATAAATTGTTTTAATTAGATAAAATAACATAAGAGACAAAAAAAAAAAAAATGAGACAATTATCGACCCAAAATCTATACCCGGAATCTCTAAACTTCCAAGTAGTTGATATGTTGGGTTACTCGAAATCAAGATTTCAAACACAACGTAAAACAATTCGGTCAAGGTGAAAAGTGAGGAAAATTTTCCTCCCAACACATTTTAAGATTGCGAGCGTTTGCACTTGTTTTTGTCACTTTTCTAGGGTGTAATGTGAAATTAGTTTATTTAAGTTATAACCACTGGGAGTGATTATGCTTCCTGTCTATTTGTGTCTTTAATTTTTTTTTTTTTTTTTTTTGGCGACAAAGGGTACAAAAGCAAAGTTTTAATATTAATCACACCGAAAACTTTTTAGTTTATTGATTAGTTGAATTAATTCATCGTTTGCTGTTTCAACTTTCTAAACATAATTCATCAGTTGCATGTATGTCTTCGCGTTGTTACATCGAGATCAGTTTGTCCCAATTCACAAGTGGTCACATTTAGTAAACCAAAGAAATATAATTTTACTTGCACTTTCAGTAACCCAATTCACAAACCATTTTTCTAATGAAATTTGTTTGCAACGCACCGTCGGAAAAATATTGATTTTTAGAGACACAATTTCTAGTGTTATTCAGATTGAAAACGACCGGTGCCTATGATGGTGCTTTGCTTGTCGTATTTTGGCTGCACCCCACCGTTAGGTCGATGTGTATCGATTCTTCGAATAAAAAATTCTGGGTTCTTTCAATTTTCACATAAACTCCCTTTCAATGATCGAGTATGCTTCTTCCATTGACGTGTTGTTGTGTCTTACTGTTATGTCATGCGTATCGATTCTTCAAATTGTAATTTCTAGTGTCTTTTCTTGCTTAACCTCAACTTCAATGGAGTTGTTCTCCCTCTGGTTCCTTTGTCATACCGTGGATCACGGGGTGAGTGATGTGAATTTCACAGGGTCAATCAAGATCCACTACTACCAAATTAGTAGTTCACTAATTTTATTTTGCCATTTTGGGATTTCTTAATTAATATATTCATTTCAATCACCGCATAGCCACATACCAATTAGGGATGTGGAGAAAAGTGATTGGGCGTTGCGGTAGTAACATCCTGGCCGAATCTCGAGATAAGCCTGGCTTCGATTCTCACCCCGCCCCACAAATAGCTTTGAAATTTGTGCACTTCTCTCCCCCCAAAAAAAAATTTAGGGATGTGTGGATATTTTTAAGTGTGGGGTCCCATTTTAGTAAAAATGTAGTTCCCTTTTCATATTTTACTACATGTCAAGATGAGAGATTGACTTGAGACCTTTGATCCGTTGGCCCATACCAGTCTAATTCCCTGTTACTAAATTCAAATTCCCTTCCCAAAACCCCTGTAAACATACATCCAATTATAATTCTTCTCTAAAAAAGTTTGTAAACATACATCTAGTCGAGATGCAAATATTTTTTCAATTTTTTACTTTCGTTATTTAATTTTATTTTTAAAATTAAAATAAATCAAATAATAATATTTATGCTCCCTTTTACTAATTTAAAATTAGAGACTTGCAATGCAAATATTTTTGTACAAATAAAAAAGGGCTGATGATCATAATTTCATTTAAAGTCTGAAGGATACGAGTGAAAAGATAAAAAGAAATTGAGAATACTTATTGCAATTACACTGTGGTGCCTAAAAAAAATAAAAATTATAATGTATATATCATTACCATTTTCTCAACCCATCTCTAATTCTCCAAATTTTCAAAGAAAAACCCAGAGATTTCTCTAATGCCTTACCCACCTCGCCATTGTCGAGGCATTAGTCAAAGCACCAAAGCATTACAAGGTACGAGATACATCAGTTAGGTTCAACGTCTCTTTTCTACCTTCTTTTTGTTAAGGTTCCTAATACGCGCAACAAAGAAAATTTTAACAATTTTATATTATCATATTTGCTATTGGTCAGTTCCATGTAATAAGAATTTCCTCTCCGTAATGACCAAACCTCCTTTTTAGTTAACACTTAATAGGCAGCATCTAGCATGCATGTATGGATCTTAATTCTTATTCACATATTTGTTAACTTGTCCAAACATGATTAGATCATAGGAGTTAGTTTATATCTACTATTCATTTTATGTCTCATTAAACAAGTCATATAACAGTGTATTAATTTTGAACAAGTAAGCGGGCGTTAGTTTATATATATTCATGAGTTTTGATGTGAAGTAGGAAAGAGAATGAGTGTAATTGAATGGTGGAGATTTGTGTAATACAGGAAGGTCCCACGAGATATGTGAATGTGATTAATTTCAAGTGTAAAATGAATGTGTAAAAATATATAAAAATGTATAAAAAGTTGAAGACTAACACGCGATAAGTTATTTTGATTTGATGAGAAAGACTAGTAAACAAAAAACAGAAGAATAGCAGATTGAAACTTGATTAGATACCACTAAATCATAATCATAATACAGAACAAAACAAAAAGTAAAAACATTAGTTAAAGTACTTTTGATCTTGTTTAGTACTAAATGTTTTCTAAACTAAAAACCACCAAGTTTCATCATCATTCCTTGCAAAGTAATATTCATTATTCCGATGCAATTAAAAATTATCCACTAGCTAGCATCTCATCTCCATTAAAGCTTTAAAATATCATGTCCTTATCCATCAAGAACCTAAATCCAACTTTTGGGATTTGAAATCCACTAAAAAAGCACATGTTCCAATTCCCTCTTGATAACCTGATAATCACACCTCCATTACCAAGATAACTATTTAAAATAATAATAATAATAATAATTTCTTCCATTACAGATCAATGACAAGTCCATTGCAATGGCACATTACAATCGCACGATCTGTAAATAAACTGCACACAATCCAATAAAAATATAATACTAAAAGAGACCCATTTAAGAAATAAAGAAATACCAAAACAAGTTCTTATCCGAGAATGTAACTACTTCAAGTTACAAAATGAGAGACTAAGTATAGAGAGCACTGTCTTCTTCTATTTTCCTACTACTAGAGTACTGGTGGAACCAAGTTGACATTGTATTAATGATTATGCTGATCCAACAAGTGAAAACAATTAAGGAATATAGACCTAAGATTGGTAAAAATATAAGGAATGACAACCATAATTTGTCTAAACTGGGGGGGCTTAAACCTTTACTTAGCCCAGTAACCTCATCCTTTCTATTACCTATAGTAAACCAAAATAGTAAATGATTAGTGTTTCTTATTCACTAAAACCTCATGTTAAGCTTCACCTGCTCAAGCAATGCTTTAGATTGGTATCTATGTTGTTTGTTAAGTATGTGAATCCTAAGGCGCCGATTTTTCTTTACCTTCCTGTGGAGACTCTTTCACGAGCGATTGAACCCACGATAAATCAGGTTCTTCACCACCGTTTAGAGTTTCAAACGAAGAAGATCTCTTCATGTTAGAAAACTCATCAGCATTGACCGCCCAGTCAGGCCTACCAGTCGAGGATCCCCAGCTTGACCAAGAATCTTCAGAAGTGGCTATAGCAGCCATAGCATTGGAGCCAAGTTCGCGTGAGCTGAGACTTCGAAACTGTTTGCGTTGCGCCAACATTGACACCCGAGAATTCATTGACGACATATGATCCATACTGCGTGGGGACATAGATGAACCCTGCAAAAGGGAGTGATCTATGTTTCTTGGAGAGAAAGGAGAGTCGATTGGAGGTAGGATGTTTTGTTGTTGCTGATGATGGAATTGGTTAAGAAGTGTGGATTTATGTGTTGGGGAGAAGGCGGGTGCATCAGTGTATCTGGGAGACAAGCTCTCTACTGCAAATACATCCTCAAGATTTGAAGGGATTAAGGCTTTCGGTCGAGCAGAATGGTGTTGGATGTCGAAATCTTGCAACAAACACAAATCCTCCGAGGTGATCATATCTCTAGCATTCAGCGATGTTCTCAAACGACTCGACTGGTGGTTGGTTCCTGGTAAATGCAGTGTAGGAACGTTTTGTGGGGCCCAGCCCATGTTGGACATGCCATTTGTCGAAGGTGGAGTAAACGGCAAAGAAGGAGAGCCTGGTAAAAGACTCATAGCTGCAGCAAAATCCATGGCATTAGAAGGCGATGAAGTTGGTCGAGGAGAGAGAACGGCAGAACCCGTCGAGGCATATAAAGGACGAAGCTCCTCTTGCGCGTGAGCAAAGAAACAGACTCTACGGTTACAACTCATCCCATCTTTGCAAAGCCGAGTCCGGTATTGGGCTGGATGAAGCCAACACTCGAACACCCCATGAGCATATTCACACATGTCGCCTCTTCGGCAAGCACCTTTCCGGAAATCAGGACAAGGTACACAACTATAGTGGTACTTCCTTGGATCCCTTCTTCGAGCATTTTCGCCTGGGTGAACAAATGGGCACTCGGTCCAATCATGTGAGTAGGCCCGTGAGCAAGGTCGGACCTTGAAAGAAAACATTCTAAACTCGTCGGTTGAATAAATGCTATTCTTGATATCAGGCAAAGACGGGTCAATCGGGTACTCTTTCTTCTCAGATGCAAATTTCGAACTCTTAGGAGACGGTGGAGACAGTGGTGGAGACGCTGAATTTGAAATAGTAGTACAAGAGGTGTCATTTTTTAGAATCATTTCGAGGGAGACTTTCATTTCTTGAAACTTCGGTGGGACGACTATGACATCTGCAGGACAACAACCATTCGCATCGACTAGAGTTGGATCTGCACCAGCTGTCAAAAGAAGTTTCACAACATCAACGGCATTGATTGATCCACCAGATGCAGCACAGTGAAGGGAAGTTCTCTGGTCAACACCACAGGCTCGATTCACGTTGACTTCCGGTGAAGAAAGAATCAGTTTCACAACATCGAGGCTACCATAAGTCGAAGCCACCATCAAAGGAGTTCTTTGATGAAAAACCATTTTGTTTGAGCCCTTTTCACGACCGTACCAGGGTCCAACCTCATCGATACTTAATGGATCACGTTGGACTGATTGTTTAAAGGCTTCTACATCGTTGTTGGCCGCAAGTTCCAGCAAACTGGAAAAAGTATCCTCGGTTTCGACATTCAAATGATTGAGGTTCATGATTGTAATCCTAGTACTAACTGCCTGCTCCAACCCACAGCAGATGCCCCTTTACCTAAAATCCAATGGAAATTAATTTTTGGTGTTAGAATTGTACTGATAATCAACATAATTGGCAAAAATACTGCTTCTGGCTAAAAATAATTATAGAGGTAGATATAGCATAGTGAAATTTTTTATCATTTATAGATTTAATAAATTAGAAGACAGAATTAAACAGGGGATGAACTAATATCTAATAGAAGTAAATTTACATTGCAAATGTCAAACTCGTCAATCAGAATCCGAAAGAAAAAATTTGAGGGGGTAAATGTTAGGTTTATAGGCTTCACTACAGTACACCAAAAAGGCAGTAAAAACAAAATTAACCACACAAATTTCCACTTTTATCTACCAAACTTAATAAATATAAATGATGAAAATCAAATTGAAAGAATCCTTTCTGAAATTATATGTGCATGTGATTAAACTCAAAGTCATACATACGTACACCTATACACAACCCCCCCCCCCCCCCCCACACACACACACACAGAGATTATTATATTTATAAAATTAATTGGAAGTAAAAATGTTACCATTTCTTACCAGTTAACAGAAGTACGAAGAAGACAAAAGCAAGACCAGCAGCAGCAACTTCATCGGATGGATATGTAGACAGAAAGAGAGAGAGATGAGAGAATTTTTACAGCAAGCTGTATAATGGAATTTACAGATCTAGAGAGAGAAGGAGTAGTATGAGAGAAGGTTGTAATGATAACCAGAGGAACTTCTTCCTCTCTCTTTCTTCTTCGCCATTTCCTATGTTGTACCTCTGTTTCTCTCTCTGTCTCTCTCTTATTCCCCTTTCTTCTTTTCCTTCGACTGATTAATACCATCATAATTAATAAATTAACAACAGTGTGATAGATTAATTATTATTGGGGATGAAATTTCATTTTAGTCCCTTCGCTTTTGCTTTTTGCAAATACATCAGTTACCGGACAATTTTCTCTTCAATTTGGTGTTGATGGTACATTATAACTAACTAAATTTTGCATCTCATATGTAAAGGACTAAAGGGTGTGTTTGCATGCCGGTTATAATTCATTATAATTCATGCTTTTTAAATTTTAAATTTGATCAAATAAATCGCGTCCACATATCTCGTAGTAGAGTCCACATATATTATTAAATCTCTACCATTTAATTCCACCAATTCTCTCTCTTTATACTCATAAAAATGTATTAAAATTGAGTTATAGTATTGAGTACAAAATATATTTTAAAAAATGACAAATTACAACTACTGAATTTCATAGAATTCCCGAATGATATAAAATATTCCGGTGTGCTTAATCACAAGTGAAGTTTCAAAATAGGTGTTATGATCATGTTATTGACAAACACAGTTATTAAAACCTGACCGGATGTCGACTTGACAAAATTTTTGGGTCAGCGAGTTAATGGTTGGACCGCCAGGTTCGAGCTTGGACCGCTGGGTCATTCATTTAAATTATATATAATAAGTTAAAATATAATGAACAAATTTAGACGTTTGTACAATGGATTTTAGTGCAAATTTGAGGTTTGGATCTTGAGATACGTGGTTTGAATATTGAGCTACACTCTTGATTTTAAAAATTAAGAAACAATACTCTATGTGTTAAAATAAATAAAATTCCATTTATATGTAAACTAATAAGCTTTGGTTTGATAGTTTTTCAACTATCTTTAAAATTTGAAATTGTAATGTTGCACTTTCAACTCTTATCAAGTATGTCTTGCATGCTATGCCCGGCCAAGTCACCAGGTTTCGCTCACGGGTTAGCTAAAAATTGGCCGTTTTTTGGGTCATAATCAAGTCAATTGTCTAGCGGTCCAATTAAGTAAATCAGACAGATTTAGGGTCTAGGTCACCGATTTTCCGATCGAATCGGTCGGTCCGGTTCGGTTTGAGTTTAATAACTATGTTGGAAAATATTGATCATTTGACTGGATTGTTAATGAGAGATTAGTAATTACGAAATTGGGTTTCATGTCATTTAAACACAAATTTTGATGGGTCAAAGAATGTTAATCGGTTAATCCCAATGAGGCAAGGTCAATCATTGTCTCATATTAGTTTTTCTTGAAAATGTCGATATTTAGTCATGCGCAATTATATATTGCCATTTCAAGAACTATGAGTTGGAAAGGATTAGTAAAGTTGATATATGATGAATATGGAAATCTAACGAATAGAACTTCAAATGTTGTATATAAAGAAGTAATCCAAAATTTGTGAAATTTTTGCAATGAAATATTATCTAAACTGTGTTTCCTTTATATGATAGCAATGATTCAATATGAAATTAATTCATATTAATAAAAAAAATTGTGTTTATGCATTGATTTTTTCCCGTGCAACGCACGGGTGCGATTACTAGTATATTATTAAATCTCCACCATTTAATTCCACCAATTCCCTCTCTTTATACTCATAAAAATGTATTAAAATTGAGTTATAGTATTGAGTACAAAATATATTTTAAAAAATGTCAAATTACAACTACTGAAATTTGAAAATGATTTCTAATATTGAAACCATTTTAGGCACAATTTTGTAGAGTGATTAGTACTGTGAAGCAAATTGAAAACAATATTACAATGTGGAGAGATAGTAAATAAATTGAGTGACTGAAATGAAATTTTGCTCAAAGTTGGGTGACGTCCTATGTCTTTTGGGTTTCAACTTTAGTAATGGACGGAGTACTTTTATTTATTTTTGTTGAAATAAACGCCTATCCAATCCAAAGCATTTCATATGCACGCCTAGAATTATTGTTTTTTTTTATATTTAATTAATGAATACTGAAACTTTTTTATCAGTCGCATTTGGGTTAGGTTTTATGTCCTGCTTCTTGTTATTTTTTTATTCCACGGCGTCAGCCAATAGAATGATTTGCTCAAGTCAATGTTTTTTTTATATATGAACTGAAATTTCCTCATTTGTTGCAGAATTTTCAATTAATTACTACTAGTACTAGTTTATTTTTTCGCTGGCTAAAATTTGATTTTCGGACACGTTTAATTGTCATTGTAAATATATATACTATTATTAAAAAGGAAATTAAAATTTATGTAAGTTGAAAAATAAAGACGATGTCGGGTGGTGTCGTGAGTGGGACCCGAGAGCTTGAATGTCGGACACATGGCACTATTTGGTTGTTTAAGTCACCAAAATGGATTGTAGATTTTCTGGTATGTGAAAAAAGGTGCATGCACATTTTTAGTGACTAGGAATAATAAATGGACTGTACTGGCGGCCCACCTCAGGAGGGGTAGTACGTGGTGAAGGTTTCACCAGATGGGCTCATCTCAGCCGTCCGATTAACTACACTGTGACAATGATAACTTGCGGTGCTAAATTATTATTTAAACAATAAAATTAACAATAATGCAAATGTTTCATATTTGCAAGTTTAAGAAAGTTGAAGAAAGTGAAGAGACCTATTCAAAAAACAATGAAAGCGAAAAGAGCAAGTTTTGTAACTTCAGCATAAACCAAAACTACTTTCTTGGAAGATCCTCAAAAGTCAAAACATTGCGGTGATAGTCTACCTACTTAAACCGCTTTTGTTAATTAGAAAAAGACCCTAAATATCAAATTTGTAGCAAAAAATAGTTTCACTATCAAACTTCGCCTAAAACCCCTAGCATCTGAAGTCAACCCTAGCCGTGGTAATTCTAGATCGATACCAGAACTGATAAATTACATTATCTCCAAAACTTTAGGTGAGGTTATTGTGCAACCATAACTTCACCAAACTAATATCATACATGAAGTGGAAATAAAATACTAAACATACAATAAATATTTTTCAATAATATATCAAAAATATTTAATATTTTTTTTTAAAAAAAAATCCCATTCTATTTGTTTTAAGAGGATAAAACATAAACTTCGCTAATGAACCTACATTTGCGACACAAATTATAAACTTTCCTCTCATTTCTTCTGGGAACGCCACTGAAAGACTCAAACATCAAACACCAGAACTTCAAAGTAACCAAGTTTACCAAAAGAGGAACAAAATTTGGAGAGCAAGATGGAATTCATTAACTGTGAAGTTGAACGTGTTGTTAGCTCGACATTTTGGTACCATTTACGCCATTTGTGAATGATGGTTCGACGGAGTACACTTTCAGTCCCCTCGTCCTTCCTGGTGCACCACCTCTAATCGAAGATAAACCCAGCACAAACCTACACCAAACGGTAAACATGTAAGTATTTACAAAAGCAAGAAACGGGCTCACATCTACCGGAGATAACATACGTTTTTCTACACGTCTTCTGTTGTTCTTCACTGCCACAGTTTATCATGATCTCGCGATCGATTCTTGAAATTGAATGCTTAAGAGGCACGTTGAATGACTCTGACACTGATTTCCTAGTAATTTTGTCCACCTCGTCATCCAGTCCTAGAAGTTTCTAGAACCAAAAAAAAAAAAAAAGGAAAGAAAAGTGGATGATCTCCCCTTTCATATTATGTAAAGACAAAATGGTATGAGATTACAAGAATCACCTTAAGATTCTCATAACAGGTCTCAAGATCATTGTTAACCAAGATATGATCAAAGAGGTCCGGAGAATTAGCTTCATCAATCTCCATCCTAGCATTTCTTAGTCGCTTTTGGATTTGTTCTTCAGTTTCTGTCCCCCTGTTCATATATACATTTATATATTTGATTACCATTGTTATCAAAGAGACTGGGAGAAAATTATGAATGTTTAAGCGGAGCTCACCTTGCACGAACGCGCTTCTCAAGCTCCCCCAATGAAGGAGGACGAACGAACATGAAAATGGCTTCAAGAGAACTAGCCCTAACAGATCTCGCCCCTTGAACATCAATATCAAGGATACATCTCTACATGGAACCACACACATCATCCTTAACATTTCAGCCAAAAAACATCTTACAATGCAAGAAAACACCTAACATGATGTTTATTAAGGTAGATTCATCCCCGTACCTTTCCTTGATCAGCAACTGCATCAACAGCTTCAACACTCGTCCCGTATAGATTATCGTGAACAGAGGCAAATTCTAGAAACTTCCCATCCGCTATATCTTTTCTCATGAAACTACATTCGGTGAAATGGTAGTGGACCCCGTTCTGTTCCTTGTTTCTTGGAGCACGGGTCGTGTGGCTCACTGAAAATCCAAACATGGATGGAAATTCCTCCATCAGCCTGGTTATTAGAGTGCCCTTACCCACTCCCGAAGGGCCACTTATGACAATTGGCTTTTCGGCTTCGCCAATAATTCCTTTACTCCAAGCAACTGTTTCAACCCTCAATCTCTTTTTCTGTTCTCGAACGAATGAAGTATTCACCTAGAGAAAGCAATTACGAGGTACCAACTTAAAGCATTGCACAACCCAAGAAAAAACAACATATTAGCATATGGGGCTATATTACAAGGTGGATATAGAATTTTTATTGCGTACTGGAAGAAGTCCATGTCTGACAACATGTTTCTTTAGGTGTTTAAAAACAGTTTTTGAATACTAAAAATGAGCAGGTTAAAAAGGAGTTCTCAATTGTCAGTGGCAAACAGAAACGGTACATAAGCAATTCGATAAACGGATTGCCAAACATGCACTTCCATCATCATTGCAAGTGTTTCTTAAATTGTCCGACAAGCTAAAAGAGCCAACCTCAAGAAACCAAAAACAATGATCAGAAACCGAGTCTCCTTTAGCAACCAAAATTCGCTCATCGTCTACAAGAACAGCCGAGTGGCCCTTGGATGGCCCAGGTTTTGTTCCCAACACAGTGGGGATCACCCTGCAAATTTATTTGACTAAAAATTATCAAACCTTCAACCCGAAGGACAAAAGTGGAAATCTTTACGAACTAAAGCATATACTAGAACACACACCATTCTCCTGTGGATTTGTCCAAAACTCGAACTCCAATGGTCGATGGTGATTCATTTCCCATTCCACCAATGGCATACTGAATCAAATTAGGAAATTTAAAACCGGTAACTTTTTACCCAGTGGATAAAAAGTTTCACTTTTTATTGTAATGTACAGATAATCATACTGTTTTGTTGCTGCCAATGTCAATAGTTGTTTCATGGCTGTCAGATTTTAAGTGAAACCTATGAAGATGATCTTCAAACAGACCTGGAGCTTCTCCCTGTATTTGACAACCAGAAAAAGATCAGATCAAAGATTAATGCACCTATGTTCATTCATTTACATCAAGATCTCTTAATCCTTTTCTAGTTTATATAAAAAAATTGAAAAATAAATAAATAAATAAATAAATAAAGCCATATGAATTATAATAATAGATTCACCATTGATGAAAATGAACCTCCAAATCAAGATTGAATCTGTTTAAGATGAAACACGACAAGGCACACGTTATTCGAATTAATATTTAAAAAAGACAAAAAAAAGATAATATAGATCTTTGCTTCAATTTTGATACGGCACAAAAACGACGATAAATTTGAATCCTATAATTTTCCCCTTCCACAGCATCACCGCCGCCACCGCCCATTGCCAGAGACTGGAAACAATAACCCAGATGCCCCATTCGTTCAATATCATCAAAAAGAAAGAGTGGCCCAATACCACATTTTGCCTAGTCTTAACGAACACCCAGAAACCCAATTGTTTTCATACAGCAAACGCAAAAATAAAAAAATAAAGCCAAAAATAAAGAAAAAGTTGAACCTTGCTCGAGACGAAATTAGTCGATCAGAAAAAAGTAATTAAATTGAGAAGAAACAGTGACGTCTGAAGAGCACCTTATATATTTATAGCAATGTCAGGAAGCCCATCAAAGCTCCATGTTTTCGACCTTGTAAGGGGGGTTTCTGCACATTGTTTTCCGCCTGAAGATGAATAGATTGTGATTAACGAAAAGGGTACACAAAGAAACAAATTTGAGGGGAAAGTTATTGAATAAGAACAAACTTATGATTGAAAAAGTCAGGATCTTTTCTTTGAAGAAGTTGCAAGAATGGTCGAAAGCCCATGTTATTCCTTCAGGGATTGGAGCACTTGATGTCGCTGTCGCCTTAACTTCACCGAAAACTAGATTTTACCTGTCGGCTTCGTTTTATTACAACTAGGATACAGCTTTTTTTTTGGGTAACAACATTTTTCTTTCCAAAAAGGGATTTTGGCGCAAATAGTCCCAAAAAACTAGCCATGTTGCAGATTTAGTCCCAAATAATAAAAGGTAGAAAAAAAAAAAACTACAAGAAATGGTCCAAATGGACCATTTCATTTTTCCGTCACGATTTCTATTTTGTTCTTTGTGCAGGATATTTTACAAAATTATTAGAAAAAATTACACAAATGGTCCTCACCTTTGCGGGTTATTAAAATCAGGTCCTAAAGTTTTTAATTTTGTTGCATTAGTCCAAATTTTAATTAAATTATATAATTTTATATTTTACCTTTTTCGTAGATGCGAATTTGGTCCACAAATAATTTTATCGAATTAATTTGACACTAATTAGATAATTTTACCGAAAATCTTCAACGTAATAACATTTATTTATGTTTTCTTTTGCATTAGATATGTGTATATTTTGATTTTAATCAATCGTTAACAGTAAATATAATTATTGTATCTTCTTAAAATTTTAGTATACGTGTACTACTGTAAAAACAAAAATATAACGAATATAAAAAATAAAATAAAATGCATACGCACGAGTAGTAATGATACTAAAATTTTAAGAAGATACAATAATTATATTTATCATAATGCGATTGATTAAAATCAAAATATACGATATCTAATGCAAAAGAAAACATAAATAAATGTTATTACGTTGAAGATTTTCAGAAAATTATCTAATTAGTGTCAAATTAATTCGATAAAATTATTTGTGACCAAATTATCTACTTAAAAAGGTAAAATATAAAAGTATATAATTTAATTAAAATTTGACTAATGCAACAAAATTAAAAACTTTAGTGACTGATTTTAATAACCCGCAAAAGTGAGGACCATTTGTGTAATTTTTTCTAATAATTTTGACCAAAATATCCTCAAGACAAAAAGGACAAAATAAAGAAAATCGATTTAAAGGCTACAAATTCATTTCCATTTGCGACCAAAGTTTTTTTTTTAATTCAGGCTTACGCTTTATTATTTGACTAAATCAAATACGCCAGCTTTTTTTGACTATTTCACGCCAAAAATCCCTTCCAAAACTATTTGCAATTGTGATTTATTATTTTCTTGTTATTTTGGTCTTCTTTATTTTATTATACTAGTACTAGCATACGTCGATTTTGAATAGGAGAATAATTTTTCAAATTTGGTAGGATTTTAGCTAAAAACCAATTGATGACGCTAAATGTGCGATGTGATGGTTAAAATTCAATTAGCAAAGATTATAAGTCTAAAGTGACATATAATTACAAGTTCAAAATTTATGTGAGAGTATAAGCAGGAATAGCAAAACAAGTTGTGGTGGAATTGATGGATGAGAGTCTAATAATATTTTTTTTGTGGAAAAATGAGAAAAGATCAATAATTTTGTGGTAAAATAGGGATGAAAAATGAGTTTTTCTTCCCTTTTTTTTTTTTACTCACCCCCACCGCCATCCCCCGCCCCCCTCTCTCTTTAGGATTTCCCTACTAATAGAGCCTAGAGAGATCCCCCTACTGTCAGAAGATTATTTCCAAATATATTGCACATAATAGCCTCAGCTGTTATGAAGAATTGATTAGACCCTAAGGGGACATACTCTTTGCCGTTTTCAACCCGTTTTCTGTTTTCGAAAATGTTGAAAACGCTGTTCATTATTTTCGAAAATCTATTTTCGAAAACGTTTTTAATATTTGTATAGGAAACACGAAAACGTCTTTTTAACATTTTCGACGTTTTCAGAGTTAAATATTGAAAATAAGAAAAACGCATTTTCGGATTTTAAACTTTACATTTGTTATATTTCAGCCCCAAATTTTATTTTTCATATATTTCAATTCGATCACCGCCGACCACCGCCGAACAAGTCAAACCACCAGATCTGGTGGTTCTCCACTTGCGAGGTGGAGAACCACCATCGCAGGTGGTTCTCAACCTTGGAGAACCACCGCCGGTGGTTGCCGGCAGTGGGGTTGCAGGGGGTGGGGGTAGGATAGGTGAAGATGAGGGTTTGTTTGAAATTTTGGAAAAGTTTGAGAACCCTTTTGTAAATTTTATTATACGAAATTGTATTTTTCTAAAAGTATAAATCAAACACATTTTTTATTTTCCCTTCTCAAAAATAATTTTTCAAAACAACAAATCAAACGCATTTTTTATTTTCGCTAAACAAAAATTGAAAATAGAAAATACCAAAACATTTTCGAAAATGAAAACAGAAAATACAAAACAAACAGGACGACCCCTAATACTTTTACTCTCTTATCCACTATGTGAATAGTGGGCAGGGAAGACGCGCCTAAACCTAATGTGGCGGCCACGCCAAGCGCGTGCCAAGCATGGAACACCCCCTAACTTGACATGCGTGTGACGTGGCCTCCACATCACGTGTGAACACAGCCTCCCTGCCCACACAGTGGGGAGGGGAGCAATTGCCTTAACCCTAAAACTATAATAATGGATGATTTCTCCTTTGTCTTAGACTCGGAAATTGGACAAAAAGAGTTAACAGTAGAATTATTTGTGGGAGATGGGTATAACATAGCGCATAAGGTAGTTCAACTAAAATTACAATCATTTTTCCTTTGCCAATCAAGCTCTATATATCATAATTAATCAAACTACACGCATTGACCAACTGTAAATTTAAAGAGGAAAACGCCTTAACAAGACAACTACCATTAACAGCTTAAGAAATCGTCAAATTTGAGTAAATTTAAAGAAAAACCTTACGGTATAACTTTAATAATATTTAAAAAGTCACAGTCGTACTTAACATGGAGGTGGTTTATGTGTCAATTCCCACCTGTTACCTTTTTCTTTTTCTTTTTCGTCTTCTTTTTTTTTTTCCCCCTATTTTCCATTTTCTTAATTTCAATCATAACAACGTAACAACGTCATGAGACATCAAAAAGGCTTAGTCTCCAGAGAGAGACGGAAAAATGATCTAAATAAGAATTATAATTGTTTTTACTTTTTCATTTTTATAGCGTTCATTTCAATGTTTTGTTCTATTACTAAAATAGCAACACACGGCAAATATGTCTCAAGAACAAACAGACAATAAATGGTTACACTCCATACTCGGAAGCACTCAAATATTCACCATGTTCCTCAAAGTACTCTACCAAACGCTTCAAGAATTTATCAGTGCTTACAGTCTCAGTGTCGCACACCAGGCAGCATTGTCTCCTTGCTCGGGTTACAGCCACATTCATTCTCCTGCGATCGCTTAAAAATCCCACCTGAATAAAGGATCACTTATTATTAGCCGAATAATTTTTGGCAACCTTGAGAGATACGTTTCTCTAGCAAATTACAAAATAGCAATACCTCTTTCTTTGAGTTCGACCGCACCATTGAAATGATAATTGCTTCCTTCTCTCGGCCTTGGAAGCCGTCGACTGTTGAGATTTCCATATCTTTTAGCTTGTTTTCATTGCTTCTCAACATCTTCAGTAGCACAACCTATAATAGCAGTTTCAACACAAGTATCAACAAATTTGCATTGTTCTATAAATACTTGACCAACTTGTGGAGTTGTATGTTTTGTCACTGTGACAATACCTGTGCTGCATAAGGTGTTATGATACCAATATCAGAAGCATGGACCCCACTTTCCACAAGTCGCTTAGCATGTGAAATAGCGACTCCTGCTTCGCCTTCATTCATTGTGCTATCTTCTTCATCCTTCTTCTCATCCATGTCACAGCTAAAGTAGAATAGTATCAGTAACAATAAGTGCATATTTGATACACGGTATTAAACATGACGAGGAATGATGAGCATACCCAGCAATGTCAATGAGGAGAACAGTTGGCTCTGTTGAAGGTGTCTTCTTCACTTCATCAATATCATATAATGTATGGGCAGTAACACTTGAATGGGCTTTAATCTAACAATTCGAACAAAATAGTTGCAGATATCTATCATTACTATGAGCAAGATGATGATGAAGACGACATGATTTAGGACAAGATGTGAGCATTTCTGAATACTTAGAGGAGCTTTCTAAATTTATCTAGACATGCACATAGTTAAAGAAATATATGATCAATCACCTTACTGTCATAAAGTTCGTCAGACGACCAATTCATGATAATTTCATGCATGCGGTACTGAACAGTAAGCATAGACGTGACTTCCTGTCCATACAATTCTGTGAGCCGTTCAAAGAGGGTTCTTCCAAATCCTTTCTTCTCGGCTTCAACGCTTTGAATTGTTGGTGGAAGCTGGAGGTGATCACCGGCTAGTAAACACCGAGGACCCTACAACAAGAAATTACATGTAAGTGTGTGTGAAGAAATAGAGTACAGTGTGCAATTAGGACCTTTTATTGTATAATTACCTTCATTAACGCAATCCAGCATGCTATTTCAAGTGCTTGGGCAGCTTCATCAATAATAACCAAATCAAATGAAAAGCCATCCAATTTCTTAGACAATGCACCAGTCAACGTTGTCAATACAATGTCTGCATTCTTAATCACATCCGTCACTGCCAGCTGCTGCCTTTTACGCTCTTCTTTTGACAGAGTCTTAAGCTCTCTCCTAATATCTCTCTTAGTATTTCTGTCTTTCGCTTTTAACAGTTTCCCATTCAATGCCTGTAGAAATGATCGAACGAGTTATAGAATCATACAATTAAACCAGGAACACCAGAGCTAAAGGTACTTCATTAAATTCAAAATTCATTAGTGGGAGGAAAATGGTTTTTGCCCATAAATTTAAAAACTATCACCAGAAATGAAAGTTTCACACTCCTAATAGAAAATCCCGACATTTTGGTACCACCAACTTCTTATCTGATGGAACAAACACCCAGAATAAATCTAGTAAACTTTGTCTGATATGGACCAAAAAGAAACACAAGCACCACACGGCATGATACATTACCACTTGATGCAAAGGTTTGTTTTTCTGTTCTTATTTACAAGATCTCATCATCCTCATAAAGATTCACACGACCTTTTATGTAAAGTTGATTTAGGCCATGTCATTCTTCTCATTTTTAATTCATTCTCTTTCAAATTTGAATTTGGTCAAACCAATCACATCCACATATCTCATGAAACCTACACGTGCTATACAAATCTCAACCGTTCAACCCCACCATTTTCTCTCCTATTTCACATAAAAATGCATAAAAATGTGAATGCTAACGGACGCTTAAACTACCTAAATTCTTTTGTGGATTCAAAATAGTTATTATATTAAATCATGTTTATGCCAATTATTGACTTCAGTAACTTTAAAACCCCCAATAAGCATGAATCACTTCAGGGCCAAAGACCAGCAAATGTATAAAAAGCTAGTATGGAACCATTTCATTGCTCATAATTGTTAATAACGTAGGATCAAGTTCGTAATATGGCAGATAACACAAGAACGTTAACAGATTATCAGCACCATACTACCATAGCATCAACAGAGACAAATAACCCTTTCCTGTGAAAAAGAAAAGAGGCAAAATAACATTTCCCCTCAAGAGGTTATTGATTCCTGGATATCTGTACCTTCATCTCGTTGCGGATGTCATTTGCAAGAGCACTATTATCCCCACGTAAAACCTATGACAACCAATCAAATTGTAAGTAGAAGATCTGAACTTTGACAAAGTCCAAATTACAAAAATGAGTTGTGCTCGTTGAGGACCACTGGTGCAGATGAGTGTCAAAAGGGAAAGGGGTACTGCCCAACCAGACACATCCATCCTCACAATCATCTTCATCAAAGACTGAATTCAGATAGAAACAATTTTCAGTAATTTGAAGAAAGGGAAAACTTGTAAATGCGTCCATACAGGCTGGTGTACAAGTAATTGCAGACAACTTGAGAAAAAGAGAAGTGGCATTCTGATACATTCCCATCCCAAATCGAATTAATAAAAGAATCACAACACAATACCAGAGATTTCAGGTGGAAATATACTCTTGTAACAGCCCAAAAATGGCATGAAATGTCTCACACTTACTATCGTAAACAGAACAACAGAAAGGAGATGACATTTTCCAGGAAATAAAGAAAATAACAACCAAGGATATGGACCATTCTATCCCAGCACTTTCCACACTTTTTACTGCCTCTTATTCCCGTTTTGTTATGTTTATGGTTAGGCACAGCTGCTCTCCTTCCGTGAATTGACGCAATTGCACCAGCTCTTTGTTCCCATTCTGCCCATCCATCCCTTTCTTTTTTGTCTCCGGTAAGTGTTTATAATCCCACGCTCTATCACATTCAGAATTGGCATAGAGGGAAAAAGAAGACAGCTAGAGCATGTTTGGCAAAACATTAAGAGTGTATTTGCAAGTTTACTCATAAGCAAATGGGTAAGTTTATAATAACTAAATTCCTTAAAAGGGCTGATTTGGAAAAGTACGTTCCTTTCTTTTTAGTGTACATAAGATTACTCCAAAATAAGCAACTTTTTTCAGTTACAAAGTAACATGTCAAACAGATATGGAATCAAAAAGTTAACTCCAACTTTTCATAAGACTAGAAAAGAGTGCTCTATCAGGACAAGGCTCTATGAGATGGCTGCATGGGGAGGGGGAGAGAGAGAGGGAGGGAGAGAGAACGTTTAGAGGGACAAATACTGCAGAAGCATGTGAAGGTGTTACCTGAGCATCAAGAGCACAGTCAAGTACTTGAGGAAGTAAACGTGCAGGATGTCCTACTCTTACCAGCTTTACCCTGTTGATATAATAACAGGTGATTAATATTTCTTTTGCTAAATAATGCAACACAATAACAAGACCATAAAGAAAATGTTCTGAGATTCTCAACTTAGAAGTTCATAACAATACGAAGAAAATAAGTTTCATGTGTACAATCTTAAGACCTGGTTTAAGAGTTATATTCAGTGTCCTCAAACTGCCACATCCTAGTTCTTGCCAAACAAACAGGAACCATACAGCTCAACTAGAAGAATAAATAAATAGAAGACTGCGCTGACCCACTTTGTACTGAATTTTCTTCAGTCGTAAATGAGATATCAAGTTGGAAGTTTTTAACTTACAAGTTGAAGAATCGCTATACCTATAAGGAACGAGTCTCTCAACAATGTTATCGACTGCAATATTAGAAGCTGCACAAGCAAGAATCTTTGATCCACGTTTTACTTCTTGCAAGATAATTTCAACCACTGTTGTGGTCTTTCCAGTTCCAGGAGGTCCATGCAGCAAAAAGAGGTCATTGGATGACAAGGCCTTTGAAATGGCATCTTTCTTAGGAAACAAGAATATATGATTTAGTGTCATTAAACAACAAGGTTATGAATGAATCTAGAAAAGAAAAATGTAAGAGAAAATATAATATTATGTTACACAGACAGCTATATATGCCATGTAAGGAAAAATCAAAGATTTTAATCAACATACATTGCTTGCAAAAATACACAGGTAAAGTATTCCTACCTACATCAAATACTCCAGAAGTTCATTCTACTGCTACCATTAGTTACATCAAATACTCCAGAAGTTCATTCTACTGCTACCATTAGTGGATGGCTCATCCACTTTTTCTTATGTTGTAATTGTTTGTAGCTTATAGTTATGATTAATGAAATGCTCAGTTTCGTATCTACCAAAAAAAAAAAAAAAAAAGGGGTTCATTAAAGAGCCTGTAAGAGAAGTTTGAAGGAAACATTCCAATGTTCAACTGTAATTATCTCAAGGTGAAAATTATTCACTAAAGAGTATTCCACACCGTAACAAAACCTGCGATTTCATGTTTGAGTTTTGCAATTTACAGTCCTGCTATAGCTTTTTGCCTTTTTGGTTCATTCCTCATTTTTCCCAATTTCTCCATCTTTGAGTGGAATGCGCAATATGTGAACCATATCAAAGGGTTATTATATCTATATGGAGAATATTTTCCCCAGAAATTTTACATCACATGTTATGCATGTTAATGCATCAACAATTGAAAAATGGATGCAATCTAAAGATCGATAACTCACTCACAATCACAATCGTTGAGAATTCACTCGGGAAAAAGAAAAGATGAAATATTATAATTGAGAGACCTGTGAATGATCAAGGTTGGGATTCAAAGGGGTGAACTTAATATCCTTCTTGGACACTGTTGGTCGTCTCTCTCCAAACAAGATAGGAACAAGGTCGGCAGCAGGACCCTTCTCCACACCTTTACTTAACTGTATCAAAGTGTCCTTCATTCGACGATATGTAACCTATAATTCATTTACTTCAGAAAAGATCCATTGCCTTTACCTATTGAAACTTATTCATCCTTCATTTGCAAGATGAGGAGTTCCTCTTATACTTTATGCAGATTGAAGCTACGACATAGCATACCTCGTTTGCCACTTTCTCAAGTCGTAGTGGAACATTCAGGCCCTCTTCTGGGACATCATCAAAAGCAACGGTAATAGATGAGTCCTGCACTGTATAAAACATTGTTAAGTCCAAAATAACTTATAATTGTAATGCCAAACAGAGTCCATTTCCTGAAAGACATAATACCTTTAATCGATAAACAACACCCTGTCCGAGGGCAGGGGATCCTGGATCAGCCTTGTTTGGCTTCAAAACGACGACATCGTGATTTCCAATCTGGAAGAGCATTTAACGTATTCAAGCTCAAAAAAATAAGAGGGGAAAACAAATCAGCTGCTGACTTTAAAAATGGAAAAAAGTAACCACCACCCCTCCTGTCAGGCTGTCACTGAACAAATCATTTTCATACATTCACTTTCTACTCAATACTTTGAAAACTCATAAAATTTAGAAGGGAAACAAATTATAGGATCTGAACTCAAGCTATAAAATGCTGAACTATAACAACTACAAGTTCCTTTGTGTACTGCTATGATGGCCATCTCCAATGCATCAATTGGGGACAATGTCTACAACAAGAGAGAGAAAGACACAAAAAAATGAGTGGGTCCCATAGTTTTTTATATTTTCTTTTAATTTTTAATTTTTTTGTTCACTTTTCTCTCAAGTACCCCACTTTCTCTCCACTTTTTCTTCATGGATTCCCGTGTCACGTCTAGAAAAAGACGCCCATCTAGAATTCTACCACTACTATTTTATTATTATTATTATTATTTTTGAATTTATTTCTACCTCTCCCCTATTTTTCGCTTTTCCCTCTTTTTTTCCCTACACTTCTTTATATTTTAATCCAATAAAAATAATCATCTTCTATCTCTCTCCTCCACATCATCCCCAATTCACAGCTTGCATTGGAGATGGCCTTAAACAATTGTTATACCATTCCATCTATGTTAATTGCATAATTTGAGAAAAATCAAGAGTAGCCCTACGTATAAATCTTTATCACGAACATGAATGCATGCTCTTTTCTTCCCCGTAGAAACACATGACAACAAAATAGTACCAGGAAATAATCTATGCTGCAAAATGCCACATTATACAGATAGTTCACCTTATGAGGAGGAAGCATGTCCCCTTTATTAGAGTGAAACTCCAGAAGAGACTTGCCCATCAACCCTACCTATACTTGAACGGCCACATTCACCAAACATTGCCAAATATTATATGATTCTATCTGAATTACAGTCAGTAACTAGAAACACTGTAGTAAGCTGACAAGTACGAAGCAAAATGTACTACCTGAGCATCTACACACTTCAAATTAAGAATAGTGGATCCCTTCTTTTGAGCAGCATCCAAACTCTTTCCGGAATTCATAGAAGCTGATATCTCAGCTTCCTAAAAAAAAAAAAACAAAGGTCAAGCATAAATCTATTTACTCTAACCAAACAAGAAAGGAAGATTTTTGAACTTTTCACATGCTTAATTTTACTTGATAGTAGTGAGCAAGATTCAACTCTCAGGTTTTAGTTGTACAAAGAAAATGGTATACTCATAAAATTAAAACTAAAAACATATTTGGGCAGTTAGAAGTCCAATAGCTGTGAAAGGTCCTAGCTCCACCACTCCTTAGATTGTACCCAAATAAATAAATAGTAAGCGGAAAAATTGACATATATACTTCCATTGGGCATTGAGTATAATCACAATATATGTCAAATATAGTGAGATATAATCATATAACAAATAATTTTGTTAACTTTGAACAACCAAAAAAAAAAAAAAAAAAAAACTGAATACAGTAAGAAGACCAGAGATTAAACAATAAATATATGAAATGAAGTACAATTTCCATTGATACAAAGAAAAATATATATCAAATACAGTAAAAATCCGGTGGCATACACACATGATAACTACATTAATAGTTACATAAATAAAGTGCGTGAATTTACCTTTTCCGTGTCAATTAGAGGAGCCATAATTGAGACGAATTGTTCCAAGGTAATAGGTTTTGAAGATTGCTTGGCTGTGCTCTTTCCTTTGTCCTTCTCCATGACTGCTGCTGCTCAACACTTCGCACTATACTTGCGTTTCTACTCTGTATGTCCTGCGAATTGAGAGATTATAACCTGAATAGCTTTTTTTTAATTCGCCTGAATAACTTTTCAAGAAATGGAAGGGATCTCAATACTGAATAACCTATTGGGCGTGGCTAAATGGCCCCAGCCACTTTCTTTGTCCACCCATTTTACGCGCGCTCTCCCAACTATGCCCTTAATAAATAAATAAATAAAAAAAAACATTTCTTGAGATACATACAAATCAGAGTGTGTCAAATACCACACTTAGGGGTGTAAGCCCCTACTTTCAGGAGTATTATGATCATTCCTTATTTAAGTTATTATTAGGATGTGGTAAAAATTTGACAATTTCTGTGTAAACCTAAAATTTTCCATTAAAAAGCAGCAAAAAAAAAAACAAAAGGTACGCTCGAAGTGAAGCGAACGACCAAAACGTCATTGGCCTCACATGGGGGCGAACCCCCAATTGGGGGTTCTCCCCACATGGAGTGGAGCCAACTCCCAATTGGGAGTTTTCCATGTGGGGTTTATTATTTTTTTATTTAAAAAAAAGTCCAGAAATAGCATTCGCCCCACATGGGATGAATGCCATTTCTGGACTTTTTTAAAAATAAAAATAATAATAAATAATAAAAAAAGGAAAAATATCATATGAAAATTTTTTATATTACTTTTTGTTTAAGTTTTTTTCAATCACTCTAAGTTCTTTTAAAAATAATTGTATTTAACACTAAGTCTGGATAAAGCTACTTACTATATGATATAAAAATTTTGAAATTTATCATTAGAGTAGTTACACAAAAAAAGAATTTTTGAAATTACTCGTAAAAGTGATTGTAAAAAAATTTAAAATTTTTAATAATTCTACAATAAAGCTAATTATTATATCATAAAAAATTCAAAATTCATCATCAAAGTGATTGCAAAAAAACTTAAAGAAATTTCAAATTTAGAAATTTTAATTTTTAAATTTCTTTAAGTTTTTTGCAACCACTTTAATGATGAATTTCTAATTTTATGATATAGTAATTAACTAACTTTATCCGATTAGTCTTCAATACAAGTATTAAAAAAAATTCAGTTGCTGCAAAAAAATTAAAGAAATCTTAAAATTACTCATTAAATGGTTACAAAAAATGATAATAAATATTTTTTTCAGTCATTCTCCCTTTCTTTCTTTTCTTTTTTTTTTAAAATTTAATTGTGTTCGCTCCACATGGAACCAACATACAGTCTGTGTGGGTACATTTCAAAAATTACTCGCTAATGTGGTTATAAAAAATTTGAACAAAAAAGTGATGGTAAAAATTTTTTTTACTAATAATTTCTTTAAAAAAATTACTAGTCAAAGTGATTGCAAAAAATTTGAACAAAAAACGATAACAAAAAATTTTCAACCGTCATTCTTTCTTTTTTTTTTTTTTTTTGTTCGCTCCAAATGGAGCGAACACACAAATCCAGGTGGAGTGAACACACAATTGCGTGTTCGCTCCATTTGGAGCGAACATACTTTTTTTTTTTTTGCTTTTTTTTATTAAGGGCATAATTGGAAGAGTCGGCATAAAATGGGTGCACAAAGAAATTGGCTAGGTGCATTTAGCCACGGCCTAACTTATTTCTTAGTACTCGTTTGATAAAAGGGTACGACTAAATACACTTATACACCCCTCCTTTTACTTCATGCACCTATTTTTTCAAAAAAAAAAAATGAAAAGACTAATATATCCTCATCACCATTCGACTAAAAAAAGAAAAAATTTATTCACGGGGACAAGAACGAACACCCATGTGGGTGTTGGTGTTCACTCCAAATGCAACGAACACCCAATTGGGTGTTAGCTGCATTTGGAGCGAATACATGCATGGGTGTTCGTTCCATTTGGACTTGTCCACATGAACACCCATATAATTTTTTAAAAAAAATTTACGGATAACTAATTTTGAATAGTATTTTTGGTTAAAAAAAGAAAAATTCGGATAAAAAATTAGTCGTACCATTTTATCCGGTTAGTATTGAATACAATTATTAACAAATTAAAATTTTTTGAAACCACTTTGATCACTAATTTCGAAAATTTTTAAAGTTTTTTGCACTCAATTTAACAATGAATCTCGAAAAATTTTTTCGTCAAAGTCGTTGGAAAAAAAATTATACAAAAATGTTGACCACTAATTTCAAAATTTTTTAAAATTTTTTGCACTCAGTTTGACGATGAATTTCAAAATTTTTTCATCAAAGTAGTTGTAAAAAATTTATATAAAAATAATAATAAAATTTTTTTACCCGTCATTGTTCCTTTTTTTCCTTTTTTCTAAAATTGTGTTCGCTCTTTGTGGAGCGAACTTACTTTTTTTTTTAAGCAGGGGGCATAATTGGAAAATAAGGGGAAATTGGGCGTATGGAATAAAATGCCGGGTGCATTTAGCCGTACCTCTGATAAAAATATGGCGTGGGGCTATTCACACATGTATAAACTTCTAAAGACACCCCAAAAAATCTCATTCCCCAAAATACCCCCGCATCTATATTATAAAAAATAAAAAATAAAATAAAAGACATGGCCAAACATCTTCAAAGATGTTCGGCCAACCGAGCTGTTTGGCCATCCGCCATGGTTGGCTAAACAAAACAAAAAATTGCAATATTGCAATTGCCAAGGTTGGCCGAAAATGGAAGCTTCAAACTTAGCTGAAATCTCGCCGGAAATTGGAGGGAGACACCCCCCACCCCACCTTTTTTGCTACAATTTTGCAGCAAAAAAGAGGGGGGTTTCCCCTCTCAATCACAATGCTACCGAAAATTGCAACAACCTTGCACCGGCACAGTTGCATCTGCTTCTTCGTCTACTTCTTTTTTTTTTTTTTTTTGTAATAAGGAGGATATTTTGGGAAAGAAAATATTCTTAGAGTGTGTTAAAGAATAAATGTGCTGTGAATAGTGTCGCTCTTTTTTTCTAAATGGTGGTTATATTGCCAAAACTTTAATTAATTACTGCACCACAATTTTATTATTTATAAAAATAGACACATAAAAAGAAATAAGTGGCCTTTTTTATTCTACTCCCTCGATAAGTACACCATTCTGCATTGAAATCTATATTGTATTCATTTCACACGGGTTGGTGGTTGCCATGGGAGACTAGACAAAGATGTTAATTCTCAATTGTGTTCTTCGTCCCATAGGAGTAAACAGTGGTGAAGGATTATTTAGTCAAAATCCCAATTAAAGATTTCACAATTTTCTAAAATTCCGTGTGGAGGAAGATGACACAGCACCGAAGCAAAGGGAATGATCCAAGAACTGAATAAAAAGTAATTACAATGCTTATATTTATAAGGATATTATTTCCTAATCCTACTAGAAATAGTTTGATAGTCCTACTAGAAAAATATTAAAGAATTATTAAAAAGAAAGAATTAAAAGTATTTCCTTATCCTATTAAGAAAACAGTATTAAAAATAACAAAATAAATAATAATAATCCTAAAATTATATGATATGGCCCAATTTAGTCCGCTATTGACGTTTAGATCAATAAATTACTATTAATTGTTACTATACTAAAGAGTGTTATGGTAAGTACAATTCACCTTCCAAGAACTTTGAAATTAAAATTTATGTTATTGGGAACTGTGACCACAATCACAACGATGAAGTAGTTTCATGTTAAGCAAGGTAATCAGATTTCAAAAAAAAAAAACATTTATATGCATTCCTAATAATACACATATATATGTAATCTAAGTTCAAATAAACATTGAAACCCACAATAACAACTAAAACAACCATAGTTGTAAAACTCCATTATCTAGAAATCTGTTACTGGAATGTGCTACCACAGTAGTGAATTAATTACATGCTAAGCAGTAAGCAAGGTAATCCGATTGCTAGAACCAGTTTTGATATGCAAAATTTTCCAATAGTAGATAGATGTAATCAAAGTTGAAATAAACAATCAGTGAAACACTAGCTTAAAATAAGTATGATAGTACCAACAATGACTGTCTATAGAATGTTGCAAATTCATCAAAAAAGAAAAAAGAAATACTGCTAACTACAAACATTGGTCATGCTCTCCTACCCACTTTAGGTAGCTTATGTTACCGATAGTGGGGGAAAAAAATTCATAGGGTCCGCATCGACCCCCCACACAATTAAGGGACAATTATGTATTATTCATCTGATTTAATGTAAATAATTTTTTTAAGTGATGTAGCATCCTTGGGAGGGCGCCACATGGCGTGGTGACCTCCGTACATGGGGAGGTGAACACTTTCCCTACAAACATTGCAAATCTTCCGGTCTCAACTATATTCTCTTCCAACAACTCCCAGCACCTCCGCCCCCCCTCCCCAAATTACTGTGGGGGTGCGGGGGGCTTCTCTCTTGTTGGAATCTGAGCAGCTGGAACGAGAATGGTGTCCCAACAATTAAAAGTAATTTTTCCGATAGCTATCTCCAAATTCATCAACAAAATGCCAGATTCCTATCTAAGAAAGAAACTGCATACCCTAATTGCATATACAAATTTATGAAACAATGATCACTAGCTGCACGCCTGCACCTAATAACTACACAAGTTTGAAGTTCCTTCTCAATGGCTGAGTGTCTGTTTCTGCCACCATTCCTTTTCTTGCAAATTGCATTGCTCTGGTTTTTGCTCCAATTTATTGATTTGGACGAATTGCCAACACTCATCAGTAGTTGTTTTGAAGGTAAAGGTGCGAAAATTAAGCAATTTAAAGATTTATAAGCATCCAAGTTATAAAACAAGCCACGAGAACCTGAAACTCCCAACAAAAATGGTTGCTATGATTTCCGACGTGGCAGCGGATGACGGAAACCACAAGAAAGTCGGCTGCAAAACAAAAATATTCACTGACTGTGAATTCAAGCATGGTCACCGGTGACTGAAACCATCAGAAAATGGAACCCCAACAACGACAAACACTTACCGAACTTATATTTCCAATTTATTGAGAGAAAATATCTCTAATTTTGGAGAATTAGGAATTGTGATAGTATACATCATACACGATTCTGGAAGAAAGAGAATAGAGACGGTGGAATTATATTCGACTCACAGAGAGGAAAGAAACTTAGGACCGTGTTCTCAATCTAGAATTTGATAGATTTTAAAATTCTATAACATTCCACCAGTTCTGAATTTGGATTTTTATGGAATCTGTCAAAATCCAAGGTTCTCAATCTGAATTTTAATGGATTTCATAAAATTTCAATGTTCTAAAAAATCATTGGATTTCAATGGCATTCTTATGTCAATAGATTTGGGTGGATTTGGATGGACCTGAAAACTATAAATACAAATGACAAATTCTTCAACAAATCCCCCCATGATCTCTCGGATTTCCAATTCCATTTTTTTCCCCAATAAAAAATAGAAAATAATACTCCCTCCGTCCAAATTATATAGATTGACTTTTCACACATATTAAGAATGGTATGGAAAAAGTAAATAATACAAATAATTTCATTTGCCTCATTAATAAGTTAAAAATTATTAACTAACAAAAGATTTTAAAATTTTTAAATTAAATAGGGGTATTATAGTAAAAAAATATTAAAGTCCCTATATAATTGGGACATCTCAAAAAGGAATAAAGCCCTATATAATTGGGACGGATGGAGTATGTAATAGTAATATAATTATAATTATAATAATGCAATAAAAATAACCCTACTTGTTCCCTCTTCTCGTTCCCTCCAAAAAGAAGAACAAACGTGTAGAGGTATATCTTGACATATCTTTCCTATCTCCCTCTCCTCTCCCTCTCCCTCTCCCTCTCCCTCCCCTTCTTGGCTTCATGTACAACAATCCAGGTATCTAGAGACTCTTTTTCTATAAACAAGTATACAATCAATCTTTTGAAGTTTTGGATTCATATACTGGGTGAGGTTTTTATGGATAAATTGGATTGATTTGCTTGGTAGGCGCAGGTCACACTTCCTGTAAGCGTGGAATAATTGTTAACCCAGATTGTTGCTTCCTTCAAAGCCATTAACTCAACAAGGTGGGAGTCCGTTTTGTCTCTCTACTTTTTTTTTTTCACGATTTCTCTATTTAGGGTGTTTCATATGTTGAATTGATTTCTTTGTTGACAATTTTGCTTGTTTGAAATTCTCTATTCAACAATTTACCGATCTACTCAATGATGATGTCATCGAAGGAGAAAGTTTTGTAGGATTCTCTCTTCTACTTTCCCTCTTTACTTTAGTAGCGTTACTATCTATATATTTATGTTGTTTACCATTTTATGATAAACGTATAGGATCATCAAGATCTTGATGATAATCTACTGGTGAATTGATTTAAGGCTGAAGATGTTTTAATTTAAGAAACAAAACTAATAAACTCTTTTATGGCATAAAGAATTGAAGTAATTACCAAAAAGAAACTGCGTAAATTGTACCTTTTATGATTTAATATTTATTGACCTTTTTGAGTAGGGACTAGGTGTCCCATTTAATGGAAATATATTGAATGCTAAGGTTATAATTGGTTATGAATATGAAAGGGTTTAAGGTCAAAACTTGTCCCATTCAATCTACGTCATTCTTCTTTGAGAAACAGAGTTGAGAGAATATTTGGCGTCTTCAAATCACGATTTGCTATTTTTCAGTCAGCTCCTCTATTCCCATTCAAAACACAAGCAGAGTTAGTGTTTGCTTATGCTGGATTGCACAATTTTCTTCGCAAAGAGTGTCGTTCTGATGAATTTCCTATTGAACTGGATGACCAAGATTCATCTCCACCAAATGAAATGGAAGATGATGAAGACGTTTTGAAACTCAAGAGGAACAAAGAGAGAATGCAAATGAATGGAGAAATAGCATAGCTACAGAAATGTGGAGAGATGCTTTAAATGAGGAGAATAGAGGTTGATTAAAAAGTTATAATTGTCCATTCAAATTTAACAACTTTTTGTCTATTCAGTTATAAACACTATTATCTGTTTTAAATAAACAATATAGGGTTATATATTTTATTTTGAGGTAAAAGTAGATTATCCAGTTTTTTTCTCATATTAATTCTTGTATGTATTACTATTTTTCATTAGTTTTTATTTTTTATTGTATTCGAAATGATATGAAATCCCATAATCCATTATTAACTTTTATGTTTTGGATATCCAACAAAATTCTATTGAATTCTATTGAAATCCACTAAAATCAACGGAATAGAATTCTAATAGAATTTGAAGGATTATGTGGAATTCTATAAAATCCATGAGAATTCATAAATCCATAAAAATCCATCAAATTCTACATTGAGAACACCCTCCTCAGAATTTTCTAACTTATTAGTCTGATAGGAAACTATTTTTAAAGTTTTTTTAGCACTTTTTATTATTTTTTATCCATTATTTCTTTATCCTAAATCAATTATTATATCCACATATCACATCACATCCATAATTCTCCACCATTCAATTTCACTCATTCTCTCTCCTCTTTTACATTAAAAATTTTTAAAAATCATTAAAAACCAACCCCTATCACCATTTATAGTTAAGTTTGATTATTTCTAGAAAACAATTAGGACAGTAGAATCCTACCAAGGCTTGGAACAAAGTAAGGATTAAGACCAATAACGAAAATCTAGGGTGGGGATTTTTGATGTTCTTCCGAGGATTTTTTTTTTTTTTTTTTTGTTTGAATTTTAAATTCAATCTAGTACAGTGAAACCAAAAATTAAATAAAAGCTAATCATAGATTCAGAATTACCAAAAATATAATATATAAAAATAGTATTTGAACTATATATTGGAAAATATTTTTGAAAAAATGACCGACCTAAATTAGATAAATCACGATCATATTTGAGAAAAGTATTGGATTAAGATATTGTCACAAATGGTAATAAAATCTCGGTGATGTGTGTAATATCCTCAAAAAAATGACATCATGTATGATGGACTAAAATAGGCCCCGAAGCATTGGACCTGAGTCGATCAACTCACCAACTCAAAGCAGGACTGGTTCTGAAAACTAACACAACAGCTTAATACCGAATTACGCCCTTCTTTTTGCAATTCTAGAATCGAAGTCAGACAAAGATTGACATAACTTTCCATTCCCATTATTTTCTGTGAATTTCAATCCGATGATATTCAAAAATATTCTCCTTGATTCAGTTGGACACAAAAGGGGATCTGGCAGGATCAAATCATGTGAATTATTCTTCATCCCCTGATTTAACATTACTACTTTTGGAGTTTTGGTTATGGCCACGAGCTCGAAAGCTACTACAAAAGCAAGACACCATCACAGGCCAAAAGGATGAGTGTTGGGCCACTTCCCCCCCCCCAATTTGGGCCTTTTGTCGGCTTCTTTGGTTGGGCGCTAACCCAACGACGACCTACAGTCATCATAACCGATCCTAAGGTCTTAAAGTCTAGCCTCCTCTTGCAGCGTCAAAGTCCTCTACAAATTCACCAAATTCGGTCATTTTTTCAGCATCATCTCGAATTTATAGCTCCCACAACCTCACACAGAACGTAATCAAACAAATCCCCATCATTTAATTAGTGTATTTTTTTATTTTATTTTTTATATTTTCACTCAATTTAATTTTTTGGGCTGCTTCTATAATTTATTCATTGTTCAATTGTGTTGCAATGGCAATTCAATCCTTCTTTCGATTCATCGGTTAAATGCTATGCTTTGTTTAAATTGGGGTTCCATTCTTCAATAATTTACTTTTAACGATTGCCTATTAAGAAAACTCTATTAATTTGGAGCTCACGTGGATTACAGATTGTTTTTATTTGTATGGAGAAACGGAAAAATTGGTGAAACTTGAGGCTTGGGTTTGGAGGAGTTTTTGGTTTAGCTTGTGCAATAAGATTAAAGGCCCAAATTAGAAAGATTCAAGCATTAATCAAATTCTTAGTATGACATGGAAACTCTTAATCATTAATTTGCTCCATTAAGTTTTAATGTATGAATTACATTTATTCATTTTTATGTAAGCTAATAACTTGGTTCACTAGTGAATTTTAGATAGTACTTATTTTGGAACAGGTGTAAGAATTCTTGTGGTAATTGTATGGACAATTGTCAATGTTGTCAAAAACTCAATAATCTAATAGTTATAGGTTCAGGCTATAAACCCTCATACGTATATGTTTGGGTTAAGGTGATGAACCTTACAGTCGGATCTCACGGTGGAAAAGCGGAATACTAGTATATTCAAAAATGAATCATTTCTGTGTCTCCATTTTCTTTCGAAAAGTTCAGATTTGCGATTTGGCGTGTTGTATTTATGTTCCATACTTGTATAGCTGTGTTCTCAGTTCACACTCTTGTCTCTTTCATTTGCGACTTCTTGTGTTTTAGCAATTAGCATTGTGATTATAAATTTATTGTTATTTGACTTACTTGATTATTGATTTGAGTTTTGAAATAATGAAATTTATTTGGTTTAGTAGTTTAGATTTAGCTCGAAGCCTTAAACCTAAATCAAAGCCGCCCATGGAGGCTTACTTTTGTTTAATTTTTTTATTTAACCATTTAGGCATAAATGGCAACAGGGCTTATTGGACATCACGGAGACTTCTTAATAATCTGTGAAGAAATTCACTTAAGAATAACATCCTCGAGCCACGAACTAAATGAATCTTGTGTTAGAATTGGGATTTGTGATGTGGCATCTGTGTTCTTTGTATTTTATTACCGTTCTTTTCATAACATCCTGTCTCACAGAGTGTCACTAACTAATTCTGAGTTCTTGTATTTGACTCTTTCTAGGTTCTTGTAAATAACATGAATTAAGCTTATTCAGTCCTAGCTGTACTAAAATTAAGAATCCTAATTAGACTAAGATTATGTCTCTGTAAAATACATTGAAACCTATATAATATAACCTTGCTCAATACTATTATCCCTTAAATTAGTAATTTTTCCATGGCAGGAGAAAAAGACCGAAGATGAAAAGATCACGTCCATCTTCCCCAATTTGCCATGATGAAGACGAATTACCGGAGACGAAAAGATCACGTCCCTCTTGTTATTCCCCAAGAAGATACCATTACGAATACGAATTGTCAGAGGATGATAATAGCATTGTCATCGATCCTCCTAAAAGCCCCGTCCTCAATCTCATTTCTCATGTTCGCATCAACTTCAGAGGATGATAATAGCATTGTCATCGATCCTCCTAAAAGCCCCGTCCTCAATCTCATTTCTCATGTTTGCATCAACTTCAGAGTAAATTACATACTTAGAAAAAGAACATTGTCAGAAGGTGATGTTGATGAAACACTTGATTCGATCCAGAGGTGTTTCTACATGCGATTGTATCTAATTACCGAGTATGCACATTATCTTGATAGAGTTTGTTCAGTACCGGAGGAATTCTGCCAATTGAGACATGACATGGAACATGACATTAACAAGCCAGAAGTATTTCTTGCAAGATTTATTAGATATCACGGAGTTGGCGAGTTAGATTTGATTGAAAAATGGATAGAGGACATTAAAGATTTTGTCAATCAAAAGAAGATATCATCATCGAATGATAGAGTACTCCCAATCGCCATATCCATTAAAATTTATACATTACAACAAGAGGACGAAACTATTGATGATGCCAAACGGAGGGCCATTACAACCAACTTGTCACAAGTAGATCGTGGTGATAAGGTTATTAAGCTTCTTCAGAGGCCGCCTCCTTACAAATTTATGATAGAATTCGATGATCATCGAGATTGCAGTATTTGTTTAAGCAAGCTTTCTGTTGGAGAAGAGATATTGGTCTTGCATTGCTCTCATTCTTATCATCATGATTGCCTAGTCCGTTGGCTAGAGAAGGGAAAACAATGTCCACTGTGCCGCCGTCCTATGAAGTTGCGAGAATTCATCGAATGTGATATCTTTAGAAATAGACACCTTGACTTTAGCTGGAAATAAATACACGAACATCCGACTCCAACCGGACAGGGATGAAATTCATCTCCAAAGCATCTGCTTGTTTAATTTCTAATTAATAATAATTTAATTTTCCTTTTTTCCCCAACAATCCATATATATTTTTGCTCTGTGGTCGTATGTTTGATGTTTCCTTTGTTCTTGCCTGGTTTCTTTCAGACAACGAATCCTTCTATTTTATGAATTTATATTATTACTGGTGCGACCCTTGCATCGCACGGGAGTGCAACTAGTTGTGTATCTGATAGCATTAGATTTTATAGATGAATCACCTCAATTAGATGGTAACATTAATGTGCATGAGTGAAGGAGTGTAAATTTTGTAATTTTCGAGCTCTAGACTTCTGAAGTTGATTAGAGAGAGAGAGAGAGAGAGAAAAACAGGTATTAATGTAGATGCAATGGAGAATGCACGAGAACCTGAGAGCGAAAGTGGTGGAATGAAAAGAAGCGGTCAACTACTATTGCTCTCGTTGTTGCTGTTTATAAATTGAATCTATCTGTTAATAATTTGAATTCAGTAAAATTTGCGATAGAAATTGAAGTAACTTGCTTGTACAACACAATCAAGATTTGAACTCTAATGACAAAATTCCAAATCACTTCTTTTGCATCATGAACAACTCTTCTCGATTTCGTTCCAGTCGACCAGCTCAAGTCGCGTCAAGTCGCCAGCAGATTGAGCAATTACTATCCAGAAGCTGCCACTGAAAATTTTACACTTTATGGCCATTCGAGCTGTCAAAGTGAAAGCATTCACGAGAGACCTGTGAATGATCAAGGTTGGGATTTAAAGGGGTGAACTTGACATATATACTTCTTGGACATTTTCGGCCATCTCTGTCCAAACAAGATAAGAAGAACAAGGTCAGCAGCAGGACCCTTCTGCACGCCTTTACTTAATATGTCACCTACAATTCATTTATATATACTTGGAAGAAGATGCTTTGCGTTTCACCTATTGAAACTTATTCATCCTTCATTTGCAAGATGAGGAGGTCCTCATTATACTTTATTTAGATCGAAGCTACAACATAGAGTACCTCGTTTGCCACTTTCTCAAGTCGTATGTGGAACATGCAGACTCTCTCCTGGGACTGGGACATCATCAAAAGCAACAGTGATCGATGAGTCCTGCTCCATATAAAAAACATTGTTAATTAAGTCCACAATAACTTACGATTGTAATGCAATGAGACAGAGTCAATCTCGAGAATTACATAATACCTCTATTCGATAAACAACACCCGCCCTGTCCAACGGGAGGGGATCCTGGTCCTGGATCAGTGTTGTTTGATTTCAAAACGACAACGCCGTGATTTCTGAACTGGAAGAGCATATACGATATTCAAGCCCAAGAAAAGAAGGGTGGAAAAATAAATCGGCTGCAGACGTTAGAAATGGGCAAAAAAAAAAAAGGAACCACCACAAAAACGAAGGGGATTGATATTTGTCAAGTTGATTATGGGAACTGTTTGTGTGCATACGTGTAATCTGCTGATGACCTTGTTTTAGTATAATTTTGTATGAATGATTGTTAAATAAACAGAGTCAAAAAAGCTAACGCGGGAGCTTAATACAGAATTACACCCTTCTTTCCGCACTTCTAGAATCGAAGTCAGGCAAAGATTGACATAACTTCGAATTCCCATTATTTTCTGTGAATTTCAATATGATGATATTCATAATATTCTCCTTGATTCTGTTGGACACAAAAGGGGATCTGGCAGGATCAAGTCATGTTAATTATTCTTCATCTCCTCATTTAACATTACTACGTTTGGAGTTTTGGTAATGGTCGCGAGATCGAAAGCTACTACTACAAAAGCAAGACACCATTGCAGGCCATAAGGATGAGTGTTGGGCCTCTTTCCCCCCAAATTTGGGCCTTTTATCGGCTTCTTTGGTTGGGCTCTAACCCAACGCACGACCTACAATTTTCATATTGGGTGAGGCTAAATGAACCTATTTCAATTACTCAGTACACCCATATTCTTTGAAAAATAGGTAAAATGATAAAATTATCTATACTTAGTACACCCCTAAAATCTTTATTAAAAAAAAAAATTCTGGGCAACGAAGGAAACGAAACCAGATTACACTGTTCGTCCCCTTGGGGACGAACCTTCAGTTGAATGTTCGTCTCGAAGGGGACGAACCCCACAAGAGGGGTTCGCGCCAATACTGGGGCGAACCCCTTTCAAAGGCATGAACCCTCGACTTCGTCTCGACTTCGTTGTCTTCGTCTTTCCTCCTCTTCCACTTTGTAATTTGATGTTTCTGAGTTTTTTTGTTTACCTTCCCCAATAAATTGAGTTTAATTTTCTGTCAAAATTGGAGTTTATCAATGATGTTCAATTTTCATCAATTTTTAGATTGTAATGGGCATCAAAATGCTTAATCTTTTGCTGATACGGAGCTCTGTAGTTGTAGTTGCGAACAAGCTATTGCTGAAATTTCAACTATCATGCGAGCTTGAAGGCTTGAAGATGTACAACAATGGCAGCTTGTTCCGTTTCTCTTCTTCGTCTTGCACTTTTCTTTTCTTTTTTTCTTTTTGGCTGAGGAATGATAAAATGGGAAAAGGGAGAAAATGAGTGCATTTAGTAATTGGAGTGGGTGCATTTAGCCTCACCCTTTCATATTATATATAGAAATGAATCATTTCTGTGCATTTGAAACTTGCTATGCTTCCACACAATTTATTTCACATAAAATCCACATCCTCATAGGGTGTAGGCTCCTCCACTTAGGGTAAAATGGTAATTTATCATATTTTATTAGGGCGTGGATTTGGGTGGAAGAGTGGAATTATCCATTCCATTTTCTTTCGAAAAAGTTGAGATCTGCGATTTGGTGCTCCTTTAATCTCGGTTGCTTTCCGTCGAGGCACTGCAGCGTCTCGCCGACTCACCGGAGGCCACATAATTGCTAAGTGTTGTATTTATGTTCCATACTTGTGTAGCTGTGTTCTCAGTTCACGCTCTCAAGTCTCATCTCTTCATTCGTGACTTCCTGTGTTTTAGCAATTAGCGTTGTAATTATTATATATTTATTGTTATTTGACTTACTTGATTATTGATTTGAGTTTTGAAAGAAATAATGAAATTTATATGGTTTAGTTTAGATTTAGCTTGAAGCCTTAAACCTAAATCAAAGCCCGCCATGGAGGCTAACTTTTGTTTAATTTTTTATTTAGCCATTTACGCATAAATGGCAACAGGGATTTAGTCTTATTGGACAATCACGGAGACTACTTAATAATCTGTGAAGATATTCGGTTAAGAATAACATCCTCGAGCCACGAACTAAATGAATCTTAAATAAATGAATCTTGTGTTAGAATTAGGATTTGTGATGTGGCATCTGTGTTCTTCGTATTTTATTACAGTTCTTTTCATAGCATCCTGTCTCACACAGTGTCACTAACTAATTCTGAATTCTTCGTATTTGACTCGAAGTTCTTGTAAATAACATGAATTAAGCTTATTCAGCCCTAATTATACTAAAATTAAGAATCCTAACTAGACTAAGATTATGTCTCCATAAAATACATTCAAACCTATATAATATAACCTTGCTCAATTCTATTATCCCTTAAATTAAATTAGTAGTTTTTTCATGGCAGGAGTAAAAGACCGAAGATGAAAAGATCACGTCCATCTTCCCCAATTTGCCATGACGAAGACGAATTACAGGAGACGAAAAGATCATGTCCCTCTTGTTATTCCCCAAGAAGATACCATTACGAATACGAATTATCCGAGGATGATAATAGCATTGTCATCGATCCTCCTAAAAGCCCCGTCTTCAATCTCATTTCTCATGTCTGCATCAACTTCAAAGTAAATTATATTATATACTCAGAAAAAGAACATTGTTAGGAGGTGATGTTGATGAAACACTCGATTCGATCCAGAGGTGTTTCTACATGCGATTGTATCTAATTACCGAGTACGCACATTATCTTCATAGGAGTTTGTTCAGTACCGGAGGAATTCTGCCAATTGAGACATGACATGGAACATGACATTAACCAACCAGAAGTATTTCTTACAAGATTTTTTAGATATCATGGAGTCGGCGAGGTAGATTTGATTGAAAAATATGGATAGACGACACTAAAGATTTTGTCAATCAAAAGAAGAGGTCATCATCGAATAATAGAGTCCTCTCAATCTCCACATCCATTAAAGTTTATACATTACAATAAGACGACGAAACTATCGATGATGCCAAACAGAGGGCCATTACAACCAACTTGTCACAAGTAGATCGTGGTGATAAGGTTATCAAGCTGCTTCAGAGGCCACCTCCTTACAAGTTTAAGATAGAATTCGATGATCATCGAGATTGCAGTATTTGTTTAAGCAAGCTTTCTGTTGGATAAGAGATATTGGTCTTGCATTGCTCTCAGTCTTGTCATCATGACTGCCTAGTCCATTGGGCTAGAGAGGGGAAAACAGTGTCCACTGTGCCGCCATCCTATGAAGTTGCGTGAATTCATCGAATGTGATATCTTTCGAAGTAGAGAACTCAACTTTAATTGGGAATAAATAACCGAACATCCGACTCCAACCGGACAGGGATGAAATTCATCTCCAAAGCATCTGCTTGTTTAATTTCTAATTAATAATTTAATTTTCCATTTTTTCCCCAACAATCCATATATATTTTTTGCTATGTGGTTGTATGTTTGATGTTTCCTTTGTTCTTGCCTGGTTTTTTAAGACAACGAACCCTTCTGTTTCATGAATTTAGTATTATTAGTGCGGCCCGTTCATCACACGGGAGTGGAACTAATTGTGTATCTGATAGCATTAGATTTTATGGATGAATCACCTCAATTAGGCTTTGTTTGATACATAATAAATTTTACCAATTTTTTTTTTATCGCTAATCATTTTCAACGACAGACACATTGATTTGACAATTACTTTATATTTTTTAATATGTCATCTTTAATTTTCAACCACACAACTTATACACAATTCAAGAAATTCAATTTTAATATTGTATCAAACAAGTTCTTAGATTGTAACATTAATGTGCATGAGTGATGCCAAAATATTTTCACCATCATCAAATTATGGTAGAAAATTTGAAAAGATTGATACATGATGATAATCACATGAACCATGAATTTTTGCTAATATGTGTAAACAAAAATGTTTTATGTCAGGTGGTTGATGTTCGAACTACAACATGCCAGAAAACAAGCACAAGATCTTTTCTTAAGATTTTGAGAATTGCTCTTAATAAGTCACTCGGTTTCATCCAAACTTCATCTTGGTCATAAATAGATCACCCAACTTGGGGTCAAAATTTTAAATTTTATAGATCACCCAACTGGGGGTCGAAAATCTAAATTTTATTGACGGACAGTTGAGAGAGATCAATAGTGTGGATCAAGACATATGAAGATGATCAGCACTATTGGCTATTTACTTTATAATTTTATCGGCTGTTCATATTATATACAAGTATTTCTTGAACAACGTTTCTTGAACAATAGTTAGTTATTGACACAAACGTCTACCACTTAGACAGCCAAAATTCACCATCCTTGATTGACCTATATTACTGTGCCTAAATCAATGGCAAAGATCATGTGAAGTTCATGACAAGCATGGCCCCCACACACACACACAAGAAGTCCAACAATGAGACTAATTTCAAATACAACATGCATAAGGATCAGTGCCTTACTTGGAATTTTGGAGCTCTGAGTCGAGACATATAAAATTGGCCTCTGAGTTGTAATATGTATACAAATTTTATTTTGAATAATGTTATATAACACGAGTGGTGCGTGCATTATAATTTTATTTATATTATTATTATTAAATAAAAAATAAGAAATACACTAAATAATTATCTTTATATAATCACATTAAAAAAATATCTTTCGGATAAGATTTATTCTTTTATTAATATTATTTATTTATTTTTATTGACATAAATATCGGATATCCTTTTGAAACATAAAAAAATTTGATTAAAAGAAAAATGAAAATATTGTGAAATATAAATGCTGTATAAATAATTTAATCACGAATATTGAAAATCATGAAAATGAAAAAATAAAAATGGAACATATAAATAAAATATTTGTTAAGATATGATGAAGTTGACACAAAAAAAACTATACAGATTTCAAATTTATTTAATTGAAAAATACAAATTAAAATAAATTAACCATGTAGACTTCAATAATTTTTAACAAAAAAATTAGAAAAAAAAGTAAAAGAATGGGGAAAAAAACCACGGCATAAGTAATTTAATCACGAAGTTTGAAAATCATTAACATGAGAAAACAAAAATTAAACACACAATTAAAATATTTGCCAAGATATAATGCAAGTTGACACAAAAAAAAATAATTAAAAAAAGTGTATTTCAGATTTATTTAACTAGAGCTTTTCTCTTGCCGGCGCTTGTTTTGTCAAATTATGCCAACAAGAGACAAAATCCCATCCTACACCCAACATTCAGGGAGGGCTGTGTCTATGCTCGAAAAAGCTGGCAAATGATTTGCTGGCAATACAAAATTTTCGTTTATTTAATTGGGAAACACAAATTAAAATAAAGTAATCATGTATAGTTGGAGAATTTTTAACCAAAAAAATTTGAAAAACAGTACAAATTTGGAAAAAGAAGTAAAATATTAAAAAAAAAAAACCCGCATGTCAGTGGACTCGAACTTTGGTGGCAGCTTTGGCTTTGCTAGCTGGTGTAACACCGAGGTGGACCCCAGAGCAACTCGCTGCATCATGATTAATGAGCACACATATAGAGGGTGGAGCAATGCTTGGCGTACACACACTTTTTGTGTGGTAAAATATCACACACTAATAGGGGTATGGGCCCCCCACATTCGGGGGTATTTTGGTCATTTTATATTTTGTGTATTAGGGTGTGGTAGTGTGTGGTAGTGGATTTGTGTGTACTTCTAGCATTTTTCTAGAGGGTGATAGGATTAAATTTTTTTTAGTTTTTATGGATTTTTATGTGAAAGATGAGAGAAAATGAGTGAAATTGAATTGTGAAGATTTGTATAATATATGTAGGTCCTACAAGATATGTGGATATAATTGATTTAGGGTAAGGAAAAAATTGATAAAAAAGCTATAAAAATGGTACACTATATATATATAAACTTATTATTGTCGATTTTGGCCCCTAAAAATTGCCCTTTTTTGGGCCCTCAGGCAAAGGTTCTCGGGCATATCATGCAAGTAGATTTGGTATAAAATTTGGCACAATGAATTGGAGATGAGTTTACTGCAGATGGCGTGAATAGTAAAAAATAAAAAAAATAGTACAATGGGTTTGCGATCTCATACACATCATTTGCTCCCAGTATATGAAATGAAGGGTGTAACTACATAACGGTCAAACACAAATAACACAGTGAGATTATTATATTTATCATTGTGTTTCTAATTGCTTATACTTTATTGAATTACCATAAGATTGTTGAACTTTTCTTCTTGTTCTCAATCACCAAATGATGTTGTATCCCAATGACAACCAGATTGCATGGAGCATGCCGCTGCTCTCCTGCACACGGAGTGTGAAGGAGAAGTTGCACACGTCATCAATTTTTTTTATTAGTATCTATGTTATATGAAATAAATAATATATAATTCTCTCTAATGGTTGGGGGCTCATGTGGCCCCCACGAATTTTTTTTTACCTGATTGTGCACAAGCCCTTGCACACACAGTGTGCAGGGGAGCAGATCTGGTACGGAGCATTGAACATAAAATACAACAAAGTGCAAAAATCTATGAATATCACCTTATTCACCTGATACAATATACATGAATTGTGGATATAACAATTTTCTATTTGATATAAAGTCATAATTCGCAATCTTAATTGCATTTTTAACAGACAACACATGGTCATGACTGCTCAATGTCAATTGAAAACCCTCATAAGGAGAGCTACAGTTACAACTCACAAAATGTGGCAGACTCTTAACAGAAACCTGAACAAATCGCTGAGTGTATATAAATGCCCAGTTACTAAACAAAATAAAAGGACATACAAGCACACATAGCATTGAAGGGGTTCTGATACTCTCCCCAATTTCTCACCCTAATATTTCCTTACCCACGCTGATCCCCACTCCTTATTTATACATAAACACTTGCTTATTCTACTAAATCCCCAAATACCTTCCACTGCTTTCTGCTTTGTATCTCTTTTTAGACCATCCGCTGTTGACCAAAGAGTTTGAAGGTGCTGCTCTTAACAATATCATCAAACGGATTCCACAATACCTTTGAACATTTCAGAGAAGAAAATTTGAGAGGATTTCTTTGTATGGCATAATATACAATAACACAAATACGCAATGTCTCTTTTCCTCAATCTCTATGTATAGCATGGTACAAAAATTCAATAGGATATCATATGAAGAAAGCTGGGATATTAAACTTCCAAAAAAGCATGAACCTACAATACCTGGGAAGCAGGAATTATAACCAGCAAGATTGCATCACTGTGTTCTGCATTTTGACTCTGTAAATGAAACAGGCAGGGACATTAAACTTCAAAAAACATTTTTGACATCCAGAAGCTATTCATAAGATCTATGTACCAAAAAATTATCATAGGTCATTGCAAAAGAGATGGTCTAAAATATAACAAAATATATTTAGAAGCGACTCACTAATGAATTGCCAAGATTTCTTTATCCACCCCAGGAAAATCAATCAGTTTCAATGGAGGACCTGCATATGAAGAAACTCATAAAATTACATAACACCCCAAATACTACTACATTAATACAGGTACCAATTAAAAGGTTAAAGTGTTTGCTCAGTAAAGATTTTTCAAATTGTAATTAAAAGTAGAGAAAAAGTTCTAATAAGTATGTAAAATTGATGTATGGTTGAAAATTATTTTGGAGAAAAATGATTTGTAGAGAATCCAAAACAAAAAGGTCCTTAGCCTATTTGTATGATTTTGTTCCCATAGGTTGGAGCCTCATACAATATGGGCCTGTGTGGCATGCTTAAAGGTTCTCTTATCTTTTACTTCATTTTAAATGTTCGGCCAAGAAGGAAACGGATCGCCAATTGGTAAGAAATGGAAGATAACTTGACATCGAAATATCGACATACTATCACGTACAAATTAAATGAAAAATTATAAAATCAATGTTAATTTAAAATTTATAAACACTCAAAATAATTATATAGTATGTAAATTAGCAGCTTTTATCATAATCTAAATATACCTTTTAACCACAGATCCAATAATCGTTTGTCCTACAATCCCTATCAAACATTCCCTAAGTTTTCTAGATTCTAAGTGATAAAACTTCAAATCAAAACAAAAAGCACAATTGCAATGGCTACCATTGCATCAGTTACCTGAGAACTGTGTATACAACACAATTATTCAAAAAGTGAGTCACAGGTAAACACCGTTCCCAACTCCATCACTGACAACTGCTCTTTCTATGCGTACAAAATATGCTAAAACCCAAAAAAGAAACAAATCAGAAGACAAAGTTAGACACTTTGACCATATAATGCTAATGTCTTGTTCTTTAATGGAAGTAATATTCAAAGTAAGGAGCAAAGCAGACCTTTTTCAAATACGGGTTCTGTTCATCATCAAAGGCATTGTATAAAGTCCAAGATCAGGTCTTATCTGCCAAGAGAAGCAAAAAGTAGATTTAGCGAGAACATGATATTCTTCATATGAAAACTAAAAAATAGCTTAGCTGCAAATGGCACAAAATGAAACAGGATCAATAGTTTTGTACCGTTTTCTATTCTCGATCTATGCTCATTGCTACATTGATAAATTCCTTGTCTAAGAAAGGGACATGAGCTCCAACACCCCATGCCAAAGTTGATTTATTAGCCCTCAAGTAGTCATAAAAATGAAGAGCTCTAATCTGGTTCCCAAAAGCAACATTAAAAATTTAAATAATCGAAGTTACTAACTAGGCGCAGCTCGCAGAGATAATGCTTTTACATACCTTGCTACATGTTTCCTGGTGAAACTCTCTGCCTTGTTGGGTGCCTTGTGGAAACAAAAATAACCACCAAAAATTTCATCAGACCTTCACCACCAGAGAGTACCACTTTGACTCCCAGATATTTTATTTTCCCAGACATGAGAAACAATGACGTACTGGCTCGGATAATTATCACGCCATATGTTTCAATATCGTGCATCAAGTCCTTCCTGATTTAGCAATCAAAAGAATAATACCAACATGACCAATTTAATCATTGAGTGACGCACGAGTTAATTAATTCTCATACGAAAACAATTATGTGCATAAAACTCAAGATAATCTGCTACTTCTCTCGCAGCCTTCAAATCTGGAGAACCCTTCGTGAAAACACCTAAGCGAGAAAGGAGATAGGAAATGGGAAATTGAAACGCAGAAGTTTGTATCAGATCGATCAAGGAAGATATCAATGATGTCCTTGAAGGCTTTGGGACTCGAAACCATCGTCGTCATGAGAGAGGAGGAAAAAATTCGAACCTAAAGAACAGAAATTGAAATAGAATTAGGAGATCAGAGCGATTGGGACAAATCTGGCTCGGAGATTGGAAATTGATACATGAGATTGGAAGACAATCAATTGATTCATAATAGCAGAAAATCTTATCAATTGGGATAAATTGGGTAATTGCTTCATATTATTAGGAAAGGGGAAACGCTAGTGAGATGGAGAACCAGCGCAGATTATTTATGGCAAAAGTCATACGCGTGGATGATTTTAGATAGATTGTTGCGAAAAACCTTCCTTTTTTGTTATATATAGGTGAGCACAATTAAATAATAATAATAATAATAATAATAATAATAATAATAATAATAATAATAATAATAATAATAATAATGGTTATTGTTATAAAACTATAGAAAAGTAGAGAGAGTTTAGAGAGAATGAATTCTATAGAAATCTAAGGGATAAATTTCATTAACAATTGAAGCCCTATTTATATGGAAATTTCGAATGGCACAATCGTAATTACATAATTTCATCAACGGTATAATAGTCATTTACATAAATAAAATATAATAAAAATATCCCCTCGTTCCCCTCATTAATGCATATAATATTTATAACACTCCCCCTTAAATGATTATTTGTGAAATTATCTTCTAAACTGATTATAGAAAAACTTAGAGTGGTTATATAGTGCTTTGCCAAAATATTGCTCCCCCTCATTTCTATTAGCAGTATAGGAGTATTAGGGCATTGCCTCGTTAAAATCTTGCCAGTAAAACCCAATGGGATAAAACCTGAACGAAGGAAAAAGAGTACAGCAAAATGCTCTTCATCAATGTAATATTACTTGATATCTTTAAATCTTCGCAACCCAATATTGTGCACCAATCCTTCAAATGTTGTGTTTGGTAATGCTTTCGTCAATAGATCTGCAAGATTATCCTTGGAACGGATTTGTTGTACATCAATTTCATTATTCTTATCAAGTTCATGAGTGAAACAGAATTTTGGTGAAATGTGTTTCGTCCTGTCGCCTTTAATGTATCCATCCTTTAGTTGAGTTATGCAAGCTGTATTGTCCTCATACATAATGATTGAATTGGTTGTAATAGAGGATAAACCACACTCTTTTCGAATATGTTGTATCATTGATTTCAACCATACTCATTCTCGACTTGCTTCATATATTGCTATCAATTCTCCATGGTTTGAAGACGTGGCTGTGAGTGTTTGCTTGATCGACCGCCATGATATTGTAGTTCCTCCGCATGTAAATAGATAACCTGTTTGAGATTTTGCTCTATGTGGATCAGATAAATATCCTGCATCAGCATAACCAACTAATTCAGATTTAGTTTTGTTTGAGTAAAATATGCTCATATCAATTGTTCCTCGAAGGTAGCGGAACACATGTTTGATTCCATTCCAGTGCCTCTGTGTTGGAGCAGAACTATATCTTGCCAATAGATTTACTGCAAAAGATATATCTGATCTTGTATTATTAACAAGATATAATAGTGCACCTATTGCACTAAGATATGGTACGTCAGCACCAAACACAATTTCATTTTCCTCTCGGGGTCTAAAAGGATCCTTTTTCACATCAAGAGACCGAACACTCATTGGGGTACTTAGTGAGTGTGCTTTATCCATATAAAATCGCTTAAGGACCTTTTCTGTATATATAGACTGGTGTAAGAATATCTCATCTTTTAAATGTTCAATTTGCAAGCCAAGGCAAAACTTAGTTCTTCCAAGATCTTTCATCTCGAATTCTGCTTTTAAATAATCAACTGTTTTTTAAATCTCTTCATTTGTCCCGATAATGTTTAGATCATCTACATATACAACAATAATGACAAATCCTGAAATTGACCTTTTTATAAAGACGCATGGACATATATGATTGTTTTTGTCCCCTTCTTTCAGAAGATATTCACTTAGGCGATTATACCACATACGCCCAGATTGTTTCAATGCATATAATGATCTCTGGAGTTTTATCGAATAAATTTCACGATTATTCAAATTATGTGCTTCAGGCAATCTCAGTCCTTCAGGGATTTTCATATAGATATCATTGTTAATTATACCATATAAGTAGGCAGTAACTACATCCATTAGCCTCATATTAAGCTTCTCATGTGCAGTTAAACTGACAAGATATCGAAAAGTAATTGCATCCATTACAGGGGAGTATGTTTCTTCATAGTCAATTCCAGATCTTTGCGAAAATTCCTGTGCAACCAATCGTGCTTTATATCTCACTACTTCATTTTTCTCATTTCGTTTTCGCACGAATACCCATTTATATCCTACTGGTTTGACCTCTTTTGGTGTTCGCATTATAGGTCCGAAAACATTACGTTTTTCTAACGAATCTAGTTCTGCTTGAATGACCTATTTCCATTTTAACCAATCATCTTTTCGTCGACATTCATCAACAGATTTTGGTTCAACATCTTCAACTTCATTGATTATATCAAGTACTACATTATATGCAAATGCATTATTGACGATCGTTCCTTTTCTATTCCATCTCCTTTTTGTGAAAGCATAGTTCATAGAGATTTCATCGTTAATTTCATCATTTTCAGGTATCTGAACCTTCTCAGGAGGTTCTTGCTTGATTGCATCTAATAATTCATTGATATCTTCTGCCTCCTTACTGCAATTATTTTGAGCATTTGCTCTCCTCTTTTTTCGAGGATTTTTATCTTTTGATGCGATGGGCCTTCCACGCTTTAATTTTGTTCTCGATTCATTTGCAATTTCAATTCGTTTTGGAATGTCAATTCGCATAGGAGTATTCTCAACTGGAATATGTGACTTAGTTATTCTTTTAGCGTCTGTAAAAGCTTCTGGCAATCGATCTGCTGTTCCTTGTAAGTAAATTATCTTTTGAACTTCTTGCTCGCATGTCCTAGTGCGATGATCTAGGTTGGATAATGTTGTAGTATTCCATGTCACTTCCTTTTCCAACCTTTTATATGTCACTTCCTTCTCCAACTTTTATCTTCTCCCTAAAGGTGGGAATCTTGTTTCATCAAACCGACAATCGGCAAAACGTGCATTAAAAATATTTCCTGTTTTGAGTTTAAGATATTTAATTATAGATGGAGATTCAAAACCAATATATATTCCCAATCTTCTTTGAGGTCCCATCTTAGTACGTTGTGGAGGAGTAATGGGTACATATACTGCACAACCAAATCTTTTCAAATGAGAAATATTAGGCTCCTTTTTCGATACCAATTGTAATGGGGAGAATTGATTATTGGATGTTGGTCTTAACTGCATAAGTTCATTGCATGTAAAATAGCATATCCCCATGCGGAAATTGGAAGTTTTGTCCTCATGAGTAATGGTCTAGCAATTAGTTGGAGGTTTTTAATAAATGATTGCTTAGACCATTTTGAGTATGAACATAGGAACTGGATGTTCAACTTTTATTCCAACCCGACATACAATAATCATTAAAAGCATGTGATGTAAATTCACTAGCATTATCCAATGATTGTTTTGATTGGATAATCTGGAAAATGTGCTCGTAACCTTATAATTTGTGCAAGCAATCTCGCAAATGCCATATTTCGAGTGGATAACAAGCATACATGGGACCATTTTGTGGAGGCATCTATTAAAACTATAAAATATCTGAATGGTCCGCATGGCGGGTGAATAGGTTCACATATATCACCTTGTATCCGTTCCAGAAATGTTGGAGATTCATTTCCGACTTTAACTAGTGATGGTCTCATAATCAATTTTCCCTGAGAACATGCAAAGACACTAAAATTCACTAGATTGGAGAATCTTTTGACTTTTCAGAGAATGTCCGCTTGAATTTTCAATTATTCTCCTCATCGTTGTCGAGTCAGGATGACCTAAACGGTCATGCCAAATATTAAAATCGGTTGGATTCTCAATCTTCCGACTAGATGTAACATGTACTTCAATTGTACTAATATTGGTATAGTACAGACCGGAAGAGTATGCGGGCATTTTTTCTAGCACATATTTCCTTTTGGAAATCATAGTAGTTATATATAGATATTCTCAGATTATTTTCTTTTCTTTGTCTCAATATGGTATCCATTACTCAGTATATCTTTAAAACTCAATAGATTCCTTTTTGATTTAGGGGCGAACAAGGCATTATTGATAATAATTTGTGTTCCCTTTCAATATGACATTTGCTCTTCCAGAGCCTTCAATAATTGCTGCAAAATCGGATACTGTTATTACATCATTCTTCATCGTGGTCAAGTTCGCAAAGTACTTTTTATTTCTTAATATAGAGTGTGTAGAAGCACTATCTGCTAAACAGATTTCTTCATCCATGACCTTAGAGTCACTCAAAAGGCTACCAATATTTTCCTTCAAAAGAAATAATGAATTTTAGAATGGAGTATTTTATTTATATAAAATCATAACATAATATTTTACAAACATACACATCCACGCTGCCACACACATATTATACATCATTATTTATTACACAAACTCACAATACACATTATTATCTTTCATACAAATACAGATAGAAATCACAACTATTATAATATTGTAAAGAAATATCAATTCTCATTTGATTCGTAAAAATCTGCAACTTCAAGATGTGTCGCTATTGATGGCTCCAAGAGTGAAATTTCTTCTTTATATAAGAAATTGGTCTCAATATTATTTCATTTCTCCCTTTTAGATACTTGATATAAATCAGCAAGGTGTTTAGCAATTCGACAGATTTTTGCCCAGTGACCTTTCATGCCGCATCTATGGTACGAATTATCTGACTCCCTTGTTGATTCATTCACATTTCTCTTATAGAGATTTCCCCTTCTTTCACCATATTCATTCACATTTCTTTTATAGAGATTTCCCATTCTTTCACCATGATTATTTGTCTTCTTAAATTTTGGAAAATTTTCATAACCACTTTTATGCCATAAAAAATTTCGTCCTCGACCACGGTCTCGACCTCGGCCTCGAGTATTGCCAAAATTGTATCCTCGCCTATTGTATCCTTGTCCACAGCTTGTAGATGCCATGTTGTTTACTTCAGGTATTGGTAAAGATCCCGTTGGACGAGATTCATGATTTTTCATTAACAACTCGTTATTTTGTTCGGCTACAAGTAAGCAAGATATCAACTCTGAATATTTTTTAAAGCCCCGTTCCCTATATTGTTGTTGCAAGACAACATTTGAGGTATAAAAAGTATAGAATGTTTTCTCTAACATATCATTATCCGTAATTGTTTCTCCGCATAATTTTAATGTAGAAGTGATTTTGAACATTGCGGAGTTATATTCATTCACTGATTTAAAATCTTGCAACCTTAAATGTAACCAATCGAAACGAGCATTGGGGAGGATTATAGTTTTCTGGTGATCATATCTTTCTTTTAAATTTTCTCAGAGTTCCGAAGGATCTTCAACTGTAAGATATTCATTTTTTAATGCTTCATCGAGATGATGACGAATAAAAATCATAGGATTTGCCTTGTCCTTTTCTGATGTTTCATTTCATTCTTTAATTGTATCTCCGAGGCCTTTGGCATTTAAATGCATTTTGGCATCAAGAATCCATGATAGATAATTCTTTCCAGTAATATCGAGTCCCGCAAACTTTAACTTTGTAATATTTGATGCCATACTATAAATTAATAAAACTAAGTTAGAACATCAATTAACTAGACAAAATAATTGCCATTATATATTTGATTACTCTTAAAAGTAGGTTGATATAATGTTGTTTGGTAATAATTAATAAAAGTAGGATGGATTAATAGTGATTTTGAAGAAGAAAAATATTTTCTTATTTATGATTTTCAAGTATGATTAATTATTTATCAATCATGTAGTATTATGCGGTAGAATACCATATTAGATACATGTAATAAAATGTAACACAAATAGTATAGTCTCAATTAATTTAATTAATATAAACTGCATAAATAGTTAAACCTCCACTAGGTGGTAATGCCTCCTTTGAGTGTAGTAAATAGTAGTACAGAAAGATTTAATTAATTAATATAAACTGCATAAGCTTTGAGTGTAGTAAATAATAGTACAGAAAGATGTAATTAATTAATATAAACTGCATAAATAGTTAAACCTCCACTAGGTGGCAATGCTTCATTTGAGTGTGGTAAATATTAGTACAAAAAAATGTAATAATTCATGCAACCACCCAATTTATGATAGTCGTACTTATCACAAAAATGGGTATGTCAATATTTGAATTGTAAGATAATTAAACTATTTGATAAATTAGTCTATCGGTTAGTAATTTATAAATAAATTCTTCATAAATAAAGAATCTCTTAGACCGTCCCTCATGGTGGTAAAATTATTTATCTAATATAAAGAGTGTGGATATTTTTCATTTGGTGGTTCATCCCACCATTTGAAGTAAATTATAAGGATTTCTATGAACCAATACGTACCTGTGTTCAGAATGAATTGTTATATTACCGTTTGGTTGGGTATATATTCACGGTAGAGCAGTCGTGCTTGTCTACTTTAGAGAGAGAATGAAGCAGAGAGAGAATTTGTAGAAAATTGAGTATTTCAAATTGTAATAATCCAGTTTCTGATACAGAAGATCATCTATAAGATGCAACTGTAGAGCATACTTCTTTCATATTACTTAAGGGTTAGAGAATCGTGCTGATAACGTGTTATAAAACTATAGAAAAGTAGAGAGAGTTTAGAGAGAATGAATTCTATAGAAATCTAAGGGATAAATTTCATTAACAACTGAAACCCTATTTATAGGGAAACTTCGAATGGCACAATCGTAATTACATAATTTCATCAAGGGTATAATAGTCATTCACATAAATAAAATATAATAAAAAATCCCTTCGTTCCTCTCATTAATGCATATAATATTCATAACAGTTATAATTAAATAAATTAAATAAGAATATTTTAATAAATAAATATGTTAATGCATTTTAATGTATTTTTTAAAAATTTTAAATTTGATCAAATAAATCACATCCATATATTTCTCCACTTATTGTTCTATCCAGGACCTACACTCTTATCTCTCATCTTTTTAACCACATATACACTTTTTAATATAATATTAACCACACATTTTATTCGGAATAACGCGCGGATAATTTTTATGCCCAATCAAACAACCCCTCAGTCTCCACTATCCAATTTGACTCATTCTCTCTCTTCTTACTCATAAAAATATATTAAAATTCATCCGTTAACACACTTATAAATAGTCATATACTTTGGATATTTTATTAAAAAGGGGAATAAATCTATATATGGAAATAAAACTACACAAGAAGGAAAGCAACCCCCGCTATATATATTAGTGTTGGGACCGAGGGAGTATCAAATCAAACAAAGACTGAAAGACGTAGTTGGAAAATTCAATCGATTCGTACTTGTACTTGGGCAAGACCACGATTGATTATTACAGTTTTGCCTTTGATCACAATTGCGTACTTGGCCAATAGGATTTAATACACCCGTCAACATGGAACCATGCAGGGACCCATTGGAAGCTCTGGTTGAAGCCATAGAACGAGGCGATGCTGATTTGAAGAGGGCAAAAAGCTATGTTGTCTCTCTGAAGTTGAAGAAGAAAAATCAAGACCGAGATGTCGGTGTTATTATTCTTGACGGCGATGATGGGCCAAATTCCAAGAAAAGAGTTGACTCATTGGAAGATCTTCTTGAAACCTTTGGTCGAATGGGTGAGGACCTGAAGAGGGCAAAAGAGTGCGCTCTCTCGCTAAAATTGAAAACGAAGAAACAAGATCGAGAACTAAGTCTTTCAAGATTAGAAATTGAGAATCTTAAAGACAAATTGGATCGGTTACGCAAATGTGTGGAACCAGTGATTATTCTTGACGACGATAATGAGGGATCAGATGAAGATCAAGAAAAATTCGAGAAAAAAGTTGGCGGGCAGAAGACAGTATTTCATCATGAAGGGCCACCAGCAAAAAAATTCAAGCTTTCTGATTTTGTCGAACACAAGATTTTAGGTGATGGTGCATGCCAGTTTCGATCACTATCTCACCAATTACATGGCAACGAGGATCATCATGCATCAATCCGAGAAGAGGTCATAAATGAGCTGGAGTCAAACCCGGGGATTTACGGAGGTTTCGTTGCAGACATGGATTACAACACCTACATAAAGAGGATGCGCATGCCTTCTGCATGGGGGGATAACATTACATTGCAGGCTGCGTCTAATGTCTTTGGTATGAAGATTACTGTGTTTAGATCATTTAAGGAGGGTGACTGTAATGAGATTCTTCCGCTGCGTGTAAAGTCGAAAAAAGTGTTATTCTTAAGATATGAAGACGAGCACTATACCTCGCTTCGCTTGGACTTTGTTAGGTGGTTGGTTCTACTAGTACTAGGAAAATATAGCAAGACAATGCTCTCTATACACGTTCTTTCGTTTTGTAACTCGAGATACTTACATTTCTTGGATAAGCAAATTATGATTGTAACTATACTAATATTTTTAGGTCTATATTACTGTTTTCACTTGTTGGATGAGCATAATCATTACTAGAATGTCAATTTGGTTCTACTAGGACAATAAGAGAAGAAAGTTTGATCTCTGATTTTGTTACTTGAAATACTTACCATTTCTTGGATAAGGAATTGTCATTGTATTTCTTTCTTTCTCGAACTTACATTTATGGCCTTGTTCTTTAGGTGATAAGTTTTATTTTTTCAATTTACGTGATGAATGCATGGTTGAAAAAAATATATATATATATATATATATATTAAATAATTAAATGAGTGATGAAAAATGGAGAGAGAAAAAATTGATAAATTTTGTGTTGAATAGAATAAGGTCATAGTGATCTATCTTACTGTTGGGTTTTTCTTGAATTTTTTCTTTAGTGTCCTGTAGGTTTGGGAAATACATTTTGGTCATATCTTTAAATATAGTTCTCAAATTTTCATGATTTTGGATGTCTAATCAAGATTCCAGATGCCTATGATGATTTTTAATCTTGAACTATTACTGCTTGAAATTCGTATGTATTTTGATTTTGCTCCTAAGTTGTAATGATGTAGCCAAAACGATAGGCAGAGTGGAAAGAATGTGAATGGCAGATGTGTGATGTTTATGAACAAATGGGTTGTGGATACAACATCCCTACTAACGTATATATGCTTGTGGATTTTCTATTGGTATGCTGTTAATTAACTTGTTGAGTGTGGCATGTGGAAGTATCATGTCAAGCATTTGTTATCAAACCTGATTTTAACAATAATTTTCCCATCCCAGACCATTGTTGTTTAGAGAGCTTGATTTTGGGATCTGTACGAACGCTAGCTCGTGGTTATGAAATCTTGATGGGTTTGCTTCTTTTCACACCATTCGTTTCAGAATTTCCGAACTCGAATCTTGTTCAACCAAGCATTCTGTAGAGGTCTTCAGATTTCTCTTATTCTGAGTGGACATTGGAAAGAGATCCTCCCGACAAAAGGACTTGCGCCTCAGAGGATCGACTACTAACTCGTCATGGCCAAAAGACTGTTTCAACATCTTCAGAAGCACAACCTATTGTGAAGACCATATTTATTGATCCTTTAAGATGCGCGGGGATAACAATACATTGCAGGCTGCAGTTTCTTTCCCCCGATGTTGAGATTTCTATATCTTTAAGCTTGTTTTCAATGCTTCTCAACATCTTCAGCAGCACAACCTATAATAGCAGTTTCAACACAAGTATAAACAAGTTTGCATTGTTCTTTAAATACTCGACCAACTTGTGGAGTGGCATATTTTGTCAATGTGACAATACCTGTGCTGCATAAGGTGTTATGATACCAATATCAGAAGCGTGGACCCCACTTTCCACAAGTTGCTTAGCATGTGAAATAGCGACCTGTGCTTCGCCTTTATCCATTGTGCTATCTTCTTCTTCCTTCTTCTCATCCACGGTACAGCCAAAATAGAATAGTATTGGCAACAATAAGTGCATATATGATACACAGTATTAAACACGACAAGGAATGGTGTGCCTACCCAGCTATGTCGATGAGAAGAAGAGTTGCCTCTGTTGAAGGAAGAGGAGTCTTCTTTACATCATGAATATCATATAATGTATGGGCCAAAACACTTGAATGGGCTTTAATCTAACAAGACAAACAAAATAGTTGCATTACTACGAGCAAGATGGTGATGATGAAGAGGACAAGATTTTTGACAAGACATGCACATAGTTAAAGAAATATACGATTGATCACCTTACTGTTATAAAGTTCGTCAGACGACCAGTTCATCCATGCAGTACTGAACAGTAAGCATGGACGCGACTTCAGCTCTATACCATTCTGTGAGCCGTTCAAAGAGGGTTTTTCCCAATCCTTTCTTCTCTGCTTCAACGCTTTGAATAGTTGGTGGAAGCTGGAGGTGATCACACCTAGGACCCTACAACGAGAAATTACACATTTTACCAGTGCATTTGAAGAAATAGAGTACAGTGTGCAGTTAGGACGTTTTATAACATAATATAGTTACCTTCATTAAAGCAATCCAGTATGCTATTTCAAGTGCTGGGGCAGCTTCATCAATAATAAACAAATCAAATGAAAAGCCATCCAATTTCTTAGACAATGCACCTTGTCAATACCACATCTGCATTCTTAATCACATCCGTCACTGCCAGCTGCTGCCTTTTACTCCCTTCTTTGAGAGAGTCTGAAGCTCTCTCCTAATCTCTCTCTTGGTATTTCTGTCTCGCACTTTTAACAGTTTCCCATTCAATGCCTGTAGAAATGCTCAAAGGAGTTATGGAATCATACAATTAAACCAGGAACACCAGGGTTAAATGCAAAATTCTTTAATGTGAGGAAAATGGTTTTTTTTTTTTTGCCCATAAATTTGAAAACTATAGCCTCAGATGTAAGTTTCACAGTCCAAATATAGGATCCCGAGATCTCGGTACAACCAATTTTTTTTTTTTTTTTTTTATCTGATTGACCAACCCAGAATAAATCTATAGTAATAATTACAAGCCGTTCGATATGGACCAAAAGAAACACAAGCATCACACGGTATAATACATTGGCTAAATTTACCAAATGATCCTGAGGTTGGTTTATTTCGTTCTTAATTACAAAGATCTCCCCATCCTAATCAAGACTCACACGACCTTCTATGTAAAGTCGATTTAAACAACCTAAAATCTTCTGTGAACTCAAAACTATCATGGTACTAAAATCATTTTTACAATAGAATGTTAAGAAATGATCATCACCATACTACCATAGCAACAACACGGCAAAATAATCCTTTCCTGTGAAAAAGAAAAGAGGGAAAATAACATTTTCCCTTAGGAGGTTATTGATTTCTATATTTCCGTACCTTCATCTCCTTGCGGAAGTCATTTGCAAGAGCATTATTATCCCCACTTAAAACCTATGAGAACCAAGCAAATTGTAAGTAGAAGATTTTGAACATTGACATAGTTCAAATTACAAAAATGAGTTGTGATCGTTGAGGGACTGCCCAACCGGACATATCCATCCTTACAACCATCCTCATTAAAGACTGAATTCAAATTAAGTAGCTTTCTTGTTTTGGATGTGAAACAAGACTACTTCAAAGTAAGCAACTTAACATGTCAAATCAATATGGAAACAAAAAGTTTTTTTAGAAGACGACAAAAAGTTGAACTATCAGGACAACACTTTATGATATGGCTGTACACACACACACACACAGAATAAGAAAACGTATTAGAGGGGCAGATATTGGAGAAACGCGGAAATGTTTTACCTGAGCATCAAGAGAGCTGTCAAGTAGTTGAGGAAGTAAACGTGCAGGATGTCCCACTCTTACCAGCTTTACTCTGTAGATAAAATAAAAGGAGATTAATTTTGCTCTTGCTAAATGCAACGAAATGTGACAAGAAAATAGAGAACACGTTCTGACATTTTCAAATTAGAAGTTCACAATAATACAAGGAAATTAAGTTTCATGAGTACAAACTTAAGACCTGGTTTAAGAGTTACATTTGGGGTCCACAAAATTGTTACTGAGACATAGATGGTTGTTGGTTCTGTATACATGTGATGTATCCTAACTTTTTCCCCAAAAAAAGGGAATACACAGCTCTTCAACTGGAAGAATAATATATAGAAGACTGCACTAATCCACATTTTACATGAATTTTCTTCAGGGGTAAATGAAATATCAAGTGGGAAGTTTTTCAATTATAACTTGAAGAATCACATTACCTATGAGGAACAAGTCTCTCAACAATGTTATCAACTGCAGTATTAAAAGCAGCACAAGCAAGAATCTTTGATCCACGTTTTACTTCTTGCAAGATAATTTCAACCACTGTTGTTGTTTTTCCAGTTCCGGGAGGTCCATGCAGCAAAAAGAGGTATTGGAGACAAGGCCTTCGAAATGGCATGTTTCTTAGGAAACAAGAAGATATGATTTAGTGTCATTAAACAATAAGGTTATGGAAGAATCTAGAAAAGAAAAAGTTAAGAGACGAGATATGTAATTTGTTGCATGGATGACTATACATGCAAGTGTAGGGAAAACCCAAAGATTTTAATCAACATACAATTCTTGCAAAAATATCTATGTAAATAGCTGCCTACATCAAATACTCCAGAATTGAAGTTCATTATATGGCCTGTAATAGAAGTTTGAAGGAAAGCATTCTAATGTTCAACTATGGTTACCTCAAGGAAAAACATAACCTTTTTAACCGTATGTCACTGACTAGAAAGGTTATCCCATCAGCGGGAAAAGTGAGCATAAACCTGCTGATTTTTTGTTCGGCTTTTGGAAATTGAAGTCCTGCTATAGCTTTTTCTTTTTCTTTCCCTTTTTCCATGTTAATGCATACAAAAATGAAGAACTGATGCAATCTAAAGATCGAGAACTCACTCACAATCATGATCATTGAGAGTTGACTCAGTAGAAAAACAAGATGAAATATTATGATTGAGAAACCTGTGAATGATCAAGGTTGGGATTTAAATGGGTGAACTTGACATATACTTCTTGGACATTTTCGGCCATCTCTCTCCAAATATGATAAGAAGAACAAGGTCAGCAGCAGGACCCTTCTGCACGCCTTTAACTTAATATGTCACCTACAATTCATTTATATATACTTGGAAGAAGATGCTTTGCGTTTCACCTATTGAAACTTATTCATCCTTCATTTGCAAGATGAGGAGGCCCTCATTATACTTTATTTAGATCGAAGCTACAACATAGAATACCTCGTTTGCCACTTTCTCAAGTCATAGTGGAACATGCAGACCCTCTCCTGGGACTGGGACATCATCAAAAGCAACAGTGATCGATGAGTCCTGCTCCATATAAAAACATTGTTAATTAAGTCCACAATAACTTACAATTGTAATGCAATGAGACAGAGTCGATCTCCAGAATTACTTAATACCTCTATTCGATAAACAACACCCGCCCTGTCCAAGGGGAGGGGGGGAGGGGATCCTGGTCCTGGATCCGTGATTCCGTGTTGTTTGATTTCAAAACGACAACGCCGTGATTTCCGAATTGGAAGACCATATACGATATTCAAGCCCAACAAAAGAAGAGTGGAAAAATAAAGGGCGCGGCTAAACACACTCCCAAACCTACTTTCTTCCCCCGCTTAAAATTTATATCATTACACAAAAATTACCAACTTACCCCCTTAAAAAAAATTTAAAAAAACAAAAGAATAGGCAGAATGAAGAACCGCCATTAATGGCAGCCAAAGCTTTGGCGGTCATTAATGGCAGTTGAAGGCTTCAAAATCGCAATCAAAGCTAATGATAGTCGAGGGAGAAGCAAAGGAAAAAAAGGGAAGAATAAAAAAAAAAAAAAATGACAGGAGTTTCGACCCATGGTGGTCGAAAATCCCCAAATAATTTCGACTAATTTGGGGATTTCGACCACCATGGGTCGAAATTCCTTTTGTTTGTCTTCTTCGCCACCTTGCCAAGGTGCTGGGCTGCCATTATCAAGATGCCATGGAGATGAAGGTAGAAGAACAAGGGAAAAAAAAATGGATGAAGAAGAGGAGCGAGTGTGAAGGGGGTAAGGGTGAAAAGTAATTAAGGTCAAATGGATCAAGGGAGTGTTTTGACTAAAAGGGAGTGTAGGAGTAAGTTTGGGGGTGTATTTAGCTGCACCCAAAAATAAATCAGCTGCAGACTTTAGAAATGGAAAAAGTGACCACCACAAAAAAAAGGGGATTGATATTTATTAAGTTGATTGTGGGACCTGTTTGTGTGCATGCGTGTTTTCTGCTGATGACCTTGTTTTTTAATACAATTTTGTATGAATGATTGTCAAAGAGAGTCAACAAAGCCAACACGGGAGCTTAGTACAATAATACCCAATTACGAAAATGTTATATTCCCAGCGTTATTCTCCCAGCATTTCTCCCAGCTACTCACAACCCACTTGCAGGCCCCCCTGAATGCGGTGGGGCCGGGGGGCCCTCACTCACATCTCTCTCACATTTTTTCTCCCAGCGTTTCCCAGCGCTCTTAACATAACATTCCCGTACCCAATTACACCCCTTCTTTCTGCAATTCTAGAATCGAAGTCAGTCAAGATTGACATAGCTTCCAATTCCCATTATTTTCTGTGAATTTCAATTTGATGATGTTCATAATATTCTCCTTGATTCTGTTGGACGCAAAAGGGGATTTTGGTGGGAAAACATCAATCCGAACTAGATTTTGAATTTAATGCAGGATCCTCTTTTGTTGTAGAATTTATCAAATGAATGAGAAAACAATATGAAAGAATAATAATACAATCACAACGCATGGATTTACGTGGAAAATTTTAAATTCGGAGAAAAATCACAGCCGTCGTCTAACGACAACAAGAAGAAAAAATTCACTATGTGGAAAATTATTACACCCATATTCTCAGTAATTTTTCCTCTCACCCAATCCCTCGTACAATCAGCTCTCAATAAACCTTACAGTTTCACTCACATAAACAAGTTTACTTATAGAGAACACTCACGTACGATATCAAACATATCCCTCCCGAAAAAACTCTCTTCTAACCGAGTATATAAACTATACTCCAAAGATATTATATTTTTCTCTCTATTCCTCTTCTCAAACACTGAGAATTCTCTCTAGTTGGAATCGTCTCTTTCTCTTGGATTGGATTCGCATATAATGACTCTCAACCTCCCTATTTATAGATACTAGCAGTAACACCCGTACGCTGCACGGGGAGCCGGGTACATTGATACGTAATTCCTATCAATATATATAAATTATCAATATTGAAAACGATTACAAAAAATAACACTACAATCTAAAACATCAAATGATATAAGTAAAGCATATTCACTTTTAAAAAATAAAAAAACATACAATTCCAACCTATGAATATTGGTACAACTTGTAACGATCAACATTTCGAAAATCTTCATGAATAACATAATTTTATATTTGTATCCAACAATAATAATATTCGTTAATTATCCACAAAATTATATTGGATAATAATACCAAGTATACTATAAAATTCATAAATATATCAATCTTGAATACACAAATAGACAATATGTTGTAGTCTTTCTTTCATGGCTTTCTTGTTACATAATGCGCAAGGAATGAATGACACATGGTAACCTACAATAGCACAAGTAAGAACAAATCTCATTAAGCAATCTATAAGATCTCGATGATAATAAAGTAAATAATAGGTCACAACAATAAACTTAATTAATATAGCCAATAAAATAATTTCATAAAAAATTCGATAGGATTTCGCTTGTATTTCATACTAACCCATCCTGCAAACATCAAAGGTGAAACTTACCAAAAAGCACAAAACTTAGAGCTTGTTTGCATGCTTTTAAAAATTCATACTTTTTCATACTTTTTAACATTAAAATTTGATCAAACAAATCACATTCCATCTAATTACACTCATTCTTTTACTTCTTACTTATAAAAATATATTAAAATTTATATGATAACGTCCTCTTAATTTATAATAAATAAATTTTTGATAAATATTAATAGTATAAAAATAGAACATTCAAAAATATAAACTAAATACTGGTTAGCACACTAAACTTAATTAATATAATAGTGAAAGAATTCTATAAAAATTTTGATAAAGTTTCCCTTGTATTAAATGGGATAACAATTTGTCATAGAGATTGTGATAATATGAATGCAAAATAAAATAATATTAAATTAAATGCTATAATTATTAAAATAGCCAAAATAAAAAACGCTATTAACTTTTGTTAAGCTTATAGTTTTTTTGAAATTATTTTGCATTCTATTATATATAAATAAAGATTCGAGGAGATTAACTATACACCCGTGTGATACATGGTATTAACAATCAATCTATAAATAATAATTTCTAAAATTTTATTGTGAAATATAATCAATACATAAATATATTGTAGAAATGATAATGTAGTAGGTACAGTTTGGCAAATCTAATACTCCGGCCTTGTCATTATCTTTTCCTCGGCCAGATTTTCATTTAATTGAAGTCGGGCGAAAATGAAATAAGAGGGAACTTCCCATTCTTCGTCCACCACCTCCGTTAGAAAATTCTCATTCCCGTCCATACAGCATCATGATCACGTCATCGGAATGAATTAATTAACTGTAGTACAATTTATTTTAACTAATTTTTATTCTTAAGCTAACTATTCCTAAAATGAATTAATTATGTCCAAAGTAATTAGTTTAACAGCCGCAGCTTCGAGAATTATATCAATTTAATTTTAAAGATATTGAGAGATATCTTTCGTTTTTTTATGAGAAATCTTGCCAAAAAATTGCAATATCATTAATTTGTAATTATTTTTTAAATTAATACTATTTTACCCGTTTTAGCAATATAATTAATTTTTATTAATTTTCACCAAAAAACTGTGTAAATTTCTATCTAATAAAATTGAAACCAATTAAATCATCACAGAATCAATTTTAATTTTTATCTAATTATCTCAAAAAATATTTAATTATTTCTGAAATAATTAGCTTTAAATCTATAGTTCTAAAAATTATATAAATCTAATTTTAAAGATATTTTGTAATTTAAAAGATATCTTGCAATGTAAAAAAACTATTTCAATTGCAGGAAAAATCTTGCTAGCTGTAGTAATCTCATGAATTTTCATTATTTTTTATTTTTTAAATTAATTATATTTCTCCCATTTGAAAAACATAATTAATTTTTATTAAACTTTGTCCATTGAAACGATGTCCAATTAAATGTTAGTAATATAATTAATAATAATTAAGTGCAATATAAATAATTTTAAATAATTTTCATTTTTCAAATAATTATTGCTAGAAAGAATTAATTATCTCCAAAATAATTAGCTTAATAGCCGCAATTTTAAGAATTGTACGATTCTAGTTTTAAACATACCTTATGGTTTAAAAGATATCTTCCAATATAAAAGATATAGATAAAGATATAGGCATAGATATATATTAAAGTAATAAGAAAAATAGACGTTACATATTTCTTTTATCACACTAAAATTAAATCTTTACAAAATTGCTCATTTTAATTAATGTTAATTTTTTTAACTATTTCTATTTTTAAAAATAATTAATTATTTATGAAACTAACTAAAAGGTTCTATCTAATTTTTTAATTTTCATGTTGCACGTTTCTTTTTATTTTTGATGTTAAAACTTAATGAATTATAATTTTGTATCTTTAGAAAATTAAATTTTATTGGAATTTATAATAATTAAATTTCATTTTGTAGCTTATTATTTTTAAAAATAATTATTTATTTCTAAAATAAATTAATGAGCCTAGTGTAATTTTTAAATTTTAATGTTAAGTTTTTTTAAAAATTTTGTGTCAAAATTTAATGAATGGTAATTTTGCATCCCGTAGAAATTAAATCTTAATAAAATTATTAATTTTAATTAATTTTATTTTGTATAGAATTATTTTTTTTTTGAGAAATTGTATAGAATTATTTTTTGGTTCTTAGAAATTTATTTATAAAAATCAATTATTTCTAAAGATAGTTAATCATTTTTAAAAGTAATTTTCGCAAGAAATGTGGAGAGAATTTGGCGGAATATCTAAAAAATTACATTATGTCCAATTTTTGTTAAAATTTTATGTGTATGCTTATTTATAAATGATACTTACTTTATTTATAAATAAAATATTTCAATACATACATGATGATAAGTTAAAAACAATAAGATGGATATCGCATTCCTAATATATAGTCTATATTAATATCGGATAAAAAAAAGAAGAAAAGAATCAGATCCTAATATATTTAGTTAATCATTATTAATCTATATGTTAATATATATTCTGTATATCTATTGTAAAATATAATTAATGTACTGTGAGTGGGAAAACCAAATTCAAAAAATACTAAAATGTGAGCGGAAAATTTTCCTCTAAAATCGGTCTCTGTTTTTTAATATATATAGATATAGATTAAGAATAAGCCAAAAACGTGAATGTAAATAATTCTTTTTATAGATATAAATATACAATATAGAATTATAGAATGTAAATAATTATTACGGTAAGATAATCATGGTTATTTAAGGATAATTGTTGGCGATATAAATTTCACACCGCAAGTGCACGGGTCGTCAATAAGTAATAAAGTGGAAAGTAGAGTGTCGAACCCACGAGGATTGATAGTAAATTCGTTTAATTTCTGCTAACCTTAATTGAAACTAATCAAAGATGAGATTTTTCTACTAAAGCTAAGCTAACAATTAAAATAAGCTAAAATTATAGAAAAGTGAGAATTAGAGAATTAAATTGAATTAAACAAGATGGCGAAAATTGGTTTTATAAATATAATGAGAAAAGACGAGCATCAAGGTTTTGAATCCACTTCTCTTCTAATTATTGTCCGGATTATCAAATTGACAACGCAATTTACTTTTGAATACCGTTTTCCAATTTTATCGAGCAATCTCTCTCAAGTAGAGCTCAACCTATTCATTCATGCAATCCACCTATATCTCTATGGTGATTATCAACACACAAATGTATTAAAAAGCATTAAGAAACACATGGGAATGTAACATAAAGCACCGGGGTACTCTCGTCCCCGATCGGACCTTATGATTTCTAATATATTGGTCTAACTTGTCAAGGATCTTTCGATTCACAAGACAAATCACAAATATTCAATAACTGGTGATCAAGCAATTATGAATGAATAAATCAATATTAAAAACTCAATAGCAAATCCACGTCTTAACGTCAATTTAATAATAAAAAAAAACAATCAATCGAAAAGTTTCATCTAACCTTAATGCTACTGAAAATCTAGCCTAATATGCTGTAAAAGTAATAACAAAAATAATAAAAGAAAGCCATAACCCGATAGAACTTGAGGAGTTGATTTGGATCTTCAATGATGAACTTCCTCCTCAATTCTCCAAGAATTCCCCTAATGTTTGCTCTCAGTTTCGTGGCCTCTGTGTTCTTTGACCTCTCTCCAATTTTTAGGTCGAAATTGGTATTAATAGGTGCCAGAAAGCCCAAAAAATCAGAGTCCAAATCAGTTTCGAAAAGTTTTATGCGAATCTGCCCGATATAACCATGCTATCGCTCGTGTGATTGCATGGTTATAAATTTCCAAAGGCATGCGGTCGCGCGCGCGACCGCATGGTTTACCAGATGCAAGTTTTGTCCGATTCCATTTTGGTCCTCACAGTTTAATTGTAGGCAAGTCCTCGACTTCTAAATTTGAACAATTGAGTCCACAAACTTTTGATTTCTTCAATTGGGCTCCCATTTGATTTGTCTTCACATTTCCAACTTTTATTGCTTCTACTCGAGTCCTTAAAACTTTGATTTGCGTCCCTTTTAGTCCAAAATTGCAATCTTTTTTTCAACTCCCGGTTTCTACTGAAATAGAAATAAATATCACTAAATTAAATACAAAATTAATTAGAAAAAAAGAGAAACACATAGTTTAATAGACCTAAATAAGTGCATAAATTGCACTTATCAATAATGATGAAATAAAGATATTTGTATTATTTTATGAGTGGGAAAATAGTCTCCAAAAAATTCAAAAGAGCCAACATAAGTGAAATTTGATGAGTGGGAAAAATTAGCTCCAACCAAATTCAAAAAATGTGCCTCTCTTTATTAATATATAAATTGAATTCTTAAATCGTCATTGCCAACTAGCGCTTTGTTGTCCACAAGTCTTCAAATCCAAGTTGGATTCCTCAACCTCAATCACAACTAATACTTAGTTGTCAGGACTTCAAATCCAAATCAAACTCTTCTTCCACCTTGCAAATGGATAACGTTTATCCATCCAAGAGTTCGAATCTGAATTGAACTCTCCATCTTCAACCACAACTCGCACTTACTTGTTGCAAACTAGGACTTCAAATTCGTATTGAAAATATATTTTCAATTCAAATATTATTTTATTGAGTCAAAACATTCAACAGATGTGGCAGAATCAAGTCATGTGAATTATTCTCCATCTGCTGATTTGACATTACTACTTTTGGGGCCTTTGGTCATGGTCGCGAGCTCGAAAGCTACTACAAAAGCAAGACACCATTGCAGGCCATAAGGATGAGTGTTCGGCCTCTTTAAATTTGGGCCTTTTATCGGCTTCTTTGGTTGGGCGCTAACCCAACCCACGACCTACAGCTTTCATAAATACAGGAATAAATCATTTCTGCGCCTCCATTATTATTATTTTCTTTCGAAAAAGTTCAGATCTGCGATTTGGTGCTCGGTGCTCCTTTAATCTCAGTTGCTTTCCGTCGACGCACTGCAGCGTCCCGCCGACTCGCCGGAGGCCACATAATTGCTAAGTGTTGTATTTATGTTCCATACTTGTATAGCTGTGTTCTCAGTTCACACTCTTATCTCTTCATTTGCGACTTCTTGCGTTTCAGCAATTAGTGTTGTAATATATATTTATTGTGATTTGACTTACTTGATTATTGATTTGAGTTTTGAAATAATGAAATTTATTTGGTTTAGTAGTTTAGATTTAGCTCGAAGCCTTAAACCTAAATCAAAGCCGGCCATGGAGGCCAAAATTTTTTTAATTTTTTATTTAGCCATTTAGGCATAAATGGCAACAGGGCTTATTGGACAATCGTAGAGACTACTTAATAATCTGTGAAGCAATTCACTTAAGAATAACATCCTCCAGCCACGAACTAAATGAATCTTAAATAAACGAATCTTGTGTTAGAATTAGGATTTGTGATGTGGCATCTGTGTTCTTTGTATTTTATTACAGTTCTTTTAATAGCACCCTGTCTCACAGAGTGTCACTAACTAATTCTGAATTCTTCGTATTTGACTCTTCTTGTAAATAACATGAATTAAGCTTATTCACTCCTAATTATACTAAAATTAAGAATCCTAATTAGACTAAGATTATGTCTCCATAAAATACATTGAAACCTATATAATATAACCTTGCTCAATTCTATTATCCCTTAAATTAGTAGTTTGAAACCTATATAATCTAACGTTGCTCAATTCTATTATCCCTTACATTAGTAGTTTTTCGATGGCAGGAGTAAAAGATCGAAGATGAAAAGATCACGCCCATCTTCCCCAATTTGCCATGACGAAGACAAATTACCGGAGACGAAAAGATCACGTCCCTCTTGTTATTCCCCAAGAAGATACCATTACGAATACGAATTGTCAGAGGATGATAATAGCATTGTCATCGATCCTCCTGAAAGCCCTGTCTTCAATCTCATTTCTCATGTCTGCATCAACTTCAGAGTAAATTACATACTCAGAAAAAGAACATTGTTAGGAGGTGATGTTGATGAAACACTTGATTCGATCCAGAGGTGTTTCTACATGCGATTGTATCTAATTACCGAGTACGCACATTATCTTCATAGAGTTTGTTCAGTACCGGAGGAATTCTGCCAATTGAGACATGACATGGAACATGACATTAACCAACCAGAAGTATTTCTTACAAGATTTTTTAGATATCACGGAGTTGGCGAGGTAGATTTGATTGAAAAATGGATAGACGACATTAAAGATTTTGTCAATCAAAAGAAGATATCATCATCGAATGATAGAGTACTCCCAATCGTCATATCCATTAAAATTTATACATTACAACAAGAGGACGAAACTATTGATGATGCCAAACAGAGGGCCATTACAACCAACTTGTCACAAGTAGATCGTGGTGATAAGGTCATTAAGCTTCTTCAGAGGCTGCCTCCTTACAAATTTATGATAGAATTCGATGATCATCGAGATTGCAGTATTTGTTTAAGCAAGCTTTCTGTTGGAGAAGAGATATTGGTCTTGCGTTGCTCTCATTTTTATCATCATGATTGCCTAGTCCATTGGCTAGAGAAGGGAAAACAATGTCCACTGCCGCCGTCCTATGAAGTTGCGAGAATTCATCCAATGTGATATCTTTCGAAATAGACACCTTGACTTTAGTTGGAAATAAATACACGAACATCCGACTCCAACCGGACAGGGATGAAATTCATCTCCAAAGCATCTGCTTGTTTAATTTCTAACTAGTATCACGCCCGTGCGATGCACGGGAACAATTAAATTTATGTACGATAAATAATTGATATAAAATTATAAATATGAATGTTGAATTACATAATTTATGTAATTTGTGCATAGGAGATTGCATAATTGTAAAAAATTATTAAAATCTATAATATTGTATATTATAGTCAATGCAAAAATTGCGGAGTAAATTCACAGTTGTAAATTATAAAAATTCACGTGCATCGCATAATTAAGAAGTTTATCAAAACATGTAACTTTAATTCTAATTACCGTGCCTAGCATTGCAGACAAAGAACGCCGTGAAGATTAATTAATTGTAAATGAACCATTGGGAATGAATATATAAAAATTCTTTGATTATCCAAACGTGTCTTTCTCATTTAGTATATCAAATTTATATTGAACACATTTTTTCCGTCTGAAATGAACATTACACACTCTAAATTTTATGATTTTATGCGTTCTTTTAGTGATTAGCTGTAATTGTTACTTAATTTTAGCTCTATTGTATGAGAAGTATTATACTTAATTTTATGTAACTTAAATTTGTAGTAACACCGACAATTATCCTCATCTATATAATTCATTTGATTTATTTTCATTTACATAAACTGTATGTTAATTGTAGAATGAAAAACTTTTTATTTGTAATTTTATAACCTTAGAAAAGGCAAAAATAAGAATGCAAGATTCGATTAGTGAAAGATATCACATCAAAAGCATTAAAAATAAAAAATATTATGTAATTTTTTAAATTAGAAATAGTATGTTATGTTGGCACCGCCAAGAGGGTGTTCACCAAATGTGACACTTCAATTATAATAATATAAGGATTAATAAATTACTATTTTACTTAAAAATAAATAAATTATTCTACATAAATCTAGTTATAATTTTAGCCACTCATTATTTGACCTTCAAAAAGAAAAAAGTAAAAAATTCTCACTATTTTTTAATAGACCAATTTACGTAACCAAGCAAAACTATCAAAACCTTCAATTTTATCATGATAAAATTAAAAAAAACATAAAAAAATTATTATTTAATATTTTGAATTATAACTTTAAAAAAATGAAATTATATATAAAGTCTTTCCAAAATAAATTTTTTCTCATTAGATGTTTGTTTTAGATATTGGTTATTTTTAGTTATATTTTTAATTACTACTAACTAATGTTGGTTTATTTCCAAAACTAATTTTATAATTTTCTTAAAATATTTAATATATGCCACATTTGCATCTTTGCCTATGTGGCACTTCACAAATTATAATATAAAGATTAATGGTATGATAATATAACAATTCAAAATATAAAGATAAAGATTAATAAATTACTCTTTATTTAAAAATAATAAATTATTCAATGCAAATTCAATTATAATTTTAGCACGCCCTATTTTATTTAAGAATAATCCACTATTTGTAATAATCCACTGCACATTACAAATCAAAACTATCTAAAACTATAACATTTTTTAATGCGGTGAAAATAAAATACTTATTATTTAATGTTTTTAATTAAAAATTTGAAAAATGAATTACATTTAAAGTTTTTCGAAAACTATTTTTTTCTTATTAAATTTTATTTATCACATTTAATGATAAATTTATGTTTCATTAAAAAAATAATTATATTTAAAGAATTTTCCCTATTTACATCTACCAATTAATATTGGTTTATTTCCAAAAATAGAATTTCCTTTTTTTAACTACAAAATTGATTTTTATTTTTTTTTATTATTATTAATGAGTGCCACGTTGGCACTACTGCCAACGTGGCATTCCAGTTTTTATAATATAAAGATTAATAATTTAATTTTCCTTTTTTCCCCAACAATCCATATATGTTTTTGCTCTGTGGTCGTATGTTTGATGTTTCCTTTGTTCTTGCCTGGTTTCTTTCAGACAACGGATCCTTCTGTTTTATGAATTTATATTATTATTACTAATGCGACCCTTGCATCATGGGAGTGCAACTAATTGTGTATCTGATATCATTAGATTTTATAGATGAGTCACCTCAATTAGATGGTAACATTAATGTGCATGAGTGAAGGAGATTAGAGAGAGAGAGGGAGAGAGAGAGAGAGAGAGAGAGAGAGAGCGGTGCTATCATGAGTTGCATTATATCGACTCTGAGTCTCTGTCTCTCTCAAACTCTACAGATTGAGTTTTAACTTCTCTTTCAAGGCGTTGTTTGGTTGTTAGAAACGAACCATCATTGCTGAAGCAGATAACATGACAAGCAAAAGGAATGATTTTGATATACATATTAACAATGAGAAGAATGCGTAAGGCAGTTACATTTAGCTCTATCTTTCATGAAATTTTCGATTGCCGGTCGGTAGTGGGCCCAGGCCCACATAGGAGTTGTGAGATCAAGGGACAGAGAAGTAGCATTAACGGAGAAATAACCATAACTTTCTTGTTCACAAGTCGGTCGTCATTGCAAATATACATGCATGCCTATCCATGGCATTGGAGCCTGAAGCTGCCTTTCAACGTATATCTTCATCGGTATAAAGGGTGATAGGATCGTGGTTTTAATGGGTTTTTTTTTTATGAATTTTAATATAAAAGAAGAGAGACAATGAGTGGAGTTGAATGGTGAAAATTTGTGTAATATATTTAGGTCCAACGAGATATGTGAATGTAATTGGTTTAATTAAAATTGAGACTAAATTAAAAAGTGTAAAAAAGTTGAAAAATATGTAGAAAAAAAAAGGGGTTGACTATCACCCTTATAATTGCATGTAATAGGCATTTGTTACAGGTTCTTTAATTTTCTTTGCTTGTCGGGTTTCGTAATTTTATGAATTTGGACAGGACGGGACAGAGTGACAACAAGAACTGATTCGCACAATGGACACTATATAAATTGCTTCCTACTCTGTTTTTTAATAATAAATGCTAGAAATTTAAAATTACTTTCTATTTCCAATTCCTTGTGTAATCAAACAACAACTTGACATTATCTTTTTTCAGCACACATCATATCATACTTATCAATGATTTTTAGATGAGTCACATGTATGTGTGGTACACCTTGTTGTGAATTCTCATGTAGGTACCAATAGCATTCTCTTCCCAAGGCTTGTTTCATTTTTCATATGAATTAAGAATGTTATTAGAAAGATAAATTGTGTAATTAATTTGTTTACTCTCGTTTAATGAGTATAAGAAATTTAAGAAATCTATGATCAGTGGCAGAGCCAAGATAAAAATTGACTGGGGGGCACAAGTTAACCAGGCAAATTTTCTCCGAAAGATGCGATAATATAATGTTAGTAAAAATAGTATCAAATAAATTAATTTTTTCTAATTTATTATAAGCACAAAACGAATACTCCTTATACAATTTTTCCGTCTCTCTTTTACTATTTTTTCAATATTTTTTGAAACTAAACGAAATATATAAGTAAATATTTTCAAATCAAAATTGCTTTTGAGCTTTGTCACCATCATGTTCAATGTATTACAGCTTAATTTTGATTTAATTTCATCTAAAATATTTTTTACCAAAAAAAAAAAAATTTCAACTTTTATGTGGGGGTCCAGTGCCTCCACCGGAACCCGTGTAGCTCCGCCATTGTCTATAACTATATTAAAACGAAATAGTCCACAGCGGTAGTTCCCTGGTGGGTCACGTGTAATTAAAAAGATTTTTTAATTAAATTTTTGGTGGATTTTTTAGTTGAATTTTTGTTGTTAAATAAATAAAGAGATCTTATTATTAGGGCATCTCCAATGCGCCTGTGGGCTGGGAAGAAAAGTGGTGCTAACTAAGCAAAGATGCAATCTGTCTTGAAAATTCTTTCTCCAATGCTGAATTTTATCAGCTGTGGAAAGCTAATGTGGCATCAAAAAATGAGACACCTTCTAGAGCAATGTCCAATTTGAGAAACCATGCGAGATAGCACAGTCAGCAAAAATTTATCTTCCCTGTACAAAAACGTTGGGTAAAGGTAGGTGCCCATTGTTATTTTTCATCCCTACTTTCTCAATTTTGTTGGACAGGTGGGTTGAATTAAATGGGTTGGACACAATGCATTGGAGGTCTATTTTGAACTACATTGTCTATTTGTTAAAAATTTAAGCCACATCATTTAAAAGCCTCCCAATAAATATGTCACATAAGCTCCAATAGATATAATGTATTGGAGATGCTCTAATAAGAATAATGTTTGACATCCACACAAGGTCAATCCACATAAAATCCACTTACACTTTAATACAAGATATGATAAATTACCATTATACCCTCACCTGAAAGTGGGGAGCCCACACCCTATTAAGATGTAAATTTTGTGTGAATTGACTTGTGGATACTAAGCACGGTTCCCTAATAAATTCACAAGTTCCCTCCAGCAAGGACTCCATTCACCCATGTAATTAATCTGGCCAATGTTTTGTCGCTTACTTGGTCTTTTTTTTTTTGGCTGCTAAATAAATAAACTCGTAATAATCTAATAAAATCAGATGTCACATCCACAAGGATTCCAGTTCACTCATGTAATTAATCTGGCCGATTTTGTGATGCTTACTTGGCCATTTTCTGGTTGCTAAAAAAATAAATGGATAAAGCTAGACATTCATAATGATTGCCATAATATGTGACATATTTAAGGTGAATATTTTATTTTATTCTTAATGATTATTTAATATTGTATAAAAAAGTAAGGGTAACACAATTATTTTACCTACTTATATTACTCTTTATGTAATTTTCTATGTCCCTGTAGCATCACAGAAAATAAATAGGGCCGTAATAATCTAATAAAATCACATGTTACATCCTGCAAGGACTCCAGTTCACTCGTGGAATTTATCTGGCCGATTTTTTTGGCTGCTTACTTGGCCCTGTTTTTTTTTGGTTGCTAAGCGTGTATTCCTTTTTTTTTTTTATCATGTACTATTATAAATCAAAATCAAACATTAATATCAATCTCATATCTCGTGGTTTTCACCACTATCTATTGAAAAATTATTTTTTAGGCAGATTTTAGGAGGAAAAAATATACATGAAGACACGCTAAATAAATAGAGTCCAAATCTAATAAAATAAGAAGCTACATCCAGCAAAGACCCATTTCACAAATCTGCCTTGATAATCAACACAGGATTATACATATCTGCTTTAAAAAATCAGACGTAAAATTAATAGTTTTTTTTAATAAACCGCTGTTTTTAAAATTTTTTTCTTTCTTTAAACAAAAATTATAAAAAATAAATTATTATTTGCATTTTTTTATTTGTTGAATTTGACAACTCTTTGTTAAAAATTAATTATATATCATGTTTGTTTTCCCTCTTTGTATATTATTATTTATTGGAAACTAATTAAAATATTTATCTTATTAGAATAAATAAATTTAACTATTAAAAAATCGTAAAATTTATCAATGAATTAAAATTTTGTAAAAATTAACTATTAAAAAAATTAAATGTTACTCGATGTTATTATTTCATAATTAATTAAAGCAAAATAAAGTAAATTAAGATAAATAAAGTTAAATGGTGCGCATCGCAGTGATGAACCTAGACTAAAGTTTTGCAATTAAAAGTTTGTAATTTCTCTTATTTTTTTAATTAGGTATATGCTTTTTTACAATTTGTATGAATAATGAGTTATAAATCTTTATCTATTTCCTTCACAAAAAAAAAAAAAAAAACTTTATCTATCGTCTGGGCAGTGGAATCGTTGAACAAGTGTTTAGTTATGACTGGTTTTTTCTTCTTCTTTTTAATTACATTCATTCACTATTACATATGATTTTATATATAGATTTTGATTTTAACTCAGTGATTATGTTATGCCCTATAACTTTTAAAATGTATAAAAAAATGGGTCAAATTATGACATTGGTATTTTAAAAAAATACACTTTTAACGATTTGATATTTAAAAAAGCTCCAACGACACATTGGTATTTAAAACTCAACTTTTGCGAAGTTAGGTCCTTTTTTTCCACCGTCGATAGAATCTTGAATAAAATAATAATATTTTTAATTTTTATTTTTATTTAATTTTCCGCGGAATCTTATTAAAATAATAATATTTTCAACTTCGAGTATTTTTTATGATCTTTAGTTAATATATTTTTCAATTTCCTTTCCTAATCCAAAAAAATAGAATATTTTACAAGATTGGTAAAAAAAAAAACATAGTGTGATTGGTAAAAAAAAAATTTTTTGGTGCGTGTATAATCTATTTAGACGGAATCCAATCAATTTTATCGTTAATCAAATCAAAATTTGTTATTTTATTGTACATAAATGAAATTTTATTACAAATATATCACTGTAAGCCGAATACAAAAAATTAATAAAATCAAATCAAAATTTTTAAAAAATCCAAACCCAACCCAGCCTCATCCCCCCAAAATCACCACCAGCATCTAGTGGTTTTGAAACCACCAACAGGTGGCTTCAATGCCACCTGCTAGTGGCGATGGTTTCACCACCCTCACGATGGTGGTGGTGGTGGTGGGTTTTTTTGGGGGGTGGGGTGTTAGGGGGTGGGTTAGGGTTTTCTTCATGTACTGCCAAGGCCACCTGCTAGTGGCGGTGGTTTCACCACCCTCACGATGGTGGTGGTTTTTGGGGGGAAGGGTGGGGTGTTAGGGTGGGTTAGGGTTTTCTTTTGTACTGCAATCGAGTTTTGGTACAGATTGACAATACAGGTCCGTATTAGCACGATTTATTTGAAAAACTCATATCAAATCACATAGATATGCATAATTCACTATTTATCAATACATTTATTTTTTTGCCGTCTATGTTGTATATTATCTTTATTGAATTCTTTTAACTAAATAATTATCAAAACTAATTTTCCTCCACGCAACACATGAGGTGGGAATACTAGTTAATAACACAAGAAAACAAGAAAAATTAGTCTAAATAATTGGGAAAGGAGAGTATGTGGCTACTCATGTGCCCCTAATTGATGCTAGTTGTTAAGTACAGTATGTGTAATGAAATTTTAAATGATTTACTTCTAAACAAAGATGTCGCATGGCAATTATTAAGCGCCTTTAAATGGCTGCATTTGAATTTACTGAATTTGTATGATTGGCAATTTTAAAATAGGATTGGCAGTGTATTTACTGAATTTGTATGCTTGTAGGACCTCCCGGTGAATGGGACGATCACATCACCTTGCAGGTTGCAGCCGACTGTGTCTGAGTTTTCCCCGACACTCATTTGGTTCTATTGCCTTTTAGTAAGACGATATCGTGATCACGATGGGCAAATAACTAATGTTGGTTATTTTGTAATGGCAATTTGGTATGAAGAGACTCCATATGTGACTACATCATGTCAGGAGAGTTGCTATATTGAGAAATACTTCCACGGGTCGGAAATTCAGTCAAAAGTGAGTCATTACAACAACCTTAATGAAACCATCGATCCTTTTTGGGTTTTTTTTTTTTTAACAGTTAGTACTAATCGATATGTATGTTTGATTGCACAGTGTTATTGTTAAGCTACTAGGCATACTATGACTCAGTTCATCTCCGTCCCTAGCTAAAGAGTATGTATGGCAAGGGCTTTTGGCAAACTGACACACGGATTTTCCTTTAGTATTATGCTCTTTAGCAGATTGTTTTGTAATGAATATTGAGTGAATCAATCGATAGTTTTCCTTTCTATGTTAGCAGATGGTTTTTCTTTCTACAGAATCTGGTTTGATAATAGACATTCTGTTCTGTTTGTACTTCCTTTTAACTATATTTCCTAGACATTACAATCTATGCATCCAAAAGTTAAAACACGAAAAGAAAACTCTATTTTCTGCAGAAACTAGTGGTTGATAATCCCTGTGTTCAAAATTGAAGCTCCTTTTGCAGAAACTTTAATCATATCTTATGCATTGGATTGAGCTACACAGCAGCAATCATGAACTTCTGCTGATAAATCGCCTTCCCCTTTGCAGTTACATTCCATTCTCCTCAGACGAGACTGTGCTATAGCTGCTTTTTACCTCCTCAAGCATTCTTCAGGTACACCAAACTCCTTTCTGGGAGAGACAAATTGTCGTCTCCAAGGATCGTTGTGTAACTTGTAGTGCAAAACCTAGTCAACATTCAAAAATCATTTCGGTTATTATCAGATAAAAGGTCGACGTTTGGAATAATCGGTATTCCCTATTCATGCACAGCACCTTCGATGTCATGATAACCTCAATTGTTAATACAAGTACACAAATCACAATAACTTCAAGTGATTTTCCATTTTAATTTTTAGAAAAAAAAAAAAAAAACAAACAAAACAAACAAACAAAACAAAAACAAAAGCAAAAATTGTTATACAAGGAATTCAAAGTTACAATATTTTAATATGTATGGTAGAAAAAGGAAATTTGCTGAAATTTGGGAGATGTAGGATCATTACCTGCACGAGAGTGCTAAAAGCATCATCCTCAGTTAGCTCTGAGAACTTCCTGCCCCAACCCTCGACAAATCCAAGGGTGGCATTTTGCCGCTCAGCTTCAAGCACAACAGAATCACGATACAAGAATCTCTGCCAAATCTTTTTCACATTTGCCAGTTTCAATTCTACCTCCATCTCGTTATATCTCTAGACAAGCAAGTTAAAAACACTGTACATTAAATTTGTGATCCTTAATAATAGATGACCAGAAAGTACAATCTAGTTTCACGGTTACGTAGAAGAAGATTTTAAGCAAATACCCGTAGAATGTTTATCAAATTTGGAATTTCATCTTCTGGAATTCTAACAGCAAAGCTCTCATAGTTGAGAACGTTCTCATATGGCAAGTAGATCCCATCCTGGAACAGTGAAAAACTAGTGATAAATCAAAAGGACTTAAAGCAGATGAAGCTTCAAATATGGGTGCACGTCTGAAATGTCACAAACAAATATCAAGCGTGATGCAGAGCCACAAATTGCAAAATATACGTGGCAAACAATGAATTGACAAGTAGAATACGACTTGGACTGAGCTTATGGTTTTCACAGTTCTCTAATAAAAAAAGGTTTGGTTAAGATGTAAAATTTCATTTATAAACAAACAAGTTTCATAGAGCAGGTTTTATTCCAAAGGATCGCGATACTCAAATGGGACAAGAGTTACTTGCACTAATAGCTGTGTTTATAAACACAACTTAGAACAGACGGGAAAGAAAAGAAAAAAAGAGAGAGTATTTTGTCAATTATCATTTTCAGCCATTTATTTAATTGTTTTGACCATTTTTGAAAATTATTTATACTAGTTTTCTTTACTTTTCAATCACACATTAAAAGTTCAAACCCAAGTACGTGCCTTCTACATAAAAGTAATTTATCTGAAGATTTTTAGAAACAAAGAGCTACATAAAAGAAACTTTTACTTATTTTTAAACTGCTGCAAAGTTGCACTAGTGCGTAAAATAAGTAGCAGACCATGGTACCTGAATGATCACGGGGATGCAACCGTGCAGGATACTATCTTCCATTCGGCCACTCCATCCATCTCCAGGCATAACTCCACAGAAAACAGAACTTGCCAACTCCTCATAATAATGATCAGTTCGCAGTGGAGTTACAACTGCATCTTCTGTATGCTGTTTCCCAAGTTTCCCTTCCTTATTAGGACTTGAACCAAACTCTTCCGCAACTTTCTGCCTTATGCCCATGCTATACCTGAATATCATCACCGCCTAGGGAATCAATTCCCAGATATTAACCGAATGAATTATTGTGACTATGTGGCAAACTGGATGTCCAGGGCTACCTCAAACTTCATATCAGATAATTTTGTAGCATATAATAAAAACAATATCAGAGGTCAAATTGACTCACGTTGCTTCAGGTCTTCCATGTTCGTAAGCTGGTCCTAGATTTCCATTAAAATAAAATAGTGTCTTTCGTTCCTCACGTGGCCTGCACAAATAATAAGCATTCACCACAATCTTCTATGGATAAACGAAATGAGAATTAACAGCAGAAGCAGAAAAGCACAAGTGAGACTCATCTGTTACTGCATAATAATTGAAGCGCATACCTGGCCCAAAGTTTAGCATCCAGGGAACCTTCGTCAGGGCGCTTCCATGCAGGAAGAACAAGGTCTTTTTCTGGTTCAAAGCAAGGATGATTCCCTCTTTTCTGATGAGATATCTGATTCCAGTTATCAGCCCAATATGCTGTTGTCGAATAGTTATACTTTGAATTTGTATTGCCCCAATGGACTAACATCATGCTGTTCCATATCTCCTTAGGTGCATAGCAAGCACCTTCATCCCATGAAAAGGACTGCATTGAGATATATAGACAACATAAGTAGTTTTTCGTCAAAATTTGTCATACATTAGACATACCAGAAACAGAGATTCTGTAGTTCTTCACACAAAATGTCCAGTGGATTATGTTGAATGGTGGCATCATACCCAGATGTGATCTCTTCCTGATGAATAGTTCCAGTAAGGATATTGCATCATTATGTGATCATATGCTTTCTTGTAGAATTCTAGAGTTAGTGAACTCCTTAAGCCCAGGTGATCCTGGAATTTATGGGAATGTGATGGACTGAGAATTGAGAAATGGTTGGTATAAAATTTCCATTGCAATTGCTTGCTTATTAATGGTGTCTTTACCTTCAAGCTCAAGTGTGGAGCATCATCAGCACGAGTTATAATACAAGAATCCAGCACTGGCACAAAGAAATAATCTGCTTCTTCACCATTTAATGTTCTATAAGGGCTAGCTAATATGCTTTCATAGATTGCCATCTGCCAAGAAGCAAGCCTTCAGATCAGTATCATGCGGTTAACCAAAGTAATCTTATTTAGTGGTAACACCTTGAGCCAATGATACCTGTGCACCATACAGCTGGTCGGTCCATATTGTCGCATTCCTGCTATCATAGATTCTGTTTACGCACTGAAACTTGAAATGGCGGCCCTGCAATTACAAGAAAGTTAGTTAGTACTCCCTCTGTCCCGATTATATGGTCCATCTTTCCTTTTTCGTTTGCCCCAATTATATGGTCTTGTTTGCATATTACGAAGTTTATTTTGTGTTACTTTACAAACATGCCCTTATTTAATACTATAGTTGTAACTATTAATTTAAAAATTAGTCATTTAATGAACACAATTCACAAGATTTACTTTTCCAACCACATTCTTAACCCTTGCGAAAAAGAAAAGTAGACCATATAATTGGGACAGATGGAGTATAATAATTAACGTTCTCTATTCCAGTAGAGAAGGTTTGGATGGGGATTCATACCTCCAGAAGGAGACTATTGAAGTCAGGAGGCAAATCATAAACATAAATAAGGGGTCTTTTCTTTTCAACTACAGCTTCGAAAGCGGAAACATATTCCGTGATTTGTGTCCTATCAGGAACATGTATTTGTGCAGGTCGAAGCCACCTGGGCCACTCCCCAATAGATGATAAAGCAGATGGAACACCGCAATCTACTCCATACCATCCGTGTTGACACTGCAGATATATATCATAAAATTGCAAATATCATAATTGTATCAACTAAACATATCCAGGCAAGTTCGTTATGACTAGAAACTACATAACAAGAAATAGATGCATAATATTTTACAAGTACATATACAAACATGTTGCACACCCCCACAATCATACAGAAATGTATTGAGGTTTTTTGGTGTAGATTTTGCCACAACTAAATTTTCCCCAAATTCATTTTCAACCACAAATTTCATAGAATTCATGAAATTTTCTACTTTTCAACCAAACATGCTGCAGAAAATTAACATTGCCTCAAAAGATTTACACCAAACACGCACTATATCAAAGCATTTAAAGCCTCTTCTCTGCACTCAATTATCAAAACCTGCTTTTTAAAAACAAAATGTGAATCAAACAAACATATTCACAAAGATATGTGGTGTTATATTCTACCTGACAAAAACCACCACGGCACTGTCCATTGCCAGAGCATTGATTAATACAAACACTTTCTACTGGTATTTCACAGAATTGTCCCCAAAGACCGTCATACTTGCAATTGCATTGCTCTTTGAAATTGACCTTGGAAGCATAGGCATCAGCAGGATCTACATTACACCATCCTCGTACACTAATATTGGTTGTGAAAATATCAAGATCAGGTTTTGTCCAATCGGTCGGAGATGGAACAGTACGCAAACTGTACAGTGATAAAAAAAACTAATTACTAATGCACTGTCATTGATCCAATAATAGTGACGGGCAATAAAATTTAAATGTGCTTACTTTAACTTAAACCCACAGTCCTCAGCAACAGGACGATTGGGATATTTTGTGCCTTCTCCACAAAAACACATGGCCCTGGTTGTGTCACAGTGAGCGGAGCATATGGACACAACCCAGTGCCCATACGGATCCTCGTTTGATCCAGGATAGTTGCAGCTTAAATTTAGTCTTTCTGTACATCCTTCCCCTGACATGAGTGGTTACCCACGTTATTATAACTCCAAACATGAGAACTCAGAAATTTCAAAGAATGAATAGTGAATTGGGGATATCACAGAAATGGATCATTTCACCAATTGCAAGAGTGAACTGGATGATTTTTTGAATAGATGCACTTTCATTGAACAAAGAATATGAAAAAATGACTTTTTGAGGCAAAAGGCTACAGAGAATTACTAACCACTGAAGCCATGAAAGCAGCTGCATCGACCCAGTTCATAATTACAGACACCCTGACTGCCACACTCATTTTTGCAGCTCTTGCCACCAATTTTCTGGTCAAGATTTACTTGAGTTATTAGAATTAATATCCAAAAAACCAGAATCTCGAACTAACATCTATCTGTTTGAAGGGTAAAATCAATTTCACATTAGAAGTCAACAGTTCAAATCTCCGGATGTGAGGTAGAATGATGCATGAAAGAAATATATTTTTGTCACAGTACATTAATCAGAACAAAAAGAGGGCAACTGCAGTCAACTTTGATGATCACGGATTCAAGAAAAAAAAAAAACAAATCCCTAAAAGCCATAAGGTATGGTACCTCGACAATTTTCACTGCTTTGGTATTCAGATGACAGCCAGATAACCATCGTCCAATTTCAGCTTTCCATGGAGCGCCACGATAAGAAACAGCATTTTGCCGGTCAGCTGGAAATTGGACATTAAGATCAACCACTGGCTTGCCACCTCCGATGTCAATGGATCCATTAGTAGGAGTGTTTTCCTTGACTCCTTTAGCGGATCCATTTACTGGTAGACAATAAGTCTGAGTCTGACTGAACCCAGAATAGTCGAGATAAGGAACCACGGGATATAGGAAAAAGTGAATTACTGAGAGCAATGCAAAAATCGAGGCAACAGCTGCCGCCGATATATATGAGCACTTCCATTTAGGGGGAGAGAACATGATCCCTGTCAACCTTCTCCTTCAAATCAAAATTTCATATCCCAAACTGTTCCTCTATCCTCTACAAGCTGTTAATGGACTGTCCAGATACAGTCACTCAGCCTTCCAGAAAACAGAGTCCTGTAAATAAAGTTAAGGAAATTAAACGATTTTGACAAAAGAATCACAAATTTATTGAAGTTATACATTGCAACCCATGTATTAAGTCATGGCCGTCGTGGGATCCGAAAAGGAACATTTCCATCACCAATTTACAAAATAAGGAAAAGGAAGAAGAAAAGATAAAGAAAACCATCTAACACTAAGAAGCTTTCTCTTATAAATGGAAATGGGGAAAACGCTGAATACGTCATGAAAGAGGATTAATCGATTACATAACATAAAAATTCAGAAAAATAAATACAGACAATGCGGAACATCTATTAGATCTACTAAAGCCATTTCGAACACTCTTTAACATAAACAACCATTGTATACAGCCAAAACGCAAGCAGAATCTCGCAATTAGAGATAAATTTCCATAAAATTGGAAGAGCAGGCAGATAGATGTTACCAATTGAGTATGCGACAATTCTCGCTTTGCAGCTGGACCCGTATGGAAATTGATCCACACAAACCTATAAATACATAGATGTACAAGCTGTAATTTAATAAAAATTCATATATACTGGTAGCCTCTCTCATTGGTGGGAGAGAGAATGTCACACTCACGTATGCAGAAGCCGCCAAGTAATTGGGTGCAAGAATTTGAACGCAAGGAAATCAGTAGAAATTTACTGTAAGAAATTGCGGGTAAATTCAATGGAAAGCTTTGAATATGTAATTAACGCTATTGATAATACTTATTGGATTGAATTTTATTAAGGCCTTGTTAGTATTTTATTGGAACATGCGTGTCATTGAAAATATGTGTAAATTATATCAAAATAGGCCTAAATGACAACGATTAATCGCTAAAAGAAAAGATAAAGAAAACCAATAATTTCCGGGATTAGCACTAAAAGATGAAAATGTCTCACCCTACTTTTTTTCTAACTCTTTTCACTCCACTAAAAAAATAAAAAGATATTTTGTCCCCCAAAAAATACTCCAATATTAACCGTCATTTATGTCTCACAACAATTAATCATCTCTAAATGAATAATTAATTATTTTAAATAGATAATATTATTTTCGTTCCAAAAATATAGTTTATTATTCTTTTTTCGTCAATCTCAAAATATAAGTCATATTCTTTTTAAAAATATAATTAAAATATTATTTATTTTTTATACACTCATTTAATGTATATCATTATTATCAAAATAGAATAATTGAAATAAAATATCTAATAAATGAGAGGGCATATTAGGAAAATAATCTTGAATTTTATTATTTCAATACCATTAATTATGTTTTTCTTAATTTTTATAAAAATATAAATGAGTTATATTTACGGAATGAAAATAGTATAAAATTTAAAATGATGAACCAATTATATTTACATGATGATTTGATGTCGTTATCATTTATAAGTATATATAGAATAAAATGTAGTGCATAAAACATCAATTAATTTCTTGGTGGATATTATGTCCCTGTCTAGGAAGTGTTAAAGGAAGTGCTAAAGTAAGGCAATATTACCACTTGGGCAAATAACAATAATATAAGCAAGTCAACAGCATTAATTTAATTATTTAATCACTATGTGTTGGCCACAATTTGTGCGGTGGATGTGATGATATTTCCTGTATCAGACTCTGAAAAATATCACTTATATGATACAACGTCAATATATTAATAATTTAAATTATTAATATATGATTGATAATTGATATGTGTATATCCCGTCCATCACTATAATAAATAATATTACATATTAATTATTGATTAATATATTAATAATTTAAATTACTAATATATTAATATTTAATTATTAATCTGAAAAATATAATAAGACAGAAATAGTTAGGCCGTCAATGATGTATATCCCATTAGAAAAATCACAAACGGAATCTAGGATCCCATATTATGATTCATGAATATGTTATGTCCGTGACTAACGAGATATATTTCGAAACGTGGGACATGAAAACTAGGGAGAAATGGGTAATTTAATCAATGTCTTGATGATGACAGATTATTTAATAGCTTATGAGAAATGGGCAAGTTGATTTTTAAACTTCATATATCGCACAGTTGCTGGTATCAGCCAACACAAGGCAAAATCAGCTAAAGCCTGAAGATATTAATGCTAGTTGAAATTAAAACTAAGGCATAACTATTTAGCCAGAATTGTAGATATCAAGTTGCACTACAATAGCTCTTTTGCCAAAGCTTATTTTATTTTATTTTATTATTATTTTTCCCTTACGACAGTCAAAGAATTTTTCTAGAGCATAATTAAAATGCAATGAAAAGTTATAGAGAAAGATGAAAATTTATTATTTTTAATTTATAAATGATGTAAAATATTATCAAACAAGATTATATTTGAGCGACTTTTATTATAAGTCCAAAACTAATTGTCATAAAAAAAAAATTACTTAGACATGAGATATATAACTTTTTTTTCATTTTTTAAAATACTAATTATGGTCAGCGTGCATTGCAGAATATTTTGAAATTATATATATGATATTAAGATCGTTTTTATTTTATTTTATTTTATTTAACAAAAATTTTCCAACATCAATTACAAGTTTTGTTATGATCTAATACTTGCTAAGGCTAATCTATCTCGCTTCAAAATTCGAGTAATAATATCAAATCTTTAAAACAAAACAAAGAAAAGTGTCTATACTACATATGGGGTTGATTATGAAGCCAATCTGCATCTGAGTTCCCTTTCAACTGCGTGTGAGTTTAATGGCGGAGGAGGTTGTTCTCAATTTCTTGATTTGTTCTACACAGAAAAATTCAAGCACCCGCGCGGGGTGCTTGAATAGTGAAACCCGCACACACAGAGCCCCCCCGATGGCGGTGGGGCCCGGGTGGGGGGCAGTTGAAATTTCTAGTCCGCCGCGGGGACCAGAAATGGGCTTTTGTTCTACAAGATATTGAATATACCAAGGTCCGGCATCCTACTATAAACAAAGAGTAACGGTTGTATTGGAATCTAAAAATGCTCATATATTACCTGCAATCCAATAGACCTTATCTGAATTTTGATTAATAGGAGTACTTTCAATAACCTCATCAACGGGACTTTATGCCAAATTCGTAGCAAAGTCATCAATGTTTTATTGGTCTTCATTGACATAATTAGCTACCCTTTCTTTGCGGTTGTTAGTCTGGGTAGTTTGATAAATCTAGTGATCCTAGGCAAAGTTGCATTATCTGTTACCCATTATGTTAATTAGGTTCCACAATATCTTCAAATTGCATCATTTTATGCCATATAGGTAGGTAGGTGAATCTCGATGTTTAATATCGACTAGAACATAATATTTCTGATAGTAGTATTTTGGTTTGAAAAACAAACTCCAAAGAGATTCTTGTTGCCTCAGTCTTCTCCACCACAATTTACAAATTACAATTAATTAATTAAAGACTCTGCTCGCCCAAGGGCCAAGACCACCTTCTTCATAAGGAAAATCACAAATCTCCCCAAGTGGCCCATTGTATAGTTTTTGCCTCATTAGAATCACCCGAAATTATAGGCATATTAAACAATCTACTGCGCTTGCATATGACAGTTTTTGGGGGATCTAATATCTGAACAAGGTGAAGTGCATATATTGAAGCTCATGATTGATGAGCACAGTATTTGATGAGCACAATATTAACACCTTGTAAAGTATAAAAATGACACATTTTTGTTAGTAATTGCAAATTGATGATTAGCATTTCAAGAAATGAGTTTAAATTTTCAATAAAAACTCAGGGTCCATGGCTATGCAAATTTGCCAATGTACGATTTACAATTGAAGCTTTGTTTGATTCACAATAACATTCAAAAACAATTTATTATCTCTCCTGATTTTCAACAATACACACCATTATTTTATGCTACCACCGTCTCATAAATATAGCATACTTCTAATTTCACAAAGATAAAGAAAAATACAATTAATAGTGTTGAAAAAGTAAAACTTAAACTTATTTTTTTAATATGTCATTTTATTTATTGGATGCTTTATTTTAACTAATATATTTTGGTAATAATAATATATATTGAATGAGTGTATATAAGACAACTAATATTTTAATTATATCTTTAAAATGAATGTGACCTATATTTTGGGACGGACGAAAAATAAATAGTGGACTATATTTATGGGATGGAGGTAGTATCTTTTAATACATCATCTCTCATTTTTAATCATACAATTTATATGCAATTCGAGTAAATAAAATTTACTTTACAAAGAACAAGGCCTGACTTGAACTAATAGCTAGGGCCTTTTTTTTTTCCCTTCAAAAATTGGGGATAGAGGCGAGATGTAATGTCTAGAATTCGGGACAAATCAGTAAAAGGTACTTTACCATTAGGTCCAACCCATTGGACAACTAATAGCTGGTTTACATCATTTAAATTCTAAAAAACTTAAATTAAATTGTTGGGCTGACGGGTTGGGTTTGTTTGTGTTATCCTCTTCAAGTGGGTTGAGTTTGATTCAAATCTCATCAAAATCGATTTGAATTGATCCAAATCCAACTCAACCCACTTTTAGCCCTACTTTCACTTGACAATTTATTATTTCACGACCAAAAAGCAAAGAATAATTCTAGATAGACGTTGTAAATCTACATTGTTAGGTGATATTCCAATGTGTTATTTTTTTTATTGGATGGTGAATGGTGAATGGTGAATATGTGTTTGTATAATGTTCGTATAATTATCATTTAGTATAAATTTATATCATCTAATGAAAACATGCCACATTAATTGTATCAATTAAAAATAGGGCACGGCTAAATGCACCCACCTAATTTACTTTACACACCCATTTTTTTCCATATCCCCATCCTACCCTCGCACCATTTTCCTTCTTTTCCTTTTTTTTTTTAATATGTTCGCCCCACTGGGGGCGAACAGACCAAAAAGAAAAAAAAAAATTTGTACTATTATTTTTTAAAATTTTTTAATACTTATATTCGATACTAACTCGATAAAATTGATCAAATAACATTTGAAATTTATCGCTAAAGTGGTTGCAAAAAAAAGTAAAAAATAATTATATTAGACAACAAAGCCAATTACTATATCATCAAAAAAATTTGTAAAAGATTTTATTTTTTTAATAATTATATTAGACAACAAAGCCAATTACTATATCATCAAAAAAATTTTAAAATTTATCGTCAAATTGATTGTAAAAAATTTCGAAATTATTTGTCAAAGCGGTTACAAAAATTTGAAAAAATTGTATCGATCAACAAAAATAAAAATTATTTATTTTTATTTTAACTTTTTTTTAATTCTTTGCTGTGAAATAGCAGGAACAAGAAAAAGAAAAAGAATAAAAAAGAGAGAGGGAGAGAGTGTGTGGGATGGGAGGGGTATAGTAGTCATTAAATTTTTTTTTTTATTTGGAAATGAGTGCACCCAGCAAAAGGCTGGGTGCATTTAGACGCACCCTTAAAAATATCAATGTAAAGAAAGTAATTCAATGCAAGGCGAAAGATAAACTGATCACATCAGAGGAGATCGCAGAAAATGAAAGTGTCTAACAAATTCGACTGGGCACTGAGACAAATAATGCATTGCTACTTGGTAGGTGGTGGGCCGTGGAGAAACGAAAAAAAAAAAAAACCAATTGAACAATCTAATCTAAACTAACAATTGAATGATACTGATTGAAGATTAATAACATTTCATAATATTGGTTTGATAAAAAAAAAACCGTAGTACTGTTAAATATAAAAATTGCAGTGTCATATTTAGAAAAGGGAATGTCTTGATATTTAGAAGTCGTAAGATAAAGAGAAAATGTTATATGAGTGAGTTTTTTCATAAAATGAAAATGGTATGTGGATAAACTCTGTTAAATTGTGCTTTTATTTCTTGAATTGCCTTACAAATTAGTGCTAGTGCTTTCCTACACACTAGTGTGTAGGAGTGTATAGGAGAGTGTGCACACTCCTACACGTGGCGCTACGTCATCTAAAAAATGTAAAAAAAATTATTATTTTTTGGAATCTATGATAAGTGAGATGACTAATACATAATTGCCCACTGAAGGCGGGGAGTTATATGCCCCGCACGAATTTTTTAACGTGAGTGTGTACGAGTGTGTAGGAGAACGGGAGCATACAAATTAGTTCCCACTGTTCATTTTAAGCACAAAATGAATTAATTTTTTGATCATCGAATTTATTTGTAATAGAAAATAACGATATTTATCATCGGGGACAATTAATCATCATGAAATGATACTTCTATATTTATTAGCTAATAAAATATATTATCACAATAAATACTAGTGAATAATCACGGTCATGAGAAGTTTTTGCTACATGAAAAAAATATTACCTCCATTCCAAAATTATAACCATTTTCTTATCTTAACAGAGATTAAGAAAAATGTAATTAATGGTATTGGAAAAGTACAATTCAAGATTATTTTTCTAATATGATCTCTTATTTATTAGATATTTTATATCAACTACTCTAGTTTGATAATAATAATATATATTAAATGAAGGTATAAAAGATAAGTAATATTTTAACTATATCATTTAAAAAAATGTGGCCTATATTTTGGGACGGACGAAAAAAGAATAGTGGACTATATTTTTGAGACAGAGGTAGTATCAAATACGCGTCTATCTTTATTGTTCTTAAAAAAAAAAAAATTCTTGGAAGAATTATACATTAAAAAAAAAAAGGAAAAGAAAGAAACAAATTGTCTCGAACCACAAACAAGTGACATATTCAGCTAGAGGTTTTCTCATGTTAAAAGAAAAATTAAAATGATTGCCGGTTTTCAACTTTACAATTCACCCAAAAATTATTTAATCTTTTTTATTTTACCAATAAAATTATTTAAATTATTTATACGGTAGAATCCAACGCAAAAAAAAAAAAAAAGGGGCGGGGGGGATACTAGTAGTAGCATTTCTCATTCACAAAATCCCTGCATCACACAATGCACTTTCTTGTAATTGTCACCACGCTCACCAATCCACAACTAAATTTTCCAACTCCAACCTAAAATAATAATGCCACCATGTTACTCCATCAGCTAAAACTATTTATGAATCCTGAAATTGTTTCCGTTTCACATTTTCCCAGATTTTCTCATTCCGTATTGAGGACTAATTATTAGTATTTATTAAATCACTATTCCATTTTTGCCTGTCTCCCCTCCCTCTCTGGGAACACATACACATACACATACAAATCGTGGTCTGAAATAGGGGAATTCCGAGGCTATGGCAATCGGAGCGGCAGCTGTTATTGTGCCGTTGGGTGTGCTCTTTTTCCTGTCTGGGCTCGTCGTCAATTTAATCCAGGTCATATATTACCAAATTAAATTTATCCCAACCCTATGTACAAGATTGAAAGTCGAATTTTGTTAAGTTTTTCTGTATGGGGTTGATTTATTTGAGTTCATAAGAAGCTAACTACACTGGGGTTTCTCTAACCTCGAGTTGATTTGCTAATTGCTGCACGATTTCATAAGGTTTATGGGCGGTCTATTTTTTATTTGGTTTTTCTCGGGAGACTAGCTGCTGATATCTTGTTGTAGAAGTTTCTTACTTTTGCGCAGAGTAGTTGTGAAGAAACGTAACAAATTTTTATCGTGGGATTTTTCAGGCAGTATGCTTTGTGGTAATAAGGCCATTTTCGAAGAACACTTACAGGAGGATAAATAGAGAGGTGGCGGAGCTGTTGTGGCTTGAGCTTGTTTGGCTGGTTGATTGGTGGGCTGGAGTAAAGGTGAAGAAATCAAAGCCTGTCAATTGGATTTTCAATATTATTCCATCATTTGATCGTATCAGTCTTTTGAGAACAGATTTGTAATTGAAACTCGGTATCATATTAATTGTAATACCACAACTACAAGTCCAGGTCTCAAATCAAATTAGTTTATTTCTATGCTAATGTGATCACAAAGCTGTTGATTTACTTTGGAAATACAATCACTAGATATGGAAATTGTCGTGGCTATCAAGTTATTTGCATGTATAAAGATTTTTCTCTGAATAATTTTAGGGGGACATTGTTTATAGACATTTTTAACTGACATTATGATGTGTCATTTTCTTATTGGGTGATAAGGATAATTTCCATGTGATGTATATCCAAATCACATCCTTGTCCCCCAATGATAAAACACCACATCACCATGTGACTTAAAAATGAGTATAAAAAATGTCCCCCTAGAATCACTCTTTTTCTCTACATCTCTTCTTATCTGATAATTGGGTGCCTTCATGATCAAGTGCAAAGTTTTGTAAACTTAGATCTAAGGCTGCAAATGCTGGCTACACAAGGGGTTAATCAGTGATGATGTTGTGCCTCGATTTTTACCAGGCTTAAACATTACTTTGGTGAAATGTAGCTTTTTTTCTTTATTTTATTTATTTTTTGGTTTCACAAGCATCTTGGGATGTGCCCTTATCATTCTCTAATTTTCGCTCACAGTTCCCCCTTTGGTTTCTAGGATTTTCTAGTAAAGCAGTGGACGGTAAATTTAGTAAGCTCCTTGGACATGGGTGATACATTGTTTTGAATTATCCTCGTGCTTTTACTTTCAATTTTGTGGTCATTTTACACTTTCCTTTTCTCTATGTATAAAGAAGCTATTTACTTGTTTGGAAAGAGTTCTTAGAAATTGTTTGTAAATATATACAAAAGAGTTGTGGAAAGTGAGTTTATGAAATGTGTGGATAAAAAGTGATTTGATGTAATATGTTTATAAACAAAATATTAGTATACTTTCTCAACAAGCCGTTATTTTTATATTTGCATTCTGTTCTGTTTATAAATTGTATTTGACCGAGCTAATGGGAAGATACTCGACCTATTTGTTCTTCGGATGGAAAGTTGGATTGTGTAACTACAATTCACCTGTCACAACAACAGACTTCAAAGTCCACTATCTTTTTTGGTAGCTTGCCTTCTTAGGAGAATTTACTTTCATGTGTCATTTTTTGTTACTTTCGTAGCATTGTGTGGGTAAAAGTGATGCAATATTGTACATGATGGAAAATAACGAAAATCCCATTTACATTAGGAAAATTTTGTAACTTCTTCAGCATTATCTTACAGTTCCACCTCCCATTTTAACTTTTCTGGTTGCAGATCCAACTGTACACAGATTCTGAAACCTTTAAATTGATGGGTAAGGCTAAGACTTGTGTTACTTGAATTCAACTTACATCCTTTTACCTGCCCAAGGATTAAATGACATGCTTGAGAATTACTGGATTGTGCTGGTGAACTTTCTAGGTAAAGAACATGCACTCGTCATATGCAATCATAGAAGCGACATTGATTGGCTTGTAGGATGGGTTCTGGCTCAGGTTAGCATTTCATTGCTTCTGTGCAGCTCCGCATTTACTCATGCATGACGTATTTCTTTATTTGTACTTTCACTATGGAGTGATAAGTGCTTTGCTAAAAACGCATTGAAATCTCTGTCAGTAACCGATGTTATCTAAGATCCTTGGGTTTATGATTGTTGCTAGTTCTCGGTGTGAAAGACTTAGATTTCACTAGTGTACTATTAAGAACTAACTAATATTTGTAGAAGCAATTTTTAAAATTTTCTAAATCTCACAGGTTACTCCTCAGATGTATAGCATTTATAATCTTAATAAGGTATAATTTGGTAAGTGCTTGTAAAAAATTTTGTTTATAAACAGTGTTACAAAGTGGGTGATACATGTTGGTCCTACGAAATATGCTACTTGAAAGTGGTGCAACCAAATGCATTTATGAACGAAAAGAGGACACTATCCAAACAAGGCCTAACTTAACGATCAGGATTGATAAATTATCCTGCATCTGGATACAAATATAAAAATAGGTTATAAATTCAGTACATGTTAGGCTATCTATCTTTACAAATTTTTACACATTTGTATACATTCTTTTTCAAATTTGAATTTGGTTAAACTAATCACATCCACATATCTCGTGGGACCTACATGTACCACACAAATCTCCACCATTTAAGTATTCAACTCCATTCATTCTCTCTCTTATTTCACATCAAAATCTATAAAAATTTATTTCCTAACACACGCTCAGTTGAAATACTAATTTAGACTAGGCCTTATAAATTCAGTCGAAATACTAATTTAGACTAGGCCTTCATAAATCTTCTCCTTATTATCCGCGTTTTTTTGGATTCGTTATTATTCTTCTTGCTGATCCTCGTGATTTCCGTTTTATTATGAGAGGGGACGTGGGCATACTGATGGGAATATGAGAAGGGAGTGAGGAAATTTTTCTGGTAGTGGGTGTTGGTAAATTATAGTCCAACCTATCTTTTCGGAAATGAGGGCATAACTATTAATAAACTACTTCTATATTTGCTAAGCGGTGGTGCTTGACACGGCTTGTTATTTCATATCTTTGTAAAGCTTGTCTACCATTACTTTCAAAAGTCAAAATTGGCTCTAAAATTTTCAATGAACAAAATTCCCTAAGTAATTATGAGGACGCATACTTGAATTATACCTGAAATTGTTCTTCTGGATTAGTAATCTAATTTTGTGGTCGAGAGGAGTGGTGGCGGGGAGCAATGACCCATGCTCTTCACATTGTCTAATGTCTACCCATATCGTTTGCATCTTAGTTAAAACAGAGCAACATAAACTAACTCATCCCCTTTGGAAAACTCAAGGAAAGCATTGGACAAAAAAAGTCAGGTGTTTTTTTTTTTTTCCAGCATCCGCTCAAGTTGAAACTTTAATTTCAATACACATTAATTACTAACACCACAAATTTCATTACCTCGCCACTATTCAAATTAAGATGCTCCTGCTTAACAGAAAAAGGTTTACCCCCAACAAGCCGTATAATGTGCTTCAGAAATTTTATGCTACTCCCATCAATATATACTGCTAAAGCCTTTAAGAGGTGTCTGAAGATCATTAGTTGCACAACGTGAATAGTACAATTTGTACGATTATACTTCTATCTTGGTTTTGTGGATTAATCTACAGAAATACCTGGTATACTTCTTGACTTGAGTGGAGGCTGTAATTAATTTTGTTGATTGTGATATGGAAGTAGGTTTTTATGATTTAAAAGCCAAAAGGTCACTCTATACTTTATCTTGTAATGCTCACATCATTGTTGTCCTTTTTCTTTTCTAGTGCTGTTATTACACTTGGCATATGTTTGGCAAAGTGTTCCACACTTTTGTGCCAGTCATTCACCTTGTTTCCTAAACACCTTACTAAATATTCCCTTACCCCTATGCACTGCTGTATTGATTGCACATGGTGGATGTTGGTCTTGATCTTACCATGTAGTTCTCATAGACTGCCATTGAATGTATAAGTAATGGTCATACTTAGTGAAAATGTGAAAGTAGACCGGTCATTGTGGGATAATGTGGGTATGAAATTTTCATCGTGTAGGTGCTAACTCAGACTCTCAAATGTATGGACATGTAAATAGGCACACGTTGATATACCGACAGATGGGGAATGAATTTGTTGTTATAGAAACTAGCTTTATGTGCATATTTAGAGAATCAAATAAAGCTGTACCTGTTACCTGGAATTGTACAATGGCCATGCTAATGCCTGGATTTGAATTTTGATTTTTTACCATCAGTGTTTGACAGATTGTTCTTATTGAGCCTTGGATCTTTGAATGACAGCGATCAGGTTGCCTTGGAAGCGCTTTAGCTGTTATGAAAAAGTCTTCAAAGCTCCTTCCAGTAAGTATTTTATGCCATTTCTTGTTCCGTTGCGCTAAAAATGCCTTTTCTTTTATCTTAAATTCACCTTCTAAACATCAGTGGGCTATCTTATTATTTTATTTTTAGTTATTTTTGTTTAATTTTGACATATACTTGATTTAAGAACTTTGTATGGTGTTCTGCTTTTTAAACATTTTCAGCACATAAATAAATGTGGAATGCAATGGAGAAAAATCTTGTTTATCTATTACTTAAATCTAGTAAAAACATGTCTTTCCTCAAAATAATGTTTTCTGCATCACAACTATTCTGACTTAATTTGATGGTCTAGAAATCCTAGTTGCCATTGTAATGAAATAACCTGTTCATTTAAGTTGGATTTTTGAAGGATGGAGTTTTTCCAAGTATTTAATAACAATTTGTGACAGTCTCACGGCAATTAACATTTTAAAAATACTTGAAATCATATTATGAGATCTTTCTAAGTCCAATATTCCTGCCATGGCTGAGAGAGTCTAATGAGTATTCATATGCAGCTGTACTGGACTTGAAACTCCTCTCGTGTTCATTGTTTCTTTATCTGCATAACTTAATTTGTTCTCACTCTACCCTTCTGTTTGAGGTACTAAATAATATGTGTAAATGCTGTTGCTTCCAATATTATGCAGGTGATAGGATGGTCCATGTGGTTCTCGGAGTATCTCTTTCTTGAAAGAAGCTGGGCAAAGGATGAAAACACCCTAACGGTATTTCTGGTGGAAGGAATTTTGTATTGTTCATCAGGCAAAGGATGTCCAACCAGATGCCTTTGTTTTTGCTATAATATGAGTTTTTCCTCTCCAATTTTTTGCTTCTATAACAGTTTGGTTTAATCTTAAGTTGGAGTTCGTGGAAATCTATTGCAGGCGGGTCTTCAACGGCTGAGGGATTTCCCTCGTCCCTTTTGGCTGGCACTTTTTGTGGAGGGTACAAGATTTACTCAGGCAAAGCTTTTGGCTGCTCAAGAATATGCTACTTCAGCTGGGATGCCTATTCCAAGGAACGTTTTGATTCCTCGTACAAAGGTGTTGAACCATACCTGCTTCTGTGGTTGAAAAATAATCTGGTGCTATTGATGCTCTATTGTTTCTTAGTTTCCCTTTCTATGATTTGGAATTCCAAAAATCATGCGACGAGTCTAATATAATAAGTATTGCCTTTGGCTGTGTGCCACAGCTTTTGAACTTTTGGATTGTTTTCAAATTTGAAACAACAAAGTGAGTTTCATCCGAATATCTTGCTTGAAATGGAAAGGCTGTTCCTCATTGGTTCTTGAAATAGCATAGTAAATATCATCAGAATATCTTGCTTGGAATATGAGCCTTCCATTATTCGTTTCCATTTCTCTTGCTTGTCTTCTTGTAGTTTTGCATTATTCCATCAGAGTATCCTGTAATTTGCATGCCCTTGACCTATGATAGTTCTGTTATTTATTCTTCAAGATCATTAAGAGCATTCTTGGGAAGTGTTTCTAAATGGTTTAACCTATGAATAGATAGAAATGACCTGTGATAAGGGATGATACTTGTGAGTCCCACATGTGAATAGAAGTTGGCTTGAGTGTTATATACACAATTTATGAACTTGAGCCAACCATGTGCTAAGCTGCTTCCCTTTCACTTTAATTGAAGCTCATCATAAACTAGCTTTTTTGCTTTAGACTGGAAATTGTGAAGTACCCTGACATTTCCAACACAACCAAATCTTAATTGCTTGGATATGTAAACTGCTTGTGTTGACTCGAGATTAATCTTCTTTCTCCATGGTTGTACATTTTCCAATGCCGTCAATACGATCTTGTTATTGCTTTTCAGGGTTTTGTTACAGCCGTAAGTCATATGCGCACATTTGTTCCTGCTATTTATGATGTAACTGTTGCTATCCCCAAAACTTCGCCCCCACCCACCATGATAAGGCTGTTTAAAGGGCAACCTTCTGTGGTAAGCCAGCAAATTCTTATTGCTTTGCTGAAGTTGTTTTGTTAAATGTTCTAGTATGATAACAATTGTATGACTAGAAGGCAATGAAGGGTTGCCCCTTTTAGGTGTTAGTTAAACTTCTGAGCCAGATGCAAAATAAGTTAAAACTGCTAGTATGGTAAGCCGACCAGATTTCAGACACCAATAATATTCCATGTTGCAGGTGCATGTGCACCTGAAGCGACACCTGATGAAGGATTTGCCTGAAACAGATGATGCCGTTGCTCAGTGGTGTAGGGATATCTTTGTGGCCAAGGTGCATCTTGCCATTCCATTCCAGTTTGATAATTTTCTCCCACTGTTGAACACTGGAGAGAGAGAGAGAGTGTGTGTTTTAGAGAATATGATGATCATTTTCTGTTTGGTTTTGAATCAGGACAAGTTATTGGACAAGCATGTAGCTGAGGACTCCTTTGGTGAACAATTGCAAGAAACTGGCCGGCCAGTGAAGTCTCTAATGGTAGATGCATTAAATTGATTTTGGGTCATGTTTGGCAAAGCTGCAAATGTCAAATAAATCATGTTTTTATTGGTGAAAGTTACAAGAAATTAGTTGGTTACTTCTAGAGTAGTGCTCAAGCCGTGTTATTTTGGGTTTCATTGGTTGTATCGAGCTAATCCTTTCCTTTCTGCAATAACAGGTTGTCATTTGTTGGTGGATTCTACTCATTCTTGGGGCCCTAAAATTTTTCCAGTGGTCCTCATTTTTCTCTACATGGAAAGGTGTCACCTTTTCAGCGGTAGCATTGGGAATTGTGACGATCCTTATGCAAATCTTGATTCAGTTCTCTCAATCGGAGCGGTCGACCCCTGCCAAAGTTGCCCCAGCAAAGCATAAGAATGTGGGTGAGAGTTGAGGGACTCAAGCAGATGAACGACAGTAATAGACTGGTTATTGTTATATGTATTTTGTAGGAAGGTGTTTGTTCCTTTGTATTTGTAATTTTTATCTCTTTCTCTTGCCATAGTTACTTGATTATTGTATGGGAGAAGATACTGCTTGGCCCTTGCACATCAAATGGATTAATTTGCGGTAACAGGGAAGGTTCTGTTTTGTGAGTCATTTTGTTTCTATTATGATTTCACTTTCGAGTAAACATTAGCGGCATTGTTTGATAAGTTTTTCGTGTGGTATGGGTTTCGCTGAATTGTGATTGGAATTGGAGACAATTACCTCGGTAGTTGGGTCGTCTTGGTTAAATTCACTCTAATGTGAGTGAGAATGAGGGGAGTGAAGTTTCATACTGAAATGTTAATCTTTTAATAACAAGACAAGAGTAATCCGTTTCCTTATAAACTCATAATTTATTTATTGTGGACCTAATCAATTGAGACTTTGTTGACAAGATGCCCGATTGATTTTTCAATGTCGCTAGTGTTACGTTCTATTCTAAAAAACTCGTTTTGAAATTTATTTAAGCACATATTTTAGGACTTAATGTTTGTGTGATTAGAAAACAATTTTTTTTTTTTTTATCAAATAATAATAATTTCTGAAAATAAAGATTCGAAAAAAATGAAAAAGAAAAGAAAAGGTAAAAGGAACACACTTCAAAAAAACAAAAAATAAAAAATAAAAATGATAATTGTTATAAAAGTATAGAAATAATAGAGAGAGTTTAGAGAATGAAGGGAATTGCGAATGATTTTTAGTTAATAATCAAACCCTATTTATAGGGAAAGCTTGAATAAGCGTGATAAATCGTAATTACGTAATTTGTCAGGGTATAATAGTCATTCATGTACCAATAAAATATTATACATAATTTCCTCGGTGCCTTGCTTGCCTTTATTATATTCATATATTTCACTCGAACGACTATTATTAGTATAAAAGCGTCTTACTGACTTTGGAGAAAAAGCCCAATGATACTTTGATTGTAGGAAAGTTTAGAATAGTAAATATCTTTAACCGTCGAAATATTTCTCCACGATGTCGATCACCAATATAGAAATGCGTCTTCTTTCGTTAAAGCGCTTGTCAAAGCGATTAGGGAAAAACTTGATCGAAGGAAAAAGAGTACAACTACTGGTTTGATTTCATATCTTGAGGTGATATCTTTACTTACGTAAAGATTTCAATATCATCATCGTTGAATCTAAAATATTGTCTCTATTATAACTTGATCCAATAGATACACGGCTGTATCGATTTCTCATCCCCAATATACCATGAATATCGCCGTTAAAACCTTATTAGGAAAAACCAGGTGGAAAATCCTAATGAAGGAAAAGAATTACATTATTCAAATGTGAATCGCGTTTAATGTTGCCTCATTAAAAACGCTGCTTAGAAAACCCGATGGGATAAAACCTCAACAAGGAAAAAGAGTGCAGCGCGTATTTTTATACAAGTATCTCGCAAGCATTTCAAAATCTTTCATAAATTTGTATGGTATCATATACATTGGTTGATACTTCTTCATTCATCTCCCGTGAATGAAATTTTAGATGTTATATAATATCATGTTATATTGATGCATATATGCAATCAACAGCTGATCTCATTTTTCTCACTATATCGAGATATATACCTAAATCTCTTGGAGATTTCCATTAGAATTGAGATTAGTTTGCCTCATTAAAAACCTTGTTTGAAAAAAACCCTTTTGGGACAAAAACATCAATCGAGGAAAAGAGTACAAAGTATGAATTTCTCAACAATATCAATGTAGATATTTTGAGCCGTTGCATCTGCATCTGATACAATAATACATTTGAAACCTCTTCAAGAATTTCATTCTCATTTCTCATTAAACCCGTGCATGAGCAACTTTAATCATAAGGCATATATTTCAAGATCGGCATTTTCGATGGATTTTAATATCCTCACTATTATTGATAGTATGTAGCGCTACCTTTTCATAGTGTGTCGACACTTTCAATTTTATTTCTTTCCCCATATCGACATTAAGCTATCGAGATATCTCATTATCAATCCTCTTGTAGGATTACACAATATAGTTATGTCTATATACTCTTCAAGAGTATATGCCTCCGTTACTAAGGCCGTCTTTAATAATTTGCTTGATATATATGATTGGGGAAATCTCATAATATCAGCGCTCTGGCGTGCTAACTTATCAAAACATCTTAAGCGATATATGTGATTGTTCGTAGCATCTTATACATCTTTGAACTTCAAGTTCATATTTTAATTGTGAGGATATAGTATGATGCATTTCATATCATTTTCAAACTTTTAATACTCCCCCTCATGCTAAGAAAATTCAACACTAAAACTCATATATATGTTACGATCATTCACTATAATATGAGAATTTATATAGTTTGCATTCTATTCTCGATATTGGCAATTTATTGGAGGACTTTAAATAATTTGCCACATAATATCCCACTTTGTATGCTTATACTCAATCCTTGTGGATTTATTCAAGTATTGGATATACATTTACTAACTTATCATTAAATACTGAAATCATGCTCATAGTGAGCAAATATTTCAAATTTCAAATTACGAATCATATACACATGTGACTATCTAGTGGATCCATATCATAATATCTAGTAGTCCACATGGAGGATGAATGGGCCCATATTTCTATCCTTTATTCCCGGGATATATTTGGGATTTATTCAATATTGGCTAGTAATGATTTCATCATTTATCGAGAACAATCATTGAAGAATTCTTTTAATTCTTCACTTGAAATATTGATTTCAATAATTATTTAAGCGGGATGGTTAGGTCAGGTTGCAACAGTATTATTGAACTTTTAGTTGATAGAAATTCTTATATCGATTTCACTAGTATGATAGTGCTCAACATGATTTATTACTTTCATCATATGTATAGCTCACCGACATATTCCATCATGTTTGGTTAGCATTATTACACATCCTTTGTTCAAGCGTGGAATCTTAGCACATTTTACGCTTCATGTTTCAATCTTGTTCCAGCGCGGGCCTACTCATCTGCAGCGTTTATAAATTATCAGGCATACAGATTCACCATAATAATGGTCCATATATAATAATGGATAATTTGCTCTCAAATCTTCGAAAATACTATCCATCACTACCGATCAAAATCCTAAAAAAGGATTTATCAATGAGCTTGAAAGGTTGAGGATGCTAATGAATAAGGGCATCCCGAGAGATGTTCGATGTTTAATTGAAAGCAAAGGTTCGATTATCCTGGTGAGTTTCGATTCCTTCTAAATACATGCCTGGTATGGGTAAAGTAGTTTTTCAAAAAACGGAGAGCAAAAAGATTAGAGGGTGCTACAAATGTGCTGGTGGACATGTGACACTCGATGTAAATCATTAGAGTGCGTGTCTAAATCCGAGAAGATAAGATAGCATTCATTAAGGATGGATTGAGTAAAGAGCCTTTGGATGATATTCAACATGCTCTTGAGACACATCTAGTGGACATGTACAAGATTGATGGCCTTATAAGGCCAAATTCAAAAGATGAACAATCACGTTATAGTCTTGAAAAACTTACTTTAGAAGATCCTACGTTTTGTAAAATTTAGTAAGAAAATTTAGTATAATAATTTTCTCATATTAATGTAAGGAAGTTGATTGTAATAACGAAGATCAATGTTTTTCTTGTAATTGTAAATATTGTTTTTCAATTTTTAAGATATATATATGTATATATATATTATTTTTCAATCACCGATAGGTATATGTCATTTCACTAAAATTTTTCGCCTTTTTCTCTTTCATATTTGTCAAAAGTAAATAGTACAATCAATTATTGGTTTGAAAATTTTTCTTTAAATAAAGGATTCGTGTCTCTCATGTTTATCGTTGAAAGTATAGTATAAAAAGAGAGATAGGAGTAGAGATGGATATAGAGATTTTAGAATCATCTCATACAGACCATTTACCTCACCAGATTAAAACCATATGTGTTCTTGGTGGCTCCAGGAACTAGTAGGTCATATCCAACATGTGGATATGTGAGACCAACTTGTAAGGGAGTTAGGGAAACAAAATATCAATATACTATATGGAGGGACTAATAACAAACTATTAAGAGTCTTATGATGGCGCACAATCATGGGGATAAGAGTGTCAAGTGTAATACCTTTTCATCGTGGAGGCGATGAATCTAGTGGAGTTAGAAATGTCATTAGTCAGCTGGATTGATGCTACAAACACAATCCATCCACGGCCTTTGATGTACATGATGAGCAATAGTGATGCTTTTATTGTTCTTCCAAAGTGCTATAACACGGCTGGAGGAAGTATTCAATATAGCGTCATTTGCACAGTGGAACTTTCATAACAAACCCATAGGTTTGTTGAATATTAATTATTTCTTTGATGGTTTGCTAGCATTTCTAGATCAGTGTAGAATATAAATTTATTTCGTTCGAGAAATATACTTATTTCGCTAATACAGATTGCTGATCTACTCATCAAGATTCAATCATATGTTCAAAAATCGTGGAAGTTGGAAACCCATCTGGCCAGACCGTCGATTGTCAAGCGAAAAAGAGATCTTTGGATCTTTCATTATGAACCGAATGTTTGGGGTGGCAGAGTTACGAGTATTTATACTCTCAGAAGACGCATCCCTCATTTATGGAGTTCAATATGTATTTTCTTCACATTTCTATATTTAGTGTTTATTGCCATCTTTGATATTCTCAATATGTTCCACTTAGGTTGTTTTGTACTTGGAGTAATAATAATAATATCATATTGGCTTTATTCAAATACGAAATCTTAGTGATTATCTTCTTCAAGAGCATTTATTTTCATATGTCTGATCTCATATCATCGATGAGATTACTTCATATCTCTCATGCGATATATTTTCTTTGATTTATCAACATGGGATCTATTGAGCATTTTACTTTCATCTATTTATCCAATGGTAACCCGGTACTCAATTTTCTCCATCAATATTCAATGAGCGTGGAAGTTAAGTAGACATTCTTTATTAAATGCTTTAACTTTAAGAGCATTTCTCATCATATCACAATATACTAATCTCATAATGAGATTTTTCACCATGTATATTTTCTTTCTCTTTTATCACAATGGGATTCTTTGAAACAATTTCATTTCATCAATACATACGGTAAATTAAGCATCACTTGCTCAAATCCCTTCTTTAATATCAATAGAATATTCATATCGAACATATAAATCAGTTATCCAATTGTGGGTTTAATCCAACCAGCATTTGTAATAAGTATTCTAAAGCGTGTAGTATAAACCCATCACATTGAAAATATGCATACCAATCGTGTGATATAACTCACCACATTGGAAATATATGAAATTTAAAAAGTCGTAAATTTAAATTGCAAATTAAATTTCTCAATAGGTGGTCGAACCTACCTTATGGGAATTATTGCAATAAATATAAATTTACGGAATTTAAATTGCGAGAATTAAATGCATAATAATTAACTACTTCTGAGGTAGGGTCTCTTAGTAGAAGGTATTACCTTCACTAGCATATAATTGCATAAATATATAAAATCTTCCGGTTTAGTGATGGTTGGAAAATCGTCGTCGGGGAGAGGGTGTTGCTTGATGTATTTAAATTACTTGATAAAGTGACTTAAATATCATAGAATCAAATTTGTTCTAACTATTTCTTCAAAATATAATTATTGTCAAAGTAACATTGTGAATCGAATGGGAAATATACTGCTGCTGATTAAGCTGGCTACCGATTCTTGCGAAATGGCGATCTTGCTGGAAGTGCGATGGCGCTACACATATTTCTTTATAAAACATTAATACATACTTCTACCGGCTGCCAGCCATTGCTACCGATTGCTTGGCTGACGGTCGCTTGCGCAACAGAAGTGCGTGTAAGGCCATATGCTCTCTTTATAAAGTTTTGACATTATAAGCACTAATACGTAAATATTCAAAGTCAGAGACCTTTTGTAGCTTTTCAAAAGTTGAGTCTTGATTTGTAAATTTTGAAAATTTACCTTATCAATATTGGTGTCAAATCGAAGATCTTGAATCGGAGTATAATGGAGTCGAAAATTTGATTTTGATAATATATACGCCTTATATACCGAGAAAGCGAATGTTATAGTTTTATATATTATTATATTATAAAATAATAATATAATATATATAATATATCATCTCCGTCCTTTAGCTAGTTTTGTCACTTAATTTTGAAACCCGTATTCGTCGTGTTTGGCTTTGAAAATTCCACTTTGTATCGCTTCTCAGGAATAGGTATTTTATAACGGAGCGTGGTGTCTTTCTGCTTTAGAAGAAATGTGAAGAGAGATTTTATAGAAAATTGAGTATTTCAAATTGTAATAATCCAGGTTTACGTCTGAGAAGATATCATCTATAAGATCTGTTGTGAAGCATCTTCTTTCATATTACTCGAGGGTTAGAGGCTGTCTTGCGATAATGTTATAAAAGTATAGAAATAATAGAGAGAGTTTAGAGAGAATGGTCAAGGGAATTCTGGGGAATGATTTTCATTAATATGAACCATTTATAGGAAGCTTGAATAAGGATAAGTAATTACATTAATTTAAATCCAAGATAATTCATTCACACCAATAAAATATTATACATAATTTCCTCGGGTGCCTTGCTTCCTTTATTATATTCATAACAATAATAATAATAATAATAATAATAATAATAATAATAATAATAATAATAATAATAAATGTAAAATAAACGATAGATAAAACTAAATTACTTCACGGATTTCGCGAATAAAATCCTTCCAACCATGAGAATGAGAAATATATAACAATTAACAAGAGTCTAGTGAAGTCTGTTTGACAAACTTCTTTTGCGCCCATATACACGCACCCCACCCGGCGCACAATAAACCCTAAATATTACTTCTCCATCCACCCTCGCCTCAAAACCCTCTCGCAAGGTGCATCAGCACTGCGGACAGAAGGCTAGAAAGGAAGGCAATTAGCGAATTATTACTAATATATAAATCAGAATGTCTCGGAGTTTAGGGATTCCGGTGAAGCTATTGCACGAAGCGTCGGGGCACGTGGTCACGGTGGAGCTGAAGAGCGGCGAGCTTTACAGAGGCAGCATGGTCGAGTGCGAGGACAACTGGAACTGCCAGCTTGAGAACATCACTTATACTGCTAAGGTGTGTGTATTCCTTGTTCATAAAATTTGTGCAATTGTATTACGGGGTCTTCTTTATACATTCTGGGTAGATCTTGTAATGAAATTATGTTTATAATATCTTAGTTTGAATTATTTGTTAAACCGTGGTTAAATCTTACTCGCCTAACTTTCTTTGTTGTATTTGCAATATCGAAGTCTGTGTAATTTCATGTTTCAAATTCTCATTTTCGACTCCTGGTGTTTAACTATGCCCTCGTCATTGTTATCTAGTTATTTGTACTTTATTTTCAATTTATGCTGTTTGTTTGTTCTAAAAGATCTAGGTCTATCTTATTCGGTATAATGATTCATGGTGAATCTAAATAATAGCAAAAATTACAATGTGTGTAATTTCCTTCTCATTTTCAAAGTCATTAAATGTCTTTTAGATTTGATTATTACCTTCTTGTTTCTCTGTTAAAACGCCCAAAATATTGAACACTTTTTTTTCCCCTTGTTTAATAGTAATGAAGTATTAATAATGTGATATTTCTTCTTTCACGTATTCAATAGTCTCATTTCTTTTGATTTTCGATTCTGGTGTTGATGTTATAAATTCAAGCTTGAGGACAATTTGAATCATTCAATAGATGTAATGGAGAATAAAAAGGATTTAGTTTTGGTTATGGTTATAATTTATAATTTCAATTTTGAGAAGCTTAATAATATATAGTTTCTTCTTCCTTTTATGTCCGAGTTATTTTTCCTTGTTGAGGTTGATGTAATCTTATTATTCAAACAACCTCAGGTCTCTTTATCAACTCAAAGAGGGATGTCCATTAAACAACCTTAGGGTTATGTATTCGAACATCCGAAGGATTTTTTTCTGTTACAAAAATTTATTCATTATGATGCAGTGTCAAAAAGTAGATTCTTAAAAGTAAATTCTGCTTAAGCCTTCACGATTTTCTAGGATTATATTTTTATTTATTTTGGGTTTAGTTGTGCTTTTCACATTTAACACAATCCTCCTTTTCACTTGACTTAAGTGCTTCTGGAATTTCTAATTGTCCTTTTCAAGTTATTGTGAATAATCTCTGCATGAATTGCAACAATTTCGGTTTTAGTGTTTATAACAGCAAAAAGGAAACTGTATCCTAGAAAGCTGAACTACTAAAATATTAGAGAAGTGACTGTTGGGGTTCAACATCGAAAACAAAATAAATTTATATTGGTAAGAGAGATTTTGCTTGTGTCCTTGTGGTTCTTTATTACAAGAAACTTCTTTGGTTTATATTTTAGACTTCCTAAATTTGGTGGTTTTGGTCCATTTTTACAGGACGGGAAGGTCTCACAACTTGAACATGTTTTCATACGTGGTAGCAAAGTCAGGTACCACTTAATTACTGTTAGAAATCATATGTTGCATCAATTTCTTGTTACATTTACCCTGGACACTGATGCTGATTTATTACCAGATTCATGGTAATACCAGATATGCTGAAGAATGCTCCAATGTTCAAGCGTCTGGAAGCTAGAATCAAGGTACCGTTTCATACTCCTTTTGAGTTTTCTTTCTATTTGCTTTCTTATGTACATCCTTGCTGATTCATTGACTTTCACCTTTTGAAGGGCAAGGGTTCTGCACTTGGCGTTGGTCGAGGACGTGCAGTTGCATTGCGAGCTAGAGTAAGTTACCCAGTATCCTCTTCTAATCTGATATCTATTGTCTAAACATGGTGTTGTTGATTGTGGGTGCTAAAGGTTTATTTTTTATTTATTTTGGGTATCATGTGCATCTTTTGCTACTTGTTACCCATATTCACTAGTGGTTATAACTTTTATGCCAGATTAGATTCTTTCTTTTGGTATTATGTGGAGGTGTATATTGGCTAGAATTATGTATCAGCATTTCATAGGGGTGAACTTGGTCATGCTTTTCACGTTTGAACAGAGCACATTCTGAAACATGCCATACTTGCGTTTTTAGTCTTGAGTTCAGCTGTCTCTGGATACCCAAATTCTGTAGTCGTGAGTAGTGCTAAATGACTACTATAACCACCAGAACCAGAAGCCTAATCATTGCTGAATTACTCACAATTGTTTACCATTGTCTGTAGTTTTTATCTGATTCAAATTTCTACATTTTCAGGCTCAGGCTGCCGGTCGTGGAGCTGCCCCTGGCCGGGGTGCTGTGCCACCTGTGAGGAGGTGATCACTCCCCCAGTTTGACATCTCATTTGTTCTGTTGTGAAGTGGTCTCTCGTCCTTGTTTCGGATGGTGAAATCATTAGTGGTGTACAATGAGACTTATTTCTGACTGTTACTTAAAGATGGGTTTATGTTGGCTGTAATTGCTACTTGTAGTGACAACTAAACCATGCCTTATATTTGTGGATGCCCTTAATGCCCCCATTTCTATCTAAGCTTGTTCTGTTGTCTGATTAACCTTTGGAGGTAAATATGTTATATTATAATGAAATGTTGCAAACTTATTGGCCGGGTGATTCTTGATTTTCAATTAGAGTTCAAAAAACCACAGGCTCACATCCGCTCCAGGGATTGTCCCGTCTTTGACGAACCTCTTACCTTGTATTGGAGAAAGCTTTTGTTTTATTTAGCGCGTCAGTGTGACATGGTATTTCTGCTGTCAAAGAGATATTGACTTTTTTAGATGCACATGGCTGCAAACAACTGAAGGAAAATTGAAGAACTTCAAAAGAGTACTTTGTATTGCAATTTGGAACTTGATTTTGTGTTGAACGGATCCTTCTGATTTTGCAAATTGCCGATAAATTTTTTGGTTCACACTGTAATCTTTATACGCATGATATTGGTGCGCCACAGTTAGCATTGAGTTATAATGCATACATGGTTGCGAATGAAAGAATGCCAACCTTCTTAAACTCAACCTTGATAACAAAGAGCCGACTATTGGCAATTCACCATCCAATTGTGCAACTCTAAACATGATGCATCCTGGCTATATTTGATTCAAGGCCGCAATATCTATAAATGGCGCCTTGCATTTCAATCCGGTAAGTCCCATTTTTATTCGTCAGCGCATGATTGTGACATGATTTTTCATCAAATTGTATGTTATCTAGTGATATTACACCAATATAGACCACAAATATATGTTTACCTTAACATTGTAACTTCAATACGAGACTTCGCCGACTTCTTCGAGCTCCTAACCCCACTTCTAAAGCTTCACGACCAAAATTGTTCAAACAAAGTTTTTTTTTTTTGGCCACAAACGAAGTCGTCCACCATACGCAAGAAAAAAAATTACGGACATCGCATTCCTATCCCTACTCTCAGAATCCAGGCCAAGAATATACCAATAACTAATGGGCTAAATGAAAACTTACGGGCCTCCAATCATAGCCTAACACTGTATCAGTCACCACCAAAACCCTAAACCCTAACCCTACCGTCTTCCCAGTCCCACCCCACCCCACCCCACTCCATCCCAGCACCCACCTCCCGCCCGCAATTAAACTCTCATGTCTTCTCCAACTTTCTTCATTACCTAAAACCCTAGTCCTCTATCAGTAAAAGTTCATTTTTTTCCCTCACCGCCATGGCTGATGTTCAAATTTCTCACTCTGAGAAAAAGAAGAAGAAGAGCAAAGCCAAAGAATCCGACCCACTCGAAAAATCCACTGACCCGACTCCGAACACTGATGAAAAAGACGCCGCTGTCGATTTCTTGATCAAGCCACAAAGCTATACTCCCTCTATCGATACTTCTCAGTGGCCAATCCTTTTGAAGAACTATGATAAGCTAAATGTACGAACAGGACACTACACTCCTATTCCGTCCGGTTACTCCCCTCTGAAACGTCCTTTGCCGGAATATATTAAGTATGGGGTGATGAATTTGGATAAGCCTGCCAATCCGTCTTCACATGAAGTTGTAGCTTGGGTTAAGCGTATTTTGCGGGTTGAGAAAACGGGCCATTCGGGTACTCTTGATCCGAAGGTTACTGGTAATTTGATTGTGTGTATTGATAGGGCAACACGTTTGGTTAAATCCCAGCAGGGTGCTGGAAAGGAGTACGTCTGTATTGCTAGGTTGCACTCCAAGGTGCCTGAGGTAGCCAAAGTTGCTCGGGCACTGGAGACGCTAACTGGAGCAGTTTTTCAGCGCCCTCCATTGATCTCTGCTGTGAAAAGGCAGCTGAGAATTAGGACAATCTATGAGAGTAAGTTGCTTGAGTATGATGCAGATAAGCATTTGGTTGTGTTTTGGATTTCTTGTGAGGCAGGGACTTATGTGAGGACTCTGTGTGTTCATTTGGGGCTTTTGTTGGGTGTTGGAGGGCATATGCAGGAGCTCAGGAGAGTGAGGTCCGGTATAATGGGGGAGAAAGATAATATGGTCACTATGCATGATGTGATGGATGCTCAGTGGGTTTATGATAACTATAGAGATGAGACTTATTTGAGGAGGGTGATTATGCCATTAGAGGTTCTCTTGACTAGTTATAAGAGGCTGGTGGTGAAGGATTCGGCTGTGAATGCCATTTGTTATGGTGCAAAGTTGATGATCCCTGGCTTGCTGAGGTTTGAGAATGATATTGATGTTGGAGAGGAGGTGGTGTTGATGACGACTAAAGGAGAGGCAATTGCTTTGGGGATTGCAGAGATGACTACTGCAGTGATGGCTACTTGTGATCATGGAGTGGTTGCAAAGATTAAGAGGGTGGTGATGGATAGGGATACTTACCCCAGGAAGTGGGGCTTAGGGCCAAAGGCATCAATGAAGAAGAAGTTGATTGCAGAGGGGAAGTTGGATAAACATGGGAAACCAAATGAGAACACCCCCGCTGAGTGGTTGAGGAATGTGGTTTTGCCAACAGGAGGTGACTCTATGGTTGCTGGCCTGGCGGCAGCCACAGAGCCACGGCCCAGTAGTGAGGAAGTGAAGGTTGAGAGTGCTGTGGTTGAGGTTGAGAAGAAAAAGAAGAAACGCAAGGTGGAAGATGGTGACGGTAGCCCTGCTAAAGATGCTGTTGCCAAGAAATCTAAGGTCTGTGCAGAAGTTGAGGAAACCGTGGAAGTAAAAGAGAGGGTCGAATTGAAGAAGGCGGGTGAGGATGAGACAGTAGAAGTAGAAGTTGAGAAGAAGGAGAAGAAAAAGAAGAAGAAGAAGAAGAAAGAGGGAGTGGACGATGGTGTAGTTTCTGATGGTGAAGAGTCGAAGAAGCTTAACAAGAAGAAAGATAAGGTGAAGGACAATGTTGGGGCTTCGGATCAGGAGAAGTCTGAGAAAAAGAAGAAAAAGAAAAAGCAGAAAGACGCAGAGAATGGCGACTCCTCAAATACTGGAAATGACAATGAAGCAAATAAAAGTGAGAAGAAGAAAAAGAAGCACAAAGATACGGAAGAGTAAATTTGAGGGGCCATGTCTCGAGTTCAATCAAGGAATGGTGAGCTTGCGGGCAAACTATATATCATCTGCATTAGAGTGTGTTTCTTTATCCTCCGACTTATGATTTAGCTTCATTACTCGCCAACCTTGAGCTGTGAACTATAGTCTGATTACATTTGTATGGTAGTTTTAGTATGTTTTGCTAGTTTAAGTTTCTTAATGGCTTTGTACTTTCAAGTCTGAGACCTTTTTCTTTCTTTAAATTGCGAGAAACTTAATTTTGATTTTCATAAAATGCTTTTTTCTTACTTATTTTCTGAAACTCTTGCAGCTATTATGTTAATCGGTCTCAAATTTATTGGAAGAGAGCTTTTGTTTAGATGATGGATTAATGATTTTCTGTTTATAATTTCATCTGGTTGAATGCACTTAATTAACGTTGCCTTGGAATGCATGTATTTGTATGAGCTTAGTGCATTAACATAGCTTTATGAATGATATGTTTGCTTGTAGTTTTGTCAAGATTGGTTGGCATCTCCACGACTTGCAGAAGGGTCGAAATCATAGATTCAGAAGCAAGATTCAAAATCTCGTTACTAGTTTTATTTATGTTCTTTGTATGTATGAAATGTTTGCTTCATTATCTGAATATTGCTAAGCAAATAGATAGAACTTAGCATTAGATGGTAAACACTGATATTTTTCATGAATGGGCCCGTTAAAATTCAGTTATATAGCTTGAGGTTATCAAATATCAATGGTGTAACGCTTGAGGAAAAACACAGATTCAGTTATATAGCTTGAGGAAAAACAGAGACTATTTCCCATTCTTGAAAAGTAGGATCCCTTGGATGATTTTCTTGCAGCCATTAGGCATTTTTTCAACCAGATTGTGGGTTCTCTTGAAGAGACAGCATCTTCACCAAACAGTTTCAACACACCCGCCGGCTCTTGGAGCTTGGCCCGCTTAAGTAAGCATGCAAGGACTCTAAAGCATCAACACTCTGTTGGCTCACTGGTTACCATCACTAGCTATTCCTTCTATATCACCTAACAGTAATTCTTCATTAGATGCCTCGTTTAATGTCTTCCTGGGATTACACAAGGTCACCGTTAGCATCTGCCATAATTTTCACTTCATCCTTACATTCAGTCAATGTGTTGTGAACAGTCGCCGGTATTTTCTTCCTTGTTCAAATAATTTCTTGGTTGTGCATCCGGTTCACATCTTGCAGTTTTGCTTGTGAGTGGGGGGTAAACTATCCATGCCAACACTGCCTCCGTTGGGCTCTCTACGGCTGAGCCCTGCACATCCCGGTTGTGGGGACAGGCTGGCCCACAGCAGATGCACATAGTTGACTTCGATGGACTATATATACCCATCTACAATGTCAATGCAAGTACACTGGGCTCATCTTTCTGAGAAGTTTCTTAAGCCAATTTCCAGTTTTCTGTATGACATAAATAGGTTTGTTCGCATAGGTAGGAGGGTAGATCACAAATAGAGGGAGGAGGACTTGCCAAGCATGGAATACATGATATGCGTGCACTGTGGGGATGCAAATCGCTAGGTCAGGCATCTGTCTGCACCCTTTCATCCTCCTCTCCACCCCGACCTACTGCACTGGCTTGTTCTTTTGCAATGGGTGTGGTGCACCATGCAACGCCTTCTCATATAGTTGTCTATTATTCGAAGTCGATCTTCATGCACATTGCACTTATTTGCCACCAGTCGTAACCCACAAATCCCAGCATCACGAGCTAGTAGTTAGTCCATTTCACCACAAGCGGGACATTATGATTAGTACCGCAAGATATGCAACAAAAGAGATGACTTCAAACAACTGGTTCTATACTTTGTAAATTTTGTAGTAGTTTGGTCCTTATTTTCAGGTTTTGGATTTGAATGGTTCATTTTGTTGAAACAATTTATGCAGCTATATATGCTATGCTGATATGTTGCATAAATTAATCTACGTGGTGTCATCTTATCTTAACTTAAAATAGTTAAAAATTGTGCTTTTTTGTATTTGTTGTTTCTTATGAATGGAATAATATATGCATCTCTTTAATTTTTGTTTTTTATTTTTGGAAAAATATATGCATCTCTTTTGAGAAAATTAGCTGTAGTCCACTTCTATTAGTCATCATTGTGAATTGTGATTTGTTTTTATGAAGTTTATCTTTCAGCAGATAATAATTTACATTGTGGCCCTTGTGGTTGTGGGGAACCTTTACGCGAAGTAATTATTCATTATGCACAAATTAAACAGCACTAACACCCATGTTCAAAGTAAAAAGGATTAATTAATTAACCAAAATAACACTTATTAACTTTTAAATATTATTACTCTACTCCTACTTTATGAAGAAAATACAATCTACTCGAGAACTTTGGATGCCAGATGTCCTAAATTAACATTTGTTGTCAACTTATTGACAGCTTGTTTGGTAGCAATTATTATTTTCCATCCATTTATTGTATTGATTGAACAAATTTTTTTTTTTTTTTTTTTTTTTTGTAAATATTTTTCTTCGCTTTTTAATTACACGTTTAAAAAATAGTATTACCTCCGTCGACCCATAAATATATCCTATTTTTATTTTCACAAAGATTAAGAAAAATACAATTAAGATATGGTATTGGAAAAGTAAAATTTAACATTATTTTTCTAATATATACCATTTTATTTTATTTTATTTATTAGATGTTTTATTTCAACTAATTTATTTTAGTGATAATAATGTATATTAAATGGGGACATATAAGACAATTAATATTTTAATTAACTATATCTGTAAAAGGAATATGACATATATTTTGAGACTAACGAAAAAGAAAAAATGGACTATATTTTTGGAACGGAAATAATATTTCCTTTTATAATTTCTATCAAAAATTACATTTTCAAAAACATGGATCGAGTAAACCTTTTCCTATACTCCATACATTTTACTGCTAGTAGTATATAGTATAACAATATTGGTGCATTCATAACGAGGCAAAAAGGTTAGAAACTTTCAAGGGGTGAACACGAACTCCAATATATTGACATTTTTAGCTTTGCGTGATTTATACACCCAGAACTCCTAGCCCCGATATCATACATACTTCATACCATGCGTGAGAATTGAAGGAAAAATTTCTACAAGCATTTTAAGATCGAGTAAGAATCACAGGTGTTGATATTCCTAATCAATAAGTACAGTTTATTTATATGTAAACAATGATAATTTAATAAATAAAAATAATAATTCATTACATATATATATATATATATATATATATATATATAAGTAAACAATGCATATTGACTAAAAAAACGTAGAAATACCATTCGTAATGCTCTAAGAAGTAAGTACCAATTAAATATTTTTCCGCCTCGTGAGATTAAATTAATCACACAACAGTTTCTTCTACCAATCCTTTTTCTAGTTTCGAAGTTTTGATTACCCAATGTGTAAAAGTGCCATTTACTATCCCAATTGGATTGAACCAAGAAATTGTGGGTTTGACTATGTTACACTCCCTCAATTCCACATACATAAACTAACTTGTTGATTTTTTCACACAGTCTAAGAAAATATCAATTAATAATAATATTATTGGGAAAATAAAATTTAAGGACATTTTTCTAAAATATTCTTTAGTTTAGTAATTATTACACTTTCATAATTTTATTTTATTAATAATAATCAACATTAAATAATGACATATAAGAAAATTAATAATTTATAAGGAAATAGGACTATCTTTGTGAGACAAATCGAAAATAGTAACAAAGCACATCTTTGTGGGACGGATAGAGTATTTGATGTGCATACTTTGATTTAGATAAATTTTCTTGTTCAATCTTTCATATATATATATATATATATATATATATATATATATATATATATTATTTTCTATTTTAATAATAATATAATAATATAGAAAGAATATCAATAGCAATGACATATACTATTCTTAACATCTTTATGTACTGATTTACTGGCTGTGCGGTGATTTGAAGAGCATAATTAGCAATCATTTTCACGAGGAATCAATGATTGTAAATCAAAGGGAAAAGCAACATGAATTTCACTGCGATTACTAGTATATTTTTCATCTTTTACTCAATTTTTTATCCAATATTAGTTAAAATTCAAATTTTATCAATAGTTCTATTTTACGAAATTGTGAATAAAATTTTTCATGCACGAGAGTGACGAGACGATAAAAAGTTAGTACTTACTTATTTAACTAAAAATGAATTAAGGTCAATTAGATAAAAATTTAGATAAGTTGACTTCTCAAATCACCCTATGTAATTGAAAAGGTTGTCTTGAAAAAATTGCATTAAACAATATATATAAGCCTACATTTCTTTAAATTTGTTAATTAAAAATGTAACTTCTATTACTCCATCAAACTCAAAGTTTATATAATAAGAAAGTTATTTATTTCAGTATAGCTCTGATTAATATTCTTTATTTGAAATATTTATAGTGTTAATATAATTATAAATTATTGTACAAGAAAATGTGTTTTAAAGAAAATCCCATATCCCCTTTGTCAACTTTCAACAGGTCATGTGAGGGGTAGACTTTTGTATGACAAATGTCTGTCACGGGAACACACCCACAGGGCACAGGTCACTGCACCCTCTGCAATTAGCCTCTTTGTAGTTTATAGAATTATAGTACAGTATTAATTATCACATATTTACAATTCAGAGTACACGTGAATTATAGTATTAATTTTCACATATTTATTACAATCAATATTTTCTTAATTTAACCCCCGTTCTTCTACAATTTTTAACAAATTTTTACATTTTAATTCATTCTTATATAAAATCAAACCAATTATATCCACATATTTTCTGGGACCCACTGTACTATACAAATCTCCACCACTCAATCCCACTCATTCTCTTTCCTATTTCACATACACTAACACCCTCTAAGTTTACCCTTTTTTGTTCTTTTATTTTCCAAGAATTTGGCCAGCCGATTATTTCTTTATAAAGTACTACTACCAATGTAAATAATCAAGTACTCATATATGATCAGATGATCGATGCGTGCCTCCACATGATAGTATGGTGGTGGGGGATACATGTCCATTATCTAGCTACAAGTATTCACATATAAGCACCAGATCGGGAGTGCTACCACTAATTAGTTACTAAAGGAAGTTCAATATTAATTTTTCTCAGAAAATTTGTTTCAAGCCATAAAACTAGGCCTCAGCATGGTTCGGGTTGGATTGGTTTCTAACCGAACCGAAGGCAAACCACCACTATCGGTTTGAGATTTTTCCAAACCAAAGCTAACCCATCTCCAATCGGATTGAGACGTTTTAGCGGTTTGCAGTGATTTTTGAGTGGTTTAGGTGGTTTCTGACGGATTTTGGGGTTTTGGTTTTATTTTTTTCTACCCGAAACCATACCACATTCATTTTTAAACCGATCCGAAACGATTCAATTTTGCAGTGTAGGCGAGTTTACAGGTTTTATGTCCAGCCCCTACACAAAAGTAGTCGATGCAGTATCATCTTTTCAAGCATGTGTGTAGTTCTAGACAAGTCACAACACACACGACACCATGAGTTTGGACAAGAAAATCGTTAAACATGATTGGTGAAAGGTCAAATCTTGTAATACCTTTGCATAATTCCATGTGTCATAGGATTCGTTTTTCGCAAATTATTGTGCAAGGTAAGAGCTGGTCATTTTCCTTTCGGACAACATAACTCTGCGTAAAGTCATAAAGTAGTTGAATAAAGGAAATTTTGGCCATACTCATATTAATTAATTTTGTACCAATTTAGGCAGAATAACCTTGTATACACTCTAGTTATCTAATAATATTGGCCATACTTGTCTACCAGTGTTAAATACAATGTTTAAAAAACATAAAGTGTGAACAAGCGTCGAATTCACGTTTTATTCATTTTTTTGCGCTTTTTCAATTTTTTCGCACTTTCACGTGCTTTTTGAAAAAACATTTCCACTCCACACTCACGCTTAAATACATTTTTTAACATTTTGTAAAACAATAGTTAAATACCACTATAGTGAAAAACATGAATGATAATTCAACAATAATGTCAAATTTTGAATTTTTACGTAAACATAATTTGAACAAATACAAGCATAGAAAGATGTAAAGCACAACAAAGTAGCAAAGTCAAACTTTGCATCTAAACAGCGATTAGGTGAAACGGAAGTCAAGATTTTAAAACATACCAAACAAAAAAAAATTAAAAAAGTTTTTTTTTTTTTAAATGAAAAAGGTCAATCCAGACCTTGTTCGTGCCGGATAAATTACGTGAACGAGCCACTCAAAACCCGTATCTCCCCAAATACCCACTGACCCAATAAGAAGCCCAAAAAAAGGAAAATTCGTTCCCTATACTTACACGACGCTGCTCCATCTTTTCTCTTCTATTCTCTTCGCTATCTTCTCCGCTTTACCCTCGGTTACTTCAACAACCGACTCAAAAATTTTCTAAAATTTAACTCTCAACGGCTACAATCAACCCAAGGATTCCTCTATAGAAGAACTTCAAAGAAAATTACCGTCACTTCTCCATCAATAGCTTCGCCAATTTTTGTACAAAAGGTAACCCTAAATCACAATTTTTCTTAGATTTGAATAAAGATTTCGCTTTTTCTGTTTGCCTAATGGGTTTTGGTGTGAACGCCTAATTTCTTCAACAAATATATGTATAAGTATTTTGGTTTCCACTTGTGATGGGAAAATTCTTAATCTTGCAATTGCTCATTTGTTCAAACTTCATCTTCAATTTATGGCTTCCAAGGTTTATAGCTTCCTCCACCTAACACCGAAGGTAATCAAATTGTTTATTGGGTGATTTTCATATCTATTAGTAATTAAATTGTGTAGATTTATACAAAAGGTTAGTGGTCTCCAGATTTCATATCTGCATCCCAATAGATTTTTTTTTTTTTTTTTTGTAATTGGCATTTAGTTCATTAGGTATTGCAAATTGGGTACAACAATCCGATTCAAATGCACTATTGTTGGATTCTTATTCTTGAAACCATGAGGAATAGAAAAATGGAATGAGAGATACACAGCTCACTCATTAGCGACTAATGTTTTTATTTTATCTCACCTTGTGATGCGCTTCTAACCCAGATTGATTTTAGTTTCGTGAATTTGTTCAATGATTGTTAAGGATAAAATATGATATTCACTCAAGCTACGACTATGTCTGGCGATAGCATCTCTTACTTTTTTAGGCCGCCAAATGCCGATAAAGATTAAAGAAAGAAACCTCCTCTTTCAAATTTTTTTTATTGTATTCGATCATGAAGAAGCAGTGTTTTCAATCATTTATTTGGGTGATTTCCATATCCATTAGCAATTAAATTGTGTAGATTTGTACACTGGTCCATTATTATCATTGTTCAGTAGGTATTAGAGTTAAGGTTGTACACAGTCATTCACTTCTATTTGTAGAAAATTGAACGATACGGATATAGATATAAGAAAACTTTGAAACTTTTTCCGCTTTTCCCCGCATGTTATTCAAAGAGGGTGCATAGAAATTGCTTGGAAAAACTAATATAGTATTAGTAAGCATATTCTCGCCAACACCATGGATCCTTGGTTAAATTCTTGTGGTTAATCTCCAAAGAACACACACTACCAAGCCAATCAATTAAGGGAATTGGGGATATTCAATTGAGGAGAATAATATACCTAAATCGATCAAACTATCTAATGGAGAAAGTCAGGGATATATCTAGAAATGGGAACAAAGAATAAAAGTAATATTCATCATGTTTATCTTGATTATAAGTGAAATCTGTGTACTTGTAGCTATTTTTCTGATCCATTACGCACATCTTGTGTAACTTGATGAAGCTCCAAGATTATATTTTATTTTATTTTTTAATTATTTGAATTTGAAAGCAATCTTGTTTGTCAGCTTGTGGGTGTTGACAATAGGGTATTGAAGAATAAGAACTCAATCAATAAAGAAGATGCCCTTTTTCACCTTTTTCAAAATGTTACCGGGAGCTTTTGACCAAAAGGGGTAGGCTAGTATTTGATTTAGAATCGTGCTTCTAGGACCATTGCCGCTCTCTAATTTTCCCCATAGGAAAATTTTTGTTAAGATGTTAATATAAATGGAATAGAAATTCAATCCAGCATTTTTAAATCTTGAAAAACTAATCATGGGAGCATAACTGTGTTATACAGAAATGGAGATTAAAGGCATGGTGCAAGGTAAATTACAAACCGATGTCGAATTGGGAAGATTATCGTAAATCTATGGACGACTAGATGACGACCATAGGCAACTGCTTGAAAATTACCCGCTTCCTGGACTTTGTTGGAGATTCGAATATGAAAATGGGATTGCAAATAATACATGAGCTAATTCGCTTGAAAGCTCGGAAGGAAAGAATGAAGTATGGTTCAATTTTGGGGGAACAACGAGCAAGATTGTGGGGTTTTCACGATAAAGTTCATTGAATTCATGCAGTGTGGCTTGATATCAATCTTATTAGTCATTCCTATATGTCAACATGGAGAAAAAAATTGCAGCAGAAATTTATTGGCAAGATTTCGACCCATAGACAACTGACGCTCACGCCTCTTCATGTGTTTTGTCAAGTATGTATATGTAGTGTAGAGTTAGCAACTATGGTAAATGTTGGACTTTCTAATGTATATCTCTCTCGCCAAACCGAAAAGGTTGTGGATTTTGGTTTTTGGGATGAATGGAATGATTATTTTGGTATTTCTATACCTTTGTATGTTTGTTGATGTGTACAGGTTTTTTTATTTGTTCCAAAATTTAGAGGAAATATTGTGAGGGAATTTTTGGCATAGATTCAATGAGTACGGCATGTTTGCTGCTTAAGAATCGTTAGAACAGCAATCTTGTCTTTCATTCTGCGAAAACCCCGGTTTATGCCATTTCCTTGACATTAAAAATGCTTATATTTGTTACTGAGGATCATTGGCCGGTGAATAAAATACATTTCATAAGTGAGGCATCCCTATTGGGTGTAATAGGGATGTGGGGTTCTCGCTGGGAAAGCATAAATGGATATTCTTGCGATGCAAACCCTCTCTACACCATTGAAATTGCTATTTCTATTCAAATAGTAATGATTGGTGCAAAGAAGTAACAAGATAAGCATGCGATTCAGATCGGCATGTTTGCTGCTTCTAAAGCTTTAATCCCATCCTTGTCTTACATTAGGAAAATCGCCATTAATGCCATTTTATGAACATTCGAACCTTCATAGGCATTAAGGGTTTATTGTTGGGTGAATAAAACGATTTCTGTGAGGGAACCTTCTTAGGTGCAATAGGGATGTAGAGTCGGGTTGGGAAACAAGAATGGATATTTGCTTGCGATGCAAACCCTCTCAGACACTGAAATTGTCATTCCTATACAAATGGTGATGATTGGTGAAACCGAATCACGATAAGCAAAGATTCGATGATATGACACGCTTGTCGTTTCACACACTACACCGGCAATCTTGTCTTACACTAGAAAATCGCCATTAATGCCATTTTATGAACATTCTAACCTTCATCGTTAAGGGTTTATTGTTGGGTGAATAAAATGTATTTCCCATGTGAGGGAACCCTCTTAGGTGCAATAGTTATGATGTAGAGTTCTTGGTTGAAATAATAAATTGATATTTGCTTGCGATGTAAACCCTCCATACACCATGAAATTGCCATTCCTACACAAATGGTGATGATTGGTGAAAACAAAATCGCAGGATAAGCAAGATTCGACGATATGACATGTTTGAGTTTCTACCACTTCAGAACGGCAATCTTGTCTTATTAATCGGGAAAAAATCGCTATTAATGGCATTTTTGAATATTCTAACCTTTGTAGGCGTTAGAGGATCATTATCAGTGAATAAAATATGATTAGCATGTTATTCCATGTTCGAATGCTCATTTGTGGAAAATGAGAGTGGGGATCACTCTTTATTCATAGGAACATGGATTGTTGTTGGAAAATGAATGCTTGAGTTCGGTTGGGAAACCATAAATGGATATTTTATTGCGATGAAACCCTCCCTACACCATCGAAATAATTATTCCCATAAAAATGGTAATGATTGGTGAAACGGAATCGCAGGATAAGTAAGATTCGACGATATGACACGCTTGTCGCTTCTAAAACTACAAGAACGACATGCTTGTCTTACACGAAAATCGTTATTAATGCCATTTTCCGAACATTCAAATCTTTGTAGGCGTTAGAGGATCATTATTGAGTGAATAAAATGCATTTCCCATGTGAGGGAACCCTCTAAGGTGCAATAGGACTACGAGTTCGGCTTGTCGACAATAAATGGATGTTGCTTTATGCAAACCCTCCTTACACCACTAACATTGCCATTCCAATACAAATGGTCATGATTGGTGAAAGCGGAATAGCAGATAAGCAAGATTCGACCATATGACATGTTTGCCGTTTCTACACTTCAAGAACGCAATATTGTCTTACACTCGAAAATCGCTACTAATGCCATTTTCTCAACATTAGAATCTTTGTAGGCGTTGGAGGATCATTATTGGGTGAATAAAATCGCATTCCCCATGTGTGAGAGAACCCCTAAGGTGCCATAGGACTGAGTTCGGTTGGGAAACCATAAACGGATGTTTGCTTGCGATGCAAACCCTCCCTACACCACTAAAATTGCCATTCCAATACAAATGGTGATGATTGGTGAAAACGGAATAGCGGTGGATAAGCAAGATTCGACCATATGACATGTTTACCGTTCTACATCTTCCAACGCAATCTTGTCTTACACCGGAAAATCGCTATTAATGTCATTTTTGAACATTCGAATCTTTATAGGTGTTAGATGATCATTATTGGGTGAATAAATCGCTATTAATGCCCTCTATTTCGTTCAACTCTTTGTTGTTGTTTCATCGATTTTTAAATCGAATTTTTCATATAAGCCATGGTAGACGAATGTGTGGGAGCGTGAGTACTATGAAATCAACCATCTAAGCCATTTATCATGTAATGGGATGTCCGCATGCAATCGAATCGGCTAAATCTAGTACATAATGCACAACAGCAGATAAGCCGTGTAAGCACGGTGCAAAACGCATTGTGTCTTTGTTAATGAAAATCATCTTATTCACTTTCCTTAACAAGTAAATGTTCCCTGTATGTAATTGGATCATTAGGACTAAGAACAAACAAATATAAAACTTAGGGAACACACTATTACAAATATTATCATTTGCACAAAATAATTTACAAAATCGTGCTCTAACGGCATAATTAAGCATATGCTTAAAAATTACAAGATGTATGCCAATTATCCATAAAATGCCCTCAAAATATCGCTTTGTCTTTTACACCATATTTCCTATGTGATAACATGCACCTATAACATGATAAATTATTGATATTTGAAAATCATCGATTCTAATATTCTTAATCGTGGTCCGCAAGTGTGGAGTCAGCATCAAGTGTCGGATCAGAATATTTGTTACAAAGAAGAGTTTCATGTTCTTTAGGATCCTCTCTAGTCCCTTGTGTACTAGTTGACTCTACCAAATCTTATGCTTTTTGACCATTGGAATTACATCCACCGACCTTAATCAAAATGAATTCTTTCAAGATTTCCATCTTCAACATTTTCTCGCTGCATACTTGCTCAAACTCCATGGTCGCTTTTGTTAACTCTACATCTTCTTCACTGCACTAACAAAGATGGCATATTCACATCCACTCCATATTCCCTAAGCTCAAGCTCCCGAATGCTCATGAAAAGTTTTAGATTTTAGAGATACACAAAGTGGAACTTCTTTGCTTACGAGAGATACCACTTGCACATTGTTATCGCAATCAATCTTAATCTGCAAGTGGAAACATAGACATTCCAGGTACAAGTGATCTCATTTCGATTTCATAGGCTAACATCTACCCTAATTGTCTCTCGAATTTTGTTGTACAATTCGACGATGAAATGCTCTTGAGACGATAATATGATTAGCCGTTGTCTGGACCATTCTCCGAGGGCCTCCATGTCCACCTCCATCATTTTTTCCACAAAAATCACCCCCATGACAAACTGATAACCACAATGTATCCAAGATTTTCCATGGTCGCATTACAATAATATATGAACTAAATTTTAGCATAGACCAACGTATATGAATCTACCTAAATATAAAAATATATAAAATAAATATTTTAGGATAAAATTATATACACTCAGACTCAAACCTGCGGAGAAAAAAAAAGAATATCAAACTATTGAAATGCCATGAATGTCGTGATACAAAGCAAAGATCACTTATTTATGTCTCTACCTCCAATTCACCTTATTACCAACCAAACCACATACACAAGCTTTATTAATAACACATTACTACTAGAAAATAAGGTAATTATTGTGCAACCCACTTCACGACATGAATGTTGTGCCATTGTTAGGATAACGGCACGATACCGTGAAGCTTTAAACCAAGAAAGAAATCGAATATGCACTTTGGTCCATACAAAATCGTATAAAAATTTATTTGATCTTTATGGCTCTTTAAAGTAAGCTTATACAGTATATAAAGCATACCTCATGAAAGAACGATCCTCAAGAACACATTAATATGGAGATGATTAATTTTTCTTCAAAACTATATGGAGAAATCAGTTGATCTCAGATGGAGAATGATAAAACAGGATCCATGATTTCCGCCTTTCTTCTATTTCCCCGAAAGTTGCTAACCTAAATTTACAATAACAGAGAGAGAGAGAGAGAGCTTGAGTGCAAGAGAGAGATAACGGATGTAAGAGACGATAGGGTTAAAAACCCCTTTTTCATTTTTTTCTTTATTTATTTGTAGGTTTGGAATGATTTGGTTAGATAGATAAAATTTTATATAATGTGGCCCTTTTAAGTAAAAGTTATGTTTGGCTTGCCCTTTTAAATAAAACCCTCGTTGGTGCCTGTATAATGTTTGACTTCTTTGTTTTTCAATTTTCTTTTAGATCACTAACCCTTTTTGAGGGTCAAGTCCAGAAGATTTTTGTTGACACTTGACACAGAGTGCGCGATAGAAACCATTCAATACTCAACTGCTCTTACCCCCTTAGTTCCGTACCCCCGCACCCTCCGTCCACACAAAATTTCAAGCCATTTTGTCACTCCACCAACTAATTGCTCACACTTCACTCTCTTCTCCAATGGCTACCACCTGCAAATACACTCTGCTTCTCTCATTCACCATCTCTTTCTTTCTTGTAACCTCTGCAGCCTCTGAGTCAGACATTCTTCTCACATTCAAGAACTCCATTGAAGACCCAATGAGCTTTCTTTCAGATTGGACAAACACCACAGGAATTCACTACTGTAACTGGACGGGAATCAGTTGCACAAAAGCATTCCCTTTTTCTGTGTCTGAGATTAACCTTCAAAGCTTGAATCTTTCTGGTGAAATATCGCCTTCTGTATGTAAACTTTCCAACCTAAGTAACCTTAATCTTGCTGATAACCTCTTCAACCAGCCTATTCCACTCCATCTGTCTCAATGTGGTTCGTTGGAGACTTTGAATATTAGTAACAATCTGATTTGGGGTACTATTCCTGATCAGATTTCTCAGTTTGGGTCATTGAGGGTTCTTGATTTCGGCAAAAATCATATTGAAGGGAGGATCCCAGAAACCATTGGTTCATTGAAGCAGATTCAGTTTCTCATACTGGGTAGCAATTTGCTGTCAGGTAGTGTTCCTCCTGTTCTTGGAAATTTTACTGAGCTTCTGGTTCTTGATTTATCTGAAAATCCCTTCTTGGGTAGTGAAATTCCTGCCGAAATTGTTAAACTCCATAAGCTTCAACATTTACTGTTACAAGGTTCTGGGTTTTATGGTGAGATACCAGATTTCTTTGAGGGTTTGAAAAGTTTAAGGATTTTAGACCTTTCTCAGAACAACCTCACTGGTGAAATACCTAAGATTGACTTGTTTCTTCCTAGCTTAGTTTCTTTTGATGTTTCAAGAAATAAGCTTTATGGGCCATTTCCAAGTGGGGTTTGTGGATCAAAAGGTTTAATAAATCTTTGCCTACATACAAATTTCTTGAATGGTTCAATACCTAATGAGTCCATTAATGAGTGCACAAATCTTGAGAGGTTTCAAGTTCAGAACAATGAATTCGGCCAAAAATTTCCTTCTTCGCTTTGGTCATTGCCTAATGTTAAGCTCATTAGAGCTGAGAACAACAGGTTTACAGGAGAAATACCCCAATCACTATCTGAGGCACCTCAACTGGAGCAAGTGCAGATTGATAATAACAGCTTCATCGGTAAAATTCCTCAGGGACTTGGGAATATTAGAAGCTTGTATCGATTCTCTGCATCTTTGAATGGCTTTTATGGTGAGCTTCCTCCAAATTTCTGCGATTCACCTGTAATGAGTATCATAAATCTATCCCAAAATTACCTTTCTGGTAGAATCCCAGAATTGACCAAATGTCGAAAACTAGTATCTTTATCCCTTGCAGATAACAAACTCGAAGGTGAAATACCAGTGTCTCTAGCTAAACTTCCAGTGTTAACTTACCTCGATCTTTCTCATAATAATCTCACTGGTTCAATTCCAGAAGAGCTTCAAAACTTGAAACTTGCTCTCTTGAATGTGTCTTTCAATCGGCTCTCTGGTCGAGTTCCACTCTCTCTGATATCTGGTCTCCCTGCTTCATTCTTGCAAGGAAATCCGGGTTTATGTGGGCCTGGTCTGAGTAATCCATGTCCAGGTGACAGGCAAATGAGCAAAACATCTCGTCTTGCTAAAGTAACGTGTGCTTTAGTTTTTGTAGCTTTAGTTTTCGCTCTAGTGATTGTTGCTTTTGGATTTTACCTCATGCGTCGGTCTTATAAACAAAAAGCTAGACTGGGCAGTTGGAGATCTGTCTTCTTTTATCCTCTTCGCGTAACTGAGCATGATTTGATTATGGCAATGGATGAAAAGACTGCTAGAGGAGGTGGTGGAGTTTTCGGAAGTGTTTATGTTGTGAATTTACCAAGTGGTGAACTTGTGGCAGTGAAGAAGATACTCAACTTTTCGAACCAGTCTTTGAAATCTTTGAAAACTGAGATCAAAACTATAGCAAAGATCAGACACAAGAATGTTGTTAAAATTCTGGGTTTCTGTCGTTCAGACGACTACATGTTTTTGATATACGAATATCTACCAAATGGAAGCCTTGGGGATCTTATTGACAAACCAGAATTCGATTTGCCATGGACTGTTAGATTAAAGATTGCTATTGGCATTGCTCAAGGACTGGCCTATCTTCACAAGGATTATCTACCACATTTACTTCACAGAAATGTGAAATCCACTAATATTCTTTTCGATGCTGATCTTCAACCAAAGCTCACTGATATTGCTCTAGATCGGATTGTTGGAGAAAATGCATTTCAGTCAACCTTGGCATCAGAATGTGCATCTTCTTGTTACTTGGCACCAGGTACATATATTGAACTTTACAACCCTGCATTCTTATTGTATGGTATTTGAAGGTCACATTCTTAAATTCTATTAAATTTTATTATGTCTTAAAAAACAGAATTTTGTTACACTAAGAAGGCCACAGAGAAGAACGACGTGTATGGATTTGGTGTCATCTTGTTAGAGCTTGTAACAGGCCGGAGAGCAGAAGAGAGAGAAGACGAAACAGGGGAAACTCTTGACGTAGTGAAGTGGGTAAGGCGTAAGATTAACATCAGTGGTGGGGCCTTGAAAGTTCTCGACCAAAAGATTTCGAGTTCCTCCCATCAACAAATGCTGGGAGTTCTTGAGATTGCTCTACGTTGCACAGCTGTGATACCCGAAAAACGACCCTCAATGTCTGAGGTGGTGAAAGTACTTGAGACCATCGACTCAAGAGCCAGTTTATCCAGTCCACAGTTTTCAGGTCCTCTCTAAACTTTAAACAAATCGTATATTTTGATTGTAAATCCTAACTTGAAATGCCTCTTTTGAATTGAATCCTGTTTTTAAATGGTCATGTTTTGTGCTGTGATTTATGGGAAGGTAAGTTTTTTAATTAACCACTTCCTGGTTTTGTTGATGTGATATATTCTTGAATTCTCTGTAATAATAACTTGACTAGGAAGTACACGAAAGCGAAAACAATTAACCAAAACTTCGATAAAATATATATATTACTAGTTGAAAGTTAGTTAGCGTAACACTGCAAAAAATTATCAGTGTTGGCACAAAACCAGATTAAAAACAGTCTGATCTCAAAATCCTAACATGTAAACAACGACGAAAACGATAAAAGACTACTAAACGTTGTCTCAAAACTGCTACTAATGACTTTGTAATTTGCAAATATCTACTAATTCTGCCACAACTTCGTCGAATTCTTCATCTCCACTGTCACATGTTTTCGCTTTCATTTCCTCAGCTTTCTTTCGTACAGGCTCTCCTCTTTCGTCCACCACGACTTGCTTAATAACGTCTGCTAGTGTCTCCCCGTGAAGTCGCCCCTTAGAATGTCTCACCACCTCCACACCAACACCAATCTCTTCAACGAATCTGGCGTTGATAGGCTGGTCAAGTTGCATCGGCAAAGCAATAATGGGGACGCCAAAATGCATGCTCTCCAAAATTGAGTTCCATCCACAGTGACTCACAAATCCCCCTAAATTCTCATGTGCTAGGATTTTCGCCTGTGGGGCCCATCCCTCTACCACCAATCCTCTGTCCTTAACCCTCTCAAGAAACCCTTTTGGCAGTGTCTCCTCTAGTTTATGGTCCTCGCCTTTAGGAAACCTCACAACCCAAATGAAGTTGATGTTGCTCAGTTCTAAACCATGAGCAATTTCTTCAGTGTCCTCTTTGGAAAGAAAGTATTCACTACCAAAGGAAACAAAAATAGTAGACTTATTTTCTTTTCCATTAAGCCATTGTATGATCTCAGAGGTGTCGTCCTCTATGCTCGGTTCTTCAACCAATGAACCAACTGGAACGAATGTCTTTCCAACTAATTCAGAAACATATTTAATATACTTACTCTCGGTTTTTCGACAACCTTTTATGAGAACAACTTTGCAAGACCTCTCAACACCCTTGGATGCAAGAATCTTTTGAGTTGGATCAGAGGCACAAGCGAGCAGTTTCTTCAAATGCTTATTCTCATACTCACGAAAATAAATCTTTGGGTAGGGGAATTCAATACCTGGCTTCTCGAAATGATGAAACATGAAAGAAGTCATGGTAGAACTGCTGGTGATGAACTCCACTGCTGGGATATTTTGGTCAGAAGCAGCAAGTGGGGCCCACGGCTGAAGAAAATCATAGATAAGCAAGTCGGGTTTTAACGAGGATAAGATGTTGGAAAATTGGGATTGAGCACCTTCAAAGGCCTCTTTGAGGGTGGGCATGAGGTGGAGAGGGAGGCCATTGGTGGTGTGCAAGTGACCAGGAAGGTTGTCGGTCGGGAGATGGAGTGCGACTAGATGTATGGAGTGGGAAAACTTTTCGTGGAGTTTTTGCTTGATGCAACCGAGGTTGATCGGAGTTGTACAAAAGTAGATGATGAAGTTTCTGGTGGTGAGTTTCTTGGCCAACTCTAGGTAGGGTGTTATGTGACCATAGCCCAACCATGGGAACATGACAACTCTGATGGTGTTTTTGTTATCCATGGGAGAATGAGAATGACAACTCTCTGTCTGTAACTATGTATGTCTGTTGTTGGTGTTTTGAGTGTAATGCATACGATCGAGAAGGCTTATTTATGGTGAAGGTGGACGTTGCATGAAATGGAAATTATTTAGTTTCCATGTTGAAGAGCTTAAAGTTGGGGGTGAAATATGAATATTATTATTAAGGGAATATAAAAGCCAAATAAGAAATGTAATTAATAATCTTTTGATGGTAATATTACAAATATCCTGAAAGATTGTATCATCATATTATTAGTTATTGGTTATTTTAGTTAGATGCCGTTAGTATTTAACGAGGAAGGAGATCTTGAATTATAATGGAGAATCTAGTTAAGACCCTCTTTCCTTCTCTCTCTCTCTCTCTCTCTCTCTCTCTCTCTCTTCTTTCTGACGGGGAAATATAGTTAAGATCCTAATCATATATATTTAAAAAATATATATATATACACACACACACACACACATACACATACATATAATATAAATAAAAATAAAAGAGAGAAGATAAGCATAATAAAAGTAAAAATAAAAGAGAGACAAGAGAGGACGATGGTCGTGTATTTGAGGCAATGTTTTTGGATCTAAACGACCAACTATATCTATTTTGTATATAATCAATTAAATGATTTAATAAATATAAAAATAAAAATCAATGTAACAATTAGTAAAAATATAAAAAGATCTTTTCCTTTTTTATTATATTGTGACCAAAAAATAAAAAAGTACGTATATTTTGTTTTCTTCACGAAAATAATTTGATTACCTTAAAAATGATTCTAACCGTTTTCAATATAGTTTATATACATATCACAATAAAATATTATATTGTAGTCATTCTAACCCTTACAATTATCACAACAATATTTAATATATTTAATATTTATTAAAAACAAAAGAATGATATATTTTTTATTTTTTATTTTTTTGAGAAGTTTCAAAAAAGTTTTTTGAGAACTTCGTTTTCAATAATAATTATTATGACAGAATCTTGCTAATTTATGCTTTCGTATGTGTTGGCCACATATGTAAGTTTTATGTACTACTACCTCCGTCCCACAAATATAGTCCATTTCTATTTTCACAAAGATTAAGAAAAATACAATTAATTGTATTAGAAAAGTAAATTTCAAAATTAATTTCCTAATATACTATTTTATTTATTAGATGTTTTATTTCAATTACTCTATTTTGATGATAACAATGTACATTAAATGAGGGTATAAAAAATAAGTAATATTTTAACTGCATCTTTAAAAGGGATGTGGCCTATATTTTGGGACGAACGAAAAATAAATAGTGGACTATATTTTTTAGACGGAGGTAGTATATTTTTATCGAAACCACCATGTTCCCTACATCACACGGCCCACAATGCTAATTGCAAAACGGTGTAAGTTTAATAAACATTTATTAAATTTTCAAGTTGTCCCTAGAGGTTATTCACTGAATTTTAAATTTTAAACTAAAGATTCATCAAACTTGATATATATGAATACAAGAAAAAAATGACTATACAGTTTACACACGCACACACAAATCTAGAGGGAGGGAAACACAGTAGCTGATTTTCTTGCCAACCAGAGTTACGTCATCCATGTCTGAAAATGATGCTCGTGTGTGTGTCGCATTATCCCAACATTTTTGCAAGGCCCGGAACCAGTTTCTTTGTCCTGCTAAAGCCTAAAGGTAAAGTAACGACCTTGGATTCACTTTATTTTGGGGACTTTGGAGTTTGGACAAGATCCATCTGGTTGCCCATTTGACCAAGTGCCCTCAACTTTGTGAGAATGTTCAAACAAGCCCATGATGAAAATTGCAAGCAGCCTGCATTTTTTGTCAATAGCATCTAACAATCTTGGTGCGGAGATAAAATGTATGATGTTTTGCATTGAGAATACTTATGGGTTCTCTTTTTTTTTTTTTTTTTTGGATTGATGGTGCTTATGTCCTTTTAGTATGATATTTCGTATTAGAACAATACTGCTAGCAAGACAGTTCGAATTATGTTCTCCTACCCACACGTGGGTAGGATGACATGCCTACGAGGACCAACTTATACAAAATAAAAGTTTGATAAAAGCATAGTTATACATAATCAAACTTTAATCCCATATAAATAGGTTCTTATGGGAGTGGGTAGGGAAACATTACCGAGGACAGGTCTTTTGTAATAAAATCCAATAATAGTGCTCGAGTGAGAGATGAAGCCAAGTTGCAGAAAATTTAGACGTTTTTGAACCCTCTCGCATGCATCTAATCTACTCTAGAAAGGTCATATTAGCATTACGAACATAAATAAATAAATATATAGAAATTCATCATGTTGGAGATGCAAAAGGAATTACTGACGCCGCTCATAGACCAATTCGGTTAATGAATTGTTTGGCCTTTTTTAATCTTTTGTTACATTTTTTAAAAATTTGTTCAAACTTTTTTTTTTACTTCAACTGACGATTCCCTACCATGTAAAAACAATAGACTTTTCCATAACATGAAGTTTTTCTAATTTGATACAATTAATACCGGGAAAGAGCAAACGTAATCGGTATTCTGTATGATGCTGTTTTGTTTTACATATTTACTGTACTTCTGACACAACAAAATGCATTGAAGTAACCACGCTAACTCAAGCAACAATTAAACCTCAATTTGCCGTCCAGACCTCACGAAGGAGTTCATACCTAGCATTGCCTCCGATATGCCCCGCCTGATCCTCGTCAGTTCCTTTTCCATTTCCATAAGTTGGAGATGATGGCATTTTGTCAATAACAGATGTTAGACAGGACTCCAATTCGTCCAGTTCTTCATCACTCGTATATCCCTTCCTCTGTATGAAAGACGCTCTTGGGGACAACTGAGATATTCCACTACCATCTCCAATTTTTTCTGCTACTTCAGAAGCCGAAGGTGGCGTGTACACAACTGGAGCGGCAGTGTATGGGAAGCTGCCACTGCTGGATTCTAAGGATAATCTCCGTTCTATAATGCACTGCAAATACAGAATGAAAGGAAAATCAATTTCATTTCCGGTAGCAGATAGATAAAACGCAAAGGCACAGTCGACAAGAAGACCAAATCTAGTACAAACCATGTTAGTTGCCATAGAGTCGATGAAAGTAACAAGAGTCATACCTCAGCATTAAGTGCCTCCAACACAGCTCCAGGGACGGGATCAGGGCAGAACTCATCTGGAGTGAAGTTGCACATTATTCGTTTAACTAATGAAACACTGATTGATGGACACACCTACACACAAATATGTAAATCAATATTTGATCAATAGAACAGAAGAAATGCCGCATTTCTGCAAATTCAAGAGAACAGGGGGTTGTCAAGTAGTGGACCTCCATTCTGATTGCTCGATCCATCAGCATATCTTTTGGGAGCATTAGAAGATCGCTCAAGGCATTTAGGAGGGGGAAGTATTTTGGTTCGGCACTACCCCTCCTGTCATCATCCTCACCACTGCTCTTCCCACTTTCAAGAGTGCCATCAACTTCCATGCCAAGTGTATCTATCAACCATCTTGCCCAATTGCCAACCTAATGTAATGGGTTTATCTAGTTAGCATTATGCATTATGTGACGATGAATAATACAAATAAATACATCAAACTGTAGGTCCTGTCCAAGATTATGTACAGCAAGATTTATGAAAAATCCCAGGGAACCCAATCAGTATCAGCTCCATGATTGAGAAGGTGCCAAGAGCCTCCCAACAATTTGGTCATATAAGAACAGACTACGGAATTTAATGGTAGATTCAACATTGGTTGGCTTATTATGAATTCTGATTTGAAATAATAATAATAATAATAATAATAATAATAATAATGAAATCTCGTCATGCCAGTCAAGACACAATTTGTTTTGAACACTGGAGGATTCATGCAAATCAGGTCCCATGTACTCACAGAATTTTTTAGCTGTGCACCAGATCCAAAACTCAAGTCTCCAGCTGGGATAGGCAAAACCTTGGAGTCAACTATAGGATCAGATACAGGATCAGTTGGGATCTCATGGGCTGACTCACGGAGAATGGCATTGAACATCGCCACATCTAGCCTCCCAACGCATTGTTCCATAACCTATTAGAGATACCAAATTCAAATATGTCAGATCCAGCTACAATTTATACAAGTGTTCCTATGTTGAGCTATTCAAGGATCATAATCCATTTATACAAAGAAATAACACCCTGCACACGCACACACATGCAGAGGATGAGGCAAGAGAATGGAAAAGTGAGCCAGGCAACTGCAAGTTATCAACAATAAAACTTACAGACCTTCCTTGCCGAAACAGGCAAGCACCCACATTCATGGCCCCCTGAACGAACAGGACAAAGCCTTTTGAAAGCATCATGAAAAGCATTTCTCCACAGGTTAACAGAAAAGCTGCCTTGCTGCTGGTCACCTAATGCTGGACCCAGTAATCTACTAACAGCTTTGTTTGCTGTGGAATCATCCGTGGGAGATTGCATATTAGGAGTCAGTGTCTGAAACCACAAACAAAGAAAGAGAAAAAGTGTTAAGAAAATGAGTGTATAGCTATTTGAAATTACCAGTTCAAAAAACATTTTGCAAGTAGCATACATGACCACAAGCAGCATAGAAGAATTTATAAACATATGACAACAAGAACAGTAAATTTATCGAGCTTCATTCTTGCAGATAACGGATAGATGTCTACATCTAAAACGAAACTAGTTTGTGTTATGATCAAGTAACTGCATATCCTTATGCGTCAAGTATATGCTTCAGGAGACCCTGGGTACGACTCACCTGCCACCATATCGACTCAACTATCCGAGAGAATATCCACGACTCAACTTTCTCCAAGGCAGCAGTAAAGGTTCTTGTTTCTTGCCAATCGTCAACAAACTGTATGAAGCCTTGCTTACTAGGATGTCTAATGCCAGAGGGATTTTTCCAGTCGAACAATGAAGGCTTTGGTTCATTTTTCTTTCCTCCTCCATTTGACTCAACTATCTTTGTCAGAGAACTGGAGAGACATGAACTCCCAAATGCTTGAGAGAGAATTTGTCGCAGAGCAACAGTGTTCGACAACCAAAATGTTAACCTAGTACAAAATTGTAGGAAAAATTAGTAATAAGCCCAAAGTAAATCCTGCCAGATATCAATTAAAATAAGCTTATATTACACACCTTGAAACATCATTGCCACATGACTTGGCAACTAAAACAAGCCCAGATACAGTGTTTCTAGCAATAGTAGCTCGCTTCACTTGAGACCAATGCTTGCAAGCATGGATATAGAGTCTAGAAAGTCGCCTGGCAGGTGTGTGCACCTTGTGTGCAGAGTTAGCATGCTCAGGTACAACAGAATACAGTGCAATTTCTAGGGCAGCTACTTCCTTTAGTTCCTCTTCTAGTTTCTCAATCCTATTCTCCATTTCCTCAATCCTTTGATCCAAAGCTTTCCTGTCTTCAGTCTCACCATTCTCCTCATTACTAACTGTGTCATCATCACTGCAGACACTGTGAGCACCATTTGAAACCTCATCCAGTATATCTGCTTCCTTCACCTCCTCAAGAGGTTTGTCATCAACCTTATCTGAGACCTCCGATGAAGGTCTTGGGTAGACTTTCATATTTCTTGGGTTGTCAGTTGTATTTTTCAGTTTCGATTTAGAAGGCTCTTTGATTGGGTTTGTGGCTTTTTTTGGTGTCGCTTTTGATGCTTTTGCCTGTAAACTATTTGCTTTCTGGTTAGATTTTACCCTTGCTGCACGATAACTCTCAGAGGATTCCTTTTTTGCAAACTTTTTGGGGATGCTTGAAGCCTTTTCTAGCTTCTCCTCCTCCTCGGCCATTTGTGGATACCCTCGAGATGAAACTGAATCACTGACTGTCCCAGGATCAGACTCTTCTGCAGCCCCCTCCCTAGGTTCGCTATCCAAATCACCAGAACGATCATTCAATTTTTCCTGGCGTTCTTTCTCAACCATTTTAAGTGTTGTTAAATCATCCAACGCTTCCTTAGACCTGTAGAAATCATCCATATAATCTATAACCATCATATTATTATAAATTTCGAAGGACTCGGAGCCCATGTTTGAATCACTTACTAATTTGTTGGACTTCTGTTTCCCAGAGTAAGCTTTAGCGGCGATTTCTTTCACCTTCAAGTTCTTCTCGTGATGTTCAGCCTTTAGAGGATGCTTTACTTGTTAAATATTTGAATCCCTCTTCTTGTCAGTTTCTTTCATGTTCAGTTCTTCCACCCTTTTCCTCACAGCATCTTCAGAGCAATTAAATTAGTGAGAAAACACATGAGCATAAAATCACAAAGAACACATAAATTATCAATGGAATCAGACTGTGTACTTCCGTTCCCAACTACTCAAATGTCAGATGCAGAACAGGATAAGAAAGTCAAATTCCACGAAGTAAACTAGGAACCACTTAATGCCACTGATATTACAGCTTTCTCTACATGCTTACGATAAATTAATTAAAGCAGAACTAGACTGTTCTAAGTTCTAACAAGATTGATAAATCCTTATGTTTGCTAAAAATATATAAATGCTTAAACGCACCAACTTATCTCTCACTCATAAAAATGTTCTAATAGAAATCATTATTTCTATTTCACTGACAGATGAGGAGGGAGCATAAAATATAGCAGAATTTAATTATCATTGACGATCTCATAATAGTGACTCAGAAAATGAGCAGTTCTTTCTGGAAAAAAAAGAAAGTATAGAGCAAATAAATGTTATGAGAGTCTTGAGAGTTATTTGAGTCCATTCACGTCTTGCTTGTGTAAGAATTGATTCCAGATAAGTTTAGATCACCATTTCATGTTCAGCGATTTTCATGATCAGTTCTTATATTCGGTTCTAGTTGACCTTTGGAGACAAAGAGAAATATCCAAAACTGAATAGGGTTTCCAATAATAAAATTGCGAAAATTAAATTACACGACGCAAACGACAGTAAATTTTCATTGTTACAGGTGAAGAAAAAACTGAACTTGATCAGGTGGTTCCACGTCCATATACAAAAACTCAATTATGATGTACACACGCGCACACAGAGAGAGCAGAGTAGCAAGAACTCAGCAATAATTCTCAGTTGAAAAGGAACGCAAACCCAGGCTTTGCAGGCGCGAGGGATATAGAAAGAAACCGTCAAATGAAACAGAACCACCAGTTATAATAAGGAAAAGAAAAACAAAATCAAATCCAGGAAAGAAGCGAAATTCCGAACACGAACGGAACGTACATCTATATCGAACATCCAGTGAAAAAAGCAACAAGATCTAAGCACTAAAAGACTAAAATTCAGAATTGAGAAAACGGATAAAAACGGCAATGTAAAGGAGAATCTAGTCCAAATAATTGCATTGAAAGTAGCGATGCCGCAAAAAAAGAAAACAGTAAAAGGTATCTTTAGGTTTTACCGAAACTTTTCTGCAGCGCATCAAAGTCGAGGAGATCGCTGATGCTTCAAATGACAAATTCCTCTAATCTCTTCCTTACAGACACTAGCACGCAGTGACTCTCTCTCTCTCTCTCTCTAAGAGACTGAAAATGAGAAGTTCTGAGAAGTGTTGTATATAACTATAACTATATATATGTGCGTGAGGACGAGATTGAGGGTGCGCGGAAGCAAATTATAGAACGTGGTGGTGGAAATGGAATGCGGGAGAGAGAGAGAGAATTCAAAAAAGGGTGAGAGTTTAAACGGCGGCTGCAGTGTTTTGTAGTGTGACGGGGGTAACCGGTAAATGGTGTCGGTGGGGGACAGTGACCGGATGATCCCGGTTACGTTACGCGTTATCATTTAAAAAAATTATTACTATTATGGATTTTACTTGCAATCCCTGCATGATATTCATTCATTCATGTTATGAATAATAATTGAAGTGTTATGAATAATTGAGAATAATTTGGTGGTTATGAATTATGAGGAATAATTTGATGGAGGAATAATTTGGTGGAGGAATAATTTGGTAAAAGATGTAATTATTATACGAACGACTATTATCAATGAAATTATGTAATTACGATTGTCTAATTCAAGCTTTCCATAAATGCGCTTCAGTTATTAATGAAATTAAATTCACGGTAATTCCTGTAATTCATTCTCTAAATTCTCTCTATTGTTTCTATCTTTTATAACACGTTATCAACACTAGCTCTACCGGCTAATTAATATGAAGGAATATGCTTTCTACAGGCAGATCTTATAGATGATCTTCTCAGATCGAAACCTTAATATTACTAGATTATAAACTTCATCACTTCTCTTCTCATTCTTCCGATTTGATCGAAATCGTTTTACCGATTCTATTGTTTGGTATGCCGACAAGATTGGTTACGTGGGAAAACACGTATCAACCCTTCCGAAGTGTTGATCTGTGGTAGATTAACGCTGTTGCTTATGGGAGAAGATGATTGTCTGTGGCTTGATTCGTGGAAATTGAAATATCTATACAAATCAAATTGACATGAACAATGTTCTGCATCTTCTGGTAAGCAAAAAACAATTTCAGAGCACAAATATGTATATATTATATTATATTATATTATATTATAATAATATATTAAACTATTACGTTCGTTTCTCGGGTATAAGGGCATACATTATCAAAATCAAATTTTCGACTCCATTATACTCGATTTAACGAGCCTGATTTGACACCAATATTGATAGGGTAATAACTCGTTTTGAAATATGTTATTATCAAACTTTCAAAATTTACAAATTGAAGATACACCGATTTTTGAAATGTTACAAAATAGTCATTAAATATTTTGATATTTATAAATGGAAAGTGAAAAGGAGCGATTTTCCAATCGTATAATATTGATAGAATATGTTTGATAATTTAACCATTGCGGATTGAATAGACAATTTTACCCTGCGAACTGTAAAAGGACCCTAATTTTGACGATAATAAACAAAAAATGGATAGAATATTGAAGAAATTCTAAATCCATTAATTACGACACAAGTCCATTTGAGTTAATAAATCGAAATATTAATGTAACTCTCGAAGAGTTCAATTACATAATATACTTTATTCTAGAAGGATAAGTGTGCTCTTGTAAGTAATGAGTATTTGTTACTAGAAGAACAAATTTGCTCCCGTAGAGAAGCAGATTCAATATTTAATTCTCGCACTTTATTCTTATGCAATTTAATTCTTGCAATACCTCCTACTTGATGATGGGTTCAACCGCCACTAAACTAAGCGGAAGGTTTTATATATTTCTACACTTTATATGCTAAGTGATGGGTAATACCTTCTACTACAGATCCTACTCTGAAGAAGTAGTTAAATATTATGCAATTTAATTCTTGCTATTTAAATTAGTAAATTTATATTTATTGCAATAATTCCCATAAGTAGGTTGACCACCTATTGGAGGAAATTTAATTTCTACAATTTAAATTTATGCACTTTATAGTTTGTGAAATTATATTTCCAATGTGGTGGGTAATACCACACGATTGGTGTGCATATTTCCAATGTGGTGGGTTATACTACGATTGGTTATAATCGAATCCTACTCCGGAAGAAGTAGTTGATCAAATATTCTAATCCTACTCTCAAGTAGTAGACGATGAGAATAAAATTACTTCCCCATATATACCTAATATTAATGGAGAAAATTGAGTAAGTGGTACTTGAAGTCACCATTGGATAAATAGATGAAAATAAAATGCTCAATAGATCCCATGTTGATAAATCAAAGAAAATATATCACATGGAGAAATTATGATTAAGTGAATCTCATCGATATAATGAGATTGTATTAATATGAGAATAAAATGCTCTTGAAGAAGCATAATCACTAGATTTCAGTATTTGAATAAAGCCAATATGATATTATTATTACTCCGTAAGAAGTACAAAGCAGTAGAAGCGGAACATATTGAGAATATCAAAAGATGGCATTAAACACTGAAAAATATAGAAATGCAAAAGAATATACATCTTGAATCCATAAATGAGGATGCGTCTCGAGAGTATAAATACTCGTGAATCGCCACCATCAACATTGGATTCATAATGAAATATTTAAAGGATAAAATTTCTTTTTCGCTTGACACGATTGGTGCAGGATCGACGGACGCGAGGCTTCCGATTCTTGAACATATGCATGAAATTTGATAAGTAGTTCATCACTTGATTTCAAAGCAGAAATAAGTATTTTTCTCATTGAATGAGAGATAAACTTATTATTTACACCCGATCTAAACGCTAGTAAACCATCAAAGAAATTATTAATATTCAACAAACCTATTGGTTTGACATGAAAGTTCCCTTTGTGCCCAACTTGAGGCTATATTGAATATTTCCTCGATTGTGTTGTAGCCTTTGGAAGGACAATGAAAGCATCACTATTATTCATCATATACATCATGCGGTTGTGGATAGATTGCGCTTGTCAACCCCGCTGGACCCATGGTAGGCGGCTCCCATTCGAGTATTAGATCCAACTAGATGGAAAGGTATTACACTCGAAACTCTTATTCCCATGATTGTGCACGAAACCATTATAGAGTGCCTAAAAGTTTGTTGTTGGTTCCTCCGTATAGTATATTGATTTCTTGTCTCCCTAACTCTTTTACAAGTCGGTTTGCCATATCCACATATTGGATATGGCCTACCGAGCCAGATCCACCAGAATACATACGGTTTTAATCAATGAGGTAAAGTCGACTTGTATGAGATGATTCTAAAATCTCCATATCCATCTCTACTCCTATCTCTCTTTGCACTATACTTTTAATGTATTTAATGAGAGATATATGAATCCCTCTATTTAAAGAAAATTTTCAAACCAATAATTGAGTGCACTATTTACTTTTTGACAAATATGAAAGAGAAAAAATGCAGAAAAAAATTTAAGTAAAAATGACATATATCTGTCAATTGATTGAAAAATAATATATATATATATATATATACATATATATATCTTAAAATCGAAAAACAATATTTACAATTACAAGAAAAACATTGATCTTCGTTATTACAATCGAACTTCCTTATATTAATATGAGAAAATTATTATACTAAAATTTTCTACTAAATTTACAAACAGGATCTTCTAAAGTAAGTTTTTCAAGATCAGAACGTTTGTTGATCTTTGAATTTAGCCCATAAGGCCATTAGCTCACCTTTGTACGTGTCCACTAGGATGTGTCTCAAGAGCTGTTGAATATCATCCAAAGGCTCCTTACTCAATCCATCTTTAATGAATGCTATTTTTATCTTCTGATTTACGGACAAGTACTTACCATGATTTACATCGAGTGTCACATGTCCAGAGAGCACATTTGTAGCATCCTCCTAATCTTTGCTCCGCTTTGAAAAACTACTTTTACCCATACCAGGCATGTATTTAGAAGGAATTGAAACCTCAGGATAATCGAACCTTTGCTTCAATCAAGCATCGGATATCTTGTGGGATACCCTTATTCATTAGCATCCTTAATCTTTCCAGCTTTACCTCGATAAATCCTTTTTAGGATTTTAATCTAGTGATGGATAGTATTTTCGAAGATTTGAGAGCATATGATCCATTATAATGTATAGACCTTGTTAGGATGAATTTTGCAATAATTTTGATGATTTATTTATAGAATAATACGACGCGTATGAAATAAGACTCCGATTTTAAATAATAATATGAAGTGTAAGAGCTACGATTTAGGAATTAAATAATAGTAGGATGTGATGCAGATGTAGCAATTCGTGTTTGAGCGAGTAGACAATAATGTCACCAAAAGATGATGGAATATGTCGGTGAATTGTTTCTATGATATCATGTTGAGTACTATCTGATACTAAGAAATCGATATAAGAATTTCTTGAACTAGAAGTTCCAATAATACTCGTTTGCAAAACCGGATTGACCATCCCTATTAAATAATTATTGAAATCAATATTTCAAGTGAAGAATTAAAGAATTCTACAATGATTGTTCTAGATAAATGATGAAATCATTCTTACAGCCATATTGGAAATAAATCCCAAATATATCCTGGAATAAAGGATGAATAGTACGCCCATCATCCTCCATGAACTACTAGATATTATGATATGGATCCACTAGATAGTCACATGTGTATATGATTGTAATTTGAAATTTATTTAAATATTTGCTCACCAGTATGAGCATGATTTTGAGATTTAATGATAAAGTAGTAAATGTATATCCCAATACTTGAATAAATCCAGAAGGATTTGGTATGCATGCTAAGTGGGATATTATATGGCAAATTATTTAAAGTCCTCAAATAAATTGCCGATATCGAGAATAGAATGCAAAGCGGTCTAAATTCCCATATTAAGGATGAATGATGAGAACATATATGATTAAAATCATACCAACTGTATGAGTTTTGGTGTTCTAAATTTTCTCAAAGCATGAGGGGAGTATTAAAGGTTGAAAATAATATGTGAAATGTATCATGTTATATCCTCGAATTGAATACTAACTTGAAGTTCAAAGATGCATAAAGATGTTATGAACAATCACATATATCCGATTAAGATGCTTTGATAAGTTAAGCGCTGAGCGTTGATATTTCCTCAAACATATATATCAAAGCAAATTATAAAAGATGGTCTTAATAACGAGGCATATGCTCTGAAGAGTATATAGACATAACTATATTGTGTAATCCTACAAGAGGATTGATAATGAGATATCTCGATAAGTTATGTCGATATGGGGAAAGAAATGAAATTGAAATATTAATGGAAACCGATATAAAAATGTAGTGCTACATATGATCAATGATAATGAAAATATTGAGATATATTGAAGATGATAAATGGTGAATGTGAAATCCTTAACTTATGAGATGATGAGATGATGATGACTAGTGCTCAAGTTTAAAGATAAGCATGGTAGTCATTATATGTTGCATGCTCATGAAAGTTAAATTACCGATCGTGTGTCTTAGTAAAAGGAAATTAAAGGATCGGATGAGCTAAACCCGTGTTTATGAGTACACTCAAAGGTGAGCTAAGCCCACAGGAATGAAATAACTATTAAGTGAGTATTAAATGTTAAATGATATATTTTAAGTGTTAGTTAGTTATGAAGGTTTACTTATATGTTTACATGTTTTTCTGATGAATTTATATGCTTTAAATTGTGTATTTGGAGACATGTGTTCATGGTGAATGTTTTGTAGTTGTGTCTGAAAATTGATGCACTCTAAATGAGCGAAGAGTATAAAACCAATGTATATGATACTCATACAAATGTATGAAAGATTTTGAAATGCTTAAAGACATACTTGTATAAAATACGAGTTGCACTCTTTTTCCCTTGGAGGTTTATCCCATCGGGTTTTCCTAGTAAGGTTTTTAATGAGCAACTTTAAAGGCCAGATTCACATGAATGATGTACTCTTTTTCCTTCATTGGGTTTTTCCCACTTGGGTTTTTCCTAATAAGGTTTTAACGAGCATATTCATGGTATATTGAGAAGCGATAGGAGAAATTGATACAACAGTGTATCTATCGGATCGTTATAATGGAGCTAATGCTTTAGATCCAAACGATGATGATATTGAAATCATTTACAGTAAAGATATCGATTCTCAAGATATGAAATCAAACCGGTATGTACTTTTTCCTTCGATCAGTTTTTCCACTGGGTTTTTCTTGTGAGGTTTTAACGAGCAGACGTGAATACTCATATGTCACCGATAGACATCGTGGGAGCAATGTTTTGATGAGCGGTATATAACCACTCCAAGCTATCCCGCAATCGGTTTGGAAGTTTTTTCCACCTGGGTTTTCTCCAAAGCGAGTCAGGAAGATATTGTATCAAATAGTCGTTGAGAGTGTTATGAATAATAATTGAAGTGTTATGAATAATTGAGAATAATTTGGTGGTTATGAATTATGAGGAATAATTTGATGGAGGAATAATTTGGTGGAGGAATAATTTGGTAAAAGATGTAATTATTATATGTGAATGACTATTATACCCTTGATGAAATTATGTAATTACGATTGTGCCATTCGAAGTTTTCCTATAAATAGGGCTTCAGTTATTAATGAAATTCATTCCTGAGAATTCCTTAGAATTCATTCTCTCTAAATTCTCTCTATTGTTTCTATACTTTTATAACAATTCATTCATTATTATTATTAAAAAACTCGACAATTGTGGACGATGGAAGAAATAATTAATTATTATATTTTTAAAATTCTGATTTAAAATCAAAAATTGATTAATTTCAGTTGACCCCTCATTGATTGCGATACATCTATTTAGCTGACCTAAATTGTTTGGAAAATTTCTCACGAAAAAGAAGTGATACAATTTTTTCAAAAAATTGTTGATTAAAAGGTAAAATATTTGTAGAGAAACATAAATTGATATATTTCTCTGGTAGCATAAGTGTGAAAGTAAACATAAACAAAGATTCTTCCTCACAAACAGCCTCGTGCATTACTAATTTAAATGAATTATTATTATTATTATGTACATAATAAATGAATTAAAGTTAATGTAGTTATATATTTTAAAAAGTACAATAAGTTATTCCTAGATGATAATGATAATACTAGTATTAATTACAATTACAATTTCCCTATAATTGATTATAAGTAACATTTTAGTCAATGTTTGCTTGAAAGAAAATTTTCTTTTCCAACAATTAATATTTATCATTTTGTTAAAGTACAAATTTCAAATAAATGTTCATTATTATCCTCCACGTAGCTCATAGTCTTTTTCCAAATATATATACGTAATAAGACCTTATTATTTAATTGATTGTAATTTTTTTATGTTTTCGTAATAAATAAATATCAGTTATTGAGGATAATGATTACGAAAACAAATAGAAGAGAGATCAAGGGAGATGAATAGTGGATAGTGAGTGTTGCGACTTGCAAGTGACTTATATTGTGTAATAACAAATGTAATAATAATATTTTAAAAAATAAATAAATAATTGAAAATGATATTAGATGAGCATGAATTATATATATAGTAAGAAAAGAAAAGAGTGCAGCTGTCGATTTCCACATGAACGGAAACTTCACCGACAAAGACAGTACAGCTATACGAGGAAGCTGCCAAAGCTGTTTATTCACCACCGCCCCCACAGCGTACCAATCAGCATTGACGCAAAATGGCCACACCTCAATTATTTCAATTTGTTTTTACTTTACTACATATGTTTAATTTATCGCCTGATCTGGTCCCCTGTTTTCTCTTTTCTTTTTTTTTTTTTTGTATCTATCCCATGTGTGGCTTTGACCGCGATAGTATCGTGTTGTTCATTTCAATCCTTTTCACTGAAATTTTAACTTTACTATTTATTTATTGCAAAGTTAAAACTTTTCATATGATAAATGTCACATTCAACTCAAACCTGCCGTGATGATTAACCAGTAACAACCACCTATCTATGCCAATTGCCTTTGCCCCAAAACTCACTTCACTAGGAAGGTTGGTTTTAACTCATGTTGCCACAAAGATATTATCCTACCTTCGTCCCAAAAATATAATTCACTATTTCTTTTTCGTCAATCCCAAAATATGAATCATATTCTTTTTAAAGATATAATTAAAATATTACTTGTCTTTTATACCCTCATTTAATATACCATATTATTATCAAAATAAAATAAATAAAATAAAATATCTAATAAACGAGAATGTATATTAAGAAAATAATCTTAAATTTTGCTTTTCCAATACTATTAATTATATTTTTCTTAATCTTTGTGAAAATGATAATGAACTATATTTATAGGACGGAGATAATATAATTAATGCCTGATTATCCAGGAAAGGAATTTCCGTCCACCATACTGAATATTATATCTCTATAAACAACAGGATCATGTCGCTAGTTTGCCAATTAGTGTGATTAAACAATGGCGAAATGAAACGAATCAATTAAAATCAATCAATTAACGGGTCCCATATTTTTTTGCTGTTATCTAATTTCCAGCCATAAATATGATGGGTACACCCCTTGCAGTTGCAGGTTTGACTCCCACCTCAGAATGTCTGTCGCTCCTTTTCTCTATTTCTTTTGTTTGGAAATTTGTATAATATATGTAGGTTCAAGAAAATATGAAAATTTTGATTAATTTAACCAAATTCATATGTACAAAAAATGGATTCAAAAAATGGAAAAGAAAAAAAAAAAACAATCCTAACATGCTTTAAAACGGAATCAAGTGGCTTAAGAAATGGAACTTTTATTTAATTAAAAATTTTGATATCATATCATATGAGTAAAAATAAAGGCATATACTCAAGACAGTTTCACGTCCAGTCGTGCTGGATCTGGACCACACTAACGACTTTATTGTACAGTGGTTTGTTCATTTTTGAGGGTGAAATAGGGGATGAACGAGGAAGGCAGTGTTGATCTGGCCATAAAACCAAAGATCTTCTTGTCTACAACCACGATCATGATTAAGCAACTTAAACCAAATCTCGGGCAGCCTCTTCACCATTTGTTAGCATAATAGGAAAATACCCTTTCTCGGCCCATCAATATTCTAAATTCCAACTTCCACATTTAACTTTTTTCTTTCTACCACACAATGTGGGCTTGGAATTGTTACCTGAGCTGCTGAACATCTTCACCAGCCCACTTACTGAATACCTGGAAATACAGTGCATTTTATCCTTATATACATATACCCTGCCAGCATACTCATAGGATTTCGACTCGACTCGACTCGACACGACACAAAAAGTATAGATGGTCAATAAAATTATTTGCCTAGCACTATTCAATAAATATGCAAGCACGTCTAGCGACCACAACATATGAAATTAACACGGACTTTGTAAACAGATGCAGAGCTCTAACTAACTAGCATTTAGTACTAGTAACTACTGCTCAGGTCCCACTAATCGTTTCTCTGCAAATAGTCAACAAATGATGATAAGATCCCACTGCTTATAATCCACCCACAAAGAGGGAAAAAAGACCCCTAAAGTGTAGACATGGGTGCCCTTATGAGTACAAAAAATAGGCTTATTTAGGCACCACATTAACCTAGCCAGAATGCATTGCTTGACGGTACTCAAATCATTGCCCAGACCTACCTTCTGTCCTTTAACCATCATCATATATATACTAAAGTTCTTAACAAAATCAATTTCTCTAAAAAACAAAAAATGGAAATTTTGTTAAAGAAATATACACCAGCTAGATTCTGTTCTGGAGCGCAGAGAACGAGGATGAATGCCAGTAAGATTGGAGCAACTTCAAAAGGTCAAGATGAAGGAACACAATGCTTATCAGAGTCTATTATATACATTGTGCAAACACAACAAAAAACTGCAGGCTGTGGGATCAAGTCCATGGTTATAAACTTGGATAAAAACTTACAACAAATGAGTTCAGAAGCACACTATCTCATACGCCTCAACGCTCAGATATATTACTGCCTGAAATGATAGATAAAGTACTTACTCTTTCTACAGTTTCTTGTAACAGTAAGAGAGAGAACATGTGAAACATACAAGTACGCATCTAATAGATCATCACCCTCAGCATGCACAAATTAGTCCAGCTGTGTTTGCTTTGGCACAGGAGAAAGAGAAGGAGGGGGCTACGTCAGTACCATAAATCTCAACTGCTTTTTTGCATGCCACAAATCTCCAATCTCTCTAAGAACACAGATAAAATCTATAAAATTGCAAACACAGTTCTGCAAAAAAGTGACACGCTTTAACCATTGCCCATTGTAATCTGTACAGTCTAGATGACTAAGTGCTTGTTTGACACCAACTATCAAAAAGGTGATTTTTGGATACGTGGTTGAGAAGCAAATAAAAATTTCTCAAAGACAGTATAAAAAAGTTGTCTTATCAATATAATAAGAGGTTGAAAATAATGGTGGAAAAAAATGATTCTTTAAATAATGTGTATCAAACAAACTCCAAATATCACTTCATAATACATACAAACTCAAGTTCTACGCATTCATAGCCATGGAATGAAATCAAGTAAACAAATCTGAGATTTATCTTAAAAAAAGAAAGTACTCTATGTTCAAGAAAATGCATTAAAAACACATACAAAAACGTGTTTTATATATTGTATGTGTATATCTACATAGCATTGTAGCACATACTAGCAAGATAAACAACTCTAAATTGATTTCATGTTCTAAACAAAAATTATAATATGTTGATATATTCAATGCACATACCTAACATCTAGATCAGTGACTAGAAAACTGACTGGATTTAGGAATTACGGTTGATTTAACTAAAACATGAAGAAGAATTTCATACCTATTTGATTCAATTTTGATTACATTTGGATTAGTGGTCTGATGTTGTTGGCATGGAGTTAATGGCAATGGGTATTTAAGCTATGGGATGAATTCGATTTGAACAAAATTTTTTAGCAAACTCTAATAGGGAGAACTTGCATACAAACAACCAAGCTTGTGCCTATCTTAAAGCAAAGGGTAAGATACCCCTAGATCCATCTATGGTTGGGTAGGGTTTTCACTCACCTCCTGGGACAAATCGTGGCATCAAAAGGGTGAAAGATAAAAGTATACATAGGAACACCCTTACAAAACCCAGGTAGAACGGTTAAGGCCCTAAAGCAAGTCCTAATCTCGAAACTACAAAGCAAAGACCATGGAATTCGCGAGTCAACCCTAGGATTAGCATTTTTATGATCACAGTCTTTAGAGCCAAATCCCACGATATAATCATGCACAATCCACCACCAGTTTATATACCAATAAGTTGTCCTTTTACCAACCCAAACGTATTTGTAAGTCGCTGCAGGATGTTGTATCTGCAGCTAAGCACTTCACTGGAATAATCGCATATTGGCATAACCATCTCCCATCACCTAATCTAAATGCATTGAAGTCAATATCTCAAAACTTCAGTTGATTAACGGTGTTCTAAGTAACTAACACAGAAATATTACAGGCCAAAGAAAGGCAATATTAAAGAGAAATGGTAACAAATAAATGTCTCATGTCCTATCAAGCTTCATATCAAACAAAATAAATCACAAACTACTAATTGGGTATCCTGACTTTTAGATTTTTTTAAACAACCCAAAAACAAATGAGGCAAATCAAAGAGAAAAAATTCAATAGAGTTGAACAGGCCATAAGCAAACCCTCACTGATATAAATCATTCGATTGATGAGAAATCATAAACTATATTTAATCTAACAGCGCAATGTTAACATCCCAAATACTCCAGTAAATTAACAAAACAGGTTTCCACGCCAGCAAAATACATTTATTTCCTTAACAAAACTAACTCCACAAGTTTGACGATTCCACAACGGAACCTGTCCAGAGAAAGGCAGAAAAATTAAATCCATACCCCAGGTAATGGCATACACTCTTTAGTCAGATTCAACGTGTTGAGTCTGGACCGACTCGAGTTCGAGCCGTTCGAGTGCCTTCTGGTGAGCCCATGTCTCGATGGTGAGATCGGGCTTGGCGTTGAGGCCCACTCCAAGGATGACTATTGTGAGGAAGCTAGTGATGTAGCACGGCAATTCCCAGTCCTCCCACTTTCGCGATTGTCCCGGCGGCGGCGGAGGCCGGTTGAATAGGTATCCCTTGGGCCGCTCTTCATGACCCGGACTCGTCCATCGGCTCGCACCGTGGCTATCGCCTCCCCGTGTCCGCAGCGACGGAGACAGCCGGGTCCGGAGAGTGCCGGAGATGGTCGCAAAGGGCTTTACGGACGGCATACTGTGCTCTTGAGAGAGAAAGTAATCGACTCCCGTGAGTCTCTCTCGGGTCGAATTCCAAACTAGAAGGGTTGGAGGGGGGTGTTAGTCACTCAACTTATTCATTCCTGTTATAAAAGTATAGAAACAATAGAGAGAATTTAGAGAGAATGAATTCCAAGGAATTCTCAGGAATAAATTTCATTAATAACTTAAGCCCTATTTATAGGAAAACTTCGAATGACACAATCGTAATTACATAATTTCATCAAGGGTATAATAGTCATTCACATATAATAATTACATCTTTTACCAAATTATTCCTCCACCAAATTATTCCTTATAATTCACAACCACCACATTATTCTCAATTATTCATAACACCTAATAATTATTCTTCAATTATTATTCATAACACTCCCCCTTAAATGACTATTAATACAAATGCCTTCCTGACTGCATTTGGAGAAAAATCCAGGTGGGAAAAAACTTCCAAACCGATTGCGAGGATAAATGAGTGGTTATATAACGCTTCATCAAAACATTGCTCCCCCGATGTCTATCACGCATATGAGTATTCACGCATCGCCTCGTTAAAACCTTGTCACAAGAAAAACCCAAAAAACTTGATCGAAGGAAAAAAGAGTACCGCTCCGTTTGATTTCATATCTTGAGAATCGATATCTTTACTTACGGTAAATGATTTCAATATCATCATCGTTTGGATCTAAAGCATTAGCTCCATTATAACTTGATCCAATAGATACACTGTATCAATTTCTCCTATCGTTCTCAATATACCATGAATATCGCCGTTAAAATCTTATTAGAAAAACCCAAAGGGGAAAAACCCTAATGAAGGAAAAAGAGTACATTATTCATGTGAATACGCCTTTTAAAGTTGCCTCATTAAAAACCTTACTACGAAAACCCAATGGGATAAAACCTCACTAAGGGAAAAAGAGTGCAACGCGTATTTTATACAAGTATCTTAAGCATTTCAAAATCTTTCATACATTTGTATGAGTATCATATACATTGATTTTATACTTTTCGTTCATTTAGAGTGCATCAATTTTCTTACACAACTACAAAAACATTCACCATGAACACATGTCTCCAAATACACAATTTAAAGCATATAAATTCATCGTAAAAACATGTAAACATATAAGTAAACCTTCATAACTAACTAACACTTAAAATATGTCATTTAACATTTAATACTCACTTAATAGGTTATTTCATTCCCAGGGGCTTAGCTCACCCTTTAGGGTACTCATAAACACGGGCTTAGCTCACCCGATCCTTTAATTTCCTTTTCGGTACTACACACACAATCGGTAATTTAACTTTCATGAGCATGCAACATATAATGACCACCATACTTATCTTTAAACTTGAGCACTAGTCATCATCATCTCATCATCTCGTAAGTTAAGGATTTCACATTCACCATTTATCATCTTCAATATATCTCAATATTTTCATTATCATTGATCATATGTAGCGCTACATTTTCATATCGTGTCGACACATTTCAATTTCATTTCTTTCCCCATATCGACATAACTTATCAAGATATCTCATTATCAATCCTCTTGTAGGATTACACAATATAGTTATGTCTATATACTCTTCAAGAGCATATGCCTCCGTTATTAAGACCATCTTTTATAATTTGCTTTGATATATATGTTTGGGGAAATCTCATAATATCAACGCTTCTAGCGTGCTAACTTATCAAAGCATCTTAACTGATATATGTGATTGTTCATAGCATTTTTTATGCATCTTTGAACTTCAAGTTCATATTTTAATTTTGAGGATATATCATGATGCATTTCACATATCATTTTCAACCTTTAATACTCCCCCTCATACTGACAAAATTTAGAACAGCAAAACTCATACAGTTGGTATGATTTTAATCATATATGTTCTCATCATTCAGCCTTAATATGAGAATTTAGACCGTTTGCATTCTATTCTCGATATCGGTAATTTATTTGAGGACTTTAAATAATTTGCCATATAATGTCCTACTTGTATGCGCATACTCAAATCCTTAAGGGATTTATTCAAATCATTGGAATATACATTTACTAGCTTTATCATTAAATATGGAAATCATGCTCATACCGTGAGCAAATATTTCGTAAATTTCAAATTACGAATCATATACACATGTGACTATCTAGTGGATCCATATCATAATATCTAGTAGTCCACATGGAGGATGAGTGGGCCCATATTTCTCATCCTTTATTCCAGATATATTTGGGATTTATTTCCAATATTGGCTAGCAATGATTTCATCATTTATCGAGAACAATCATTGAAGAATTCTTTTAATTCTTCACTTGAAATATTGATTTCAATAATTATTTAAACCGGGATGGTTAGTCCGGTTTTGCAAACGAGTATTATTGAACTTCTAGTTCAGTAAATTCTTATATCGATTTCACTAGTATCTGTATAGTGCTCAACATGATTTATCATAGAAATAATTCACCGACATATTCCATCATCTTTTGGTGACATTATTGTCTACCACTATTCAAACAGAGTTACTGACTCATACGCATCACATCCTGGCTATTATTTAATTCAAATCGTAGCTCTTACGCTTCATATTATTTATTTAAAATCTGAGTCTTATTTCATACGCTGGCCATATTATTCTATAAATAAATCATCAAAATTATTGCAAAATTCATCCTAACAAGGGGCTATACATTATAATGGATCATATGCTCTCAAATCTTGAAAATACTATCCATCACCGATCAAAATCCTAAAAAGGATTTATCGATGTAGTGGAAAGATTAAGGATGCTAATGAATAAGGGTATCCCACAAGATATCCGATACTTGATTGAAGCAAAGGTTCGATTATCTGGTGAGGTTTCAATTCCTTCTAAATACATGCATGGTATGGGTAAAAGTAGTTTTTCAAAGAAACGGAGAGCAAAAAGATTATGAGGATGCTACAAGTGTGCTCGGTGGACATGTGACACTCGATGTAAATCTGTGGGGTACTTGTCCAGAAATCGAGAAGATAAAATAGCATTCATTAAGAATGGATTGAGTAAGGAGCCTTTGGATGATATTCAACAGGCTCTTGAGACACATCCTAGTGGATACGTACAAGGTGAGCTAATGGCCTTATGGGCCAAATTCAAAGATCAACAAACGCTAAGCAGTCTTGAAAAACTTACTTTAGAAGATCCTGTTTGTAAATTTAGTAGAAAATTTTAGTATAATGATTTTCCCATATTTATGTAAGAAAACTCAGTGTAATAACAAAGATCAATATATTTCTTTTATTTGTAAATATCGTTTTTCAATTTTAAGATATATATTATTTTTCAATCACTGACAGCTATATGTCATATCACTAAAAAAAAATTTTCTGCCTTTTTCTCTTTCATATTTGTCAAAAAGTAAATAGTGCACTCAATTATTGGTTTGAAATTTTTTCTTTAAATAGAGGGATTCATATATCTATCATTCATTCGTTGAAAGAGAAAGATAGAGTTGGAGATGGACATGGAGATATCAAAAATCATCTCATGTAAGTCAATCTTTACCTCGCCAGGTAAAAACTATATGTGTTCTTGGTGGCTCCAGACTAGTAGGTCATATCCAATATGTGGATATGGCAGACCAACTTGTAAGGGAGTTAGGGAAACAAAATATCAATATACTATATGGAGGGACTAATAACAAACTATTAAGGAGTCTTACGATGGCGCACAATTATGGGGATAAGAGTGTCAAGTATAATACATTTTCATCGAATTGGAAGCGATGTCGAATTGGAGTTAGAAATGTCATTAGTCCAACTGGATTGATGCTACAAACACAATCCATCCATGACTGCCTGATGTATATGATGAGCAATAGTGATGCTTTTATTGTTCTTCCAGGTGACTATAACACGCTGGAGGAAATATTCAATATAGCGTCATTTGCACAGTGGAATTTTCATACCAAACCCATAGGTTTGTTAAATATTAATTATTTCTTCGATGGTTTGCTAGCATTTCTAGATCAGGGTGTAGAACATAAATTTATTTCTCGTTCAGCGAGAAATATACTTGTTTTCGCTTAATACAGCTTCTTTGATCTACTCATCAAGATTCAATCATATGTTCAAAAATCTGTGGAAGCTGAAACCCATCGGTCACAGATCATCGGTGTCAAGCGAAAAAGAGATCCTTTGGATCTTTCATTATGAACCCGAATGTTTGGGGTGGCAGAGTTACGGAGTATTTATACTCTCGAGACGCATCCCTCATTTATGGGTTCAATATATATTTTCTTTTCGTATTTCTATATTTTCGAGTGTTTATTGTCATCTTTGATATTCTCAATATGTTCCACTTCGGCTGTTTTGTACTTCTTCTGGAGTAATAATAATAATATCATATTGGCTTTATTCAAATACAGAAATCTAGTGATTTTGCTTCTTCAAGAGCATTTTATTCTCATATTAATACAATCTCATATCATCGGTGAGATTACTTCATATAATCTCTCCATGCGATATATTTTCTTTGATTTATCAACATGGGATCTATTGAGCATTTTATTTTCATCTATTTATCCAATGGTGACTTCAAGTACCACTTGTTCAATTTTCTCCATTAATATTCGGTATATATGGGAAAGTAATTTTATTCTCATCGTCTACTTCTTCGAGAGTAGGATTAGAATATTTGATCAACTACTTCTTCTGGAGTATGATTAGTTATAACCAATCGTGTAGTATTACCCACCACATTGGAAATATATGCGAAATCTAAAGTGCGTAAATTTAAATTGCAGAAATTAAATTTCCTCCAATAGGTGGTCAAACCTACCTTATGGGAATTATTGCAATAAATATAAATTTACGGAATTTAAATAGCAAGAATTAAATTGCATAATGTTTAACTACTTCTTCAGGAGTAGGATCTGCTTAGTAGAAGGTATTACCCATCACTTAGCATATAAAGTGCGTAAATATATAAAACCTTCCGTTTAATGACGGTTGAACCCATCATCAAGTAGGAGGTATTGCAAAGTAATTAAATTGCAGTAAATAAAGTGCGAGAATTAAATATTGAATCGCTTACTTGAGGCATTTGTTCTTCTAGAACAAATACTCATTACTTCTACAAGTCGCACACTTATCCTTCTAGAATAAGTACATTATGTAATTGAACTCTTCGGGAGTTACATTAATATTTCGATCTTTTAACTCAAATGGATTTCAAGCCATTTTATATAATCAATGGATTTAGAATTTCTTCATGAATATTCTATCCATTTTTCACTGTCGTCAAAATTAGGTCGGTTTTACTCTAAGGGTAAAATTGTCCATTCTAATTCGCAAAGGTAAAATTGTCAAAAATATTTTATCAATGTTTTACGATTGGAAAATTATCTCCTTTCTACTTCAATTTGTAAATATAAAAATGTTTAAAAGCTATTTTGTAACATTTCAAAAGTTGGTGTACTGATTTGTAAATTTTGAAAGTTTGATAATAACATATTTAAAAAAAAACGAGTTATTACCGTATCAATATTGGTGTCATATCGAAGCTCTCGTTAAATCGAGTATAATGGAGTTGAGAAAATTTGATTTTGATAATGTATGCTCCTTATATCGCGATAAAACGAATGTTATAGTTTAATATATTATTATATTATAAAATCATATGATTTACCTTTTTTCCTTTCTCTAATTATTGCATGGATGAGATTTACTTGCAATGCATTTACGTGATCGGAAAATTCTTTGGACTCCATTCTTCCAATTTTGGGATTTCAGACATCTCCAAGCAGGTTGTGTAGAATGAGAAATTGTGGGAGAGGAATATGAACAAAAGAGAATTTTTCAATGATGTATTTGCAAAGAGAGAGTTATTTAGGATTGATGATGATGAATTAATTCATTGGTAATAATCCAGCTCGATCTGAAGATCATCTATAAGATTTAATCAGAAAGATACTTCTTTCATATTACTCAAAGGGTTAGAGGCTCGTCTTGATAACGTGTTATAAAAGTATGAAACGAATAGAGAGAATTTAGAGAGAATGAATTCCAAGGAATCTCGGGAATAAATTTCATTAATAAGCTGCCTTCTATTTATAGGAAAGCTTGAACGACACAATCGTAATTACATAATTTCATCAAGGGTATAATAGTCATTCACATATAATAATTACATCTTTTACCAAATTATTCCTCCACCAAATTATTCCTTATAATTCACAACCACCACATTATTCTCAATTATTCATAACACCTAATAATTATTCTTCAATTATTATTCATAACAATTCCTCCATTTTGCCCATCTTAGATACTTGTTTTTTCCTAATTAATCCTAGGAAGATTTTTTTTTTTCTTTTTTTTTCTTTTTTTTCAATTTTAGTCTTTTTATATCATTTGCACTTTTGTCTCCAATCACTATACAACAGTGAAATTTGTTTTATGTTTATGACTTTATTTAATTTAAAAAATAATAATTTAATCAGTCTATATATGAAATCTTGTCTATAACAATAGATACACTGTTATCTTGCAATTTATACCTTTGTATAAAAATTGCAACAAAGACCCTAAATTTAACAAAGATTGTCATGAGCCCTGGAAAAACCTGCTTCTAGCCATACCTTACCAATAATCTCCACAAGAACAAGTACCACTTACAATATGGTGAAATCTGCTTTTATCCCTTAACAAAACTTCCTTGCCATAGACAAGGGATACATACTTGACAAAATTATGACAATCAACGCATACACGCAGATTTTTCATCACTCGAATAGGTTTCCCTTCAGAAACACCAATCATCCCAAAAGCCAAAGCTAGTTTTTCACTATGGCTCAACAATATCTTCTCCTTTTGCTCTTCGTCCACATCGTATAAAACACAACTCAAATCAGGAGTATAACCAACTCCCTTTATCCGGTTTGATAATTCTGTTACCTTTGCAGATAACTCTTCCTTCATTGGATGTGATTTATCACTAGCATAAAATGTATGGAGGGTTCGTCCCAGCTCGACCCAGCTCTTTCCTGGCTCTTTAATCATTGATTTTTCTTCCATCATTTCCCTTAATCTTCTTACCTCGTCCCATCTTCCTGCAGAGCCATATAAGTTGGAAAGAACAACGTAATTACCAGCATTTTCAGGTTCTATTTGAAGAAGCTGATTGCCTGCAATTTTTCCAATGTCAACATTCCGATGAACCCTACAAGCACCTAAAAGTGAACCCCAAATAGCAGCATTTGGCTCAATTGGCATCTCTTGGATGAACTCGAAAGCCCTTTTTACTTGACCAGCACGTCCAAGTAAATCAACTACGCAGCCATAGTGCTCAATACCAATGTGAACCCCATCTTTACCAGTCACCATCTTATTAAAAATCTCCAGCCCTTGATTCTCCATCCCTCCATGGCCACAGCCTGACAAAACAGCCAAAAGAGTGGTTCTGTTAGGTCTGATATCACGTCTTTCCCTCATAATTTCATACAGTTCGACTGCATCTTTTCCCATGCCATTTTTACTATACCCAACAATCATTGCATTCCAAGAGATGACACTTCTTTCAGGCATTTTGTCAAAGATTCTTCTAGCATAAGTTATGTTTCCACATTTTGCATACATATCAATTAAAGAATTCTGAAGCACGACATATAAGGGAAGCTCAGATCGAAGAACATGGTTGTGAACTTGGCGTCCGTGTTCAAATGCAGCAAGCCCAGATAAAGCAGTCAATACGCTTGCATACGTAACATAGTTAGAATTCAATCCTTCGCTTTGCAACCTGCGGTACACCTCGACTGCCTCCTCGTCCAGTCCTAATTGAGCATAGCCTGAGATTATAGCTGTGCATGAAACAATATCCTTTTCAGGTAAACCTTCAAATATATACCGGGCTTCATGGATTTTTCCAGCTTTTGCATACATGTCAAGAAGTGAGCTACCAACATATATATGGTCTTCAAAAGGGGTTTTAACTAGAAGTGAATGAATTTGCCTTCCATTTTGGAGCCCGGGTGACCCAGTACAAGAGGTCAAAACAGTTGCAAAGGTGAATTCATTAGGACTAGTACCTGATCAAACATAAGAAAGCACGAAACCTTATTTGATCTGTGTACTTAGTATTACATGGTGCACATCAAATACCCAGGATAAATGTCTACCTGATCTTAGCATCTGAGCAAAAAGATCAAGAGCTTTGGAGTGGAGCCCACTTCTGGAAAACCCCGAGATCATGGCGGTCCACGACACCACATTCCTATCAGGCATTTCATCAAACACTTTAACTGCATCACTCAAAGCCTCACACTTCACATACAATACAATCAGCCTTGTATTGAGGTATTCTGGAGGGTTACAGCAAGTTCTGATCATGTGGGCATGTAAGCCTTGGCCTTCTCTCAAAAACCTTTTCTTAATGCATTCTTTTAACAAAGAATCATAATTCTTTAGTCTCATTTTCACCTGTTCTTGGTTTAGTGTATATGAATTTGGCGGTACTGAGGAAATGGTTAGCATTTGATGGTGGGATAACGGATAGTTTCGGAAGCATAATAATAGACCGTGTTTACGATGAAATAAAGAGACGGAGATTTTCCTTAGCATCTTTCTCTTGTTTCATTTGGTTATGTCCAGATTCCAATGTGATTTTTCTTACAAAACTAGGGTAGTCCAAAAAAAAGATAGAAGATACATGATACATCTCAGACAACCTTTATAATAGTGAAGACATCCCCGGGGGGAGAGACATACAGGCTTTTTTTTTTTTTTTTTTTTGTGTTGAATTGAGATAATTTTTCTAGTATAATGAAAAAGATTAAGGAGTGGTAAAATGAAAAGGATTAAAGAGTAAAAGAGAATGATTCATTTAACAAGGTGAAGACAAAGAGTCATTTCGCCTTTTTTGTTTCTATAAAAGAAAACTTTATTAACGATCGATAACAAAGCGACAAGCCCTTAACAATAAAGCCATAAGAATTCATGAAACTCATCAAACAGTGAAACAATATCAGTTACTGTTAAAGAATGTGAAAAAGGAATAATGAACGATTTAGCAACTAATTTCCAAAAACCAGATTCATGTAATGAATCATGAGTATCTGCTAAAGCACAACATGTCTGGAGCACGGCTAGATAGACGAGGATCGCAGCAGCTGCAGTTGAGACCGTCACCCACAAGTTTGTAAAGTAGTTATGGACGAGAGTCGCTCTGTATCTATGCCATGGTTGATTACAATATTCTTCCATGCTTCTTACAACATCGCCCAAGTACGAGCCATCAATGTCCCGGGAGACTTCTCGACAGAGCTTGTTGACCGTTCGAGCCACGTGTTTGTTGCTCCCGAGACAATGTTGCAACACTCCCGCATAGTGTAGAAGCTCAATGTCCTTAGCTGAGTTGATTAGCCCATCAAGGAAGAACAAGTACCTATTTAAAACTAAAGTAAGTATAGAGAACTATTTATTCGTCCCTATACAGGCCTCTTACGATATGTTGTCACATAGGTGGCAAATACCATAAACCATATCTATTGTGGGGCATTAAAACAATTATATTACTAATTACAATTGAAAGAGTCATATTAATACCTTGTCACGTCTGGTTGACAAGCCTTATAGCATTGCTCAAAAGCGATCATGTTTCGATAAAGAGTGCATTGGTAATCGTTGATGCGAAAGGGAGGGATTTTGAGAATCCCCGACTCGAACTTAATGTCTAATGCCTTTTGGTTTCCTGAGGCCAGGCGGATTTTAATCCCAGCCTCTTTGAGCTCGACCATTGAACGGAATAGATACGGCTCTCTTTCGCGTTTAATCTCTTGTGGCAAAATGCTCGACCGGAATAGATCAAGGAGGTGGTTTGCATCTTCATTTCCCATGTTGTTTGGGTTACTTTGTTGAGGAGGAGTTTTATCGGCTGCAAGCATGAGAGGACTAAAGAAGTTAAGAGCAAGTTTTCGTATTGAAGAGTATGAAGACGTTGCTGGTGAACAATTGGTGAACTCGAACAATTTGCACAAAACTGGCAAAGGGAGCTGATTTTCGAGCTTTATAAGATCGTTGCGCAGAATTGGCAGCATCCATCTCTTCAAGAAGCCATGTCCATGACTAATATCGACTTCACTATTCCCTTTTGACTTTTCAAGGTCTTTGAAGAGCTCCAAAATGAAGCAGCCATCAACCATCATCATCTCGACGAACTTCTCCTTGTCTATCTTACTAAGATTCTCAACATCTTCGGAGTAGTAACTCCGGGCCTCGGGTTCCAATCTCTTCATGGCGTCGATCACAGCTTCGAGCTTCTGTTGACTTCCATGGCTGACGGGCTTAAACAAGCGGTGAAAGTACTGCCATTTAACCTTTTCCATGGCCTGCAAACGGGACTTGCCGTGATGGTAAGGCCCGATGGAGACAATGTTAGGCTTATAAGCTTTGGGCTCAACTTGACGAAGATTTGCAGGGACCTTAAAGATCGAAACGTTGTCACTCTCTGTGGGGAGATCACTTCTTAGCCTCTCCCGGAGACTCAGAGTTGAAAAATGGAAAACAGTTAAGTTTGTTGGATGAAATCTCTTTAGTTTCTGCAACATTATCAGCTTCAGCATTGTGTGAGACAACTATGTTTGATTCTTCAGGAGAGCTTGGATCAGATGAGAGTCTAAGAAGAAGCAATATGATGGGACATGTTAATAATTGTAACAACTACCGAATGAGCCTTTTGTTTGGTTAGTTTCACCCAAAGAAAAAAAAAAAAAAAAAAAGATGCTATTTGCTTTTAGTCCCTTTGTTTTATTCTCTATTCCTTTCCTTTTTCTTTTGTTTCCATTTTTCCTTTAGTCCATTTTGACTGCTCGTCCAAACAATGACATCCACATTGCATTTGTCTTGGAATATTGCTGACGAAGGCGATGACAAAATGTGTTTGCATCATAATCTCTTATTTCTTTATATATTTATTTTCTTCTCTTTCCTCTTTTTTTTTTTTTTTTTTGGTGGGGCAAGTTGGGGACGGGGCTTTCCATAGGTCACAAAATTTAGCAATATTTAATTGCACACACATGGGCATGTGAGCAATACATATTTCCCCGATGGAGGGTGAGGAGCAGGTGGAGCCCATCCACCCTAAGGTGCCCACATATGGGCATCAGAACAAAACTCTCTGTTTCTATAATATATGTATCTCATCACAAACAGATTTGTCTCACTTGTTATTTTGTACAACTTCTTAAACAGGTAACAAAGCTCCTATTATTATAATTATAATTTTATAAATCAAGGCCAACGAAATAATCGAGAACCATCGTGTCCATGTTCTAATTACTTTGTTTAATAAGTTCAACGAAGACTTTCGATGAGGATCATCAATTCACGATGTCCTGGTAAACTCAATTTGTTTATAATTAATAGCAACGTCATGTGAGTCTACGGTCTACCGGATTTATAATCAACTTTAAAAAATAAAATAAAATAAAATAAAATCTAATCAACCTACGTAGTAAGTATTTTAATCCCACCAATATGCTTAAAATATGACTTTTCGCTTAAAGTCTATCCATCACGTGTATCTAAGAAAGATGCATTCATTGATTTAAAGAATTTGGTAGCATTTTGAGTCAAGCAAGGTTGACTCAGCCATGCAATCGGGCGTACAAAAATCAGGTGAAGAATAGCAACGTTCGAGAGAAAATTCGAAATTCTACGGAACATTCTACAAATAAAGGGTTTTTCACATGTGCAAAATGAGCAATCAATTTGATAACGGTAGCATGATCATTGTGAAAAAAGTTGAAACGTGACAATAGTACTATTAACAAATACACGAGGCTACTTACTCATATGGAGTTACAATCATGTAGTTTTCTATTTATAGATTATTAATATAGGTTAGCCAAAAGTATCAAATGCAATACACTTAAGACTACTAGAAATTTTTCAAACTTATACAAAAACACATTGCGGCAAATTGTTGAATTAGAGCACATGGAGATCCAAGCTTAACTTTGAGACCCCCGCTATAATTCCTCATCATATGCTAACAATAACAATATATTTACTTTATACAGAAGTTAGGTACCTATTTGTAAAGCTCGTGCCTCCATCTACACCATTTTCACTTGGCTTGAATGCAGGGAAGCTGCGCAATCAATGTAACAGTGTACAATTAGTAGCATCAACAAGTTAGCTTGCACATTGTAAATTAGGACTAAGCTCCAGCACAACTGCAAGTTGCTGGACTCGTTTACTTCTAAAATTTGAAACAAACTTTTTCTAGTAGTAGAAAGAAGAAAGAAAGATTATATTATTATCATACTGAATTTTGTCCAGTTGGATTGGATGACAAAAACAAGAGAGAAAAAAGGCTAGAAAAGGTGTGAGTTCATCGTCTAATCTGAAATGGGTGCTGTTTTCTCTCACTCTGAATTTCTTCAGAGAACTGGATAATGGGGCGTTTCGACTAGGGAGACGACAAACTAAGAGAAAAGATGATGGACAATGCAACAAGCAACAGCAAACGTACTAGGACCTACAGCAAGGAGCAAAACCCTCCCTTACTGTCAGTGATCTTGCAAGAATAGCAACTACAGCATTTTTGTATATGATACAACAGCAGACTACCTTCGAAACTCTCTCCAACTTAATTGACCGGAAGAAAAATAACCAAAAACCTCTAGCGGGTAAGAAAATAGAACGATGCTATCTAAAAGTTCATTTACCTGAATTTGCTGAAGAATCATAACTTAAAAGCGAGTTCTCCATAGTAGTCAAGTTAAGACCGTTTTCTTCTCTACCCAAGACTGGTTGATGAAGCCCATCAAATTGCCACATCTGACTACAATGCTCTCTGTTCTCATTGTGTTGCACGGGGCACAATGATGGTGTAAACATGCCGGTAAAGCTACCATCAACAGGAGATCCACTCTACAAGGTTATCGAACGTCAAAGAACTTCTTGACAATTGGAAGGAAAACAAATTAACCAGAATTTGTGCTTATCTTAGAGGAAAATATGATAGTTGACACCAAGATATTCTGAATTCCTTCACATTGGAGTTTGGACCAGCACATATGCACAAGTTTCAATAGCATTCAATTTTAAGAATCATAACATTAACCACAAAATTTCGAAACTCAGAGCTTCTCTGCGAAAATTTAGTATTCAGATGCAATCAAACAGATGAATCAAGGGTCCGTCATACGCAACTCTGTACTCCACCAAACACCATAAAAAGAACCCAAAGAACACAATTTCTAGATGAGGGAAAAAGGAAAAATACTACTAAAATTGTTAACACCGTGGTGCCTACTCAAAGGGAAGGTGATGAATGAGATGATTTAACCTTTTTTTCTTCAAGTTAGTATAGAACCAATGAAGCATAGGATGCAGTAGTTATTTTGCTTTCTTCGGAATAGAATAAAATATAGCAGACAGCAAAACTTCGCGATTAAAATTATACTCGATTGGTTGATAAAATAAAATAGTACTTACTTCAGAAGCCAAGAGCGTATCGAGGTTATAATCAATTCTTGGGTTAGCAGTAGCAAGTCTCATTGACAAAAACTGAAATTCAAGAAGATACGTAAATATGATTATATACTAACAAATGCAATAAAAGAACAAAGGAAATATATTCTCAGTTTTACGTATCATTCTTCCAACATATGGAAGGAATAAAAAACAACTGAATAACCGAATAACCAGATGGCAGTATTCAATAATAATCATAATTTATTGGACACATTCCTTTTGTAGGAGTCCATTTTGATTAAAAACGTATGTAGTTTAGCATTGGGGAAAGATAAGACCAATCTGACCTCCACTTGACGTTGAAGTGCTTGCACATGGTTTATTATCTCATCCAGCACCATTGCAGTACCCGAGATCTGTCAAAGAAAATAACATAATCAAATATGTACAGTAGGTAATTGTATGAACATAAAATTCTTTCCGCCTCTACAAATTTTTCCACTTCATTAAAATCCAAGGTAACAATTTTCTCAATGTATTCAAACTTTCTTAGTCTTCAAATGTTCACGTATAATTTATCAGGGCGATTGGTATCCCTTGGCTGCTTTAAGATTGAACAATTCATTCCTAAAAGGACAAGAATTTTAAGCTTGACACAATGAAGGGTGGAACCACGTGCAGCAAACTAAAACCTATCATATAATTCACTTATACAGTGATTGTTTAGTAGATTGTACTGCCAATTCACCTCGATCATTATTGACTGGAAGTACTAATTATTATCTAATAACGTTAAGCCTTTCATACTTAATATCTTCACTTCCATTTCCCAAACTTTCAATAGCCAACCTCATTAAGGAATTTCATTTGCTTATATATACTCTATATGGACATTAGAGATAGGAAGGATATTCCTAACAAATTATAGCCCAAGTTGCTTCTATTTTATTATTTTTATTTATTTTGATTTTATAATATAATTTATTCTTTATTTTTCTTTTTTTCTATTTTTTGTTAATTTAGAGTGTAAGGGTGTAATTGTCTTTTACAAGGCGTTGATATCAAAATTTGAAAGAATATGGTAGTGGAGGCGAAATGTGAAAGTAAAAAAAGTCTTGAAATGAAAACACCAAAACAATAGAAGGATAGCGACAAAATCAAGTGAAAGGTTGAGGACCTTTTCATAAACATACAATTCTGTCAACAGTATAACAATTGCCTTTAATGTCTAATCTTGATTAAGAGGGCCATAATGTTGTCCGTTATTAGATATCTAAATTATTTTACCTGTTCTACACCTAAATTTGAACTAAACTGAACCGTCCTCTTAACTACCACCATGAGGTCTGGACCATACCTTTTGCAACCTGACTCAGATACTAAGCATTCACTAGCTGGTATTAAAAAAATAAAATAAAAGAGAAGGAATCGAATCTTCGTCAAAGCGCTTCTATAAAAAAGGGTATTTTGTTATAAGACAAAATAGGATTAAATGTCATCATTTAATTAATGACAAAAATGTCCTTGAGAGGACATAGTGAACTGAGAGCACAAGGCAAAATGGAAAACAAATAATGATTTTAATGAGAGAGACAATTCAAGGCAAAATGGTAAAGAGAAAATTGTGTGTATAATGATTAATGAGAGAGACACTTCAACACCGCCTCACCACTTTTCTTGGTGCAAAGGCCATTACCCTTTCTTTCATTTTCCACATTAAAAAGGTAAAAATCACTCAGCAGTTAGTCATCAATTCAAATGAAAAAGCTTAATCTCTCATAATAAAAGTGGGGGAAAAAAATCTAAATCTATCATTTCAAAAAGAAGTGTAATCCAGGCAGAAAGATTTCAGCTCACGTAATCCAAAATCGAATAACACCCAATAACAACATTTCATTACCATCATTTTATTGGTGCCATTAAATCACAAATTTGGGAGTTTTAATAGCCAACCTCCCCCACCCAAGTATGCATATGATAATGATGTCAAGGGTAGTACCGAAAAGACAGCTAACCTTACTACATCCAGGGACCAGTTCTTGTAAAAGTTTCATTCTTGCATTAATCTTCTCTCTTCTTGCCTGTACACAAAGAGCATTGTCCCTAACAATCAAGATTAATAAATTTTTTAGAGATGCATTATGAGGTTAAGATTCTTTACTCTTTCAGCTAAGCTATGGCTATCGGTGGCTTGGCCACGGCGAGCTCTGACATGCACGCATGGCAGCTTGTCCCCACCATCCTCCGGGGCCTCTTTTGGTGCAACTTTCTTTCTCTTTCTATTGGATGCTTGAGCCTGAATTCCCACCCAAATTAAAGAGGAGACGGGGAAAAAGCTAAAAATTCTTCCAAATATATGAAAAGAATAAAAAGTTTCTCAATTATCCAACATGTTATTAAATGGATTGTCTAAGATTTTTATCTGCATAAAAGGGATTTATATTGATAAATTCCCGTTTAAGTGTTTTCAAGAGAATTTCACAAATGCCAGAATTACCGGAGATGGATGCTGAATGACCTTTTTCTCCCTTTCTTTGCGCTTGGTCTGCTTGAGATTATGATCAGAAGCCACCGGCGATGAAGAATTCGGGTTTGAAGTCGAGTCTGATGGCTCTCGCTTCACTATATCAAGCTTCTTCGAGCTGGAGTGTGAGAAGATTGAGTTAATCGGATTCTCAGCTGCAAATACTGAGAATTTCGATGCTCGAACAATTAAGCCAATGTCAGAAGGGAAAATCGGTGGTGGCGGAGTAAAGTGAGAAGGAAGCTCTTCCGCCACGGAGATTGTGGGTTTCGCGGGGGGTTCATCGTTTGCGGCGTCGTCAGGAGAGTTAACTAGGAGCTCGACAGCTTGTGGCGCAGGAAGTTCGAGGAGCGCCGTGAAGGAGCTGCCGGTCTCTGTTTGCGCCGGTGGTGGTGCGGGGACTAGACCGTGGAATTCCTGGGGACTGAAACCCATCTCAATCGGTTTAGGCCCGCCATTTCCGGATCTAAATGGCACTTGAGTGCCTTCAATAATTGACCCCATTTTCAAAATTCGAGTAATTCACGAAAACCGCGAATGTGGTAAAATTCTCGAGGGGCTTAAAATTAGTTACCCAGAGAAATTCCACACAAAACGAATGTCATTTAAACGGAAACTGAAGAATCTGAAATCCGTCCCCTTTCTATTTATCAGCAATTGCCAATTAGCCGAAGAAAACTGAATGAAATGTGACGGCGAAGTTTAGTTTAGTAATGTAGCTTACACGAATACAGAGAAATCTTTTCTCCTCTGAATTGGAGTGTTGTAAACCGTGTGAAAGTCTTCAATTCCAATGGCGGTTTATCTCTCTGTCTCTGTAAATGCATTTGCCTTTTTCATTGAGACGAGACTTGGGAGAGAACCAAACTGAACAGATGTGTTGCCGTCGCCCTCTGCCTTTGAATGGATGTTTATCAATTTTTTAAATTAATTTTCGGATTGTCATGGAAATGATTGCAAAGCGTCCGTTGGTGTGGACCTTGTGCATTTTCTGGCCCTTCACGTGAATATGGGCCTCCTAGGCCCGCAAATTTCTGGCCCACAAATTTCTGGGTGGTTTTAAGGGCCCACTTTCAGACTATTCTTTTCAAGAAATTTTATTACTACTTTTTATTAATAAATTTGTCCAAGGAAGATCAGGAGTGTGTGATTATCTATCCTTCTTCTATCAAAGACTGCAATCTCTAGAAATGCTCTAATAGTAGATTAATTGTACTGAATATCGTCTAAGAAATAATTACTTATGTGGATATAGTTGCTTATAATTAAAGTCTTTTTTTTCCTTTTTTGAACAATAGTTAAGTCAATTTTAATATGTCAAAGTTCAAAAAATAAAATATAAATATGTTTTTAATCCTCTCATATTATTTTCATCTCAAGTAGTACTTTGACAACAATCATTTTTAGCTACACTATTTATATTGAAAATTATTTTTCATATTTTTCTTTTCATCAACAATTGTCCTTTTTTAATTTTTTTGATTTTACCAAACTTTTTCCTTTTAAAAGCACTGTCTAAAAAGATACCAACTCTCCGAAATGGACTTAATATTCTGTGGTTACAGGCCCACACTGGTGTCCAGAGACCCAAACAAGTCCCTGCATCGAAAATGACCCAACACCACAACAACTAGATGTGAATGTCCCAATCGTAGAGGGGGGCATTAAGAGTTGATTGAACCAAACAATACAAAAAGACGATGAGGAAATTACGTGACGTACTCACTCACTTATCAATTTACTGTTTAATGTTCAAAAATCCAATGCTGCAAGTGGCCCTGCCCTGAGGTATCAATGCTAGTAATTGATTGTTGTTGTTAGTGGTGATTCCCCACTTCTTACTTTGTTAGTCACTATCCCAGCGTCGTAGTAGCAGCGATGTCCAATAATTTTCTAGTCCGCCCGGGCGGACCATAGCTCTGATCCGGCGATTTTCTCCTCGTCGATTTCAGTTTTGAAATTCGAAAATTTTGTTGGATTAAATGCGAGGCGAGCTCAAGATTTGGAAAAAAATTTGAGACAACGTGGTATGGTCAAAGATCAGTCAAAATTTTTGGCTAAAAATTAACCAAAAACTTTGACTGATCTTTGGCCGTCATGCGCCAGCGTGTCCAAAATTTTTTCTAAATTGCTGAGTTCGCCTCGTCGTGATAATCCAACAAAATTTTCCGAATTTCAAACGAGCCGACGAGAGAAAATCGCGGATCAGAAGCTCTGATCGCCAGCGGACCGAACACTTCTGATGATGCAGCAATGTCGTTGATCAAGAATACATCCACACTCAATGTTCCCATATAAAATAAACTCATCAAGTTTGAATTAATTAATTTTTTACACAAAACATGGGTAATGCAGAAATGACGACTCCTTTGCTTTTCTATAAAAAGCGTGGTTACTAGTAATAAAAGTAAATAAACCAAGCAATATGAATCCCGTTCCAATTTCCAAATGCCAGCTTTTTACGCGATTAGAACTTTTTTTTTTTTTTTTTTGGCTGGCACAACCAAAACTCGACATTCTATCTCCAACACTATGTAAAAAGAATAATGATATTCAACATCACGCGTCAAGAGTGACTAATTTTCCTACGGATAGCAGTACCAAGTTTATGTCAAACATCTGTGGCACGTTGTACAAAACGATGTTGTGGCACGTTGGATCAGGTAATAAGTTGTATCGAGAAGACACGAAAGGTTGATTTCCAGATAGGGGCATCACTACAGAGTGAGGCTACAGCATAAAGGTTTGCCAACACCCGACGAAAGTTCAAGATAAACCAAATCCACGTACATCATCATCCTCATCAAAAACAGCGTTTATAACCGAAAACGAAAGCCTGCAAATTAGCATTTGCTATCATATATGTGCCAAAGAGAGATCTGAGCAACTCATTCTCTACAGGACGCATCATTCAATGTAACAATCAATTGCAAAATTGTAAAAAAAAAAAAAAAAAAAAAAACCGCTACTTCAATAGATAGAACTAGACGATAAAGTGAACAAATTTTTTAGCTATTTTTTCCTCTCTTCGTAGTCCATACTAGTGTCATGTAATCTTTTCTACCAAACATCATCAGAAAGTATACTTATATTGGATATCAGTGAAAGAAAGATATCATGGAGGGTAGAATTTTAACAGTTTATGTCATTGAGGACTAGTAATGCAATACTGTGAAAGGTTTAGTACCAACTTGCAATAAACTACATTATGTTTAAAACAATAACCAAGAAATTATTGTGAAGATCATAACCAATCTACTCCAAACATAGGCCTATGGTAAAACACGGGTTTAGTTAAGCAGTTAAAAGTTTCTAAAATTCAAGAACCGAGGAGCGAATATCTAATTCTTCGTTACTTGAATAGAAGACTGGTAACACAGCAGAAAATGTTCCCGCAGCAAAACTCCTATTTCCAAACATAAATTAAACATTTAATGAGCAACAAGTGCATCCATCCTTCATTAATCCAAAAATTGACTGTGAAAAAAGAGTCTCGAACAAACCTGATGATGACTAGGACAAAGAAAATTATATAAAATCCAAGCTTGTAAATTCGAGCCATCTTCTCAGCATTAAGAACTCTAAAAACTTCAGTAACATCAATAAGATGCTGACGTGTCATGTATCTACGATGCAAATAAGAAACTATTAGCAAAGGTAACATTCAAGTACATAGATCCTGTAGAATTATCCTTTCGTATAAACATTGTCTCGACAACCAAACCAACTCAACCCAAGTGCAATTAAGTGAGCAATAGTATATAGAAACCAACATTTTGTTTTTGCATAGAAGCCTATACAGCTTATAAATAAATATCTTTAACTACAAATATTAGTTTCATAAGAATATATTACAAATATTAATATGATAACAATATATCGAGAAGAAACTTACTTCTTCAGATTATAATATGCGGGAAGCAACGTCAATAGGAACATGAACCAATGCCCTGTTAGGAGGACTAGAATGCAGAATGCGGCGTGCAATAGAAACTCGGGAACAATTACAGCATTCACACGGGACGCAAATTCAAATGGGTTCAAATAGTCAGCCTCCAAATCAGACAAACTTATAAGCTACAAAAGCCATACACAATATTCAGATGCACAATCCAAACAAAATAAAGAAGCAAGGAAATTAATGTTTGTCCAACAATCAGACATACGGCAGAGGAAATCAACTGATAGGGGACAAAGATATGACACTACAAACACAGGAAATAATCTTTCAATAGAATTCTAGAGTCGAGGTTATAATAATTTTTGCCAAAACTGAATAGAGATTGTGCAAACTTAAAACTAATAATCATGACAAGAAAATAAATCCGAGATGTACAAATACTGCATCTGGGGATACTCAAAAAACAATCTTCTCCATTTCCCCCAAAAGCTATGTATTCTTTATCCCTTTTTGGCCAATTATTTCACTGACTTAATCACGAATTTTCCCAAATTGCTTCATCAAAATAAACAACAAATACTGGATGCCATATACCGTATCTAATAGCTATGTATTTTTTCATTTTTCTCTTTTTAATCCCATTCTTTCACAGCTAATTACCAATTAGCGACGCAATCCCTAATAGTTTCTTTCGTTCACAAAATTACTTCTTTTTACTAAAATATTTACTCTTGGGCACAACCAAACATAAACCAATTCTGCTCAGTTCTAGTGTGACGATTAATTTCTCTCCAATTTTAATGTCGATTCTTACTGCAATAGAGCAATGCAAGTTTACAGCAAAAATAGCGAAAAGGGGCTTAGAAGGCAGAAGCACTTTTAAATGAATACAGAATACCTGGTAGATATTTGCCGCAGTGAGGACTACATTCACAATGAAAATGATGAACCAGATAACCCACGCCATCGTTTAAAGAATTTTAACTCTCGTTGAACACACAAACAAGCGTCGAGGCAGCGATGATAGCTCACATATAGATGTGTAGTCTTTTCTTGAACGGACGAGCTTTCTCTCTTTTTTTTTTTTTTTTTTCCTGATGACCCAGGTGTCCACTTCGTGACTAATCCTGGGAGATGGGAGAGAGCGGCCTTGCCCTGATTCGCTCCTTCGGTAAATTTGGATGTGGTTACAGCCTATACACACTTGGCCGGATATTCGATATGCGGTTACCCGCCGTGTGGACCCCTTTCTGACCCCGAAGTAACATGGTGCAAGGACCCCGGATGGGCGACAAAAATAACCAAGTCTTGCCTCCACAAAAAATCGAAACCCCGATACTCCTCATGAAATCCTCCTGCTTTACCGCTACACCACTGCTCGGGAGGCAAAATAAAAAGACGAGCTTTTTATGCTGGCTATGGGTTGCTTTAGGGAGGGGCTATTTGCACAGCAAAGCTCACTTTGCACCCACAAAAATTATGAAATTACTCTTTTTTCTTTCTTTTTTTTTATATTGTTCAACCCGGGCTGGTTGAGTAGCTGTAAAGCTATTCAACCAAGGCTGGTTGAACAATTTCTGGCAATGTATTTGTTATCATTTTCAACAATAATTGCTATTAAAAATAGCAGTCAAAAAAGGGGAGAGAACCCCCTTTTTTCTTGCAAAATTACAGTATTTGTTGTGAAAATTGCAAGTAAAAGAAGAGGCTTCTACCCACTCTTTTGTTGAGGATTTTGTTGCCCCCGCTCTTTTGTTGAGGATTTTGTTGCAAGGGAGAAAGGAAGGGGGAGGGGTGGTGTGTTTTTTATTTTATTTTAATTTTTTTTGGGTAGAAAGGGTGTTGGGGAATCATATCCAACAAAAGTTACGAGGGTGTTAGCGGATGAATTTTAATATATTTTTATAAGTAGGAAGAGAGAGAATGAGTGGAGTTTGATGGTGGAGATTTAATGAGTTGAAAGATATATGGATGTGATTTGTTTGACCAAATTTGAAATTTGAAAAAAATACATTAAATTGTTGATGCTAACACCCTCATTTAATGTGGTATTTAGTGGGGTGTATTAAGGGTTTGTTCTATGCACAATGTGTTTAATTCACTCGAACAATGCGTGAAATGTGTGGTTGAAAATTTGAAATAATATATTAAAAAATATAAAGTAATTATATGAGTGGTTGAAAATTATAAGAAATAAAAAAAATTAGTGAAAGCTAGTGAAGAAATATTGTGTATAGAATAAGCCCTAAGTAATTTTTGTGGTATCAGAAAAATAGATGTCAGTGTATTGAGTAAACGGGGTGTATTGAATAAGTTTTGGGGTGGAAATAGCGCCAACGTTGCTTTAATGCTTGACCAAATCATCACAAATTGGAATTTATTTTTAAGTTTTCTTATAAAATAAAATAAGGATTTTTGTGAGTTGATTGTTGTCTTTGATTGCCATCTAACTATGTGCGATGCACATATTTAATTCGAATATGATGTTCTAAATCGTTAAGTCTTTTCATATTAATCTTAATTTTTTATTAAATTGTACAATTTGAATTTGATTTTTTTATTATTATTTTTTTCTTACCTACGTTTAAATATATAGAAGTAGTTAGTCTTAAACAATTTTTAATAAACTTTTTAAAAACATCTCTATATATATAAAGCCAGAATATTTTCCCGCTCATTCTACCTATTTTCTGAATTAAATAATTAATAAAAAAAATCATGTTCCCACGCAAAGGATAATAATCTTGACATTTACCTATTTAAATTTCTACAGATCCCATCATTCCCTTATCACAAACCCAATACCGTTCATCACTATCCTCCTTTCCGCCTTCGGGTTCGATTTTTTTTTTTTGAAAAAAAATTGTAGAATACAAAATACACCCACGGATTCTAATTAAATTATATCTTAAATATATAATATAAAACGCCTTGAAAAACACTATTAGATATCTGATAGTATGCACAATATAAAATATAAAATATGGTATAAGTGATATATATATATATATATATAGAAAAAAAGAGAAATATTTTATTTTAAGTGCGTGAATAAAACTAGGAAAAAGTGGTCAAAGCGAAAACGGGGAAGGAGAGTTGGGGGTGTGGAATTACACAGTTTCAAAAAATTAATAAAAATTTGTTACACGGTATCAAATGGAATGTTTAGTTGTTGACCGCGTCAAGTGAAATGTTTAGAAATATGGGAAACATGGATAAAAAGTGAAAAAAAAAAAAAGAGAGAGAGAGAGAGAATTGATAATATATTTCCATAAATTGGTAATTTAATCACCCATTATAAGAAGATTTTCTCCCTTTGTAATTATAAAAAAGAATACATTATCATATATCATTCGATCTATCCGTCTTCATCATCGTCTCCGATTGCTTTTTGTCGAATCTTGCAGTGGATTTCCCAAGTAAAAAATTCTTATTCCAAAAAAAAAAAAAAAAAGAGCTAAAAAAATATCTACAATTAAAACACAAAACATATTTTTTGAAAAATAAAACCACCGCAAACACCTCCACAAGGCCCCAACAAGTTGAATGTTGTGGCCCTCGCTTTATATATGTCTGAAATTCAAAGAATGAAGATGCTAGAATATTATGCTGCAGGGAGAGAAATGCTCTCTGAGGAAGCCATTGACTCCTGAATTCTGATAATCGAGTTTTTTTCTGATTAAAAAGTGGACTTCACATGTCCATTGATTTTCTTCTTAACTTGTGATAATTAAACTTAATAGGTAAATATTCGTTACTCAAATCTGTACTCGATTCTTTACTTATTTCTATTGATAGACTCACTCGATTATTTGCTTTTCTAGAACTTCATCTTCATGCGTCTTTCCCAAATGCGTGTCCAGAGTTAACTCCTATTTCATTTCATTTGAATGAAAATATTCAACAGGCATTTCTTATCTTCACCTAATCTTTTTCTCGGTTTGTATAAAATATTTGTCTTTTTACTTTTTTTTTTAATTTTTTTATTTATTTATCAGGGTCTTTTACTTGTTATTATATTGTTGTTATTATTATTGTTTGTGATGATTTTAAACAGAGAATCAATTATTATCAATTCTCGAAGATTAATCTCAAATATACAAAAATGCCCAGGTTCATGAAAATTGGGGATGTGATGTAAAACGATTTTTGGAGAAGTGTAGGTCGCGTTGAAGATTGAATTTTTTGCATAAATTTGTAGTCTCGAGGTTAAATCACTTAGATATCTCCTTGGTATCAATACAAATGACCATAGACCTGCAGAAATGATTAATTATGTTCATAGACTTGACGTAACTAGTGCGTGTGATTATAATCTTTAGTTGGGATTATTCTTGTATCTCAATTGGCGTGGGTTGTTCTGTTACTTATAATTTTACATTTTCTATAGGTAAATACCGTGAAGTATTTTGTTGATTGTAGAAAATTTTGCTCTTTTCTTGCTTCTTTGATGTTACCAATTGGTTGTTTGCACTATAATCAGCACCTTCTGTTAGGAAAGGCTGCAAATTTGCACATTGTGGCATAAAATTACTGCAGTCACATGTATGTATGTATGATCCTAAACGTTTACAATATTGATTTTAGATTCGTATGATGTGGTGAATGGAGCTTGATGAATATTTTCTGTGTAAGGTTTCTCGTGCCCTGGTTTCTTCCCGAGGCTATGCCAAGATGATGATACGTTCTTCTCTTGGAACATGCACCAAAAATGCCGTCTATTTAATGGGAAGTAGCTGCAAACAGATGCGCAGCCACACTTTTGGTGTAACCTCACAACCTTCATCTGGTTTGTGCAATTTCTGTTCTTCCTGCAAGCATTCGAAACTAAAATATACAGTTATCAGTTCGTCTAAAGTGAACTATGGTTTACATTCCATTGACTTCCAAGCACCTCGAGGTTTCTGTTTCCTGTCTAATATATCCAAGGCGAAGAATAGCTGCCACTCATTGACATTTAAAAGTATATTTAATCCCAGACGCTACCATAGAACACGTGTCAACATTTCAATCGGAGATGAAAACATGGGGCTTCTGGTTCCTACGCAAAGAAGGATTCCCAGAAGCAAAGGAAACAGCGGGCTTGCTTCTTGCCAACAACACCGTGCATCAACTGGCTTATTGATTGGATTGTTAGTTTGTTTTTCAACTTCTGGAGCTGCGAATGCTGAAGCACCAGATTCAAATGGGAAAAGGGTAGTTGATTGTGATACTTCAGCAGCCCAGTACTCACATGGAAAAAATGTGTACACCGACTATTCTGTGATTGGTAATAGATTGTTTTATTTTCTGCCATTTATTTATTTATTTATTATTATTATTATTATTTTTTTTTTTTTTTTTTGCTGGTTACTGAGTAAGATTATATTATTATTGTTGTTGTTCCCCATCATTAGAAGCTTCAGTTTTTAGATGAAGTGATTTGACATGGTATCAAAGCATTGGCGCAACAGTTTTTAGATGAAGTGATTTGACATGGTATCAAAGCATTGGAGCAACCCATTTGTGAAATTTTTTGCATGACATTTGATGAAAGACAAAACTTAGATTAAAATGTTTCAACTCTTGAAGACTTTAAGCTATTAGACGAGGTGATTCAACTCTTACAATGATCAGATTGAGTACGATGATTTATCATGTTGGTGATAGGTTAATCAGAAGAGTACTTATTGGTTTATTTGCGTTGGATTTCGTTGATGCACATAAAGTTGCTCCATCCTGTGCAGGCATACCGGGAGATGGAAGATGCTTGTTTCGCTCAGTTGCTCATGGAGCTTGCTTACGATCTGGAAAATCTGCTCCTAATGAAAGCCTTCAGAGGGAACTAGCCGATGAATTGCGAGCTATGGTATGGTCTTCTAGTCTATCTTAACTCTAAACATACTAAACAATCCATATTAGCAGCTGACACTGTTTCACACGAGCCAAATACAAGCTGGTTAGTGGGATTCCAAAGTCGCAAACATATGTTGTAATGGATAGTCACGAGTAACTGTGTTTTCACATCCAGTTTCAGTATCATAAATTAGTAAGATAAACAAGGAAGTTCTGAGTTTGGGCAAAATATCATCCTAATTCAAACCAAGGAGTTTCGTGAATTTCGGGGGAAGTGGCTCCCAAGATATCTCTTCCTCCTGCTTTAGCCAGTTTGTACGATTGTTGTGATGACCTAAAAAGCTAGCAACTAGGACAATCCAAAGTTAGTTGTGGACACACGGGAAAGGCAATCCCATTAAAGGGTAGTATAAACTATAAAGATGGTTTTGGAGTAGAAGCAAATATGCAATACTGGTAGGAGAAAAAGATAATTAGAAGACCATTTAGGTAAATTCTGCAAGTAACTGTGGCATTTCTCCAATTCACATCACCAAATCTACTTTTGTATGACTTACCAGAGCTTTAGATTGGATTCCATTGTCAAATTCTTCCTTACCCAATTATTAACAATCAACACGAGAGGGAACAAAAACTGCAAATCTAGAACTAGAGGTTATGTACGCTAATATCTTCCATCAATTCACGAAAGAATGCGTCACTCCTTACCGTAAAATTATTTTAAATTCCTGATTGGTATGAACTTCTTAAATGCTTAATGGTGTTTTAAAGGTAATGGCAGTAGGTTGCTAATTGTGGTTCTCCAACCTTTTTAGGTTGCTGATGAATTTGTCAAGAGGAGGGAAGAGACAGAATGGTCAGTAAAAACTCTCTTACAGTTGCTGTTATATATGGTTAAAGTTTAGTTGTTTTTGTCTTTTAATTCAAAATCTTACTATTTAAAAAGCAAGGCTTTAGGAACGAACGCGTGGCACAGTGGTAAGACGCTCACATTCCGGCCGTGTGGCCGTGGTTTGATTCCCCAAACCACCAACCACCCCACCCCCCCACCCCCCCCGGGCCCATTTGTCCCCCCACTACCAAAAAACAAAAAAACACAAAGTAAGGCTTTTACTTGCTTCCTCAAGAAGCACTTTTACCTTTTCTTTTTTGAACCTTAGCTGAACACGCTGTTTGCATAGCCATATAAAAACTCATGCCAAAAGAACAAAAAATAATAATAAAATAATTTAGACACGTGTGGAGGTCTCTGGACTCTGATCATTGACATTGGTCAACCTCATCAATTGTAAATTATAATTTCTGTCTTTCTGAGCCAGTGGAACCAATATAGAGCCTCTAGGCTCTAACTAATCAACTGCTACTTGTTTCATGAACTGAGCACTACATTTTCAGCATTTGTTTCCGGTTCAGAGTGTAAAATGCTGACATCGGGAGCAAATGATGGTTCTCATCCTCAGTTTTCCCTCTATATATTTTTTGTATTCATATCATATATGTTAATTTACTATTATTCAGGTTTATCGAGGGCGATTTTGACACGTACATTTCACAAATAAGGAAGCCTCATGTATGGGGAGGTGAACCTGAATTATTAATGGCTTCACATGTGCTCCGGTAGGCCATGCTTCATGTTTTATTTGAATGCTTGTTTCTGCATATAGGAGCAGATAGACATGTATATGCAATTAGTGTGACTGGATAAATCTTGTTTTTCTTACCATATTGCGCAATGATATATCTTCAATTTCTGTGTTGAGGACAATTGAAAAAACATACTTTCTCCTCTCCCTTCGCTAGATAATAAGATACGACACTTGTTGTATACCCTTTAAACATAGAATCTATTAAGGAGAGTCCTGGTTGTGATTAGATTTAGTTGGTGGTTGGGGGTTTTGAATCGCCCTGTCTAACATGGGAAAATACCAACTTGGTAGAGAGGGGACTAATAGTTGAAGGTCTAACATGCTGGATGCATTTATTTACTTTATTTTTAGTTTTGAAAATTTCCCCAAGTTTTGGAAAGTTCAGTTTTTGCTCCAACAAGCTGAAAGAAGAAAAGGATGAAATGGGCACATGTCCACCGGATGTTAGCTTTAAATTTTCCGTCTATTGGAGCAAAGAAACTTAGGGTGTGTTTGATTACAAATTGTAAAACATTTACCTGGAAAATATTTGCTTGGTTAGTGCTGGTGTGATCGTACTTTTTCCTTTTTTACCAAAAAAAAAAATCGTTATGCTCATTTTTTACTATTCATTTTTATTGAATTCTTAATTTTTTGCGTTTTCTTAACCACATGTTCTCCTATATAAGAATATAATGAAGCAAGTTTTATGATGAGTTTTTTTTATTGTAGGATGCCAATCACGGTTTACATGTACGACAAAGATTGTGGTGGGGTTATCTCAATTGCCGAGTACGGGCAAGAGTATGGCAAGGATGATCCGATTAAAGTTCTTTATCATGGGTTTGGCCATTATGATGCATTGCACATTCCTGGCAAGGGGGGTTCAAGATCAAGACTTTGAGTACAATAAAATGCTTTCTATTTTCTTTTGAAATCCCTTTTAGCAGTTATATAGGTCGACCCTCGTGGGGACTGGGGAGGTTTGCACTTTGCACATCTCTCTGAAAATGTATGTCTGTAAAATAAATTTCGTCAGAAATGGATAACATTGATGTAATTTGATTTACCATTTATTGTTATGTATGGCTGTAGACGTTGACGTGTACAGTGCTGATGGAGATCTTTCTGATGAAATTTTTTGAATCTTGACTTGTTTATTTACCGTAATACCCCTTTAATTAAGTGGATCCTGAAAAGCCGAATGTCTATAGCATGTGTGTTGTTCAATGATTTTCTGACAACCCCACGCACGTGATAGAGAAATCTCCCAAATGACAAAATAGCCCTTTCACTTGCTGGTTCTCCCCCCCCGGGGGGCCCTCCCTTCTTTTTTTGTTTTCAGGAAAAAAAAAAATCGATACAGACCAAATTAAGAAAAAAATATGCAGATTTATTAATGATTATGCCAAAGATTGTAAAGAAGTCATCAATGAGAGGTGTGGAAAAACACGAACAAGACAAACAAAGCTATATGCAGCTAACTCACATGATAAATAAGCAAACGGTTGTCCTTAATTAAGCCAGATTCAAACAGTGAATAAAATAAATCAGAGATACACACCAGCTTCTTTCATGTTTCTAACCCCTCTCTTATCCCCAAGCAATCCCTTAAAAAAAACATATGCATATATTTTTTTAATTTGTTAATTATTATATTCCACATGAAAATACTAAAACCTATGTTACTTTATAGGGTGATAGGAATTGATTTTTAATGGTTTTTAAAATAAATGAGTAGAGTTGAATGGTGGAGATTTGTGGATGTGATGTAATATGTTGATATGATTGACTTAGAATAAAAAACTGATAAAAAATGGTTAAAATTTTTTTTAAGGGATGCCTGACGCCCTTTTAGTCCAATGAAATTCAAACTCCATAGCCACAGCCCACATTACTCCAAAGTTCAAACTTGAATCTCCTCGAAAAACATCAGACATGCTCGAACCCAGACAAACTCACCAACAAAGAGCACTCATTTTCTCTGTTACTCATGCAAAGATGAAAACTTTATGCAACAAAAACATTAAATCTTTATGCAAGCCATTTGTAATTATACCATTCTTTTTCACATTCTTTGTTTCCTCGTCTTCTTCTCTGAACTCAGATGGTGTCTCTCTGTTGGCGCTCAAAGCTGCCATTAGACAAGACCCAGAACAAGCTCTTTCAAGCTGGGTTGAATCGGCTTCAACCCCATGCACATGGGCTGGAATCACCTGTGACAACACCCACCACAGGGTTACCGCCATTGATCTCTCGAGCAAGAATCTTACGGGCTACATTCCATCAGAGATTGGTGCACTCTCTTTCCTCACTTTCCTTGACCTTTCACGAAACTCTCTCTACGGACATTTGCCACACGGGATCACTACCCTGCAAAACCTCACTCGCCTTGACTTGTCCTCAAACAGTCTCAACGGTTCACTGCCTGAGTGCTTGAGTAATTTAACCCACTTGACAGGGACTCTGAATCTTTCATTTAACGCATTTTCCGGCAAGATCCCGGCGAGTTTCGGTATGTTTCCCGTTATGCTCAGCCTCGACCTCCGGCACAATAACCTCACCGGGAAAATACCTGAAGTGGGCTCACTCTTGAACCAGGGGCCCACTGCATTTTCCGGCAATCCATATCTCTGTGGGTTCCCATTGAACGCTCAATGTACAATACCAGAAGCTCAGAATCCAAGGTTATCAACAAACCCTCAGAAACCCGACAATCCAGAGGTTTCCTCCGACGCGTTCGTGGAGCATAATAAGAAGATAAAAATTGGGCCAGTGACGTTTTCTGTGGTCTCTGGTGTTTTTGTGGTAGCTGGTATGGGGCTTCTTTCTGTGTGGGCTCGGAGTCAATGGAGGGTGGCGACGGAGGGCAAGACGGGAAACGAAGGGAATGTGGGTCATGAAGTGAGGTCTGAGGAGGAGCAAAAGGGTAAATTTGCTGTGGTGGATGAAGGGTTTGGACTGGAATTAGAGGATTTGTTGAGGGCTTCAGCTTATGTGGTTGGAAAAAGTAGAAGTGGGATAGTGTACAAAGTGGTGGTCGGAGGTGGATGCGGCGGCGGGGGGAAGGGTGGTCCAGTGGTGGTGGCCGTTCGGCGATTGAGTGAGGGAGACAACACGAGACGGTTCAAGGAGTTCGAGGCGGAGGTGGACGCCATTGGTAGGGTTCACCATCCCAACATTGTCAAGTTGAGAGCCTACTATTATGCCAGTGATGAGAAGCTGTTGATTACTGATTTCATCAGCAATGGAAGCTTGTACACTGCATTACATGGTAAAGACAAAAACTTTGGTTAATATATATTCTTGTTGTAATTTGAATTGAATGAATCTTCTTTAACTAATTAATGCCTTCCTTAATTTTTTGCTTTGAGTACAGGGGACCCTGTGAATTCCAAGTCCCCACTCTCGTGGGCTGCAAGGTTGAAGATAGCTCAAGGAGTTGCAAAGGGTCTAACGCACATTCACGAGTGTGGTCCAAGAAAATATATCCACGGGAACTTAAAATCATCAAAAATTCTTCTTGATGATGACCTAAAACCTTATATTTCTGGGTTTGGATTAACCCGTCTCGTCTCAGAGACCTCAAAATCCCCCAACTCAGCTACTCGAAAGCAGAATCCAAACCAAGCTTTAGTGGGTTTAAACACATCAACATCTTCATCTTTGTCATCAATTATTATGTATGTGGCTCCGGAAGCTCAACTTGCAGGTAGCAAGTTGACACAAAAGTGTGATGTGTATTCTTTTGGCATTGTGCTTTTGGAGATTCTAACTGGTAGAGTGCCGGATGAACGAGGGGGAAATGAGGGTGAGGGTCTCAAAGGCTTCGTTCGGAAAATGTTTAGAGAAGAACAACCTTTCTCGAAAATTATAGATCCTGCTCTATTGCACGAGGTTCGTGCGAAGAAACAAGTTGTTGCGGCATTTCACATTGCTTTAGGTTGTATAGAGCTGGATCCAGAGGTTCGACCTAGGATGACAACGGTGGCCGAAAATCTTGATTGTATTGGTTTGTTCTAGAGTAGGGTTCTTGATTGAAAACTGATGAAATTAGTGTGGGAATGAATTTTGGGTCTCGGTACGATAATCCAGAGTGCAATAAATCCATTAATTAGATGGAGTCGTGGAGCAAATTCGATCCGGTAACAATTTAATTCGATTTATTATGATAATCTAATCGTTTTTGTAAATTATTGCATAACTTCTATTACCATATAATATTAATTGAAACTAATCTATCAATTAAACTTTTAAATTACGTGGTTTAACATGGACATCCAACAATTCATCGTCATTCAATTAATAGCGTCGAACATTTCAAATATCAATATCATTTGCTCTTTTGGGAAGAAATTATGGAAATTCACTATTAGAGTGTTCTCCTTGGTTTGGCGGGCGTTGATAGGGGTAAATGAGTCGAGTTGGTTCGATAAGTCCTACCCTGCTCGTCGAACCTTGAAAATGACATTTGACTTGCCATGGCCTCGACAAGCTTTGGCAAATCGACTTGGCTCACTTTTGTATGCACACTTCAGCTTTGCATTTGCTTGGTCGCATTCAATTATAAATTTAATCATTTTTTGAATTTTCATTCATTTTTATGCTTAACTTATATATGGTGTTGTTCTGTACACAATAAATTTGAAAAATACAAATATATTCTTTATCTCTCATCTTTTTCCACCACTCAAATATTAATTTGATAATTTATTTATATTTTTATACATTTTCTCCAAATTTCAACCACCAATCTACACAAAATTCGAGTAAACAAATTTTGTTATATATATATATATATATATATATATATATATATATATAATTTTACTTCTTTCTTTGTCTAGACAAAAACATTTGGTGATGTTTTGAAGTTTGAAAATTAATTTTATACGTTTTGTCTACAAATGTCAGTGGGTTAACTAGCTATATAAAAAGCATGATTGGCAACTTATTTTTTAAAATTTTTCCACTTTTTTCCACTTTTTTATATATTCTTTCTTTACTCTAAATCAATTACATCCACACATCACGTCACATTCATAAATCTCCACCATTAAATTCCACTCATTCTCTCTTCTCCTTTACATTAAAAACCATTAAAAAACACTCCCAATCAACCTTAAAATTTTTTAAATCTTTGAAAGAAAAATCTGTAATTACATTTCCCGAGCTCATATTTGGACAGCAACCGCGGCTGGGGCTCGAAATAGGTTCAATACACGTTAATTGAGCTCGAAATATAGCGATTGAATCTGCTCATTGACATGGCTAAAACTTTTGGTTGTATTATAGGTTCCATAAACGTCAAACCAGCCCAAAATTTCTTGCTTGGCTCGCGTCATAGACATGGATGGCTACATATCGAGTAGTGTACGTTAGCACTTCTTTACAATTTTTTGACATTTTTTCACTTTTTTAAAAATTTGAATTTGATCAAATTAATTACATTTAAATATCTCGTGAGACCTACAAATATTACGAACAATGATATGGGCAATGAGTGGGTTAGGAAATAGTTTAGAAAATCGAAGTATTTTGACTAAACTGTCCTTAAATGCTTTCTTTTGAAATTTCAAAATAAAGTATTTAAGCGCAGTTTGGTAAAAAAATATCATCATTTCCTAAATCATTTCTTAACCCACTCCCAGCATATATCATTTTTTATATATTACACAAATCTTCACTATTCCACTCAGCTTATTATTACTCATATTTCACATCAAAATTCATAAAACTCTATTAAAAAAAACTCTTGGTTGTATAAATATTCACTATTCAACATCATTTGTTAGATTTTCCATTGTTTTACCTATAGATGCTTGGATCGAGACTTTTAAATAATTATATAATGAATAAATAATTCAATAAATTACGTACATATAGTTTTTTATACAATATTTCACTCTATAAATATATATCAAATGAATTCTATACAAGTTTAAAATTTGTTTAACTAAGGCCTTATTCTTTTCAATTCAAACTTTATTTACTCGAATTTCGTATAGAGTGTGTGATTGAGAATGGAAGAAAATATATTAAAAATGTTAACAAATTATCAATGTGATATTTGAATGGTTGAAAATTATGAGAGAAAAAAAAAACCTATTTGAGTTGATGAATTTAATGTGCATAGAATATGCCCTGAAAGTCTTTGGAACTATCCATACCATACAGGTATTCCTATGTTTGTTGTTTGATAAAATTTATTTCAGAAAAAATAATGGTTTGTTTCCTTTTTTTTTTTTTTTTTTAAGACTAATGGTAAGCACTTGCATTGCACGTGTTATGTAAAAGATGAATGTTGTGGTTGTTTTTAAAATACTACTGGTACTTTTTCTGAAGTCGATACTGATAAATGAAACCAAGATTAATAAAAATAATTTAAATAAGTAAGCAACGTTGAAAGTAGGGATATTAATATAAAAATAAACATATTAAAATAAATTTTAGGGACTAAATTGATAAATCAGAAATATAATTTCGTGTGGGGTGTGTGATTAAGAATGGAAGAAAATGTATTAAAAATATAAACAAATTATTAAATTAATATTTGAATAGTTGAAAATCATGAGAGAAAAATTTTTATTTGAATTGATGAATTTAATGTATATGGAACAAGCCCTAAGAGTTTTTGGAACTATCGATACCACATAAGTATTCCCATGCTTGTTTGATAAAATTTATTTGAGAAAAAATGGTCTTTTTTTAAGATTAATAGTAAGCACGTCCATTGCACGTGTTATGTAGGAGATGGATGTTATGGTTGTTTTTAAAATACTATTAATACTTTTTCTGAAGTCGAGACTGATAAATGAAACTAAGATTAATAAAAATAATTTAAATAAGTAAACGCTGTTTCAAGTGGGGATATTAATATAAAAATAAACATATTAAAATAAATTTTAGGGACTAAATTGATAAATTAGAAATACAATTTGGACTTAATTTAGTGAAGTATAAGAGACTCAGTTTTTTATGGAATATACAAACTATGACAACTAACTTTTACTTGTTGTCTTTAAGGCTTACGAAAAAATTGTACATTCATCGTTAGCTCTTGAAAATAAGCTGGTAATATTACACTACAAACTGAAACTTTGATTTAATGTAACATCTATATTGCCTAATTTTCGCTTAACTATAATGTCAATTTTTCCAAAAGAAAAACATGAGAGCGAGAGTTAAAGGAAAAACAAAAAGGAAAAGAAAATCAAAGGAAAATGAAGAGTTCTTTTTTTTTTAATTAAAGAGTTAAAGCTGAATTAATAACTATAAACATATACCCTATAATATATATATAATAAATATAAAAGGGAGAATGATGCCAAATCTTTTGATTTCGCATTTTATCCCTATATATTTGCTCTAATTTCTTATCTACCATTTGTTCGTTAAATTTTTGTACATATCCAAATAAAGAAAACTTTTCATTTTCTAAAAGTCATAAAAGTTAATTATAAATGTCTAATTTTTTACATGCATCAAAGTAATGGGTAAAATTTTAATAATTAATTTTTAGATTTTTCACCAACAACTCAATTTCTCATACTTAATTCAATTGAGTCAAAATTATATTTATAATTTTTCAATTTAGTTTATCACAATTATTTTCCTTTTCAAATTAAAATAAAGTATTTAATATCAATACTTAAAAAAAAAATCAATATGACTAACAAATATATCTTCACATGTGTGTGGTTTTTTCCTTAAATGTTCTTACTATTATTAGAATTTTAAAAATTTATATTTGCATTAACAACATTAACTTTTACTTTGTATTTTTTTAATGACAATTGCATTTTATATAAACTAATTTTATGTTAACGATATCAATCCTTATATTTATCTTTATATTATAAAAAGAGAAGTGCCAACTAGGCACATTGCCATGTTGGCATTTCTTTAGTTAATTTTTTTTTAAACCTTATTTAGAAACCAATATTAAATGACATTTAATAATTTCATTTTCTTATTTAATTTATTTTCGTTTTCATATTTACTATTTTTTATTTATTTCCAAGTCGACACTCATTTATTATTATAAATATATAAAAAAATGACTCGCAAATAAACATTAAATGTACATTTAATAATTTTATTTTTCTTATTGAATTTATTTTGTTTTTCTTATTTAGTGTGTTTGTATATATATGTGTGTGTGTATATATATATACATATACATATACATATATATTAATTTTTGAACTATGTATATCGTTGAAATGATCTAAATGCATGAATTACTAAAAATCATACTATCAATAAAAAGTGAAGTGCCAACTAAACATTGTGCCAAGTTGGCAAGTATTTATTTAAATATAACTTCATTTTTTAAAATTCTAATTCAAAATATTAAATAATAAATATTTGTTGCTTATTTTTATCGTGTTAAAATTATTGGTTTTGATAGTTTTGCTTAGTTATGTGAATTGGACCGTTCAAAAATAGTGGGTACTTTTTAATTTTTTTATTTTTTAAAATTAATTAGTGAATAGTTATAAGTATAATTGGATTTATGTCAAATAATTTATTTATTTTTAAATAAATGACATTTTATTAATCTTTAATTATATTATGATAATTGAAGTGCTATATTTGGCGAATGCCCTGTTGGGGTGCCAACATGACACGTGGTTTCTAATTAAAAAAGTTAATTTATATTTTTTGATTTTAATATGATTGATGTGATATGCTCATTAACTAAATTTTTCATTGCATGCGTTTTTCTTTTTGTAAGTATATAAAATTAAAAATAAAATGGTTTTCTTTCTAAAATTAAAATACTTTTTACGTAAAGATAAAAAATCAAATAAATTATGTAGGTGCAGAACATTATCGGTATTACTGTAAATTTATGTTACATAAAATTAAGTATAATACTTCTTAAACAATAAAGTTAAAATTAAGTAACAATCACAGCTAGAGTTTAGAGTGCAAAATGTCCATTTCAGAAAAAAAATGTGTTCAATATAAATTTGATATATACCAACGAGAAATACACATTTTGATAATCAAATAATTTTTATATAGTTATTCCAATGATTTGTTTATAATTAATAAATCTCCACGAGCATTGTTGTGCAATTCGATACACGACAATTAGAATGAAAGTTATACGTTTTGATAAACTTCCTAATTATGCGATCCACGTGAATTTGTTTAACTTACAATTGTAATTTTCCTCCGTATTTTTTGCATGGACTATATAAATATAAAATATAAAATATTATAGATTTCAATAATTATTTACAATTATACAATCTCTTATATATAAATTACATTAATTATGTAATTCAACATTTATATTCAATATATTTATAATGTTATATCAATTATTTATTATATATAAATTTAATTGTTCCCGTGCATCGCACGGGCGTAATACTAGTATTAATAAAAGCATAATATACAAGAGAAAACAACCATATTGAACACTTCACTTGATATAACTCGTTATCGCATGAAACATGTAGGAAAAAGGTATACATAAAGTCATAAAGCATCATTGTCCTACTTAATCACAAAATTGTTTTTCAAATGATTTATCATTAGTATCTCTCCGTATATTTCTTTTAATAATTTTTTTATTTACTCAATTATTTTAATTATCGGTATTATTACTATAAGAATATTAAAAATATCATTCATTTTATACATTACACGCGCAACGCATGTGCTTAGAGACTAGTATGGGTAAAATAGAGCAATTAAAAATTTCCAATCATCCATCATTTTATATATTAGTGATATGTGCATGATTATTATTTGAGAAGTGTGAAAATAAAATTTTTATTTTAAATTTAGGCCTTGTTCTATGCACAAGTTAATTTATTTGATCGAATTTTGTATAGAATTGGTGGTTGAAATTTGAAGAAGATGTATTAAAAAATGTAAATAAATTATCAAATAAATGTTTGGGTGGTGAAAAAAACAAGAGAGAAAGAGTATATTTAAATTTTTGAAATTTACTCGGCCTTATATTTGAAAATGAATGTTAAAAAAAGTTAATTAATTAATTTACGTAAAAAGAACGATTTTGAAATGTTTTTTGAATTTACCCTCATCCCGCCCTCTGCGACACCGTTTTTTTACTATCCAAATATCCAAATTCGAATTGCTAAAAATTGTGTATAAAGTACCGCCCAAACTTCATTTGAAAATCTGCCAATTCACTTCTCTTCGAGTTCGAGGTTATCTTCTTTCATTATCTTCCAGGTCCCCGCACGCACAAATGCACCGCAATTGAACTACGCTTCTGTTTTATCACCAGTGCGATTACAAGAATCACTTGCAAGGTATGCTGAAATTTCTTCGTTTTGGATTATATTGAGAAATTGACATCATTGTCACCGGAAAATGACGTCGTGTGAATCGGCCTGACGTGATGTTTTCTGATTTATTGTCATTTCCGATATGTAACTCTGAATAATCGTCAGTTTCTTGCAATAATCCACCATGTGTTCATGGGAGAAATCTCATTTTGTGTTTTTATTATCTCTCTGAGTCGCCACGGAATGCTGTCATGCTAATTAATCGCATCTGTGACGCAATAATCATCAGTTCCGTAGAACATATCTTCAATTTACTTGATATATTTACTTCTGTTAAAGTCAATTTTACGAATACTGAATAACTGCCATTTTCTTGCAAGGATCCACAATTTGTTCACCTGAGGAACTTCATTTTTTCTGTTAAAGATAATTTTTGGTTCTCTGGGAACGCTGGCATTCTATTAACATGATTTGTGGCCAGTAATAAAATCAATGTCAAGAACCTACCACTTGTCCACAATTTGATCTGTCATTTTCCAGCACGAGTTCAGCATCTGTGCACCAGGAAACTTCAGTTTTGTTTTATGTATGAATTAGTCCGAATTGTGATTCATTAATTGTCATTTCTATAAAGAACCACCATGGCACCATTAGTTAACTAGATAGACCTGTTTTCTGTCTCAGACACATTTATGGGTTCCCCAAAAAAATATTGCCTCTTCTAGATTTCTCTAAAACATCGATTTCTTGAATCTTTATCATATGAACTATACCTTGAGTTAATACTCTGTTATTTTCGTTTCCTTTTTATGCAGACTCGAGATACAATGCCGGAGTCAAGAGACAGATTATCTAGGGAAGAGAACCCAATTGTTACCTACAGACCACAGGTGAGGTCCATTAATTTGGGTGGAAATGCTGCTGGAAGGGGAGAAACGACTTTTGTTTTGGAAGACGAGCCTGAGCTGGCAGGAGGTGTTGGGACTCCATTCAGGTGGAGAAATACTGCGCTGAATGGGATACGTGGAGGCGTGGCTGCTGCGAGTGCCAGAAGGATTGGTATGGGAAGGCATGGCAGGGGTACTTTGGCAACACCAGATATTAGGCGGCGTCAGAATGTTGGCCTAGAAAATATTTCTCCTCTTTCAGGACGTGGACGAGGTAGGCGTGGAAGTGTGCTACCTGCTTGGTACCCAAGAACTCCATTGCATGATATCACTTCTGTCGTACGGGTAATGGTCTGATTTTGGTGATTATATTTGTAATTCTTATCTAGATACTTTTGCCCGTTATAGTTCGTTCCTTTCTGTGTCTGTTGATGTTCTTTTGTACAAGGCTGCTGGTTGTGTCTTTTGGTTGGTTTTAGATGGTTTTGTGCTTCATTACTGTTAAATGGTAGTCTTGCCTCCATTGCATACCCTCTTGCATGATTTTTAGATGTGATCAAAACTATATTCCTCTTCCTGCAAATTTAATTGGTGACTTGGGCTGTTTATATTGAGACTAAAAATAACAACACGCATTTTTTGCAATCTTCAATCTGGAATACTCTCCATTTGAATTGAAAACAGTATGGTGGCAATTAAATGATGGGAAGTATACACTTAATGCTGCAGCAGTTCAATTATACTCTAATTATGTACCTGCACAGTAATTTCAATGGCACTTTTGTAAATGGAAAAATTAGGAATCTAGTCCTGTGGGCAGGCTGAGGTCACAGTGCCAACTACTTGTTGGAAAAACCAGACTTCACATGAGCAAAACTAGAGCTGTAGGTTTGCTTGAGAGCCAGAGCTTATTCTGATAATTATGTTGATAGGAGGAAAGAATAGCGGGGTCTCTACCATCACAAAAGGAGGAATAGAGGCTTTTCTCCAAACATAAAAGGAGGAAATAGGGGATTTCTACTGTGAAAAAAGGGAAGATAACGGGGTTTCTCTCACCGTTAAGTTCATAAAAGGATGAATAGTGGGTTTCGGTTGAGAGCAATTCATCCGCTTCCGTACATAATTGTTTTGCATTGCATCTGTTCGAATACACAATTAGTACCTGTTGTCTTTCCTGAAGTGTCTTATCTGTAATTCAATCATTCATGTACTGCTTCTAAGATTCACAATATGAGCATTGCTTAAATAGGTGAAATTGAAATTTGGAACAGTCATGCTTATTTTCTTCTCTTCTATCTTCAACAGGAAGTGTCTAAGCTTAAAGATTTGTCATCCTTGCTCTTGATGGTTCAGAGTCCATTAGCTGGTCTTAGAATTTTTCATTTATCATTCGAGTTTCTCAAGTTGACATGTCATCAAAGCTTGTTATCTACTGCATGGTATCTCCAAAAACCAATGCAGCTAATATGGTGCACTACTAATTTCTATTTCCTTATATATTTACTGGAAATTGACTTACATATATCTCTTGTAACCAAAATTATAAAGTATGCTGTTTTACTTTCAATATTTTAACTTTAACACAAAGTTCAACCACACATTATTTCAGCTGAAAAACAGGACACCAGCTTGAGAAACTAGCTGTTTGTAGTTGTACACTAGATGGTGAAACCATTGGCTATTTATCTGGGGAGGAGGAAAAAAAACTGGATAGATTTTTGTTCACACTTGAGTTTTAACCATATATCAAACTAAGTTATGAATATTCTTGACATTTTGACATTATTGACCATTAATCCTTGCAGTGGATAAACATCTGTTTCATAAGCATGGTAACTATTTTATGCGTCTAATATACATCCATATACAGGCAATAGAAAGAAGATCTCGCTCGAGTGAAGGTGAAGGCCAGCAGACTGGGAGTCCTATTCTCCAGGACCAGTTGGTTTATCCTTTTCTATCTACACCGAGTGCTCCACTTGAGCACAAAAAATCTATGATTTCCCCTAATCCAACCATTGGAAGTAGCCGTTGTTTAGCATCCATGGGAAAAGTACCAAGGCTACTGCTTGATGTCACTAAGACAAAGGACGATGACTCTTGTTTAACTCCACAGAAGAAGCTTCTGAACTCGATTGACACAGTCGAGAAAGTGGTGATGAAGGAGTTACGGAAACTGAAGAGGACGCCCATTGCTCGCAAGGTTGAGAGGGAAAAAAGAGTCAGAACTTTGATGTCCATGAGGTAAGTATGGCAAATAATAATGTGAAGTTCTCAATCAAGGTTGAGGTGGAATTTCAGAGTAAAGGGGCCAACAAACTGGCCTGGGTTTGATGGATATGATCATCTCTTGATGATTAGAATCCCAAGTTTGCTTATAGATATTACGCAATATCCTTAGTTTTTGCTGTTTATAGTTGTTCAAGTGTCATGCCTTCATGACACTGTTTTTCTTTTCTCATGTAATCTGACTGTAGTAGCAATTATAGGCTGGATTTCCTGCGATGTTCTTGTATGCATAATAGATGGTTTTGTAATTGTATTGAATATTGATGTTCATTGTATGACGTTACATTTTTTTTCCGTTTACATAGAGTTGTTCAAATGCTATGTTAGGTTGCTGTTCTTTGTAGAGTTACACCTTGTTAGTGTATGTGTATTTATGAGTATTTATGAGTTTTGATGTGAAATAGGAGAGATAATAAGTGGGATTGAGTGGTAGAGATTTATGTAGTACAGTGAGTCCCAGAAAATATATGGATGTAATTGGTTTGATTTTTGATGTGAATGTGTAAAAATTTGTTAAAAGTTATAGAAGAACGGGGGCTTATTCTTTTTTCCAATATTTTTATGAAAGTAGATGGAAGCTTTTCTCACAGTAGTAATCAACTTGTGCACCCATTTATTGTATTTGCTTGTTTGGTATCCTTTAGTATATAATGTTTTCTAATTGGATGGTTTGTCTTACTTAGCAGCAGTAAAACAACTCTAGAGATGCCTTATTGCAAGGATTGGAATCAGTTAAACAACATCCAATGTCTTTTCTTGCTTAGCTTTCATCAAAATATTATTATTTTCTTCTGATAATACAATAAACTAATCGCAGTGATTATTATGAAACTAGAATGAATATGACACAATGTTTGATTAATTGATCAATAACCATATATATTTTGATACCTATAACCTTTAAGCCAAGTCTCTTCATGTCAGCCATGGCAATCACCCTTGAAACTCAATGTCATTACCTCATCTGCATAATATTCGTAGTAGGGATTTTTTCCTTTATCAAAAAGGTTACAAATTCCACGAAAAATATACCATCCCCACCAAGCCCGTCCTCTCTGCCGGTCATCGGCCATTTGCATTTGTTGAGCTCCACTTTGCACATTTCCTTCAAGAACTTGGCTTCTAAATATGGGCCATTTATGCTGATTCGAGCTGGTGCATCTGCTTCGTATGTCGTCTCTAACGGCGCTATAGCCAAAGAAGTCTTCAAAACACGTGATATTAAATTTGCAGCTAGGCCAGAATTCGGTTCTGCAGATTACCAAATATATAAGGATTCATTGTTTTCTACCTTAGATTATGGGAAATACTGGATTTTCTTGAAGAAAATAATCATGACTGAAATTCTTTCGACTCAGCAAATCAACCGGTTTGCTGATATTAGAATGGATGAAATGACAGATCTGTTGAGTATCCTTTTAAAAAAATCAGAACAAGGGGATGGATGTGACGTTGGCGTTGAGTTCATGGCCATGACGAACAACTTGATTTCGAGAATGACGATGAGCACGAGGTGCTCAACCAACGTGGACAAGGCTGCTAAGATAAGGGAAGTAGCTAAAGGAATAACACTAATCTCAGGGTTGTTAAGTTTGGGAGAAGCATTTACTTTGTTGAAGAAGTATGACGTGTTTGGAGCTGGAAGAAAAGTAAAAGCCCTTTTGCTTCGATTTGATTCTTTAATGGATGGGATTATATTGAAACACGAGATGGAGATTCGAGGTGGGAAAAAAGAGAAGGACATGATGGATATGCTGTTAAGGATTTCGGAAGATGAAACTTGTGATCTCAAGCTTACTAAAGCTGGTATCAAAGGCCTTTTCCTGGTTAGTGAATCGACCCCCTTAATTACTATATTATTAAAACCTTTGCAAATTGCAATCCTAGGTTGCTTATGACATGTATGTTTGACAGGATCTTTTCTTGGGAGGAACTGATACAACAAGTGTGGCATTACAATGGGCATTAGCAGAACTTCTAAACCATCCAAAGGCCTTAAAGAAACTTCAAGACGAGATCGACAATACCGTGGGTTTAAACAGGCTAGTCGAAGAATCAAACGTCGAAAATCTTCCTTACTTGAATGCAGTCATCAAAGAAACTCTTCGACTACACCCTTCTTTGCCCTTGGTATTCCGTAAATGCAGGGATGACTGCGTGATCAATGGATTTCAAATAGCTAGAAACTCTAGGGTCGTCGTAAATTTGTATGCCATCAATCGGGATCCAAATGCTTGGGAAAATGAAGACAAATTTGTGCCTGAGAGGTTCTTGGTTAATAGTATTAATGCGATCGGACACGATGATCCTGAGGATATGAAAGGCCAGAACTTTAGCTACGTGCCGTTTGGGGGAGGACGAAGGGGTTGCCCGGGAGCCGGGCTAGCTAATGCAGTGTTGCATATAACACTTGCAGCAGTGGTCCAATGTTTTGATTGGAGAATAAAAGGACGTGATAAGGTTGATATGGAAGAAGGAGCTGGGTTTTCAGCAGCAATGGCTCATCCTTTGATTTGTTACCCCAGTTTACGAGTTAATCCTTCGATTATCCTTAACAAGTGAATTGGATCTACCAATTGTTGTTGTTGTTGTTATAATATAGTACTGAAAGCGAAGAATTTCCAGTTACGACTTATGATGACAGAAGTTATGAATGTTTCTTCTCTGGATATTATACCTTATACTACTGGTAATTATCATTAATTAATTAATGTTAGAATGCAAGTAAAAATATAACCAAACTGATAACCAAAATATAAATAAAAAAATAAAAATAAAATTGTTTATCGTTCGTTGGCTAGTGGTGTGTGGAGTAATTAATAAGACCTTGGTTGTTAAACTCTCTATTCGGATCTTACAACACTACGATCTTACAATCCACGAATGATAAAACGATCTGATCCTGTTATAGAATCTTAATGTTTTAGGATCTTACGATTTCTTAAATCAGATCCGACGCGATACGATTCAAACATTCTTTATCCCTCTAAACACTAGGAGTTTTTACATTTCATTTTTAATTACTTAAGTATTTTGAATTGTTAGGCAATTTCACTGAATTGTTTTAACTTAAATATTATGATGATAATATAAAAGTATTACAAAAATTAAACCGATAGCATGTAATTATATTTTATAAGTTAGTTATAACTATTATAATGATTTATAAAATAAGACAAGGGCTATTAATTTTTATTTTACTATCATTTGATTTTAGTTTGTTATAATTAATTAATTTTTTGATTAAATGGTCCGATTATATATTCACATTTCATATAATAATTAATATTTAATAGGATACTACGATTCACGAACCCATGATCCTTCCGATCCTGCGAAACTTTAGTAATAAGACAAATAAATCCAAAGCCTTTAGGTGCTTATCAAATTGCCTTTTTGATTGGCAAATTGTGTGGCACATTAATATTTATCTGTATCATTTCATTGTTAAAATATTAAGTAAACATTAACTTTGTTTAATGAAAATCTAGTTAACTCCTCAAAATATCTTCTTTTTCCTTTTTTTTTTTTTTGCCCTTTTGACAAAAGCCTCAAAATATACTCTCTCTTTTTTTCCTTTTGACAAAAGCCTCAAAATATCTTTTACGATCATAAAAAATTTACAATTAATCCACAAAGAATTTTTTCTCTACTTAGAAATGAAAAAGTTACTTATTTTCATTTTTATATATTTATTATTTAGTTACAAGGAAGGGAAACATGGTTGCAATAAAATATGGATAATCTGAGGTGGCGTGTGGACCCGTGTATTCTATTTCCAATCCCACCATGTCTCAACCGTCTTCTCCGCCCGCAGTTTTTCTATTGAAGATCCCAATCCCAATCCCTTTCTCTTTCCCTATAATAATCATAATCTTATCTTGACTTGCAAATACAATTTTCCTCTCTATTTTCTTCTTCGATTCAATGCTCATCGGTATATCAATTTTACCAATGTGTATCTTTCCCTCAATTTATATTTTTGATATTGATATTCATTAGATCCGATTCGGTTATACGACCTCGTATTTATTTGGAGGTTTCTTGGTGGCACAACAAGTATTTACTTTCGACCGTCGCAGAAATTGAAATTTGTGCAAATACACTCTGTTTGGAGCCGATACTGTTCTTTAGTGTTTTGGTTTTATTTGGAATTGATTGAAAAAACCCGATATATAAGTTTTTTTTTTTGGTTGCCTTGCAAACACAATTGTGGTGGGTTGGATTAGACAATGGTGACGGTAAATCTCGGAACTCTTCACTATGTTTTGGATCATTTATACGGTGCATTATTGTACAGAACAAAGATAGCTCCGCCATTTTTTTCAAGAGGGTGGGGTGGAACAAAACTTGACCTTTTGGAGAAAATGATAAAGCAATTATTCCCTGATTTAGAAGGGAAGACTTGGCCTCCTGCTTTGGTGCAACCCGTCTGGAAAACAGTTTGGGAATCCAAAACTGCTGTTCTCAAAGAAGGAGTATTTGGGACACCTTGTGATGAGCAACTTCTTAGTGCATTGCCTCTTGAAAGTCACAGTGCGAGGGTTGCTTTCCTTGCTCCAAAGTTCTTGCCTCCACACAAGATGGCTTGTGTGGTTCACCTTGCAGGTAATAACATACACGACTTTTTAACATCACTGTACTCGGTTTTAAGCTTAATGTGATTGTGTAAGTTATGTTGATAATTACTTGGTGTGTATCTATGATTGCTGGCCTTTTAGTATAATTATGTTCAATATGCTTTCTGGCTGTTGGTCTGTAAAAGCATAAATTGTCGTGAGATAATGCAAGTGAATATTGTAGATGGACTTGTTGCAAGCAGGGTGAGACCAACTTAGAATGAATTAAGGAAGTGCAATCTAGACATAAAGATACTACCCTTCAGGAGAATGTTGTGCTTTTCACAGATGTGTATTCTTGTCTCACCTAATTCTTTGAAAGTCATAAAAGTTACAGTAAACCAAAAATAAGTTAATAACAGGGTTTGTGGTAATCTTCTACAGTTTCCAGCAATGAATTGTTGAAGATAAATTGGCGAACAAACACAATGCAGTGTCTTCACAATTTGGGGCTCAAATCTTTTCGTAGTTCACGAAGTTATTTAATATGGTTCACAATTTTAAATGGCATTTCCCATTAGTTACATAAAAGATTTTTGCTAAAGTTTCTCAAGGCTGATATTTGTCATTTAATTTTTAATGTATTCTAGTTGATCAACAACCTGGAGTCATACTGATATACATGGTTTTCGGAGCTTCATTTTTGTAACCATTAATTTAAGGCTGATTATGGGAAGGGCTATATTTCATTAATTAGTGGTTATAGAATTAAATATGATTGAATTTTAGGTGGTTTAGATATTCTTTCTCTATATTATTAGTTGGAAATTATGTTGTTTTAGCCTTTATATTTGATTAGCTGCTGCCTGGACCCACCAAAAAAACACGTGTTGTTACCTCAAAAATAAGATGAGGCTACCCCAATACAATACAATCACAGATTGACTCCCATATTTTATTTAGTTGTGATTGTTCGTGGCAGTGGACATGTCATGGTTTTCTGCCTCAAAAAATAAGATAACAAATATTAGTGACATAGGTTTTATTGTATCTTATAGATCTTATAGATAAACCATTATCACATATCAAGATTTTTCTGATGATAATAATGATGTCACAGAAGTGTGCTTTCTTGCATTCTTATAGATAAACCATTATCACATATCAAGATTTTTCTGATGATAATAATGATGTCACAGAAGTGTGCTTTCTTGCATTCTTTATTATTGACTCACATGATTAGAAAGATGAAGTTTTGGAGTTGAGGATTTTAATTTAATACTGACCATTCTCTCTTAGGCACTGGAGACCATACATTTGAACGGAGATTACGCCTTGGTGGACCATTGTTGAAGGAAAACATAGCAACCATGGTGCTGGAGAGGTTACCACAGAAATCTGAAACAAACAGTTGATTTCTTCTCATTTGATGGGATCTAATTCGGGCTGAATATGTCTTGCAGCCCTTTCTATGGAAGAAGACGTCCAATGTTGCAACGTGGGGCAAAACTTTTGTGCGTTAGTGACTTGCTTTTATTAGGAAGAGTAACCATAGAAGAGGCCCGTAGTCTTCTATATTGGTTAGACTCAGAAGCAGGGTTCGGCAAAATGGGTGTATGTGGACTTAGCATGGGTAAGATTCAGATCTAAGCTTGATCAAAAACTTTTTTACATTGATCGGGTTTCTACACTTGAAACCTTCACTTTATATTTTTGCAATAAATAAATGCTGTTATGTAAACAAGAACCTGTAACAATGACATCATGATTTTAATTTAATTAAGAAACTTGGCATGCAAGCAAGGTTAATTGAATTTTTTGTCCGTAAATTTAGGAGGAGTGCATGCAGCTATGGTTGGATCCTTGCACCCTACACCTATTGCTACACTTCCATTTCTTTCTCCACATTCTGCTGCTGTGGCATTCTGTGAAGGGATTCTAAAGCATGCCACGGCGTGGGAGGCACTCAGAGACGATCTTGCTGCTCACAAGGCTGCAACAACCATTGACGAGGTCAGGGAGCGGATGAGAAATATTTTGTCTCTCACGGATGTCACGCGGTTTCCAATTCCCAAAAACCCCAACGCTGTTATATTTGTTGCTGCCACTGTAAGTAAAGTGAATATCAGAGTTTACATTCCAAATGAATTTTTCATACCTCTTTTCCTTTATCAATGTAATGTTACTCTTTGAAATATTTTATGTTTCTCTTTATCTCAAGTTTTATACTATACGAAAGCTTAGGTGTATTGCTATCATAGCATTATAGCCGAAAAGATTAGATTTCTTTAGATTGTGTGTAGTCTGGTCTCACGATTTTATCTTATTCCTTGATTGAACAATTATTTGGCTGTGCATCACTAAGGTAAGCCATTGTTTGGATCACACCGACTTCTCCATTTACAATTCTTTGGTTCTCGTGACTTGTGAGCATCAATTTAAAACCTCGTACGTGCACGAAATCTGATGCAACTTTTTTTAGACAAGGTGATTCACATTGCATCAGGCACGCAAATGGCCTAAGTTCAAATTCACACCCCCCATTTGCGCAAATTGTGGTCATTTTAGCTTTCGATTGCAAAATCAGTCCAGCCTGCGAATAAGGGATGTGTTGATTAAATTTTAAAGAAAAGATGTGTTCCCATTAACAACTTCAGTTTTCTTTTGAGGTAGTTCAATAGAGCTTCAGTCTCTGAGGCACCTTCAATCAATTTTCAAGGATTATTGAGCTAACCGAAATCTTCATGAATTATTTGTTAGGATGATGGTTACATCCCAAAGCACTCGGCGGTTGAGCTTCAAAAGGCTTGGCCAGGTTCAGAGGTGAGATGGGTTTCTGGTGGCCACGTATCTTCTTTCCTTCTCCACAACGGTGAGTTCCGCAGGGCAATTGTTGATGCACTTGACAGACTACAATGGAAAGAATCTCCTTCACGACAGTAACATATATGATGTGAAGAAAGTGGCCTTGTAATTTGATTCGGTAAGTCTTTCTTCATCTCTAATTTTCACTTGTATACTTAGTCCATTGTGGTATATATGTGAATGTACCTGACATGCTGAAAAGAAAACAAGTGACTCTGTAACATCTGCTGTCTGATTTGATAAGGTTAACAGTCTTGTTGGGAATCTAATAAAGTGATGTTCTTTTGTTTTTGTAGTAATCCTTTGTAGTGCAAGTCTAGTTCATATATGATCCCGCACTTGAATAAATTTACTGTACTTGATTTCTGATGATTTTTTTTTCTGAGTCAGATGATTGCGTCCAATGTAATAAGATTCTAGAAGTTTTGTGTAAAATTTAAATTTGATGCTGCTTATTGGTAGAAAGCAAAACTAGGATCTGGCTAGCTATGGACATGTTATAAAATTCTTTCTCGAAATTTCCACGTCCTTGCGCATTAAGAACACAGTTGTCATTTTGCTGCTTACTGTGCATCGTCTTCGTGTTTTTACGTATCAGTTCTTGCCACTATGTCTGTGACTTGTCTCTAGCAATTCCTATTTCGAAGCTTTCTGTTTAGGAACCTGGACTGATCCAACATAACAGTGTTGAAGAGGTAGTCAAATTCTTTCTCATCTTGCTGTCACTCCCCATTTTACTAACAAATATTTGGATGGTTTCTGTAAATGGGCATTGTCTGTACAATTGGAATGGAGGGTTGAGAACCAACGTTGCAAATTTATCCAGTTTTATGGTAGACTGTTTGTAGGTTTGGAATTGAAACGACTATTGAATAACTTTATTATAAATGGAATTGTTGACTTCTGAAGGGAGAAGTAATGGTGGAAGAAAGTTGAATCAGAAGAGAATAAAGATACAAGAATAAAGGCTAAGCATCTTTGTGACCGTGTTTAAATACACAAAAGCTCTCTTTACCTGCACTTCTTTAAGTCATGCTTAAAATTTATAACTAGTGGCCCTAAGTCATCAGGATTTAGCACTTGTTTCATCAAACTTTATACATTTTTAGAACTAGTATCACGCCCGTGCGATGCACGGGAACAAAATTTATGTACGATAAATAATTGATATAAAATTATAAATATAAAAGTTGAATTATATAATTTATGTAATTTGTGCATAGGAGATTGCATAATTGTAAAAAAATTATTAAAATCTACAATATTGTATATTATAGTCAATGCAAAAATTGCGGAGTAAATTCACAATTGTAAATTATAAAAATTCACGTGTATCGCATAATTGTATCGCATAATTAAGAAGTTTATCAAGACGTGTAACTTTATATCTAATTACCATGCCTAGCATTAAAGAATCTTCGTGAAGATTAATTAATTGTAAATGAACCATTGGGAATGAATATATAAAAATTCTTTGATTATCAAAACGCGTTTTTCTCATTTGGTATATATCAAATTTATATTGAATACCTTTTTCCTTACGAAATGCACATTACACACTCTAAATTTTATGATTTTATGCATTCTTTTAGTGATTAATTGTAATTGCTCCTTAATTTTAAACTCTATTGTATAAGAAGTATTATGCTTAATTTTATGTAACTTAAATTTGTAGCAACACCGACAATTTTCCTCATCTATATAATTCATTTGATTTCTTTTCATTTACATAAATTGTATGTTAATTGTAGAATGAAAACCTTTTATTTGTAATTTTATATACTTAGAAAAGGTAAAAAAATATGTCTGCAAAATTCAAGAATGAAAGCATATCACATCATAAGCATTAAAAACAAAAAATATCGTTTAATTTTTAATTAGAAATAATATGTTATGTTAAGATCGCTAATAGGGTGTCACCAAATGCGACAATTCAATTATAATAATATAAGGATTAATAAATTACTATTTTACTTAAAAATAAATAAATTATTCTACATAAATCTAGTTATAATTTTAACTACTCACTATTTGATTTTCAAAAAGAAAAATTAAAAATTCTCACTATTTTTGATAGACCAATTCACGAATTCAAGAAAAAACTATCAAAACCTACAATTTTATCACGATAAAATTAAATAAAAATTATTATTTAATATTTTGAATTATAACTTTAAAAAATGAAATTATATATAAAGTCTTTCCAAAATAAATTTTTTCTCATTAGATGTTTGTTTTAGATATTGGTTATTTTTAGTTATATTTTTAATTATTACTAATTAATGTTTGTTTATTCCCAAAACTAATTTTATAATTTTCTTAAAATATTTAATGTATGCCACATTTGCATCTTTGCTTATGGGACACTTCACAAATTATAATATAAAGATTAATGGTATGATTATATAACAATTCAAAATATAAAGATAAAGATTAATAAATTACTCTTTATTTAAAAATAATAAATTATTCAATGCAAATTCAATTATAATTTTAACACGCCCTATTTTATTTAAGAATAATCCACTGCACATTATAAATCAAAACTATCTAAAACTATAATATTTTTTAATGCGGTGAAAATAAAATACTTATTATTTAATGTTTTTAATTAGAAATTTGAAAAATGAAATTACATTTAAAGTTTTTCGAAAAATATTTTTTTCTTATTAAATTTTATGTATCACATTTAATGATAAATTTATGTTTCATTAAAAAATAATTATATTTAAAGAATTTTCCCTATTTAAATCTACCAATTAATATTAATTTATTTCCAAAAATAGAATTTTCTTTTTTTTAACTACAATATTGATTTTTATGTTTTTTTAATATTAATGAGTGCCATGTTGGCACTCCTTCCAACGTGGCACTCCAGTTTTTATAATATAAAGATAATAAAAAGAGTAGATATTAAAAGTTGTTGAGAGTAAGGTTAAAACTTTTCTTTCACCTACTATGTATAAGTTAGCGTTAGTAAATTAAGTGGTTTTGATCAAGCACGGAGCTGGTAGTGCATAAAAAAACCAAAAGTTTTCACTGCTAAATGAAATAACACCTGGTTTCATGAATGTCATATCAAGACTTGTAAACTAAATATTAACTTGTAAATTAAGTATTACTCAAATTAAGGGGGAAAAAACGGAAAAAAGAAAAATGAATAGCGTTCACAAAGCAGCCAACCTCAAAAGCTGCATTATACGAGAATTCAATTCCTTTCAAAGTGATAGGCTGTTCGACCCCAATTTCCAAAAAGGAACCTGCACAAACTTGATACTAGCATCGGCATCAGCATCGCATGACTTCCTCATGAAGTTTTACATTACACCGCTCAACTCACAACAAGGCCATTAGCAAATTTCCCCTCGGTTCCAAGTTCTACCAACATAGATAAACCACTTTCTTGCAGGAAATAGCATCGTTACTTGGTAGCAGATAACGCATAGGAACTTAAACTTTGCGAGTGGTGAGGTTCATTTGACAAGTAAGCGCAAATGAGCCCACAGGCACCTTCTAATCCACATGAGGAGTACAAGATTAAGGACACAAAGCCCCAGCTTGGGGAAAGGTGGCCGCATGGAGGATTTCGAGGATGGGGAGGTTGGCTCAGCAGCGAAAGGATCGCAAGTGCTTATGATCTTGTCGAACAGATGTATTATCTTTATGTCCGAGTCGTCAAAGCAAAAGACTTGCCCACAAACCCCATGACGGGAAACTGCGATCCATACGTAGAGGTGAAACTTGGGAATTATAAAGGCAAGACACAGCACTATGAGAAGAAAATGAACCCCGAGTGGAACCAAGTCTTCACCTTCTCGAAGGAGAAGATCCAGTCATCCGTTCTTGAAGTCTTTGTCAGAGACAAAGATATGGTGGCAAAAGACGATTATCTGGGGAGGGTCGTGTTTGACTTGAATGAAGTACCCACTCGGGTCCCACCAGATAGCCCTTTGGCTCCTCAGTGGTATAGGCTAGAGGATCGTCGGGGAGAAAGTAAGGTGAGAGGGGAAGTCATGCTTGCAGTTTGGATGGGAACTCAAGCGGACGAAGCATTTCCAGACGCGTGGCACTCGGACGCAGCTTTGGTCCGCGGCGAAGGGGTGTTCAGCGTCCGGTCGAAGGTCTATGTTTCTCCTAAATTGTGGTACCTTAGGGTCAACATAATTGAAGCGCAAGACGTAGAATCTCAAGACAAAAGCCAACTCCCTCAAGTATTGGCAAAAGCTCAGGTTGGAAATCAGGTACTTAAGACCAAATACTGTCCAGATAGAACGACTAACCCGTTCTGGAACGAAGACCTCGTTTTTGTAGCAGCAGAGCCGTTCGAGGAGCAATTAGTACTCACCGTTGAAAACAAAGCAGCTTCAAAAGAAGAAGTTGTTGGGAGGATAAGCTTGCCATTACACATCTTTGAGAGACGGTTGGATCACCGACCAGTTCATTCTCGGTGGTTTAACCTCGAGAAGTTCAGCTTTGGAGTGCTGGAGGGAGACAGGAGGAAGGAGCACAAGTTTTCAACAAGGATTCATATCAGAGCCTGTCTTGAAGGTGGCTACCATGTATTAGATGAATCAACAATGTACATCAGCGATCAACGCCCCACCGCTAGGCAGTTGTGGAAGCAGCCAATCGGAATCCTCGAAGTGGGGATCTTGAGCGCACAAGGGCTTCTCCCCGTGAAGACAAAGGACGGCCGAGAAAGAACGGACGCTTATTGCGTTGCCAAATATGGTCTCAAATGGGTGCGAACAAGAACAATAGTCGAAAGTTTCAATCCCCAATGGAACGAGCAATACACTTGGGAGGTTTACGATCCTTGCACAGTGATCACACTGGGAGTTTTCAATAACTGCCACTTGGGAGGAAGTGAGAAGCCACCAAACGACTCGAGAATCGGAAAGGTAAGAATCAGATTATCGACGTTAGAAACCGATAGGATTTACACTAATTCATATCCACTTGTTGTCCTCCACAAATCTGGGGTCAAGAAGATGGGAGAACTCCAAATAGCATTCAGATTCACTTGTTTATCTCTAGCACACACAATATATCTCTACGGTCGTCCGTTGCTGCCCAAAATGCATTATCTGCATCCTTTCACCGTAAAGGAATTAGAGAGTTTGAGATATCAGGCGATGAACATTGTAGCTTCGAGGCTCGGACGAGCCGAGCCTCCTTTAAGGAAAGAAGTTGTGGAATACATGATAGATGTCGACTCCCACATGTGGAGCATGAGGCGGAGCAAAGCCAACTTCTTCAGAATCGTCTCGCTTTTCTCAGGCCTAATCTCTTTAAGCAAGTGGCTTGGCGAAGCTTGTCAATGGAAGAAACCCGTAACGACGATTCTCGTCCACATACTCTTTTGCATACTGATCTGCTACCCGGAATTAATCCCGCCGACCGTGTTCCTCTACATGTTTCTGATCGGGTTATGGAATTACCGGTCGAGGCCAAGGCATCCTCCGCACATGGACACAAGACTCTCGTGTGCTGAAGCGGTTCATCCGGACGAACTTGATGAAGAGTTTGACACATTTCCAACATCGAGCCCTCAAG